>BRKX01000003.1:55492500-56692500 GCA_026008535.1 Perilla frutescens
AGTACTCCGACAATTTTCTAGAAACTTCGTCGAACGGCCGATGGCTACAATCAGCTGGGCTGCAGCACTTGCAGTCATCAAGCAATGCAGCTCCTGCAGCTCAGGTGCATTTCCTGTAGTTTTTCATGTGATTGAGATTGATCTCTTCGAGATCTGTTTACAGAATCTAAAACCTAAATTTGTTGATAGTCTGCTTACATTTGAAAAAAAACTAGGATTTTGGGTACTATAATGGTGGGGGTCAGGGCTCAAGAATGTATAGGAGTATGCAGGGACAGAGAAGTTATAGTGGCGGCAGTGACTTGTTTGCGGAGCCGTTAACGCCACCGGGGAATTCACGAAGGAAGAATGTGGAGGAGCAAGTTTCACCTAATGAGTTTAGCCCGGGTCTTTTGGATCTGCATTCTTTTGATACCGAGCTTCTTCCTACGGTATGATTTTTTAATTGGATGTGTATAACTGTATATTAATTTTTCATTAATCTGGGAAGTTCCGTTTGGATAATGTCATGGGGATGATGTAATGCTTTGTGTACATTCGTGTATTAAGTAGTAGGTTATGGTAACAAGATGGTGATTGGTCTGTGTTAGTGGTTCTTGTTGATATCAAGTTGGTGGAGTCTGGAGCTCTAGTTTATAAAGTATTTTGTAGTTCTGTATCATTGATCATGCGGCCTACTGGTGTTTTATGCTTTAATAATTTGAATGTTATCAACTTATCATTTCATCCAATGGTCATAATTTCTAGTGTCAGTTTGTTGGTGGCAACTTGGCAAGGGCAGCTTGGGTTTTGTAAGATGAATATGCAGGTTAACCTTCATTAGTTGTAGTTTGAGAGAATTGGTTGTTCTAGCAAGATCACTATACATTTATATCTGCATATTTAAATGTAATAATCAGAACAGAAGGAGACGTTAATTTTTACCTTTTTAGCCTCTTCTGTTTGTTTTCTTCTTTTCTGGATATATAGCAATTGTACTTCAGAGATAAATGTAGTTCAATAGATGATTGACTAATTTTTTTTGGCTGTATCTTTTCCATGTCCATTTTGGCCCTTTTTGGACAATTTTGGGTGTGAATGCTGGATTAGATGTCAGTTCCTGGTCTCTATGATGGCCCTTCAATTAATCATTTTTCACGAGGCAGAAGTTTTGATGACTCCGACCCATACTTTGGAAACAATAAACAAGCTGGCAGAACTTTTGTGTTGCCTGACAGTAATGTTCTGAAGAGTATAGCGACTGATAATGTGAAGGCCAGCAATGTGGCAAAAATCAAAGTAGTGGTATGTCCATTATGCTTTCTTCATTTTGATATGTTGTCAACTCTTCTGTTGGCTGGTCAGCAGTGTATTGTCCACAGAGACAATTTTAATCAGCTGTTACTGTTACTTGCAGTCTCTGATGATAGTGTGATTATTTTGTACAGGTACGGAAAAGGCCTCTAAACAAAAAGGAATTGACAAAGAATGAAGAAGATATCATAGAAACCTATTCCAATTCTCTTGTGGTCCATGAGACAAAACTTAAGGTTGAAAATTTTCAGATTTTCTCTGATTATTTCTGCACTATAAGAATTGGTATTAACAGTTTGACTTTTGTTTGTTTCCATGGTTATTATTTTCATTAAGTTATGTGATGCTTGAATAAGTTTAGACTAAAGCTGTTCGGTCCTGAATTTTTCTTATCAGTTTACCTTTTGAAGCTATCTCTGAAAATTTGACTTAACTGCTATTCTGCTATCTAGATTATATGGAAAATGTTTGCCTTCCGGATATGTGCTATTTACCGTACAAGATTTGGCCAAATGTTTGCCATAAATACGTAACTTTCCCTTATTTCCGATCTGCTGATCTACAGTATTATTTTAAGCTAACAAAGACAATATTGTGCCATGTTTTATTGGTTTGGATGCATTTAAGCTTTTGCTGGGCCAGTTGCATTGTGGTGTGTATTGTAAGGCTATCAATGTTTAATTGTTAGTTTTGCAATGCTTATTTTTGGTTGACTCAGCTGATCATTATCTCAATTTTCATGGTTTTGTACTTATTATGCTGCAGGTTGACCTGACAGAATATGTGGAAAAGCATGAATTTGTTTTTGATGCAGTATTGAACGAAGAAGTTTCAAATGACGAGGTATCTTTTTAGGATAACTAATTGACTGTTGTCTTGTGGAAGTCTGAGTCTTTTCTTATTGTGGTCCATATCTCTCTTGTTAGGTGTATCGTGAAACTGTTGAGCCTATTGTTCCGATAATTTTCCAACGTACAAAAGCCACCTGCTTTGCTTATGGCCAAACAGGTAATGAGAGTTGCATGGAATCTTTAAACATAACTATAATGTAATCTTGCTTTTGTGGTTTAATGCCAGCTTGTAGAGGATCTATCGGAGAAAATTTCGATTTTGGTCCCACAGGACATGGGTTAGTCCGATTTTGGTCCCAGCTCTATCACTTTTGGTCCCAAATCGAATTAATTATCACTTTTGGTCCCACCGTAACGTTTACCGTTAAAAAAATTATCGATTTTGGTCCCAATTTTTTTATCGATTTTGGTCCCAATTTTTTATCGATTTTGGACCCAAACATTAAAATGGCAGAAAATTTCAATTTAATTTCAATTGGAGGCTAAATTGAACTAATTTGCTAGAAATACCAGTCAAAAGCAATACCAAGGGCAATCAACCCTTTGCACCCTTCTTCTTCTTCAAGACAGACTTCAAGCCAGACAAAATCACATACTTCTTACCCCTTGCAGTGAACACATCCATGCTTTCCTTACCCTTTGAAGCACCACCAGCACCACCAACAAACTCATTTGGATGGAAACTCATAGGTGGGGGCTCTCTGATTTGAATGCCCTTTTGTTTGGGCTGCTGTGTGGCTTGGACTTCATTAGATATGCTATATTGCTCTCCACTCACAGTAGCCTCTCTTTCTTGAACATTGGTGGAAAAATGCACTCTTCTTTTTGCCTAAAAATTATGAAGTCAATCAGATTAGTAGAATGAACAATAACAGAAAAATTGAAGATATTGGAAGTAACTTACAAGCTCTTTTCTCCCCTGGACTGTTGATGGCTTGGTTTGGGTGGTGGTTTTTGAGAAACTGTCTATGAAGTCAAACATGGCTGCATCTTCATCACCTTCATTCATAGGGTAGTCAGGTTGAGCTTCAATGGCCTAAGAGGGTATAATGCATACAATTAGATCACCACCAAAATTTAATAATAAAAATAAACTTAAGTGGCAGTCATGTAATGTACCTTTCTCACTTCACACCCAAGTCTGTTGTGACCCTCTTCACCACAAAAACCACAGACTACATTATAGATTTGCTTCCCAAGCCTCTGCAAACTTGTGCCCCCTCTCTTCTGCCTGTTGACTGGGCTTTCACAGGCCCCACTCCTTCTTTCCTTCTGAGGCCGTCCCTTCTTCTTCCTCTTATGAAAAGTAGGTGGCAAGGGTGGTATGTAACCAGTCTTCTCCCATAAATCTTCTCCACTCATAGGACTTATGGTATGTCTGTAAACTGACTCATAAGTCTCTATAGAGTAGCACTTGTGCACAAAGTCTTCTGGATCAAGCCCCTCTGCACAGATTGCACTAGTGGCATGTTTGCAAGGTATGCCTGATAGGTCCCACCTTCTACAATCACAAGTATGGGTATGCAAATTCACTGCATACCTTGATCCATCAAAACTGGAAACCTCATATTTCTCTGCACTTGACTTGACTGGAATACAATCTCCAGACTTCTGCATGTTCTTCCCAACAATCAGTCTGATTATCTCACACAGCTTTCTCCCTTCCCACTTCCTCTCAGCCTTATCTCTCCTTTTTTGCAACCTTGCCATCATGTATTCCCTTATCCATTCCAGCATGGTCAAAATGGGTTTGTCCCTAGCATCCAACAAACACCCATTAAACTATTCACACATGTTATTGACTAAGGTGTCACACTTACCAAATGTAGAGAAGTGTGACTTGGACCATTCAGAGGGGGGCTTTGCTTGCAGCCATTCCTTACACTTCTTATCTAGCTGCTCAATCTCAACCATCACTGAGTTAAATGCTCCAATAGTTGTTGAGTTAGCAGCCTTCCACAACAGCTTCTTGAAGTTAGCCCCTCTGAATCCAGCTCTCTTCATGTTTCCATGAAGATGCCTCACACAAAATCTATTCTCTACCCCAGAAAAGACAGTCTCAAATGCCCCTATTAATCCCTTTTGCCTATCAGACATGAACGTATATACATCCTGCCTTTCACTCATGAGGTCATCCTTGACAAATTGCAGAAACCACTCCATGCTTCTCTGTTTTCAGAAGACACCACAGCATATGACAAAGGATATGGATCATTATTTGGATCCATACCCACAGCAGTCAACAACACTCCAGTATTCTGGCCACTGAGATGGCACCCATCCACACCTATCCAAGGCCTACAACCTGCCTTGAAACCTCTTTTCACAGCACCCAAACACACATAAAACCTTCTGAAAGTGTTGCCATCATCAACTGCATCCAAGTCTAGAATCACAGTAGATCCTGGATTCTTCTCCTTCAATGTGTCTGCATAGTCCCATAGTTTGCTATATTGCTCAGCATTAGACCCCTCAATCAGCTTGAGCAACTTTTGTCTTGCCCTGATTGCTTGCTGAGTGGATACATACACTCCAAGCTCTGAAATAGCCTCCTTCCTGAAGCTCTTTATACTTCTCTTTGGATCAACTCTAAAACTCCTCTCAAATCTTTTTGCTAGCCAACTTGACTTAGCATTAGTGCCATGAAACTGTCTAGCACATGAATGTCCCAAGTCAAGCTCTCTAATCTGCCATGCTTCTTCATTCTTCACCTTCAGTGCATTAATATGCCAGCCACAACCCTCACTTTCCTTCTTACACCTAGCATAGATCCTCCTAGCATCATTTTTTACAAACTTGGTAGCCCTTCCCATCATCACTGAGTTGGTGTTCTCAACTTCTTTAAACTGCAGCTTGGTGCTGAATACTTGACCAAGCTTAAAGTGAGGGTTCTGTGAGCTTGATCCTCTATCACCACCCACAGTCACAGCTCCTTCACCTTCATCTGCTGATTCAAGACTCTCTAGCTCAGAATCCATATCATCACCCTCACTCTCATCAGAGAGTGATGACGAGCCTTCAACATCCTCCTCATTAGCTTTTGTACCCATTCACTCAACATCTCTGTCCACATTCTCAGTGAATATAATTTCATCCATCAGCTCATCACAACTGTCTTCATCACAACTAAAATCTATATTCTCACTGTCACTCCCAAACTCCTCTTCCAATATAGCTTTCCCTTTCCCTTTCTCTTCCAACACAGATTGTTCCACAACCAACACCTCATCAATGACATTATCAAATAACTCTTCATCAACTACTTCAATCTCAACATTCAAACCCAATTCTGCCCCTGCAGCCCTCACCTTCTCACCTAGATCACCACCAACCCTGCCTTCATCTACATCTATGACATTATCAAATAACTCTCCATCAAACAACTCCCCATGCACCAATTCATCCCTCACATTCTCACCTAGATCAGCCTCTGCAACCCTCACATTCTCACCTAGATCAGCCTCTACAACCCTCACATTCTCATTAGCCTCAGCAACCTCAGCCTCAGCAACTAAATATGTCTGCATATATCTAGTTTTTAACCTCTTCACAATCTGAATTTGTTGCTCAACAGGCTCTGTAGGTTCATCATCTATGTACTCAACCTCTCCATCAACAATTTCCCCACCATCATCAACATTCTCTTTCTTCCCATCTAAATACAGAGTGAATTCCCTACTCACTTCAGCCCTTCTAATTAAGCACCACAAGTCTGCCTCACACTCCATCAACTTCAGACCACCCTTCTCATCATCCCCGTAAAAAATTTTACTCCCCATGTACCCTAGTTGTTCACAAAGGCCTTCTAGATATTTCCTACACCACTTACGTGTGTCTATAAAATCAAACACAGAAGTATTACCCTCTAAATAGAGCATCTTACCCGAATCATTCAAGGTCATTCCTCCATGCACGAGCTTCAACGTGTACCAGTAATCACACGCACCTAACAAGACAAAAACGAGGAACCATCAAAATCAAAAGCCATCACAATTCTTAAACTGCGAATGAAATCGAGAATAGAACCGAAGGAGAAGACTTACTGTAGTTAGGGTGTGGCATGGGTAGGAATAACTTCCTTCGAATCATCGTGCTTTTGAAGAATCGATGGGATTGATCGAAATTGGGGGAGAAATTAGGGTTCACTGTTTTGGGTCTTTTTGGAATCGGGGAGAAATTAGGGTTGTATGTTTTGATTTGGGGTTTTTTGTTCAATTTAGGGATAAATCGCACATGAATGTCACGTGATTGTACTTTGCCGTCAACCCGTTTTATTTCCGTCTAAATTGTGGGATCAAATTTGATACTTCACTGTCCTATGGGACTAGATTTAATAACAAATTCTGATTTGGGACCAAAAGTGATAGGGTTGGGACCAAAATCGGACTAACCCATGTCTTATGGGACCAAAATCGAAATTTTCTCGGATCTATCGCCATCAATTCTGCTGATGAGGACTTTTTGAGCAATTTGCAGTTCTTGTAGATCAGTTTATCCCTTTTATTGAACTGTCATATGATAAGAAGACTTTAAAGAAAGCCATAGAAAGTGCATAAGGTGTTGAAAATGAAAGATAAGTTTATATTTCTTATACTTTGTTGAGAATTTCTCTTATGGAGTTATGGATAATTGGCAGGTGTTAGAATTGGTGTTTTTTTTAATTGGGAGATGGCCAATTGATAGTGGAAAACCAAAAACCTTTTTTTTTTTCTTTTGTGCCTTTTTTTTGGTAGGCTGATATATTAACCCAATGCTTTATTGGTCTTTGATGTGATACTCCACCATTGCTCCTGTGCAGTTAAACAATGTAAACCTCTTTTCATAAATTATCTTTTTTGTTCTTCATTAATCAGGTTCTTCTCATTGTATTGGGAATTGCCACAGTACATGTCTCAACATCTCCATTGGCTTCATGTACCCTGGCAATAAACCACCAAATTAATGGAATAAACTTCTTGGTATTATCAATTGCTGATACTATAGAATAATTCGCCACTTGAAGACAATTGTATGTGTTCCTTTATGTCTCTCAAAAACTTGGTCAAATACCTCTTTTTATTTCTGAATGCCGAGGATGATAGGGACTAACAAAAGACCAAACAAAGATATAGAAGGGTGTAAAATTTGATTCACCAGCTTTTTCCTAATAGATACTGCTTGCATTCTATATATATAATAGAAGGGTAAAATGAAATTGTAGCTAGTATATATAATATATGTTCCATGCGTAGCACACGAGTAACACTGGTTTATTTTACTATGCATATCTGATTGTTCATCTCTTTATATTTATTTTACCTATAAGTTTAGCTTTCTTTGACTTTGCCATTTTCTTTTCTTCCTTGCTCTCCTCATCCTCTTTTTTTTTTTTTACCCTGGAAACATTTCAGGTAGTGGCAAAACTTACACCATGAAACCACTGCCCCTGAAAGCTGTAAGGGATATCTTGAGGCTCATGCACCACACTTATAGGAACCAAGGATTTCAGTTATTTGTCAGTTTCTTTGAGATATATGGAGGAAAGCTTTTTGATCTGCTCAGTGATAGGAAGTAAGCTGTCTTACTAGTGGATGTATTATTTCATTTCAATTATATTTCTCATTGTTGCTCTTGCAGAAAACTGTGCATGAGAGAGGATGGAAAACAACAGGTTTGTATTGTGGGCTTGCAAGAGTACCGAGTGTCAGATGTGGAGACAATTAAGGAACTCATTGAGAAAGGAAGTGCAACAAGAAGTACAGGCACCACAGGTGCAAATGAGGAATCCTCGCGATCTCATGCCATTCTTCAGCTTACGATTAAGAGGTCAGCAGATGGCTCTGAATCTAAACCTGCCCGGGTTGTTGGCAAGCTCTCCTTCATAGACCTTGCTGGAAGTGAGCGTGGTGCAGACACTACTGATAATGACAAGCAGACCAGGTATATATCTTTTTAGCTTCTTTTGGAAGGTGAAATAAAATTCAGCATGCATAGTTAATTAAGACATTTCCATCTGATACATAAAACTTGTGTTAGCTGTTACTGTGATTTGGGCAGTAAGCTAACTTCTATTTCGTATGTTATAGAAAATCCTAATTTATTTGCTTGCCCTCTAAGTGTGTAGCCAATGTTCTGACTACACAGAATGGAAGGAGCTGAAATTAATAAAAGTTTGCTTGCACTGAAGGAGTGTATTAGAGCACTTGACAATGACCAAGGACACATTCCATTTAGAGGCAGTAAATTAACTGAAGTTTTGAGGGACTCGTTTGTTGGGAATTCTCGCACGGTAATGATATCATGCATTTCCCCAAACTCAGGATCTTGTGAACATACCTTGAACACATTAAGATATGCAGACAGGTTAGGCTGATCTTTTGATTGGTATTTTCTTCACTTAAATAGATAGAATATTCTCTGCACTTTTATGCCTTAACTTCGCAACTTGTTGCCAAACTAGAGTGAAGAGCCTGTCAAAAGGAAACAGCTCCAAAAAGGATGTTTTATCATCAACCTCAAACATGAAGGAGTTGATGATGCAATCTGTGTCTTCATACATGCCGCAAGCATCAAGTTTTGAAGATGATACAGGTGATTCCTGGCCTGAACAAACAGATAGGGAAGAATATGATGAAGATTTTTATGAGCCAGAGAAACCATCGTGGAAAAACAACACAAAATCCGAATCATATTGCTTCTCCAATACCGATGATATATTGAAGAGAGCCAATGGCCCGTCAAAACGGGTGGAGCCTCCTATACCAGAAATGAAACATTCAAATTCTGATGACGATTTGACTGCTTTGTTGAAGGTTACCAAAAAAAAAAAAGGATCTGTGGTTTATCAATTTAGGGGTCCTCTTTAGGTGTAGATATATAATTGTTTCCCTTGAACTTTCAGGAAGAGGAAAATCTTGTCAATGCTCACAGGAAGCAAGTGGAGGAGACTGTGGATGTAGTTCGTGAGGTTTGTGATAATCTCTTGTAGATGATTCTTGTTATTACCCTTCTCAAATCTAAGCATTTTGTTTGATACATGTATCCTTGCTTGTGACAGGAGATGAATATGTTAGTTGAGGCAGAA
Source organism: Perilla frutescens (assembly GCA_026008535.1). Classification (NCBI taxonomy): domain Eukaryota; kingdom Viridiplantae; phylum Streptophyta; class Magnoliopsida; order Lamiales; family Lamiaceae; genus Perilla; species Perilla frutescens. The sequence goes on from BRKX01000003.1 coordinate 55,501,708, forward strand.
CAACCGGGTAATCAACTAGATGATTATATCTCCAGATTGAACTCCATCCTATCTAAGAAGGCTGCTGGTATCTTAGAGTTACAAAACCGCTTGGCTCAGTTTCAGAAACGCTTGAAGGAACAGAATGTCCTTGTGTCTTCGGCCTATTGATGATAATCATATTGCATGACGATATTTGTGATGCAGCTTGCTTACAGAAGCATGTTGCATATGTAGATGGATCTACGACCGGGCCCGGGAGGCTCCATCCAGCACGTCTCAACCATCGCCTAGTTACATTAGTATATATAGTCGCTTAGTCCGGCTGTGATTTTTTCAGCCGTAGTGTATAATCTTGAAATTTTTTTTACATCCCGTGTGAAAAATATACCTTGATCTATCCATGATTGCTCGTAGTTAGTTGTGATGTAGCTTCGTGGATTAAGCTGAAATTTGGGGTGTGAATAGTTGCCCACGCGTTTGTTCAAGCCTTTGTATCTTTGTAACTTCACTGGTGGAATGCATTAAAGTTTTGATACTCTTATACAGCTCTTCAGCTTTTGTAATTTCTTCACAATGGAACCATCTTACAGTAAAAAAAAAGAAGAAAAGAAAAAAATAGAGTTTCTATGACATTGAAGTAACGTTTTCTTGATTGAGTTGAACTTAGGTCAGACCCGGGCCCAAATAAAGGGCAGCCAGGCACCGGCATGCCACGTGTGGTGCACGAGCCATACTTTTCTTTTTAGTGATTATCTTTCTTTTCTTTTTTTTCGATTTTCTGATTATTTTTTCTCAAAAAATATATACTATAAAATATAATTACTGGACTGTCATGAACACAGTGGTTCTCGGTTGGATAGGAAAGTCGAAAGCTAGGGTTGCAGACGGCGGGGAAAAATACAATCTTGAGAATGAGAGGGATTTGGGAAAGTTTATTCCTAAATCGGGCATGGAGGCGGGTATGGATACGGATGGTGGGTTAGCTGGAGTTTAGGTGGGTCAAGGAGACTTCTGGTCCAATTATATATGTTATGTTTTTAATTAAAAGAAAGCATATTCTGGATGCTTTTAGGGTTATAGTACTATAATGTAAAGGCTATAAATAGTGGGATCAGTTAGTATGGAGTCAAGTAATGAAATAGTTCTAATTTCCCCCTATCTTTCTCTTCACTTCTCCCATTTCTTATATTATACAACAATATCAACGGCTACAGCAAGGTTCCATCTTTATCAACACAAAACCAAAAAAAATATTAGAGTTTACTACATCTGTTATTTCAGAGCCTAGATCTGGGCTATGGTTGAGGGCACGCGATGCGCGGTCGTTTCGCGCTCAAAATAAATTTGTATTGCTCCTGTGCCCACAGCGAGCGTAGCTAGCTTGCGAGTACGGATCGATCCCATAGAGAGCTGATGTGATTCCACCTTCGAGCCACCAATCAAAAGGGGGCGGTTTTGTGTTGTCACTGTACTGAAAGTAAATCTGCAAAAGAAAACTAAAGGAAATATCAAATAACAAAAGGTTCTGACATTTGAACTTGAATTTGGTTTAAGTATAAAACTGCTCGATCATGGGCACACCGATTTTCATACATGCTAAGTCACCCAGTTGTGGAGACCGGATTCCTCTCTGAATCTCCTCATTCATCCTTTCATTTTAGGCTTAAAAGCGATTCCTCATCAAGTAAACCCCTAATCTATCATCCACCCCCGGTTCCCCTAAGAGATGTAAATGAATAGATAGCAGTGTGCCTCTAGACGAACCCAGATCTGTTGTGTTTACCGATTCCTCGTGTGCCCACAACAACCCATCGATTCTCTTATTACTATATGAATCAACACACAGTCACGATTCGCCAATTCAATTAATAGTGGTGTGCCCTCTATGTAACGAGTGATCAGCCACATTGGGCATTTCAGACACACACTCATGTGGAACAGGTTCAAGAATCGACAGAAACCTATCATGCATTACTATGCACATTTCGGCCTCACGAGTCCAGATTTGTACTTAAACCATTTTTATTGTTCAAACACCAGAAATAAAGATCTAGCCAAGTAGGCTAAACATAATTAAAATAGCATAAATTAAAGACATAATTATAAAGAAAACTTACGAATTTATTAGGCAAAAATCTCAACTCCAACGATGAGAAACATAAACATAATCCTAAGTTCCAATGGCTTAAGGCCTATTGGATTGTTTGTAGCTGCCTAAGCAGCGTACGAAAATGAAATGCAGAAAAGTAAAATTGTAGCAATGTTTCTGACTTCAAAAGCTCTATTTCCAGAAAATAAAAATAGCTTAAATAGTTACATTTTCGAGTTTGAGTTTACCCAACAAACTGGGGTCTTCACTGGCTTCTGGATCCGGCATGCCCCATCCTGATCTGTCTGGATAAGCCTTATCCAGTTTGTTGACCGAATCCCTATTTTTTAGGGATTGGCTTTATCACTTCACTCCAAGCCTCCAGCAGTCCTTATCTCATCTATCTCTTAGTTGTCACGCCTCTTAGGAGTCCAACTTATCACCAACTCTTATTCGGATATGCAACTATTATTCACGCCTCTTTCCTTCAACTGAATCCCGAAATTCACGCATGTGCCCATTATGGCCTGTGGTTAAGTCTATGCGAGCAATGTGGGCACGACATCATCTGGTCAGCTTCATCCATTTCTAATATGCCCATTATGCTTCCCGAATGTATGATGAATGCTGAAGAAATCCCTAGTGCCTCTGAATACGGTTTATGGCGACGAGATAAACATGAATAATTTGGCATAAAATGCCCTTTTCGCTAGACTCGACCTCCATAATGCCCTTTGGCCTCAACCTGGTTCTTTTCGACTCAAAACAGACTAAAAAGGACATTTATAACGAACAAAATGCCCATAAAAAATATGAAATAAATGGACTTATCACACCCACACACTTTAGACATGATTGTCCTCAAGCATGGGATGCAACGCGTCCAGATAAATAAAAGAAAAGAAAGGAGAAAAGAAACATACTCAAGATATGCAAAATGTTAATCAGTGTGGGCACATAAACTTTAATTTTCCAATAAAATTGCAAAGTTCCAACATACCGAAAATAGGTCAAAATTAAGTTTAGTGTGGTGATCCTCACAAACTCTTTTCACTCAGTGTTTAGGCTCAGTGTATGCACTCAATTCAATGCATTTTGTACCTATTCATCCCATAGGCTTGCTAATGTTCTGCTTTCAAGTTCAAAAAAAAACCATAGATGCACAAGTATCAATAGGGCTTTTTAGGCTGAAGTGGGCATTTCATAACAGAAAAATTTATTACCTGTACAATCTCTCTCTTTTTTTAAATCGACTACCCTCTTATGCCCTATTCAGACAATAAATATTTCTTTATCTGGGCATTCTGAACACTTAATACTAGGGGGAATTTATTCTCTTTTTTTTATCATATTTTTTTTTCTTTTTTTCTTTTTTTATTCCCCCTATCTTTTTCTGGCCTTTTCACATATATCCCCCAACAATTTTGCCTCTCTCTTTTTTCTGTTTTTCAGGCTTTTGTGATGCCCTGGCTAAACAAAAAATCTGCCAGGGCCTTTCATAGGCTCAAAAGGGCTGCAAAGCTGTGTTGTTGGTGGGTCAATTTATATCATGGTGGCTCAGCAAAAGATAGCCTATATCATCTACATATGCATCAATAATTTCAAGATCCTTAAGCAAAATAATGGCAAGTTCTAGAACTCCTAAGCATAGAATGTTCACACATGAAGAAAAGAAAGCTGTGAAGTAGGCATACAACATTAGGCTCAAATCTTCCTAGGGCATGCTAAACTCTTTCGTCATCCCTATTTTACTGTGGGCATGTTGATTTTGAAAAAGCAATTAAATTGAATATATCAAAAGCAATGGCCACACGAACTCACAGAAAGCATGCTTAACAGAGACACTGACCACCAACACACTTTGCACGAGGGAAAGTGTTTAAACAGACTCAACAAGAACTGAAATGCCCCCACCCACACACTTTGCACTAGGCAAAGTGGGTGAATAAAGGCAACACAAATAAACAAAAACCTAATCTAAAAGACAGAAATAACCAGGATCAGTCGCTTGTGGATGCTGGTTAGGTGAACCCGGCATGGTTGAAGTAGGTAATAAGGGCTTTCTCCATGCATACTAAACTGGTATCAAACTGGAATAAGGTATTTTTTATTGCACTTAGCTTCTCTGTGATCACAACAATCGCACTGTCACCTTGTTGTGCCCTTCCAGTTAGCAGATTCTTCATCTCTTCAGAGTGCCCTGTTCCAAATCCCTACTTCCAAGGGATTCTCTTTATTTCTTGCTTTCTCTCTCATTATCTTAACCTGCAAACATATATCTTATCCAAAACAAGCGTAAAATTGCTCGTAAACTAGTTTACTTAACTGGAAATTTTATTTAAATAAATTAAAAAAAAAGAAAAAAAAACCTGGGTTGCCTCCCAGTAACGCCCTAGTTACTGTCGTGGGCACGACACTTCTCTGTTCAAATATTACTGGGCTCTGCGAGCCATACTGCTCTTTCTTCAAGGTCGGTGTGCCCCAGGTAAGGTTTCAGTTTGGGCCCATTTACTTTGAAATGCCTTCCTGTTTTCGGATTTTTCACTTCTATTACCTCATTAGGAAATTCAGCATGCACTTCAAATGGCCCGACCCATTTGGTCTTTAGACTTTCTCCCATGAGTTTGAATCTAGAATGATAAAGCAGTACTTGTTGCCCTCGAGTGAACCTTTTCCATTTCACAACCTGATCATGGAGTCCTTTCATTCTTTCTTCATAGAGAATATCATCATCATAGACTTCTATGCCCGTTTCTTCCAATTCTTCGGTCTGGAACTTTTTGTTGTGCCCAACTTGCTCTTCATTAAGCTTCTGAATGCCCCATGGTGGCTTGTGTTCCAACTTTGGTGTTGGCATAGTGGAAGGTAGCATTCTGTCACTATCACTTCTTATGGGCACATTGTAATTCACTACTCCAGGTGGTATCTCCTTAAGTGAATGAAGCATCTTAACTGCATCTTGAATGTCATCATCTTCATCAAGGGCATTTCGATCAGTTAGTCCTTTCCATAATGTCCATTCCAGAGGTTCTCGATTGCTCATCATTGAGAGAGTGGGCTGGGATGGTGCATCAAAGAGATCTACAAAATTCACATTTTCCGTATCAGGTGGGTGCTTCATAGCTTCGAAAATGTTGAATATAACTTTTTCTCCATCAAATTGGCACGTCAGTGTGCCCTTGTCGACATCAATTTGTGTGCGAGCTGTTTTCATGAAAGGTCTCCCCAGCAAAAGAACTGATGATCTTGTTGTTGTGCCCATATCAAGCACATAGAAATCCACTGGGAATATCATCTCGTCCACCTTAACTAGCACATCTTCGATCAGCCCCTTTGGATATACATTCGACATGTCTGCCAACTGAATGACCACACGAGTTGGTTGCAGAGGTCCCAACTTCAATTCATTAAAAATTGACAGGGGCATGACGTTTATTGATGCCCCCAGATCCAGCATGGCCTTTTCAACCTTTTTTTCTCCAATGATGCACGGTATTGTGAACATGCCTGGATCATCACACTTCTTTGGCATCTTCTTCTGAATTACAACCGACACATTCTCTCCCATAAGGAACTTAGCATCATCCTTAAACCGTATCTTTCTGGTACACAACTTCTTCAGAAAATGGGCATACCGTGGAATTTGCTTAATGGATTCAAGTAGTGGAATATTGATTTCCACTTTACGGAAGACTTTCAGCATCTCACTCATCTCTTCTTCCTTCCTATTTTGTTCCAATCTGCCTGAAAAAGGAGGTTTTCTTGCAATTTTTTGTTTCTCTCGAATGGGCTCCAGAGTAGGCTGACTGACTTCTTGTGCCTCATTCTCCGATGATTGTTCTCTTCTTGTGGGCACATCAGTTTCCATTTCAGCTGAGCAGACCACTTCCGGTAAATTCTTCCCACTCTTTAAGGTCACAACATTAACTTGTTCATGAGGGTTCTCCATTTGGGATGGAAGTTTACCAATTTTTATTTCCAATCTATGAACCGTTTGGGTTAATTGAGCAATTTGTTTGCTCATATGTGCAAAGTCCGCTCTTGTCTTTTGCTTAAATTTTTCATTCTCTTGCGCAGCCTTCATGCTTTCTTCTGCCAAGGCTTGGACTAAATCTTCCAACCTCGATCTCATTTTTTCCTCTGGTGGTGGAGGTCGCATGGGTAGAGCATCTTCAGGCCTTCTCCATCTGAAGTCCTCATGGTCTTGCCAACCTGAATTGTATATTTCAGAGTGAGGATCATATCTCCACTGATGGTTGTTGTGCTCTTCTACAATATTAAATTTTTGTATCTCCTCCTGCATTGGGCATTCGGCGGTAAAATGAAGTACACTTTTACACACCCCACATGGTTTGGGATTTCTTCATGTGATTGCTACTGTAACAGCCTTTCCAATTCGTTCACATAGCTTTTCAATCATGCTCTCATCATTGGATGATTTCGCAAACGCATTTACGCTTCTTGTGCCCTCTCCACCAAAATCTCAATTGTCTTCAGCCATCTCGGTCAGAATTCTAAAAGCTTCAGTTGGTCACTTGTTCAATATGGACCCTCCACAAGATGCATTAACAATCGTCCTCTCATGTGGCCTCAAACCTCCAACAAAGTGTTGGATCAGATCATGATCAGTTATCTGGTGTTGTGGGCATTTCGCCAGCATATTCTGGAAACGGTCCCAGTAATTATAGAAACTCTCGTTCGTGCCCATTTTCAGACTTCTGATCCTTCTTCTCATCTCCTGCACTCTAGAAGCTGGGAAATACTTCTCCAAAAATTTTTGTTGAAGTTCTCCCCATGTGGTCACGCTACCAGTTGGCAGAGTGTATAGCCAGTCTCGTGCCCCATCCTGAAGAGTGAAAGGGAACGAAACTAACCGTACATACTCCTCTCGTCCATGGTCGGATGGTTGAGTCTGGCAAACCATCTCAAAATCTTGCAAATGCCTTTGAGGGTCCTCTCCAGCCATCCCATGAAATTTAGGCAAAATTTGGATGAAGCTTGCTTGCAGATCCCATGTCTGCGTGACTGCTGGGATCGTAATGCCCAATGGGTGAAGATTCATGTTAGTCGGAAAGACTAACTGTCTCAAAGTTCTTCCTTCGATGGCCATATTATCAGCGTGGCCGTTCTCAAATTGTTATTCCTCCTCGTGCCCTGATTCTTCTCGATCTTCTGGTGGTGGTGTGGGCTCACGAGGTCTATTTGTAGCTCGGCGTGCCCTCTTCGCTGCAGCTCTATTCTTCCATGAAGTTTTCTCTATCTCCGGATCGTACAATAGATTTTCACTTAAAGAAGTCTTGGGCATCAACTTCCAGGCACACAAGCTTGGAAAGTAAAATCACTGGAAATCAGCTCCCAGACAACGGTGCCAATTTTGACACGCGGTCATTTTGCGCTCAAAATAAATTTGTATTGCTCCTGTGCCCACAGCGAGCGTAGCTAGCTTGCGAGTACGGGTCGATCCCACAGAGAGCTGATGTGATTCCACCTTCGAGTCACCAATCAAAAAGGGGGGTTTTGTGTTGTCACTGTACTGAAAGTAAATCTGCAAAAGAAAACTAAAGGAAATATCAAATAACAAAAGGTTCTGGCATTTGAACTTGAATTTGGTTTAAGTATAAAACTGCTCGATCATGGGCACACCGATTTTCATACATGCTAAGTCACCCAGTTATGGAGACCGGATTCCTCTCTGAATCTCCTCATTCATCCTTTCATTTTAGGCTTAAAAGCGATTCCTCATCAAGTAAACCCCTAATCTATCATCCAACCCCGGTTCCCTAAGAGATGTAAATGAATAGACAGCAGTGTGCCTCTAGATGAACCCAGATCTGTTGTATTTACCGATTTCTCGTATGCCCACAACAACCCATTCTCTTATTACTATATGAATCAACACACGGTCACGATTCGCCAATTCAATTAATAGTGGTGTGTCCTCTATGTAACGAGTGATCAGCCACATTGGGCATTTCAGACACACACTCACGTGGAACAGGTTCAAGAATCGACAGAAATCTATCATGCATTACTATGCCCATTTCGGCCTCACGAGTCCAGATTTGTACTTAAACCATTTTTATTGTTCAAACACCAGAAATAAAGATCTAGCCAAGTAGGCTAGACATAATTAAAATAGCAGAAATTAAAGACATAATTATAAAGAAAACTTACGAATTTATTAGGTAAAAATCTCAACTCCAACGATGAGAAACATAAACATAATCCTAAGTTCCAATGGCTTAAGGCCTATTGGATTGTTTGTAGCTGCTTAAGCAGCGTACGAAAATGAAATACAGAAAAGTAAAATTATAGCAATGTTTCTGACTTCAAAAGCTCCATTTCCAGAAAATAAAACTAGCTTAAATAGTTACATTTTCGAGTTTGAGTTTACCCAACAAACTGGGGTCTTCATTGGCTTCTGGATCCGGCGTGCTCCATCCTGATCTGTCTGGATAAGCCTTATCCAGTTTGTTGACCAAATCCCTATTTTTTAAGGATTGGCTTTATCACTTCATCTCCAAGCCTCCAACAGTCCTTATCTTATCTATCTCTTAGTTGCCACGCCTCTTAGGAGTCCAACTTATCACCAACTCTTATTCTGAATGCAACTATTATTCGCACCTCTTTCCTTCAACTGAATCCCGAAATTCACGCATGTGCCCATTCTGGCCTGTGGTTGAGTCTATGCGAGCAATGTGGGCACGGCATCATCTGGTCAGCTTCATCCCTTTCTGATATGCCCATTCTGCTTTCCGAATGTATGATGAATGCTGAAGAAGTCCCTAGTGCCTCTGAATACGGTTTATGACGACGAGATAAACATGAATAATTTGGCATAAAATGCCCTTTTCGCTAGACTCGACCTCCGTAATGCCCTTTGACCTCAACCTGGTTCTTTTTGACTCAAAACAGACTAAAAAGGACATTTATAACGAACAAAATGCCCATAAAAAATACGAAATAAATGGACTTATCACACGCGTCTCCGGGAACTGGAAGAAAGTCAAAAACAAATTGATCAAACAGTGAAAACTAAGTCTATTAAGAGCGATGCTGCAGAAGTGAAATTACAAGAACAAATCAACATAGTTACCTCAGATTTGCACAATCATATGACTGGGGTTAATGGCAAAATTGATAATCTGGCCAAGACCCTAGGCTCTATCCAACTGTAGTTTTCTAACTTGGATAAGGGAAGGTATTCAGGAGGGGAAGGCTCAATTTTGGGCACTCCTAATGCTGGGGATAAGAGTGAGGTAACCCAACCCAATCCCCTACATTTCTACAGGGGCAAAAAGGTGATTGGTGCTTCAGGTACGCAGGTTAAACCCCACTATCCAAAAATTGAATTTCCTAAATTTGATGGGGATTATCCACAATCTTGGATTTTGAAGTGTGAGAGCTATTTTAGAATGTTACCTAACATTCCTGATGAGCAAAGAGTGCAGTTGGCTATCATGCACTTTGAAGGAAAGACATCACAATGGTATCAAAATTCATCTCTTAATGGGGCTGATCTCCCTTGGGATCAATTTTTGGAAATTATTTCTGCTAGGTTCGAGGAGCTAAAGGATTATAAGGTGATTGCAGAGTTCAACAAACTAAAACACACGGGCTCATATACTGACTATGTGGACAGGTTTGAGGAACTCAAAGCTTGCATGTTGTTGCTAAAGAAGGGGCACTTTACAGAGGACTACGTTATTGCAAGTTTTATTAGTGGGCTTAGAGAGAAAATTCAATCTTTGATTCATATGTTTAAGCTACAAACACTCAGCCATGCTATTAAATTGGGGCAACAACAGATTATAAATTTGGAGGCTATGACAAAGAAGTTTAAGGGAAATCCTAAATTTACACATATATCTGGGGGAAGAAAAGATAATTTCAGTCACTCTTTCAATCAAAAGCCACAGTCAAATGCCACTAGATCACTCTTTAAACTCTTAACTACTACAGAAATAGAAACCAGAAGGGAGAAAGGTTTGTGCTACAATTGTGGTGAAACATTTGTTCCTGGCCACATGTGTAAGAATATGATCTCCTACATGATCATGAGTGAGGAGAAGGAGTCAGCCTATGTGCAATCTATGTCTGTGGATGAACAACAAGAAGATGAGCAGACCTCAATAGCAGATATGGAAGAATTACAAATGGTAGTAAACATTATTTCTGGGGAAGGAGGTTTCACAACCATGAGAGTTTATGGGCAGGTGGGAGAGCAAAAACTACACATACTCATTGACTCAGGCATCACCCTCAGTTTCATTAGAGAGGTTACTGCCAAGGGGTTGGGATGCCAGTTAGAACCTACCAAACCTTTATTGGTTAGGGTTGCTAATGGAAACAAGATGATGAGTTCTACCAGGGTGAATGGTTTCAAATGGACTATCCAAGGGCATCAATTTACTTATTCACCTAGGACTTTGAATACCGAGGGTTGTGACCTAACATTGGGAGAGGATTGGCTTAAATCCTGTACACCCATAGAGTTAGATTATGATAGATGACCTTTACTATCAACTGGTTAAGGAAGAAAATAAAAATCCAAGCTCTGACTTTTGTGGGGGAATGTCATTTAATTTCTGAACACTCTCTACATCAATTGCTACACCACTCACACCCTTGCCCAGTTAAGGATGTGTACATGGTAAAGTTAAAGACCTTCTACCATGATCACAATCAGAGGTTAGCAGGAATATTGGAGGATTTCAAGGACATCTTTGAAGAGCCCAAGGACTTACCTCCCAGCAGAGGGGTGGAACATCAAATAATGCTCAAACCAGTGAGCATTCCTAAGCATAGATACCCTTACAGGGTTTCTGTAACACCCCAGTTTTTTGGTTAATGTTTAGATAATTCTTAAGAATAATTAAGAAGTTAAGGAAGATATTTAAATAAGGTTTAAGTGAAGTCAGATGTCAGTCACGACTTTAGGGGTCAATTTTCATGAAATCATTTTTTTTGAAAATTTTGATATGAACTCTGTTATGGTCAATTTTGGTCTTGTTAGAAAGGTTTTAACTCAAGGAGTGTGCCGGTGTTTTCAAAATTTTATTCTGAAGTCGTTTGAGGTCCCAGTGATGAAAAACGTATTTAAAGGATTAATGAATAGTAACTTTTGCGTGCGTTCGTGATTTGTAAAATTTATGAAATTCTCCTTGTTAATCCGAGACTTGTTCTGTCAAACCTCTCTTATGGAAAATGACTTAAGAAATCCGTTCGCATTCACGGATTTCCATTCTGAGGTTAATCGAACGATCGGGAGCAAAATCAGTCAGTCTGACTGAATAGTAAAAAGTAATTCTGAAAAAGGAATCTTGGCTCGTCTTTCTTCCGATGACCTCTTCTTCATCATGAGTTAGGTTGGTTCAATAGTACTCGAGCTAATGAGTCTCTCGATATTTTTAGAGTCTGACGTTATTTGGACCTCGACATCGAATAAAGCGGCTTTTAACCGAACCCGAGGTAACTATTGCAGTATTCTTGCACTGCAATGGCTTCCCTTGGAAGCCAAAGCTTCTCCTATAAATAGAACACCCCCACCCCTCATTTTTCCCACACCATTCCTCATTTCTCCAAAGTTAGAGAGAGGAAAAAAGCTTTAGTCGAGAGGAGTCTCTTCGTGGGTATATCTTCGAGTCGACAAGTGGAGTGACAGGGAAGATATACTACGGGGAAAGGTGCTAGGGGCACCATCGGGTTGTAGCAGGTGGCTCTACCACCGTTGCAACTCGACGAGACGCCGAGCTAGCCACCTTTGTTCGATGCACTCAACTCCATCCATTCTATTTCGTCACCCTCGGATCCTATTTCTTTCTTGCCTTTAATTTCACATTTTATTCCTTGTTTTGTTATTGCATTTCGTTATTGTATTCTCGTTATTATGTTTCCGTTATTATCCTCGTTGTTAGTCTCATTTATTTCGTTTGGAGTTCCGTTTAAGTTTCGTATTTAAATTCCGTCGTTATTTCTAAGTGTTTAAAGGAGTTAGTTGTGTTTATTCTATTATTATGTTGATATTAAATTAAGCATGCTCATTTCTATATTCTTCAAGTGTTGGGCGAATATGGATCTTTGTTGAAGTTTTAATTCAGTTTCTTTCGATTATCGTCATTGTAAAGTTATATCTTTGAAAGATCGTAGTAAATGTTTTGAGCTTTGTTTTAAGTTTAAAACATCGAGAAAAGAGAGAGGCAATCGAGTAATGCCTTGACCAACACTTCGAACGAAGAATATTGACATTCGTGGGAGTGCACGGGCCGTGCAAGGGTCGCACGGTCAGTACAAAGCTCTCGGCATGTTTCTAGAGAGCTAGGACGGATCGTGCAAGGATAGCACAGCTCATGCAAGGGTCTGCACAGACCGTGCTATGCTTGCACGGCCTATGTCGGAAAGTCTAGGCATTATTTCTCTGATTCAATAATTAGCACGGTCTGTGCAAGGTCTCTGCCGCCATGTTTTGCCTCTAAGTATATTCTATTCTCGAGTCTTTCAAACCCTCGTATTTTCTAAAGGTTTTAAAGTCGTACAATCTGTGTTTGAGTCCTAATTAGGAGAGGAAGGGATAGGTGTTGTTTAAATTATCGTTAGATGTTAGAAATCTTCGAAGGAGGCCGCTAAGTTGATGATTCAACTTTTGTAGGAGGAAGTAAGCCCCGTGAAAGCCCTTAGAAGGATCATCAGTTTGTTGCTTCATCTTCCACTCAGTAATCGAAGTAGGTAAATCTATATTTATCTAAAGTTTGAGCTAATAAGCTCTAAAAGCATGTTAGGGCAAATGAGATATCCAATAAAATATTTTGCTCAGCCTGATTGATCTCTGTACAAAGGAAGAAAGGAAAGGAAGATATTATATGTTAATTGAGCTCTCAAGCATGTTTAGATATGTTAGAAATGTTTAAGTGTTGTTTATGCTTAGCATGAGATATTTAGAATTGCCTTTAGTTGAAATATGTGTTTATATACGTTCATTTCCTCGAAATTGAATGTTGATAGTTTGCTAAGGCTTATATAACTAAGGATTACCTTCTAGGGTAGTGTTAAATCCCTTGTAGGCCGAGATCATGCTAAATTAAAGGTTTAGTCCTAGACAGTTGCTCTAGGCTTGGCTTTGCTATCAAAGTTAAGGAAGAAAGGAAGTTAGCATTTTGTTTAAGCAGGACTTGAGCTCATGATTCATGATCTTGGATCATTAAGAAAGTCACTGCTGGGTTAATCCCTCGCAAACTCATAATGATATTTGAGGTAACTCCTATTGTGTCCTAAGGCATGCTTAAGGGTGCAGTTGACATCAGGTTTGAACCAGGATGGGCCCAAAAGAAAAGAAAGTTTTTGCGGATATGGAGAGGGCTTTTACGTTTTGCTCTCTATATACCGCCAGTTAATTATTGGATATTTTTGAAGTTATTCAAAGAGTTTTTATTTAAAACCCACTGAGTACATTAGTTCTCACGCCCTCTTTTTCAAATGTTTTCAGGTTGAGATGCGGAGGATGTTGGTAGTTGTGGATGTGGGTTGGCTGCCAAGATATTTTTGTTATAGTATAAGTATTTGAACCCACTATAATTCTGCTACTCTGATTCGCTCTATTCACAACTTCTAGACTTGTTATTTCATTCGAGATTCTATGAACAATTTTAACTTGATCAGTTATTTATATATTGATGCATATTAAGTTTTAATCCATGCTTCTTGAGTTATGTTTTCCTTTCCGCTTATGAAGAGGCTTAAGCATGTTGGTTTTATTTAATTGCTTTGACCTATGATTGGGTCTATACTTGTTGGTATCTGATTGATTCGCCTTTTCCATTCGTCACATTTTGTAAAGTATGATTCCTTCATATTCAAGTAATTTCGAGAATCATCGCTTATCATATCTTTATTCGTAAACCTTTCTTGTTAATCTTCCGCTTATTATATTAATCCCTTTATTAACACCCCGTATCCATTAGTTAATCCCCCTCTCGAGACCGGACTGTTACAGTATCACATGATTAGAAGGAGGAAATGATAACATTATGAAAGGATTATTGGACAGTGGCTTGATACAAAACAGTAGCAGCCCATTTGCTTCTCATGTTTTGCCAGTAAAGAAGAAGGATGGGACTTGGAGGATGTGTGTTAACTACAGGTACCTTAATGGCCTAACTGTTAAACATGACTATCTTATTCCTATAATTGATGAACTTCTAGATAAATTACATGGGGCAAAATTCTTCTCCAAAATTGATCTCAGATCATGATACTTTCAAATCCTGATAAAACCTGAGCACAGGTATCTTACTGCTTTTAGCACCCATAATAGGCACTATGAGTTTCTGGTAATGCCATTTGGCTTGTGCAACACACTAGCCACATTCCAGTCACTTATGAATCATATTTTCAGATTATCACTCAGAAATCAGTCCTAGTGTTTTTTTGATGATATTCTGATGTATACCCTACCTGGGACGATCATTTGAATCATCTAAAGGAGGTTCTAGCAATCCTAAGACAGCAAATGCTCTATGCTAAGCTGAGCAAGTACCATTTTGGACTGGAGAAAATTGAATATCTGGGAATATCATCAGTGCTGAAGGGGTATCTACAGACCCGGCTAAGATAGAGGCTATGACAAGCTGGCCAGTACCTAACACCTTGAAGTAGCTAAGGAGATTTTTAGGTCTCACTGGATATTATAGGAAGTTTGTAAAGGGTTATGGCCTCCTTAGCAAACCCCTCACCTCACTCCTCAAGAAAGGTGTTTTTCAATGGACAGATGAATCTACCTAGGCCTTTGAGTCCCTCAAGGCAGCAATGGTAACTACCCTTGTCTTAGCCCTACCTGACTTCACACTACCCTTTATATTGGAGACTGATGCTAGTGAAAAAGGGTTGGGAGTAGTCTTAATGCAAAGGGACAGGCCTATATCATATATGAGTAAGCCCTATGTCCCAAGAATCAATCCCTGTCTATATATAAGAGGGAATTCTTAGTAGTCTTAATGGCAGTGCAGAAATGGAGACATTCTCTACAGGGCTATAAATTCATTGTGAGAATAGACCAACAGGCTCTTAAACATCTTTTAGACCAGAAAATCATGACTCTCATTCAACAAAAGTGGATTCCTAAATTGTTAGAACTGAATTATGAGATTCAATATAAGAGGGGCACTCAGATTAATAATGCAGTAGATGCACTATCCAGAAGGCCTGCTACTTCTACAGCAAGCTACTCACTCACTACTACAGTCCCTTCGTAGGTGCAACAGGTAGTGGAGAGCTATAAAGGTGACAATTGGGTAACTGTTTTGATTAATTCTAAGTTATTAAACAAGGGTGCCCATTTAGACTATGAATTTTATGAGGATCTGCTAAAATACAAAGGGAGGACTATTGTGGGAAATGGCACTGCAATCAGACAACTTATTCAGGAGATGCATAACTCATCTTATGGGACTAAATATTATGCAATAAACTACAACTAACACAAGTCACTGTAATATAGTAAGTGAATCGAGTATCGTATCCACAGGGACTACAAATTCGACCACACTAAGTACTAAGCTAACATGTTTCTATTATTCAGGCTACCTAATTCTTGGGGTGAGTTAATCCTAGACAAAAATCTAAATCAAACTAAAATAAATAATTAAAAAAGAGATAAAATGAAATCACAAAACTAAAATACTTAAAAGAATCAGACAATCAATTAAAAAATTAATCCTAGAGAATGCATACACATGTGTCCATTATGTACTAATTCAATTCTAACAATTCTCAATTTTAATCTGATTATTGGTGGAGGATCAGAAATATTGCTACCTACCTCCATCAGGTCTCAAGGTAGTCGTGGATTAACAAATTAACTATCACTCTCATCTCTAGATTAATGATTAACTCTCAATAGATCAACAGATTTAACCTCCTACAGATTCCACAGAACGTGTATCAAATCATTCAATTTAATCTCACTAATTAATTATCTCCGCCAGGACTCAAATTAATTAGCTAGCATACAATGAATATGGCCTTAATCATGCATGAGAAATATAAACTTGAATGTTTGAACATAATAATCAGAAGGGAAAAGTAACAGAATTAAAATGAATTCATAACTTCAACATGTTTGCAAACCCCAGAATTAATAGAGTTCTAGCCATTCATCGTAGAACTAGAATCTAACAAAATATAAATTACAAAAGTCATAGTGAAATTAAACTAAAAACATAAAACAACTTATGCCTGAAGTTTAAATCTTCAATCTCTTTCTGTCTCTGCCTTCACATCTCTTCTATAACATCCCAGAATTTCAGAGAGTTTTCTAAATTTATTTAGAAGACTAAAGAAAATAATTGGAGCTAAAATAAAGTAAAACAGATGTAAGTCGCGACCTTTTTGTGTATTTTATGTGAAAATCGATTATGAGAGTTTGCATTTGCCTCCGGAAGATAGTCAATATTGGCCTTTTTAGGAATGTAACGATCTAAAGGAAGTTGTTGGTGCTTTCAGAATTTTAATCTGACCTCTACAAGAGTCCCGTAATTGAAAATTGTAAAGAGAAAACCTGTGAATAGTAATTTCTGCGTGCGTTCATGATTCGAAAAATTTACGAAATCTTCCTCATTAATTTGAGACTTGTTCTATCAAGCCTATCTTATAGAAAATGACCCAAGGAATCCGTTCGTGTTCACGGATTGCCAATTTGAGGTCAATCAAACGGTCGGGAGCAAAATCTGTTAGTCGAAATGAATAGTAAAAGTAATTTTTAAAAGAGAATCTTTTCTCGTTTCTCTTCAGACGACTCCCTCGTCATCCCGAGTCGGGTTGGTTCAATAGTACTCGAGCCAACGAGTATTTCGGTATTTTCAGATTTTGTGTCTGAGGTCACTTGGACCTCGACATTGAATGAAGCAACTTTAATTGAATCCGAAAATCACCTTATCAGTATTTTATATCCGAAAATGTTATACCCGCCCCAAAATCACTTTTCCTATAAATAGGGGGCTTGAGGATTCATTTCTCTTGCTCATCTCTCTCTCTCTCTCTCTCTCTCTCTCTCTCTCTCTCTTCTCTTCTCTTTCTCTCTCTAGTTCGTGTTGACAAGCGAGAGAAACCCGGGCCTGCGCCGAGTAAATCGCGCATGCGGGCCCAGGTTAAGTTTTGTTTGGGGATGGTGCTGCTGCGGGAGCAGCTATCGAGCGCCAGAAGGCTGCCGAAGAGCCGCCGCCGTGGATAGCCGGAAATCACCGTCGTCGTGCCGCCGCTTCGAATGTTTTGTTTTGGTCCATTTCTCATCCTTTATAGTTTAAATTTTAATATGTTGTGTATTTTAAATAGTGCTTCATTTCGTATGTTGAGTGCGTCGTCGTCTGGTAGCCAGAAACCGGCGAAAACGCCGGAAAACTTGAAAAATAAAGGGGCGCCGATCAGTTTTGATTTTTGCCCGTTTTCGCCCATTTCGGGTCATCAAATCGAAAAAGTTTCTTCTAAAAAGTTGCTCGAAATATTATTTCCTATAGGACTGCCAAGTTTCGTAATTTTCCGATAAGTTTTGATTAAAGTTAATTATTTTAATCAGGCGGTTATTTTTATAACTAGAGCATGTGATTTCAGAAAATTCTGAAAATTGTATAGTTTAATAAAAATATATGTGGAGTCATGCCTAATTATTTTCATAATTTTTGGACTAGTAAAAAGTGCAATCGAGGTTAGCTGTGTAAATTTGATTAAAATGACAAGTTACAGAAACTGACCTCTATCAAATCTTTTGATCTCATTAAATCGAAAATTATATTTTAGAATTTATTTCCTTCTGTGTTGAAGTTGTACGAGGTCTCTAGAGTCGCGCATTATTAGTTGGAATATAATTAAAGTAAATAAAAGCTCCAATTAAATTAAAGTCGAGTTCTGAAAATTAGAGCAGCAGTCCTAAAAATAAGGTTTGACCTTGTAGGACTTATTGAGCCAGTCAGAGAAGCTGATGGATGAATATCGAGAAGTTTGATCACCTGAGTTGATCTAATCGAGGTGGGTTTATTTGTAAAACCTATCTATATTTGAGTTATTAACTCATAAATGTGATAGTCGTAGTTAGAATATCCAAATAAAATATTTGAGGAATTATCTGCTCAAGTTTCTACTAGAGTAATTATAATGATGTATAATTAATGAGAACATAGTATTATACTCTTGTATAATTAATGAGAACATAGTATTATACTATTGTATAATTATGAGAACATAGATTATGCTTTGCCATAATTATTGAGAACATAGATTATGCTTCATCATAATTATTGAGAATATAGATTATGATTTATCACAATAAACGAATATAGATTATGCTTTGACATAATTAAATAGAATAGATTATGTCTTGTCATAACTAAAGTTCATAGTATGTAGATTAAGGTTAGAGGTTATATTTAAAGCCTAATAGTCATAGTTTAAAGTTACAGTAAATTAAATGTTTATTGTATATTGATTATACTTGTGTATAATGAGTTATAATTTTTGGCTTGTACATTTATTATTGAACTCAAGTTATAGAATGGTTTCCATTTAAGGAATATGAAGCATAATTGAACTAAGTTTGCTAGAGTAATTAAAGGTTAGCATAGTTGCTATATTAAGAGGATGACATATTTTTATGCTTATGTCATATTATGCGCTTATAGAGAACATAGATCAAATGATAGGCAGGAACTGTGATTCTTGCAATTGTGATGTTAATCACTGAGGTAACCCCTGCGCACACACGTGATCTGGGCATCAATATAGGAGTCAATGCTAGGTAACCCCTGGTATTCTCAAGGTCAATGCTAGGTAATCCCTGGTATACTCTTCTCGGATTAGCAAGGTAACCCCTCCCTTTTCCTATCAGCGACATGTCATAGAGTGCAGTAGACGACAGAAGGAGCTACATGGTACCAAAGAGAAGTAAAGGTTTGCAGAAATGGGAAGGGCTTTTGCGTTTTGCTTTCCATTGTCTGTATTTATATTTTGGATATTCTATTACAGATTTTATTAAAGATTGAGTTAAAAGTTTAACCCACTGAGTGCTTTAGTACTCACACCCAAAATATTTTCAAAATATTTTTCACAGGTTGAGATGCTAGAGGTGATGGCTTGATGTACTGTTGTGGGTTGAACATGCCTTGCTGGTCTTGTTCAGACTGAATTATTAGTCACGAGCAAGGTTGGAGAACTCACTAGGCGCTAGTCGGGCGGTCGGGGGGGCCTAGCGCCTAGGCGGTCTAGGTGGGGCCTAGGCAGAATCTAGGCGGTTTATTTTATATAATTTATTTATTTATTTTTAACCTAACAATTTTGAAATACTCATTTATAATTGCATAAATAAAAACATTTCTAACAATATATTTAAAGTTCAAATCACCCAAACATCAAAAGTTTGATTCAAAACATAACTTCTAAAATATCCAAGCATCAAAACAAACCAATAGTGAAAGTTCAAAGCATTATAAGTTCAAAACAAAACAAATATTCAAACTTCAACTTCATTCTCAATGATTTCTTCATCCGCGGACTCAAAATCCTCATCATATAGTTCTCTTAATGATCGGTACTTTGGATTTGGAGCTTTATGTCCTCCCATGTGACCCACATCATCATCAACATCATCATTATCATCAACACCATCAACAATCTACTCTTGTGCACAAGTTGCCTCGTGGGAAAGTAGCACATCCACATTACTTTTATCATTTTCTCTCTTTTGCTTATTCAACAATCTTGCATTAAATTGGACAAATACAAGATTGTTGAGTAGCTTTGTGTCTAGTTTATTCCTCCTTTTTGTATGTACCTACAAAATAACAATTAACAAAAGTGAAAATATTAAATAAATTAAATTAGCTAAAAGAATACAATAATAAAGATAACTAAACTAACTCTTTCAAAAGAGCTCCAATTCCTTTCACAACCGGATGAACTACTTGTCAATGAAAGGATTCGCATAGCCAATCTTTGCAAGTTACGAGTTATTGCACCAAAAATCGACCACCAACTTACTACATAAAAAAACAAAGAATAAGTTATATTTCCCAAAACATAAAGTTCAAAGAAAATGTTATGGAAATAACAAAATAAATTTATTTATTTACCTGGATCAAAGCTAGCATCATTAATAGAGCATGCATTAATTGCAACTTGCTTCCCAAAAGTTGATTCCTTTTCGAAGCACTTGGGAAATTCTTCACTTAGCATTTTACCTTGTAAAGAAAAGTCTCCCGGAAAAAAGACATCTAAACACTCCATCATACCAAGAGAGACATTTTGGTCCAAATGAAGAAGTGGATTCTTGTAGTGATAAAACGGATTCAACAAATGAGCCATCAAATATAATGGACTATCAAGCCTATCTTTAATCCGTGCATCAATTACTTCAATGATCGACTCATAGTTTTTTGGAAGATTGTTTTGAGCAATTTTGATATCTTTCTTTGCTTGCAAAAGCTCCCCATAAACAAAGCCCATTGACAGTTTTCTATCACCATCAATAATCCGAAGTACCTTAATTAAAGGCTCAAAAATTAGCACGCATCTTTCAACACTACTCCAAAAAGCCATGCTCATCACTATTGTGTAAGCATATTTTCCCTTGACACTCTTTGAAAACTTGCACTCTTCCCATTCGGGACTTCCAAACATTTTCTTCAATTCAATTATTTTCTCATATAAACTTTGCAAAGTGAGAAATGCGGAAGCAAATCGTGTCACACCCGGTCTCACTATATCTTTCTTCTTTGTATATTCTCTCATCATGGCTAAGACCTTGTGGTGTGCATAAAGAAAGATGATCAATGCTTTTGCTTGATCGATGACTTTCTTAAACTTTGGCTGTTTTACAATACTTTCAAGCATAAGATCGATACTGTGAGCAGCACACGATGACCAAAAGATCTTTAGCCTCTTCTCCTTCAACAACTTTGCAGCCCCTATATTATTTGATGCATTGTCGGTTACAATCTGAACCACATTATCTTCACCAACTTCTTCAATGCATTGATCCACATACTCAAATATTACTTCACTTGTGTGTGAAGTGTCTAAAAAGTCCTTAGAAGAAAGAAAAACAGTACCCAAACGAGAATTGACACACAAATTTATGATGCTTCTTCTCTTTCTATCACTCCAAGCATCTGTCATGATTGAGCATCCATACAATTTCCATTGTTCTTCGTGTGTCTTCAACAAATTTTTAGTTCTATCAACTTCTTTCTTCAAATATAGAAATGTCATCTCATATCTTGTAAGGGGCACAAGTCCCGGTCCAAATTGACTAATCGCCTCCACCATCAATTTGAAGCTATCTAACTCCATAGAATTAAACGAAGTACCAGCTTCATAAGCCCATCTACAGATGTATTCTTTCGTGGCTTCTGATCTTTGTTTGAAAAGAACATCATTGATGATTTGTTCTCGTAGGTTGCTCTTTCTTGTACTCAAATTAGGAGATATAGCACTTGCAAACTTATCCATTGGGCCAAGAACACGTGATGATTTAAGGGACCCAAAGGACTCTTGCAATTGATCAACATCAACATTTTCTTCATGAGTGTCATTGTGAATGTTAACCTGTGATCTGAGCTCCTCCCCTTCATCTTTCTTTTTAAATTTCTTAAACTTGGCTTCCTCTATTGCATTTGCGCAAATTTGTTGATCTTGTTTTGAAGCTTTTGTACAGGAAGCAACATTTTCTCTTATTTGTGCAATATGCTCTTTGATTCTATAAACTCCGCGGGACATTTTTTTCCCACACTTGATGCATTGAACTTTATCCATATTTTTTGCATCAACCAAGTTGCAATAATTTCATCCAACATCATTCGATTTTCGTTTGAGCGTCATTTCAACATCAGTTTGAGAATGAGTTGAACTTGTCATTTCAAACTATACAATATAAAACATAAACATAAACAAAAAATACTCAAAGACAATTTCAAGCAAGTAAAGACAATTTATATTCAAAATGGCTGACACCCCTGTTCCTATCTACTAAAACTGAAACAGCAAATAAACCCGGCAAAAGAAGAAAGCAAAAATCTGCCTCTAAGTAGTTAACACAAATTCCAACTATTTTTTAAGAAGAAAGCAAAAATCTGCCTTAAGAAGAAAGCAAAAAATCTGCCTCAAGAAGAAAGCAACTACTTATTTTTTAATTCATAAGTTCTTAGCAAATCAGATACTCAACTATCTCCAAAAGCCTAAGTTCTATATTATTTTTTTAATTCATAAGCCCATATTATTTTTTAATTCATCTGCAAATCAGATACTCAACTATTTTTATTCAAAATGGCTGACGCAACAAAATGTCAAACAAACAATCCTCAACTATCTACGACATGTTACTGTGTAAATTTTCCACCTATTTCACTATTTGTTCGAGCAGTTTCCTAGCAGAGTAGACCTCAACAACAACCCTCATTTTTGGACCAGTCAAGCAAACAATCCTCACCACGTTAAAAATCATCCTTCAGTCCCTTCTCATCATCATACCCAAATTTCATATGTTGCTCACATCGCAATAACTAAAAAACTAATTAACTATCTCGCAGTCGCAAAAGATAAATTCATAAGCGTACCTGACCCGCTGACCACTAAAGGCGCGGTGCCGGCGATGAAAGCTGGCGGCGCCGTCGATGAAAGCTGGGGGTTGCGGCGATGAAAGTTACGGCGCCGGACGGTCTACAGAAACCCTTCCTCTCTTTCCTTTGATGTGCGGCGAATAAAATGAGGGTTATTTACGTTTTTTCCTTTTTCCCCCAATTTACTAAATATGCAATAGATAAAAAAATAGCGCCTAAACTGATGCCTAATTCCGCCTAACCAGCGATTAATCAGCGCGGCAGGCGCCTAGGCACCGCAAACTCGGAACCAGCAATTTTTGGGCCGCCTATGCCCTTTTTGGCACGCTCGACCAGCGATTAGCGCCTAGGCACCGCCTAGGCGGGCTCCTAGGCCGATTTCTCCAACCTTGGTCACGAGTATGTTGTTAATGTGATACAATATTACTCCATTATTTTTCGCTTAAACTCTGATACAGTTGCCCCATAGTATGATTGCATGCTATGTTTTATTATTGGGCTTATCTGAATTGTATTCTTTATTGAATCATGATAAATAAAGTCCTACTTCTTTTCATAAATCCAAGCATGTTTCATTATAGTTTTCGACCTATGAGTTGGTCATATTTGGTTGAGTCTTTGATTCTATTTATTTTCCAGTTAACCTATGAATGAGTCTTATCTTGATTAATTGCTTCTGTCCTATGAATGGGACATAAAATAGTTTATTTGCCTCTGACCTATTGATGGGTCTTAGTTGTTGTGACCTATGGAGAGGTCTTGTTTATTTGAAGAATCAGAATCCTATCTATTAATTGTTGGATTCTGTCTGAATTTGATTGGCCTATGAATAGGCATTCTTTGACTTGATTGAATCAATTGACTTCGTTGATATGTTGAAAGACGTGGATCTCTTCCAGTTATAGAGGTTATGCTGCCCAAATTTCTGGGGAATATAATCTATTCTTGCTCTAAAGCCATTTCATTTGATTATTCTATATCATATTCCTTTTTAAGTGACACCCAGTCCCTCATTTATTTTTCATTCGGGACCGGGATATTACTGAGGACCCCTTGGATTTTGGATTATGTTACTTTTTTCCTTCAATTATTCCCGTAATATCCCCGTCCTAATCCTTGGGACCGGGGCGTTATATCTTCTCTGCTAAAATATAGAGTAAAAGTATTTTTTTTGTCCAAGGAAGAGCCTTAAATAGTTGGGCCGAGTTTGGATGGGTTTTGGAGTCAAATAAGGAAATAAGTAAAAATTCACCAAAAACTGACTTTTCATGCACGGGCCGTGCACTAAGGATGTTCTAGCGCACGGGCCGTGCACCAGTTTCTGGATGAGTTTCGCCTTTCTCGCACATGGGCCATGCACGAAAGATGTCGTTCTGCACGTGCCGTGTGTGAACTTCTGCCGCCCGACACTCCTCACCGTTTTGTTCCATTCTCGTTCGTTTCTCATCTGATTGACCCGATTCAAGTTGCAATGCACTCCTAACTCAATCCTCTATCTTCTTAGGTACTTTATAAGCTGATTTGAATCTCATAAAATAATTGATATTAAATCCCTTCAAAATGAGCAAAAACGTGACACTGCACAAATTATGAAAAAATATGCCCAACTTGTCAAAATACGCATACAATGCACAAGAAATACCATCCAAATAGACATAAAATGCATGAAAAATCCATATTTATCAGGGGACACTCTGGGATCTATGGGACCTATGTCAGATTGAAAAAACTTTTCTACTGGCCACACATAAAGAGAGAGGTCACACAGTGGATTAACAACTGTAACACTTGCAGTGTTAGTAAACCCATCGAGGGCCCTACCCAGAACTACTACAACCTCTACATATTCTTGACCAAGATTGGACATACATCATTATGGATTTCATTGAAGGTCTTCCTACATCATTTAAAAAGAATGTCATTCTTGTAGTGGTAGACAGACTTATAAAATATGGGCATTTCATACCTGTCTCACACCCTTACTCTGCCCAGTCTATTGCTAAGGTCTTCCTAGACACTATTTATAAGTTGCATGGCCAACCATTGAGCATTGTTACAGATAGGGACAAGGTTTTTACAAGTTTGTTCTGGAAGGAATTATTCAAGCTTATGGGAACATCATTAGACATGACATCTGCCTATCGCCCCTAATCTGATGACCAAACAGAAAGGGTGAATGAGTGCCTAGAAACTTATCTGAGGTGTATGGTACAACATCACCGCAAGCAGTGGTCTAGATGGATACCCTTAGCTGAGTTTTGGTACAATACCAATTATCACTCCAGCTTGAAGGCCACCCCATTCCGGGCCCTCTATGGGTATCCACCACCACATCACTATCTCAACTCCTACTTTCCTACTTCTAATGTTGAGGTTAAAGATGGGCTAAGGGAACGATATGAATTCATGACTGAATTGAAAGAAAACCTCTACTCGGCCCAAAATCGAATGAAGGTATATGTAGACAAAAGAAGAACTGAAAGGAAATTTCAAGAAGGAGACCATGTGTACCTCAAGCTTCAGCCCTTTCGACAGCAATTTGTGGCTCTTCGAAAAGGCCACAACAAGGTATACGACCATTACCGTATTATGAAGCGCATTGGGAAAGTTGTTTATCTGCTCGAATTTCCTACTAGGGCGAGGATTCATCCTGTTTTCCACGTATCATTGCTGAAGAAAGTGTTGAGCAGCACGATAGTCCCCTCAGCCACTTTACCCGCTCAAGATGAAGACGGGATCTTTCTCATCTCGCCTCTTGCTTTACTGGCTCAGAGCGTTGTGCAGCGGGGGGAATCTGACAACATTCAAAGTCTGGTTCTTTGGGAGGATGGAGAAGACGGCTTGAAATCTTGGGAAGATTCAAAGTTAGTACATAAATTAATAGGCAAAATCGATCCTTGTGGACAAGGATCTGAAAATGGGGCGGTAATCTCATGAACATAGTGGTTCTCGGTAAGATAGGAAGGTCGAAAGCTAGGGTTGCAGACGACGGGGAAAAATGCAATCTTGAGAAAGAGAGGGATTTGGGAAAATCTATTCCTAAATCGGGCACGGAGGCGGGTATGGATAAGAACGGCAGGTCAACTGAAGTTTAGGCGGGTCAAGGAGACTTGGCCTACTTATTTAAGTTTTAAGTTTTATTTCCCTTAAGTGGCCAGCTGTTCTGGCCCAATTATATATGTTATGTTTTTAATTAAAAGAAAGCATATTCTGGATGCTTTCAGGGTTATAGTACTACAATGTAGAGGCTATAAATAACGGGATCAGTTAGTATGAAGGCAAGCAATCAAATAGTTCTAATTTCCCCTTATCTTTCTCTTCACTTCTCCCATTTCTTATATTATACAACAATAGCAACGGCTACAAAAAGGTTCCATCTTTTATCAACACAAAACCAAAAAAAATATTACAGTTTACTACATGGACCTTAAAATTAAATTACAGCTGGCCCACGCGATCTACTCGCCCAATGATTAAAGCTTGCTAATGAATTCGACATTCGATAAAAACTTGATAAATAAAGGTTCTAAACAAGAGTATGAATTGAATACCCAAACAACACGGTACGACTTCAATCCAGCTAATGTTGTATTCCACCCAAAATCTATCTATGTTTTTGATTTCCAAACACCCTATAAGATTTAATAAAAATGTCCAAATTAAAAGAAAACGTGACTTAAAATAATGTAGCTAATATAAATAAAACTTTACAGGAGATTGACATGTCCAATCAAAGGGACTAAGGGAGCGTAGAGAATTTTTTACGTATTGCATGAATATTTAGCATGCACCATGTATCCATGCACCTCTTATTTACGTTCAAAACTCTTCAATTCTAAACAAACACTATTTTCACTCTAACACATGAATCTCTCAAAAATCGAATTTTCGACTTTCAAAACTCGTAAAACTTGTAAATTCTCAGTCGAACACTCTGTTAAGATACACTAAAATAATACCCAAAAAAAGTTTATATTAAAACTAGAAGGGTTCACGACCTTAGGAGATAATTTCTTCATAAAATGAGTGGAGACTGCACGTAACCAGAGTCTGTTATTTGGTTTCCAAATTACATATCTATCCACAACATACAAAACTCAAAACCTCCCGCTACAAGGGCATTAGCGTCATTTCTCAATTCTCTCCCGCGCTTCCTCTGAGTCTGACACATTATAAAACAACCTCTCCTCACTGGCACAGCTTCCATCCTCTTCTGCAACTCATAACACACACACACACACACACTGAAACAGAAAATTTTTGCATGGATCTCACTAAGAAATTGAGCCTTCTCGTTTTTCTAGTTTGCGTTCTGATCTCTCTGAAAAACCAGAAAGCAGAAACCGATTCGCGTTCGGTTCTCGGAGATCCACCGGCTCGGCGAAATCTGGGAGAAAATGAATCTCCATCCGCTGCTGGTGACCAGGAAGTGCTCAGATACGATTACTACAGTGAATCGTGCCCGTCTGCGGAGAAAATCATCCGATTAACTGTTCGAGAACTGTACGAGAAGAACATCAGTGTTGCCCCAGCTCTGTTGAGGCTTGTTTTCCACGACTGTTTTGTGATGGTGAGCTTCGTTTTCCGTTGTTTCTAGTTTTCTTATTTTATTAATCATTTGAAAATGGAGTGTCTATGATGATGTTCGAGATGGAGAGTTTAGTTTTCAGGGATTTAGTGGTTTGCATTGAAATTGCTTTTTGCTTATGAATATTTGAGAGGACTTGTTTGATTGATTTTTGTTGTTTCTATATCCGAGTTTTTTTTCTAGTTTCCTCTTAGTTTACTAATCATTTGAAAATGGAACGTGTATGATGATCGAGATGGAGAATTTGTTTCTCGAAGTTAGTTATTGTGGTTTGCATTCAAATTGTTTTTGTTTACGAATATTTGGGAGGAACTGTTTGATTGATTTTCGTGAAAATTAACCTGTGTAGGGGTGTGACGCCTCTGTTTTGCTGGATTCTGATGGTGAGATTAAGACTGAGAAAGATACTGCCCCCAATCTATCTTTAAAAGGCTTTGAACATATCGATATTATCAAATCCAAACTCGAACAGGCGTGCTCTGGCGTTGTGTCTTGCGCTGATACTCTAGTTTTGGCAGCAAGAGAGAGTGTCGTCCTGGTCTCTGTCTCTCTCTACACACACACGCGCGCATATATATATATATATATATATATATATATATATATATATATATATATATAATATGTGTGTGTGTAAATATTTTTTTAAAAAAAATCACGGTCATGTTTGGAGTTTCAGGTTGGAGGCCAGTTCTATCCTCTGTTAACTGGTAGGAAGGACAGCAAAAATGCTTTTCCACAGAATGCACTTAAAGATATTCCTCACCCTGACTTTGATGTCAATAATGCAATTGAGGCATTTGCTTTAAAAGGTTTTGATGCAAGAGAAACAGTCGCTCTGCTAGGTATAATTTCTTGATCTGCGAATAACCTTTAGGGAATATCATTATCTGAAGAACAATACCCCCTTGTGTTTTTTTTTTTTTTTTTGGTGATTTAGAGTACATATTCATTAGAATTCTAGCCTGATTAATGATGTAGCTGTGTAGAATTGTTATGCTTGCGAATGGGTTGTTGCTTTTAGCCAAACACAGTGTTCTTCTCTCTCTTTGTGGAACTTGGATATACATTAAGACTTCAATTATCTTATAGAAAATCTGCTTTGAAACTTTCTGTACCCATGAACCTATGATTAGCACCAAGCTGTGCATGAGCTAGTAACTGAGTTGTAACTATGAAACGCAAAGAAACACTCACCATCACTTTCATATAACTGGATCATGTCTTTTCTATACAAATTAACCAAAGTAGTACCTCTGACTTCAATTCTGTATTCCAATCTTCCCTTGATTGAGTAGATTGTTAGCAATAACAGGTCATTATGTTCTATGATTCGCTGAGTTTCTCTAGCTAGACAGTTAATATGAGGAGTAATTCTTTGTAATTCTTCCTTTGCTCTTCTTGTTACTTTCTACGGAATAGGTGCCCACGTCAACCTGTGTGTCAACCTGTGTAAGAGCTAGTACCGGAGTTGTTACTTTGAAACGTAAAGAATCACACACCTTCACTTTTATATTACTAGATGATGCATTTTCCACATGGATTCACCATATTGCTGCCTTTTCACTTAATTCTGTATTCTTGTATTTCTGTCATCTTGCCTTTCCTTTATTTTGTGGATTATTAGCAATAACAGGTCATTAATTATGCTCTGTGATTCTATGAATTTCCCTAGCTAGACAATTAATATGAGTGATTCTTTCTTGTTACTAGGTGCCCACAGCACTGGAAGGATTAACTGCAACTTCATCCGTGGCCGGCTCTTCAACTTCAGTGGAACTAATCTACCCGACCCTTCTATAAATACTGAATTTGTCGAGGTTCTGAGATCTCAGTGCGGTGACAAACAACCCTCATCAGCTCCATCATTATCCCCTTCACCATCATCAGCACAAAATAGCTTATCGACATCATTCGAGAATCGAGCAATGAGGATGGACTATGAAGGACCTGGCAAAAATTTTGGTACGGTGTACTACAATAGCCTTTTGCAAGGCAAGGGATTACTGACTGTTGATCAGCAGATGACAGCTGGTACAGAAACCAAGCCTTGGGTCGAAGAATATGCTTCAAACAATTTACGCTTCCGCAGGGACTTTGGTCTTGCAATGATGAAGCTTTCCAATCTCCAAGTTCTTACTGCACCAGAGGGTGAGGTTCGGCTCAACTGCAGAACAGTGAACTGAAGTTTGCCTAGATGCACATCTGGCGCACCATCTCTAGTGACTAGAGTTGGCTATCTATCTATGAATAATTTCCATTGAAACTATGTTGGATGGAAATTTTCTTTAGTATAAAACCTGGACATCTTGTACTTTCCACTTGATGTTGTTTCATTTATTCCATCACATATATCGTACATGTTTGTTGAGATCTTAAATGATTATATTGTTGAGAACAATTGGCAACAGCAGAGGTGAAAAAACAAGAGTTTCTCTTGATTGAAACACTATTAATCAAGAAAAGTTATAACCAAGAAATCAACAGGTACTAAGAGGATAGTGATGGATTCATCAGCATTTCATGATAGATACATATAGTGTGTCTGTTGCTGCTGATATCCAACAAAATAAATAAAGAAAAACATTGAAGAAGCTGGGAAATTGCAAAACATACCAACATGCAAAGAATAATTATATTCTATTTATAGCTTTAAAGGGCCAAGGCTTCTCATTGAACTGTGAACACTAGTCAATTCTGATCTCCTCATTGAGTTGTTGAGACTCCCTGATGGCTGCGGGGTGTGGAATTGTGAATACATGTCCATGAAAAACTTGTCAACAATCTCGACATAAACAGGGCAGGTGAGGCGGGAGTAGTAGTGCAGCACCTCCTCTACATCAAGTGCATGATCCATATCATTCAAATCCATCATCTCTAAATCTTTCATCTTCTGAGCTAGAACTTCTGCAGCAACGAAACTCGGCTTTTCCTGTTTCCTTCCTGAGCATTTTCTTGGCTTCCTCACTTCTTTCATCTCCTCTAATCCACTGCAATCCGAATTGGTGATGGAGCTTTTACTGCACTGCTGTTCATCTCTCGTTTGCTCCACATTTTGTGAAGAAACGTTGCCATCTTTCTTCTTCACTACCTCAACAGAATTAGCACCACATTTTTCTGAGAAACTTGTGTAGAAGTCACCCAACTCCTGCATCTTAGAACTGATCACGTTGCTACTGGAAAAAATGGGAGTTTCTGGTGGCTTTTCGTGGCTGTTTGGAATGAAGAATTTGAGATTTGTGAAAGATTTGTTGAAGAACTTCTTGGTCTTGTAAAGAGTTGATTTGATAAGCATTTGCGGCTTTACATCTGTTGTGATAGGATTGCTGCTCATCTTTGTTTCTCTGTGTCTGCAGTGACAGAAAGCTCCAAATTTATTGGGGTTGTTTGTGCTTTAGAAACTGCAAGTTTTTGTGCTGTAGACAACAAAGAAAGAAATGGAGACAACAACTCAAGTTCTTTTCAGTTACCATGAGACAAATGGCAACTGGGATGTGACAAATTTCTCTGCTTTTTGGTCCACTTCTCTTTCACTCCTGTGCTGTCTCCTTGTGGCTAATTGTCAAAGGTAGTTTGGAAATAAACACAATCAAGATTTGGCTCAAAACCCTCATCTTAAAACACCTCTTTTTCTTTTTTAATCTAGATCTCATGGTTTCGCTTTCACCCGATCGATTATATAATTTCAAGAATAGCATGTTCAAACCAAGCAAACTCGACAAGGAACCCAACTTATAAGTACTTGGGATACATGTTTCCTCTTAGAGATCGGCAGTAACACCTCATATAGGATCAACTAGCAACACAATCGAACAAAATCGAGCCTATGATCCTCTATTGATGTCCTATTTGTCTAGTGGTTCATCTGTCTTTCTTGCAAGATTAACTATAATGCAAGAAATACAAAATAGACAGAAATTTCAAGAAATCATACTGGAAGCATAGTGGTCCTAGATCTCACTAACCATTTTGAGGCCAAATGGGACACAAAATAAATGAATGGATTAATGGGGGAGGGGCACACACTCTTCAGTCACAATAAAGTACTAGACACATGATTATTGTATATTGTGATAATCATTAATCCAAATGTTCAATTATAACTTTGATGAATTTGTAATAATGAAAAAGAATTGTAGGAGCATTTATAGGGAGGGGGAGAGCTATTTGGGTCCCTACCATCATAAGAAGTTAGTGGTAGGCACCTTATGTTTGTTGAGAAGTGGGATGATGGCCAAACTGATTGTAACAACTGATAACACCAATTTTAATTGCTGCACGGGGCAGTCACTTTCATACAGTTTTATCATTGTTCATTGAAATGAAATATATATTTGGCTTAGGAATTGTGGTTGATTTTATGAAAATTTTAAATATTCTAATTTTAACTGTCAATAAAATTGGTTAAGAAGGGTATGCAGTATACTACATATAAGAAAATGTTGGAATAACTGCTATGATAGTTTGGCCATTTACGTTTTTTTTTTTATAAAAGAAAGTTTAGTATTTTCTGTCTTTTTTATATTCTTAGAAAGAATAATGTGATAATGGATTAGTGGGTCTTTGTAATAAATAAACAAATAGATTTCTCAATAATTATCTATTTCATGTGGATGAATATAATTGTCATTTTATCAGAAAAGATAAATTCTTGACTCGCAAAAATCATAAAGAGGCACAATGATAAAATTACTCCAAACTTGGAAAGTTTTTTAACTACTATGGATATAAGACTAGGCTCACATGTGGCGTCCATGATTTCGGGTTAAGCAATCCGTTTATATGTACAAATATGAAATAAAAGAACAAAATCCCTTCCAATATTTTCAACATCGGGTGAAGTGTAAAATGCTATAGTCCCATCGTCAGGAACACTCAAGCGGCAAACGATAAATACCTACGTGTAAAAGAGAGACGATTCAATTTCAAGACCCATCGACTACCGTTGCCCCTAAACTCAAAAAAATAAATATCAAAGATATAATATAAGAGATGTCTAAAAAAATAAAAGTGGCCCAAAAGGTGATACTGATATAAAAAAAAAAGGTAAAAAAGAGAAAAATACAAAAAAAGAAATAAAAATAACAGGAAATATATAAAAAGGGAGAAAATACTGATCACTATAACATGCAAAATTATCTTAGAAAGATTAACGTACAATTCAGCCTTACTTCATCAATTTAATACTAAAATCGTGTACAATTTAGCATTGAATCCACCTCTCTCTCTAATTCAACTTCTACCAGTGAAACTCATTTTATGAGCTAGCTAAGAAATGAACTTAGACATAATGACTGTGAGATAAAAAAAAATATATGTATATTTATGAATAGATAAATATAATAGAGCAGACATATATAGCATATACCTCAACAATCGTTTCATCTAAATTCTATCAATTTCTGATGTTTAATTATTTACTTGCTGCTTCCTTATTTTTGTGAAATTTGAAAAACTGATGCAGCAATCTGTGAACTTCTCCGTAACTGTTAGTTGTAGGAACCAGATTACTTTTGATCCATTGTGGCAGCTTGTCAGTTGTGTGGGAAAAGGTTTTCTTCGTCGAATCAGAAGCATAACGTGCATCGACCAACAATATTGCTGCATAATCATTCACATGCCGAATTGCTCTGCCTACAAGGTGAAAAATGAAAAATCACAGTCAAGAAACTTGCATGAGAAATATGAATATCGTGAGATAATTAACAAAGATAGTTCTCAATGTTCCACAGCATGCATAATATGGGAGTTTGATTAGACTTTGTTTTTATTTAAGGTGATATGAACAATGAAGAAGCATAAAATGATTCTGAGCATAATTTTTTCTGTTCCAGCACTTACCAATAGATTGATTCACAGCTTTCATGCAAAGATTTTCGTAGTACTCTTTTCCTCTGCCTTTACACCTTTTAAGGATTTGAAGCCCGTTCTCGACATTCCTACCGCGACACTCACCATAGGCAGAAGTTTCACTTGAGATTGTCTTCCCAAGACCCTCAATATGCTTGACTCTCTCTATCAACTCAATGTCTGATGGGCTAGGATAGGGTAATCCAACCATTACTATGCACCGACCAGCCCCGTCACTGAAATTGATACCTTCGGATATCTTGCCCCCAACAATAGCAAGGAGAATTGCACCATTGCAAGATGTAGAATCTTTAATGGACAATGTATCAATTGTTTCCTTGTATTCTCTCAATACAGCTTCAACATCTGTACTCTTTCTTGGCTCTCTAAAAATGTGCTTCTTCTTCATAATCCTTGAAAGGATTCCAGACGCCTTCCAAGCATCATAGACCTGGCTTTCATACTCGAAGGATGAGAAAAATACGACTACACCTTCTGGAACAACTGCCACTAGATTAGACAACAGAAGGCCTAGCTCCTCAATCTGGAATTAAGTCGAAGATGTAGCAGTTAATCATCAGCATAAATTAAGAAGTTTAGGAATAGTATCACTGAAAAACAGAAGTTTAATCGACAAATGTGACCAGGAGACTAAAATCTTAAGAATCCAGAAGGTTATGAAAAATGACAATGTGGAGGCTACTGAATATAATTTCATCTTACAATTACAAAGTGAAAGAGAGGTTTTCTCACCATGGTTGATGAGCTCCTGGCTTTGTAGCTTAAATCAAAGGACTGGCCAGTAGGCCCAAGCTTAACAGCAATTGGCAAAATATTTTCAGAAGGAACTATGTGCCCGCATGAAAAGAAGGGTAACTCATTTAACTGTAAGGACCGGAAAAGTCTTTCCTTTGTTTCCTCTATAGGTCGTAAAGTTCCACCAGCCAAGACGACAGCATGAGCTTGATCTACTACCTGCCCAAAAGAAGTTTCACAATGATTAATAGTGAAAAATTATTAATAACTACAAAATCTAACAGTTGTAGGCTTGTAGCAATCAGGCATACCTCGGAAAATATTTCCTCTCCAGTCAGCATAACATACTTTATATACCCTCCTTCTAGACCATTACGTGTCTGCATCGGTCTTGAGACTATTATTTTTCCATCACGGTTATTATTGATCAAAGAGGAAAGCATATCAGCTAATGCCCTGAAACCAGATATTGCACTTTCCTCAGTTATTTCTTCTTCATCTCCACCAGTGCCAATATTTCGTGAGATGGTAAGTTTATCTCCGTATCCACAGACCTAAGAAATACAAGAACATTCAAATGGTGATTTTTGCACACGTGACATGGGGTGTGATGATACAAATGTTAAATAAGACTAATAAATATTACCTTGTAAATTATGTTGCTTTCTTTCACATATTGCAACAGTTTGACCAAGTTTATGTTGTCAATATTCAGAGCAAATAAAAATTCATTAATTGTCATTGTATCACATGGAAGATCAGTGTGGTTCACAAGTTTCTTATCATCATACAACATTCGTAAAAAAGCTCGAGTGATGATTGTCAAAGTCTGGATATATCTCCGGTTCCCTGGTCCTAGAAGATTGCAAAATCTCTGGAAATACCCATCTAAGTGAGACTGCAGTCTTTTCAACTGCAAAGGAGGTTTACAATTGCCAAAATTACAAGCAGCTCCATGATTAGAAGTTTAAATAATTGGTAGAGAAGCAATCCAATAATATGCATACTCAACAGATATTCTAGAAATACGCTGAAGAACTTTCTAATAAACTCTTTTACTAATGACAGATAAAGTGTCATTAGTATTTTACCTGAGACCACGTGATTTTTGCATCATACATACTGATGAGAGTATCTGCTAGATTATGAGCTTCATCTATGATAATAACACTGTCTTTTAGATTTAAACCTAATGATTCGCGTGATGATTTTGAAAGAAGAGACTGATATGGAAGAACTACAAGATCAGCTGCAGGTAACATTCTTCTTGAACCATAATATGGGCAACCTCCTACATTACGTCCAGCACGGACAAGATCTTCAATATCCAGAGCTTCCAGTCGAATAGTCTCATTTGAGAACTCCTCTATTTTCCTTCTTCGTAGCATTGAGCATCCAGAGGAAGACTTGTTGCAACGTATCCTTTTACCCGAACCCAACTTCTGCTAATAAGAATGAGGGCTTCAATAAAACAGAATACTATTTTCATGGCAGGAAAAGAAATGAAAACTCTCAGGCATCAAAATACAAAGAAGCCCCTTGTCCAGTTTGGTTATTAGAACAATTAATGGTTTCCAATTTTCATAAATCAATGAGGCTACAACCAACTTTGGCTGCTTGTTAGTTGGCAAGGGTGTAATAACACTGAGCATCTCATGTTCGGATTGTAGAATATGAACAATAATTGCGGGGCACTAAACGTGAACAAGAAAATATCTTAATCTGTATTAAATATTTGACATAAAGCTTGTATATACCTTCATTTTAGAAGCTTCATCTTTCTTATTCTTTTGAAGTTCCAAGCATTTCTCGTTAATACGGGTGGAACTCCCCAGCTTCAGCACCTCTGAAAGTGTAAGTTCAGCATTTTGAAATAAAAAAATCTACTACTAACATTACAAGCCCCAACACCAAGGTAAAGTGGTAAACTAGTACTTTACCATACCTTCATTGATACAGAAATTCTTCCTAGAACCCAAGCAAACAACCTTCAACTCACTAGCAAATCTAGTCTTCCTCAGCTCTTTCATAAACTGTGAAAGCTGTGAATGTGTCCGACTGCAAAAATATATCTTCAATCGCGATTCCTCTTCCTGCCCAACCAACTCATCCACCTCGTCTTCTTCCTCACTCGAGAACATATCATCCCCTCCAACACTCTTTCTTTTCGATTTCCCACTATTTTCTAATTCGCTATCGTACTCTTCCAACAAAAACTCCTCATCATCCACCTCATTGATCCCACCTTTCCCCTTGACCCTTCTCACCTCCTTCTCACTCCCCTTTTCCTTTTCACCTTCTCCACTACTAGCACTAAATAAATCTCTAACATTTTCTCCCTTTCCCTTCGAACGAAATCCATTTTTCCCCTTTTGCATCGTATCTTTCCTCTCAACTAAATCAGGTTCTTTATTTGGTATAAAATTCCTAATCCACTCCGGTTCATCATCGTCATTACCCTCGCCAAACTTTTCCTTCCCATTATCCTCCACACTCTCGAGCTTCTTTCTATCCACAAGCCACTGCAGTGCACTGCATATCATGCTTAGGGTTTTTCCAGTCCCTGTAACAACCCATTTATCAATCCAAATAACATCTTCAAAGAAAGAAAACAAGTTAAAAAAAAAACGAAATAGGGAAATGGCATACAATCGCTAATAAAATTAACTTAGTATATAAATGCGAGAACCAACAATCGAGCCACGCAAGGCGCAAATGGAAAATCCGTACCGGTGGGGCTTTCGAGCATCGAAATCCCGCCTCTGTCGAGCGATTGGTAAAGGAATTTCATGAAATCGAGCTGAATTGAGTATGGTTTGTAGGGGAATGCTGGGAATTCCATTTCGCCGTTCTTCTCCATTAGTGCAGATCGATTTGTAGGAGAGTGGGAAATCATCGGCGGCGAAAATCGAAGCTTTCACAGTTAGCTTCACTTTTCCCGCGCTAAAATCAGAGTCCTTTAAATCCGCCCCCCCTCCAAAAAAAACCAAAAAGAAGAAGTTAAATTAGTCCGTAAAATATAGTGCTAGTTTTTACAGACTTTGATTGTTGGATTAAAAATAAATACTTTACACCTTTATTTGTGTTTAACTTTCAGTAGACCATCATTAAGGAAAAATACCAAACTCAAACCAAAATACAGGACCTGTCGTGTTGAATAGTAATTTATCACCAACCAACAAATTTATTCTCAAATTCAAAAAAATATTATCAATATATTCCTTCTTATACAACTTTTTAACTTTTTTCAATAACACCTTTATAGTTATCAAAATTTGTAAAGTAGACATCTTAAATTTTTATATCCACACAATATTTACTAAATATAATTATCAATTAATAACTTAAAACTAAAATAATATTAAATTAAATATTTATTATATTAAGAAAATTAAACAACTTGACAATAAAATTACATAACTTGAAAATAGAAGTACATAACTTGAAAATGAAATTACACTAAAAATCATTCATACATATGAATTTAGCAAAATAAAAGTAGATGGTAACTAAGGCTTGGAATTAGTATACTCCTCCTACATATGATCAATTAATGCATTCCAAAGTGCGAGATGAGCATCTTTATTCCTTATTTGTCGATATTGAGCGACAAATTTTTCATTTTCATCCATCATCATTTCGACCTCCGGCGGTGGTGTCTCCACAATAGTCTCAATTAGTGCACTCATATAACGTTCATCCTCAACTATCATATTATGCAAAAATAATGCATGTAGACATTATGTCATGTAAGACATTCAACTATCATATTATGCAAAATAATGCATGTAGACATTATGTCATGTAAGACATTCTTTCTCCAATAATGTGCTGGTTCTGCAACAATAGCAAAACGGGACTGAAGAACTCCAAATGCATGTTCAACGTTTTTTCTACAGGCTTCTTGCTTAGTTGCAAAATATTTTTTCTTGGGAGTTCAGGGATCATGAATCGTTTGCACAATGGTAGACCATTTGGGATATATACTATCAGCTAGATAATAACCCATATCATATTCTTTTCCTTGAATCACATGATGAGCAAAGGGATAAATACCTTAAGTGAGATTAGAAAAAAGATGAGATAATTCCAAGACGTTGATATCATTATTGGTGTTTGGCAACTCGAAATAAGCATGTCATATCCAGAGATCAGAATCTGCTACAACTTCGAGAATAATCGTAGGACTTCCACTGCAACATGCATATTGTGCAGCCCATGCGGTAGGATAATTCTTACATTTCCAATGCATGCAATCTAAACTTCCCAACATCCTTAGAAAACCACGTTTTTCACCAATGTGGAGTAACCTGGCAATATCATTATTGTTTAACGCCCTCAAGTATTGAGCTGCAAATATCTCTACTATTGCTCGATAAAAAAATTTCATACTCTCAATTGTAATGGACTCACCTATTTTAACATACTCATATGTGGTATCTGCAGCTAAGCTATATGCCAATTTACGAAACACTGTTGTCACTCTTTGAATAGGTGATAATCCAAGCTTGCTAGCACGATCTATCCGTTATTGGAAGTAGGGATCAAGATCTTTGACTGCATCAACAATGCGATTGAACAAAGAACGAGATATTCAATATCTTCTACGAAACATGCTCTCATTGTACAATGGATTATTTGCAAAGTAATCATTGTACAATCTAGCATGAGCAGCCTCCCGATCACGATTAATGACTATATGGCCTGGAACTAAACTACCATGAATTGTTTGACTCATCTGATGATTAAGAAGATACCCAATCATTGCGTTGTTATTAGCGATAATTTGACTAATCACCCTTTGTCTCTGTAGGATAGTATTGACAACTATATTGTCATCATTGTCTGATGAAGATGATTAAGATAATGTATTCATTTTGGAAATTAATTAAATTTGAGTGACAAAAGTATGCTATAATTTTGTGTGGAATAAATATGTTACGATGATTTGATAAAACCATACAATGTTATGCAGAGTATTGAGGAGTTGAAAAACGTGAGATTTCTTGCAGAGTGTAGTGACACTCATCTGCAAAGGTGTTGGGAGAGTTGAAGAACTTGAGAATCCTTGCATAGTGTAGTCACTTTCATTTGCAAATGTGTTGTGAGAGTTGAAAAACGTGAGATGTTTTGCAAAGTATAGTCACACTCATCTGTAAAGATGTTGGGGGAGTTGAAAAATGTGAGAATCCTTGCAGAGTGATGCGATCTTAACAGAAGATCAACACCGACAGAGAAATGCGTGGAAGACTTAGAATCGAACACGTCAACAGTAGAAGGATTCAATCCAATATAAATGACTCAAATAGACAAAATATGTTGAATAAAAGATAAAAGACTCGAAAAAGATAAATGACTCAAATTTATGATGTGATCTCAACAGAAGATCAACACCAGCAGAGAAACGCACGGAAGTCTTAAGAACGAACACGTCAGCGGTATGAGGATTCAATCCAATATAACGACTCAAATAACTTAAATAAACAAAGAAAATGAATTAAAAACAAAGAATGGCTCGATTTTATCTATATGTGCTAATCTAGGCCTAACTAAGCTATGTAAACTATGACACACAAATTAAACACAAAAACCAAATCAAATAAGGCTGGAATAGAATGAATGATTTAGGGATATTATTTAGGACGAAAGAAATTATATGAATGGGTTTAGAATGGCTGGTGTAGATAGGATATGATAGGGATAAGAACGAACTTACGGTATTAGTGAAGAACGCGACGAGATAAACAAGTGTGAACAAAACTGAATGGAACGGCCTTGAACACTTGTTGATCACGATTTGAATCTTGGTGAATGATTGTGATATGGACGTGGGTGATTGATGGATGATGTTGATGGCAGATTGGCGTTGATGTTGTAGTCGAATGAGTTGACACACGAAAGCAAACCCCGTGCAGATAACTCCACGAAACGTGCTTCACTTGGAATCTCCTCGATAGCAATCCAACCCTAGATCTTTAAGAGAACTAGAGCGAGACTTTGAATTAAAACTTAAAAAGTTGCTGGCTTTCTAAGAGTGTTAATTTTCGACTAAAAACTAACAAAAGAGCTTGGGGTGAGATACAATTGAGTAGCAAAGGCTTAAATCTCCAAATAATATCTAAAGAAATAAAATACATAGATGTCCTATTTATACTAGTAGGGATGGACGAAAATAATAAAGAAAACTATCTAAACTAGACTAGGAAACCTATCTTAATTAGAATTCTAACTAGAAAAGAAGTTTCCATAATTAAAACTCTAATTACCTAACTAATAAGACCCTCTAGAAATTCACTTATTAAAAAAAATGAAAATAACCAAAAATAAAATAAGAAAAATATAATAACTAAATAACTAATGGATAAATATCCAATGGGCTTGGACTTGGACTCTAAGACGTGTGGGCTTGTATATGGGCTGCCTAGCACGTCTCTATTTGGGCTTTATCATTCTTGGGTTTGATCTTCAATTGTTAACAACGTAACAATATGGTGGCTGTCTTTAACTCCTTTTTCAATGCTTGTCGATTCTTTATCATAGAGTGTTGTCACCATCACCTAAAAGAGTGATGTATAGTGTAGTCATTAATAATTCAATAAAGTCCTTAGAATTTGTATATAAATAGAGATCATGGTAGTTGTACTTGCTACACAGATCTATTATCTTTGATTAAATATCTTCTAAACAATGTCTATTCGATCTACAAACTTCAGCCATGATGAAGATAACCTCTTATGTCGAGTTTACATGGACATTTCACAAGATATCATTGTTGAGGTGCACCAACAATCTGAAAGATTTTGGTGTCATGTAGAAACAAGTTACACCAAAGAAATGCCTACGGATTGGGAGTTACGTACGTTCAGATCCTTGCAAACTCGAATGCAATTGATCAAGAAGTGAGGAAATTACATGAATGCTTAAGAGTAGTTCAAGACAGACATCAAAGTGGAGCTTCAAATGAAGATGTTGTAAGTACTAAAATTGCCAATATATTTTCAATTGTAGAAATTATCATTTCATTATGAAACTAATTATATATAATTATTGCAGATGCGATAAGCTAAAGTGTTATTTAAGGAAGATGCGAAGTACATAGCAGGTTGGAAATTCGATCACATGTGGGATCTAATTAAGGATATTCAGAATTTTCAAGATGGTGGTAAGAAAATGAGACAACCACATTTAAGAGTCCCCTCTTCTGAGTCAGAAGGTTCTACTCCTGATAATCCAAACTCTCTAGGTATGTCCACATTCTCTCTAAATTTAGATGATGATGATAATGTTTTTGGTGGTTCTCTATCTGAACGACCTATTGGAGTAAAGAAAGCAAAACTAAAAAGAAACACAAGATGGAGAAATGTCTTTTTTTTTTTTTTAATTCTATGCAAGAAGAAAATAAGTTACTTAGGGATGACATGAAGGCCTCACACGTACAATTTGCTCACCATTTGGAACTAAAAAATAAGAGTAATGAAATTAAAGTGATGAAGGGATAAAATAAAATTCTCATGCGAGACGCGAGTTCCATAAAAGATCCACACATTCGTGTACGGCTTGAAGCAGACCAACTCCGTATTTTACAAAAAAGAGCTCAACAAGATGATCCGCAAGATTTTTTTGCAACCAATTCGATGGGCCACTTTTTTGATAATATTGGAAGACCGAGTTCTAGTTTAGGGGATTACTAAATGAATTTCACCTTTAATTGTTATTTCATAGCGTGTTTGATTTTCTTACGTAGTTTGTTATGTGTGTGGTTTTATTTTTAATGTGCATTTATTTAATTTTGTAGTTTGTCGATTAGTATAAATTTCGTTATGTGTAATGTATTCCAATTTTCAATTTATGAAATATGTTATTTATTTTAATGTTGTTATTATTATTTTAAACTTTTATGTTCTTCTTATAAATTTTAGAATTTAAATAATGTTGTCTATTTAATATCTACGATTATAATTTAACTACATATCAACAAAAAGATTGAAATTATAAAATGATTAAAAATATATATTTAAATTATTAAGTAATAAGCATAAAAATAAAATAAAAATCACTAAATATATAAACCACAAATTGATAAGTAATTAAATACATAAAAGTAAAATATAAATGATAAATACTAATTTTCTACAGGGGCCTGTATATAAATAAAAAAAAGGACAGAATATTAATTAAATCATTTCAGATTTTATTTGCGTTTCTTGAACAGTGGATACGCAAATTTGCAGTTCCAGAAGAGAGAAAGAGAAGCGAAACGCAAATTGTGTTTGAGTTTGCAATTCCATTGGAACAATTCTTCTACTGTAAAATGAGTTTTGATGTTCCCTTGGGGATGGTTTTATAGATAAAAGGGTTAATACGGTATTATATCTCGACTTAACGTGTTTTTCAATAATGTGCCAACCTTAACAAAATTATAGTTTAATATATATTTTTTGTAACAAATTGACACGAACCCATTCTTCGATATTAAAAAAGTGACAAGATTTGTTGGAAACCCTAACAATTATGAAAAACTAAAGCCTTGAAGTAAAACATTAGTGTCCAACGAGCCATGTCACTTTTATCGACACACAAAGTAATTTCTCATGACATGTTTGTTACGTAGGAAAAGGTCAAATACTAAATTGTATTTTTTTTTTAGAATTTGGATACTATTAGGAAATGCATACTAGGTTATAATGGAATACAACATTAACTGTATGTAAAATTTAATTTTAAAAAGTGAAAATGTGGTCGGATAGGGGAGGGAGCAGACGAAAATGGGGCAAGGCCGCAAGGGGTGTGACAAATATTTGGAGAGAGAATATTGTACGAGGCGTCTTATCAGTAAAATCCGTAAGATTGATTACAATTCGAATCCAAACATAATCAAATTCTAAAATATAATTTTAAATACAAACTTAGACCCTTTTACAAATGTTGACTCATAAAATGGTTTCACACAATTTTTTTATTATATTTGAATGGAGTTGACAAGAGATAGGTGGGGTTAAAAAAAGGAAAAATTGTATCTTAACATTTTAAGTATTACCCGGTACTCGTATAACTGCAAAGATAATATTGCACGAACAATCTTTAAAAATAATAATAAATTTGTTTTCTATTTTGTATTTACTTTCTATCATTTTTCAATTTCTTTATGTTTTACTCATTATTTTATTCTATTGATCTATTTTAGGTTTGCATGAATTGCATTGATAAATTATAAATTGATTTAATTAATTGGTAGCAAATATTGGGCCTACAGCCTAAATATGCAATAAAATAAGCCAACTTTATTAAACAGCCCATTTTGGAGCCCAACACTCTAAACCCAACCCTAAAACCCCTCTTCTCTCTCATCATCTTCGCGAAGCTCTTAATATAAAAGGACTCCCCACAACGCCGCTCTCATTTCTGCGACCTCATACCTCAGCGAAGAAGCTAGGGTTTCTGCAATTTCACAGCCATGGTAACCTCAATTCATCTCTTCTGCGCGCATTCATGTCCGCATATCAAATCAGATTGGATCTGTGTGACTAAATTGGTGTTGTGTGTGTGAATTTTGTAGGGTAAGGGAACGGGTAGCTTTGGTAAGAGGAGGAACAAGACACACACACTGTGTGTGAGGTGCGGCCGCCGCAGCTTCCATCTCCAGAAGAGCCGCTGCTCCGCATGTGCTTATCCTGCTGCTCGCAAGAGGACATGTACGTCATCCTCCGATTTGT
The DNA here is from genome assembly GCA_026008535.1 of Perilla frutescens. Classification (NCBI taxonomy): domain Eukaryota; kingdom Viridiplantae; phylum Streptophyta; class Magnoliopsida; order Lamiales; family Lamiaceae; genus Perilla; species Perilla frutescens. Next base: position 55,545,280 of record BRKX01000003.1, read on the forward strand.
TTTGTTGTTCCTTTTATGCTTGTGAATTATCTGTACTTTTTCGTGTTATGTTTGAGATTGATTTTTTTTAGTTTCTACTACTATTTTTTTTTTGACCAAATGAGGTTGGAATCCGTATTTATTTTGTAAATATATTACTATGATGAGTGTGCCTTTTCCTATTTCATGATTTGGTGCAGTTGTGGTTATTGTACTATAAATATTGCTCGTTTGAGATATTGAGTTCTGATTCCAGTGTTTATATATATATTTCGCGTGATTGAATCAATGCATTGATTTTTTTTTTGTTCTTAAAATTTTACTATAGACAACTGGAGTGTGAAGGCTATTCGCCGAAAGACTACCGGTACCGGTCGTATGAGGTATCTCCGCCATGTGCCCCGTAGATTCAAGACCAATTTCAGAGAAGGTTGTTTACTTGTTTCTGTATCTCGTATTTGGCTTTATGTTGACATTCAGTTTCCATTATCATTATATTGATGTTGAACGTGTGATGTATGTAGGTACTGAAGCTGCACCGAGGAAGAAGGCAGTTGCTGCATCTGCATAAGGAGTGCTGTTGAGTGTACTCTCCCTTGGTATTTTATAGTACTAGAGAGCAAGTGAATTTTGAAAGCCGTTTGAAGGGCAGTTTTGCCAATTTGATACTTAGTTCTGTGCTGATTCTGTTGATGTACTTTGTTTGACATTTTAATACGAATGTCTGAAAGACCATTATTATTACTCTTGTGTCATTTTTCCTGTTTGTTTCAAAATTTTGATCTTATTAAAGTTATTTCCTTTGTGACTTCATTTTGTTGTCAAAGTAGCGATATGGTTGACTGTTTGGTTTGTGCTGAATTCTGTTGATTTTAGTGGTATTGTGGAGAAAGGCATATCATTCTCAATCAGAAGCCTTCAATGAAGGAGAAGTGCTCTACTTTTTTTTTTATTGGATTTGGTCTAACATTTAGGATAGCACTTAGAATTGAAGATTGATGACAGGCCATTTTTTAGTTCTCTAACGCGTTGTCAATGTCATATGCTTCTATTCATATGAGATGGTCTCTGTTTTTTTTTGTCTCAGGATGCGTTCCTTTTATGTTTGTGTTTCCTATGATTCCGTTACTCTATCTCTTGCTGGCAACTGCTTTCTTTTAGGCAGATTCCTATAATGATTTCTTTAAGCTTTTAGAGCCCATTTTTTTGTCTGTTCATTTTGATCTTTTAGTGTTTTATTTTATCTTGAAATTTTCATTGATACTTGTTTCATGAGTGTTCATGTGTAGTTAGAATATACGTCCTTGTTTATTTTTTGTGCTACTGCGCTGATGAGCCTCTCACCCCATTTCGGTATTTAATTGAAACTAGCTTTGATTGAGCTGATTGATGAATTTGTTTGCCTTTTCTGGTCCTAATCATGCTAAGCTAATGATTGAGTAGGTGCTTACATTGTTATACCTTGGAGATGCTACCCTATCGTTATCAAGTTTTTAGCAGGTGTTGTATATATTCTGCACACTTGACAAATACAATGGGTTGGGAGTAGATGTCACCCTATCATTTTGTGTCTCATTTTCACCTGTACCTTTTATTAAGCCTCTTTTCAGTGATGCGAGTTGAATACCACAAAGCTCGTTGCGTTTTGGGGTGGGCGGGGGGTGTGTGCATGGTGGTGATTTTTAGTTCTGGGAAAATGTTTTATCATGTGGAAGTGGGTGGTCGGAGCAACTACTAGAGTGTCGGTATCATTTTTTTTAAAAAAATTTAGAGAATGACATTGCATGAAATTACGAATATGGAGTCGTAACAATCATTTTAAGGGTACAGGTTACTGATCATATAGTTCGGTCCAAAGTTGAGCTAACTGCAATCTTGTCCGTCTTATAAGACGTAGGAGATGGATTATGATAAAAAAAAAATATACCGAATAGAGAAGGAAGAAATTAGAGACTTATTTTCTCCATGTGGTGTTAGCCGAAGACGGAGAGGTTAGATTCTAATGAGTTATTGTTGAGATTTGAGGGAGACAGATGAGAGAGAGTGTTCCGTTACATCACAAAGTCCTTTTGAGTATTAGACAACCAAATGAACTATACATGCACTGTGATTCAAACAATAAAATAATAGTAAGAAATACATGCACTGCCTTAACGAGGGGAACGCTCAAATCAAATTACTGAGCGAATTACATGAATGGATACTATTTCAGCCTTTGGAATACACAAAATGGCTGCAAAAATATGGTATGTTTTCAATGGTATATGGAACTAAAGTTGTCGCTGTACATGCTTACTTGACAGCTCTAATATACTCTTCAAGCAAGAAATCACTCTCTTCTTTATCTCCCCTCCCCCTCCTCAATACATACTATAGCTCTATGCGAGTTTGCCAAACTTCTCTTTGTTCTGATCCAATTCTCTGAAAACACAATCGAGCTCCGGAAAAGAAGACAAAAGCAGCAGCTCAAGAAGATCAAAAGCTAGCTGCTTCATAAAAACAGATGACTGCATGCAGAATAACATTAGATTTAGTCCCATCAGTTATGATTCCAAATAAAAACGAGAAAAAAAAAACCGAGGATATAAAATAATTCCAAGATTGAGTATAGTGGACTTTCCACTAATCAAAAAGTTAAACAAGAGGAAGGGCATTTCCTTTTCAAGCCTATGACGAATGTGTAATCAGACAACTAATGAAAACTACAGCAGATTATTCACCATCAACTAAAAATTTACATCAGAATAGACGGACAAGGATAATGCTGCAATCAGGGGTTGATACAGGACTTATATATTGGTGGATATAGGTAAAAAATAAATAAATAAAAATCCCGATTCAACTTAAAGTTGTGCTTCCATAAGTCCATGCTAAAAGTTATTTCAAAATAATAACTGAATACTTCAACTAGTTTTATATGTTATTCGTCACTCAGCACAAAGTATGTAAATAACATTCAATACACATTACAGTTACAACTTGCAATTGGGGAATTTTTCAGTATTTTAATCTCCATCGAAGGGGCCTCTCACCTGTGGGGAGCTATTAGAAGAATATGAAACACATCTCTAACATACTACAAGTATGGGGAATAATAGGTGAAAAATAACATTCAATTACCCCAACTGATATTGGCACCTCTAAAGCACTAAATACTCCATAGATGCTCCTTAGTGCATAGCACAGTATAATATGTCCAGAGTTCTATGCTTGGTATTTAGGATAAGAAGACACTCACAAATTTGTAGGCATATTTATAAGAAAAGGCCAGACATAATAAAGATGTATAAAACTGCCAGAGGAAATGCAATTGAAGTGCGGTCATGATGAGAGAAGGAACTTTGTTTCAGTGTATACGGATACTACTACAGTTCAAGAATGAAGATAACCTGAATGAAATAGTAGAGATCCTTTGCACACTGCTCATATTCCTTATTTCCAACAAGGCCTACAATAGCTGCTGGAGCCTTGTCTGCAGGAAATATCTTTGTCATTACCGTCTCCAAGAAAGGTTTATGAATAAATTCCATACAAATCCAAATGACTCTAAATGAGATAGAGATTCGAAAAGTTAATACAAATATTACCAATCATCAGTTCATATACAAATTTGGCTCTCCGTTCAGCTTCCTTCTTTTGCATTTCCTCCAGTGTCAGGGTGTCTCCCTTTTTAGGTGAAGAATATGGAGTGGGGGGTTGGTCCTCAGGGGATTGAGTATCAGGAGGTCGCTGCCTCCGAGGGTGCTTAGTGATGAATATTCCATCAGGCCATAGTATCTATGTATACCAGTCATTGATGATAATATTATAATCCATTTTTCTTGGAGGTATAGGTCACAGCAAACATATGCAGCATTTAGAGAACTCATAAATAGCCAGAACACTGATTGTCATCAAGATTAAAGCTAAACCAAGACAGTGACACAATAGCTCTAAAATAAGCAAAGCATTTTGCTTGCAAGCAAATAGCGAAACCCACAAAATTGGTCGAAATCAAAAGAACTGAGATTCCAAATTACCTGCTCCAACCGCCTGATCCCAGAAGCAACCACTGATCCCCTACGAAGACGCTGAATTTTCTCAATCAACCAATCATCGAAAGCATCACCCATTCCCAATTGTAAAACTTGTTTGGCTACCCAGAAAGCTTTTCTCCTGCGACCACAACAATAGTGCCCAATCAAAGAAAGGCAGTTTGAGGGAAAACTTTTAGAAAAAAACCCTATATTGACTTATCCATAAGATTTATACGCAATTAATACCTGATCCATCCACCATCTTTAAGTTGTAAAATGACATCAACCAAATCAAATATGGTAACACTAAGATTTGGTGGCACCCACTGTGGGAGAAAGAAAAGGAGAAAACCAAATTAATATCACAATTAGAAAGTATAAATAGGTTTGAACTTAAAATATCAAGCAATAAGCACAACATAAAAGCAATGAGATACTGTTCTGAAAGTTAGATCCAGTAAATATGAGCAAGAAAGACCAATGGAAAATGACCTCACTGGGAAGGATTGGATGAGAGGAATCTTCGGCAGCAAGAGAATGTGTTTTTTGATGGTCTCTATCTACGGTACTTTCTAAGTTACTGGACCTTGAGTTTTCTGAGCCATTCGAGTGATCAAAACCCTTTTTGAATTCTTTTTCAGGTTTTTTTGATGAAGACAGAGCTTGTCCTTTGGCTTTCAACCCTGATCCATCCAAAACATGGTCGCCCTTGATTTGAGAAGCAGAAACTTGGTTTCCATAACTGAGAATTTCTTTTTTGGATGATAACTGGTCATATATAGGCCCAGCATTATCCCTGTAGTCCTTGCTCTTCAGGCGTACTGTATCATCTAGGTCAACTGAAACAAAACCAGTTTGAAACTATGAAAAACGTACATTAAGATGAAGGAAACCTGCTATTCAAATACTCACCTGAAAGAGTATCAAGTATGGACAATGAATCTGAAAATATATACATCTGCAGTTTCAGGATAGAAAAAAATAGAATTTAAGCAAAGTGGCAGAAGACTAATATAAGGCCTTCTCAATTTGGAAAATGTAAGTGGCATATTTCAAACCTGAGAATCAACACTAAGAAAATCCCAAATTTCGATGGAGCAGGAAATAGTTGGAAGTTGCAGAAGTTTCTGCAGAACAACAGAAAGTCAGAAAGTCTAAAGGTCAGAATTACAAGAGAACAATTCCACTTATTTATTAAATTGGTACGCACATAAATTCTTGCATAATCCCAAACCATGGTTTTCTAACAGCCAATCAATACTGTGTATAAGATGGATGATATCCATATAAGGTTATTATCAGATTCCTTGCAAATATTAATGTGTGAATAATAGCTCTAACAAACCATGATTTGAGAAATATTGTCAGGGAAGGTTGTAGACCAATTCATACTCACATTGCCGCAACCTACGTAAGCGAAATCAAGAGCAGTGATGTAAAGCAGCTAATGTTAATGTAGTTGAAATTTGAAAATAACAGATAAATGAACTCATAAGCATTGGACGAGCTAAATTTTGGTGTAAGAATTGTTTCACAACTTTTCAAGTATTAAAATGTTTTTGATATAAACTTTGTAGACATTTAAGCTCTAGAAATAAGGTGTCATCAGCTTAGAAAATTATTAAATAAATTATAAGCCTCTACAGTCATATATGACAAGGGTATTTTCACATTTCCAGGCTGACTAATGTGCCATGTATATCATTAAAGTTCTTCAAGCATCATTCTACCATATCTAAAACCTACATACCAGCACTCCTCCCCCCTTCCTTTTCCCCAAGTCTCTGCTAAGAAAAGAATAAAACCAGGTGTTGTGACATCTCAAAACTCAAGAGCATGCCTATGTGATTTTTATGAACTTCAAGAGCATGTTAATTTATTTGACTTCAGCTGGGGCTGGGAATTGCATGCCACATACTACTACCTTTTGGTTTCCAGATTTACAGCAGTTAATTCAAATTAATTGTAGGGAATATCTCTTCCCTCGGCCCCCTTCACCAAGAAAACACAAAAGAAAAGGCATAAGCATTCATGTATCTTATAAACTTCAAAAACATGTCAAGATCCCTTTGAGCTTGTAACATGTTAGAGATATTATTCTATGATGTAGATATATATGGATATTATTCTAGGGTTGTAGATATATATGGTAGTTATTTATTGTGGATTATTTAGTTACCTAGAATAGACCCGTTACTCTTGTATATATATTGATGTAATCTCTTAGTATTGAAATACAATAATATGATTCTCTCATTCAAATAACATGGTATCACAGCCACGTTTCTAAGGTTCAATTCCAGATTTTCTAGGGTTCCAACTTTCAGATTTCAGTTTTTTTTTTTTTCACGAGGTTTGCCATCCAGATTCTGACCAGACTCAGTCCTCCTCAACGAGGCTCGCCGTTCAGCTTCCGACCACCTCCAGCCGTCCGGTCGCCGGAATCCGCGCGTCACTGTTCCGGCGCCGAGAAAAAAAAAAAAAAAAAAAAAAAAAAAAAAAAAAAAAAAAACAAAACTTCCCGTTCAGCGTCTTGACTTCCGTCCTTCGTTGTTTTTGCTTTGTCTTTGTGGTATGGCTACCGACCCTCCAAAGAAGGCTATGGAGGTTGTTCCCGTGATGCCTCGGATCACAGATCACAAACTGACGGCGTCCAATTATTTGGATTGGCGCAATACCATCGACTTATACCTGTTGAGTGTCTCTATGGATCCACATATGACTGATGATCCGCCTGCTGGTGATTCGGAACTCCCTTGGTTGAGGGACGATGCCCGTCTCCTTCTCCAGATTCGGAATTCTATAGATTCTGGTGTTATTGGGATGGTGTCTCACTGTCGTACTGTTAAAGCTCTTCTTGCCTATCTCGATTTCCTGTATTCTGGGAAGGAGAACATCTCTCGTATGTATACCGTCTGTCAGGCTTTTTATAAGCCGGAGAAGGGTGACCAGTCCCTTACCGACTACTTTATGGCCTTCACCAAGACCTATGAGGAGCTGAATACGCTTCTCCCTTTCAGTCCAGACATTAAGGTTCAACAAGCCCAGCGTGAGAAACTGGCGCTTATGAGTTTTTTGGCTGGGTTGCCTTCTGAATTTGAGACTGCTCGATCTCAAATCCTTTCGGCTTCTAAGATTGCCTCGCTGGAGGAAGCCTTTCGTCGAGTTCTTCAAACTGAGCCACCTGCCTCGTCTTTGCCTGTTCCGTCTGCTTTTGTTGGTCGCCGCCCTCCATCTGAGTCTCGGCCTCCTTTCAAAGGTTCTGGTAGTACTTCGGCGAACCGTTTTGATTGGATTGCTTCTGCTGAATGTCGTTACTGTCATGAGATTGGTCATCTCAAAAACACTTGTCCTAAGAAGAAACGACATCCGTCAGCTCATGTTGCCTCGTCTGTCACTTCGCCAGTTGTTGACCGTGCTCCTCTGCCGCCTGTGCCTGGCCATTCTCCTACTGCTGCCATTGCTGAATCAGGTAAATCAAACACCTGCCTTGTTTCCACGTCCTCTGAATGGGTCATTGATTCCGGTGCCACAGATCACATGTCAGGTAATCCCACCATTTTCTCTTCATTTACGCCTCACAATTCCAGTCCTCCTGTTTCTTTGGCTGATGGTTCGTACTCTCCTGTTGTTGGCTCTGGCACTGTTAATCTCACTCCGTCTTTATCTCTATCATCTGTCCTCAGCCTCCCTCAATTATCATTTAATTTGATTTCAGTTAGCCGTCTCACTCGCTCCCTAAACTGTTGTGTTATTTTTTTTCCTGATCATTGTGTTTTTCAGGATTTGTCGACGAAGAGGATTATTGGTAAGGGGCGTAGGTCGGCTGACCTCTATCTTCTGGATACACAGTTACCGAAGCCTGTTGCCTGCACAAGCTCTGTCACCCCTTTTGACGTCCATTGTCGGTTGGGTCATCCATCTTTGTCAGTGTTGAGGAAGCTCTGTCCTCAATTTTCCAGTCTGTCATCTTTAGATTGTGAGTCGTGTCAGTTTGCTAAGCATCATCGTCTTAGCTCTAGTCCTAGAGTCAATAAACGAGCTAGTGCTCCTTTTGAGTTAGTTCATTCTGATGTTTGGGGTCCTTGTCCTGTTACTTCTATTCCGGGATTTCGGTATTTTGTTACATTTGTTGATGATTTTTCCCGTATGACATGGTTATATTTAATGAAAAATCGTTCTGAGTTGTTTACCCATTTCTCGTCCTTCTGTGCTGAAATACAAACTCAATTTGGGGTTCCTGTACAAACTTTACGCAGTGATAATGCCAAGGAATATTTGTCTGCTCAATTTCGTGACTTTATGCTCAACAAGGGCATTCTCTATCAAACTTCTTGTGTTGATACTCCATCTCAAAATGGTGTTGCCGAAAGAAAAAATAGGCACCTTCTTGAAACCGCTAGAGCCCTGTTGTTTGAGATGCGGGTTCCAACGAAATTTTGGGTGGATGCTGTGTCTACAGCTTGTTTTCTCATAAATCGGATGTCTTCCACTGTTCTCTCGGGTACGGCGCCTTATAATGTTTTATTTCCTTCCAAGCCTCTATTTCCTATTGCTCCTAAGATCTTTGGGTGTACATGTTTTGTCCGGGATGTTCGTCCTCACCTCACCAAACTTGATCCCAAATCTCTCAAATGTATATTCCTGGGTTATTCTCGTATACAGAAAGGGTATCGGTGTTACAGTCCTGATTTGCAAAAGTATGTTGTGTCGGCTGATGTTGTCTTTTCTGAGCGTATTCCATTTACATCTCTTGTTCCCCCTCCTCGTCAGGGGGAGCTTGATGATGATTTCCTTGTCTATGTGTACCCGTCCAACCCTACTCCTCCCGTCCCTGTCGTCTCTCCTGTCCGCCCTCCAATCACTCATACCTATACTCGTCGGCAACAATTGGCGGTACCTGTGCTTCCAGATGTGTCGCCTCCTACCTCCGATGAGCCCATATCTTCGTCTTCAGATCCACCTTTGAGTGATGATCGTCCCATTGCTCTTCGTAAAGGTAAACGTTCATGTACTTATCCTATTTCCTCTTATGTGTCTTATGATCATCTATCACCGTCGTCTCGTTCTCTTGTGGCTTCTCTTGCTTCTGTTCCTAACTCTGTGTCTGAAGCTTTGGCCCATTCTGGTTGGCGTGATGCAATGGTTGAGGAAATGAATGCCTTGGATGCTAATGGGACATGGGAATTGGTTGATCTCCCTTCTGGCAAACGCCCTATTGGGTGTAAATGGGTGTTTACAGTTAAAGTCAATCCTGATGGTTCTGTTGCTCGTCTTAAAGCTCGTCTAGTCGCAAAAGGGTACTGTCAGACCTATGGCATTGATTATTTTGATACATTCTCTCCTGTTGCCAAATTGACCTCTATCAGGCTATTGATTTCTCTGGCGGCTTCACATCACTGGCCCCTTCATCAATTGGACATCAAGAATGCATTTCTTCATGGCGATCTCCGAGAACCTATTTTTATGGAGCAACCACCGGGTTTTGTTGCTCAAGGGGAGAATGAAAAGGTTTGTTATCTACACAAGTCTTTGTATGGTTTGAAGCAAAGTCCTCGTGCATGGTTTAATACCTTCACTGCAGCAGTTGAGAAATTTGGTATGCAGAAGAGTAAGTCAGATCACTCGGTTTTCTATAAACGATCTGAAGGTGGTCTCATTCTGTTAGTGGTGTATGTGGATGATATAGTGATTACAGGCAGTGACTCTGGAGGTATTGACTCATTGAAGATTTTTCTTCACACTCAGTTTAATACAAAAGACTTGGGAAGACTAAGGTATTTCTTAGGAGTTGAAGTCACCAGGAGTAAGAAAGGCATTTTCTTATCCCAAAGAAAGTACATTCTTGACTTACTCTCTGAAACAGGTAAGTTGGGAGCCAAGCCGTGCAACACTCCAATGGTTCCAAACTTGCAGTTAAAGAAAGAGGGAGAGTTATTTGGTGATCCCGAGCGGTATAGGAGGCTGGTTGGAAAGCTAAATTATCTTCGGATGACTCGTCCTGATATTGCTTATTCTGTTAGTGTAGTCAGTCAGTACATGTCATTCCCGACTGTTGATCATTGGAAAGCAGTTGAGCAAATTTTGTGTTACTTGAAAGGTTCACCTGGCCGCGGAATAGTGTATGATGATCATGGACATGAAAATATTGAGTGTTTCTCGGATGCTGATTGGGCAGGATCCAAGGAAGATCGGAGGTCTACATCTGGTTATGGAATTATGTTTGGAGGAAACTTGATCTCATGGCAAAGCAAGAAGCAAAAGGTTGTTTCTCGTTCGAGTGCGGAGTCAGAGTATAGAGCTATGGCCATATCCACTTGTGAGATAGTCTGGGTACATCAATTTCTGACTGAGATAGGCTTGAAAGTCTCAGTTCCAGCCAAGTTATGGTGTGACAATCAGGCTGCGCTACACATCTCGTCTAATCCTGTCTTTCATGAGCGGACTAAGCATATTGAGATTGATTGTCACTTCGTTCGTGAGAAGATTCAGCTAGGATTGATTGCTACTGGATATATGAGGACTGAAGATCAGTTGGGAGATCTTTTCACAAAGGCCCTTAGCGGAACTCGAGTAGATTATCTCTGTGGCAAGTTGGGCATGATTAATATCTATGCTCCAGCTTGAGGGGGAGTGTTAGAGATATTATTCTATGATGTAGATATATATGGATATTATTCTAGGGTTGTAGATATATATGGTAGTTATTTATTGTGGATTATTTAGTTACCTAGAATAGACCCGTTACTCTTGTATATATATTGATGTAATCTCTTAGTATTGAAATACAATAATATGATTCTCTCATTCAAATAACAACAGCATGTTTCCTATTAAATCTCACCCATGCATGTAAAAAGTAAAATGGCAAACTATAAGGCAAATAGAAAAATATATCAATACAAGTCAAGTAGGACCTTCAGATACTGGTCAAGCAATTTGCATCGCTCTTGGATGACAAATACATCTAAGCCAGTTGACAGGAAATGCTTTGGTGGCAAATGGAGATTATATTCAGGGAACTCTTTGAGACGCCTATGTAACTCCACAAAGTGTTGATATCTGTCAGCATCAGAAATAACATTAGCTTTAGAAAAGTTACCTTTCTCTATGACATAGTATTCCCTGTATTTTAGACTCAACATCTATATTTATCGTCTTCTCTCCTGAAACAGAAGACCTTTGACCCAGCGACCCACAACCACTTGTTTTAATGGCATACAGAAAAAGTGACATCAACTACTCAATCAATTCTCATCTAAAACTCTATTTATTTGAATGAGGGCACAAACACACATGTTATCAAGCTAATACCAAATAAATATATAAATAAAAATAAAAGAGAGAAAACCAGCCATTAAAGAAGCATCTTTGCAGGAATTCATATATAAATTAGTATGTTCATAGAATACCACGGCACCTTCTTTTGATAGACCAACTGTGACCGTTCATATCTGTAACAGATATGCAATATACAGCGAATGTTTTGGACCCACTCTTTACAATATTGGCACGCAATACCTGCAAAAGTAAATGAGTTCCCATTCTTAGCATCTTCAAGCATAAAACAAGCAATCAAGCATATTCAAAATAGCAGATAGTGTAAAGTGGAATTGGACTACCTCACATCTTAATTTAAAAAATGAATCAGCAATTACTGATTTTTTTGCCGAATTAGCAGCCAGACTTTGACTTTCAGGTAAAGAAGCATAGGACATAGATGATGAAGTTGTGGCTCCACTATTAATTCTACCCGACAGTTCTGCCTCAGAGTCGTCACTTGAGTCTCCAGGCTTGCCAGTCACTTTGGAGTAGTTTAACACATCCTGCCCTTCTCCTAATAAAAAACTCGTTCTTTCAACCTCTTGCCAGATTTGACCATTATGAGTACTAGATCGAGATCTTTTCTTTGCAGACTTTGTTCTCTGTGTTCTAGAACGAAGCTGATTGCTCCTGGTTTTCGTGCTCTTGTGTCTGTCAAAAGTTTCGAGGGGGTGATGAATGTGGCTGAAATTTCTTTTATTTTTACCATCCCAAACTTTAACACCTGGAGAGTCAAGACCCATAACATTGTTCATATCATCATCCTCAGTATAACTACTGCTCCTGGATTCAATCTCATCAGAAGTCACACTTTCAAGATCTTCCTCTTTGCATAAGGATTCAACATTGTCTTCCTCTTGCTTTCTATTAAATCCAGGGTTGGATAAATCTTTATCCATAGTATTAGCTGTTGAGTTCTGCTCCTTCCTCTTCTGATCGGTAAGACCATTTGGCCGCATAACTGAATTGGATACCCCCGCTAAAGAGTTCCTCTGTGCAGGATCAGCCAACTGATTTATATCTTCCTTCCTTCTGTAGTCTCTTCCTTTTGTCCACATATTTTCAAAATGTTCTGGAGCCAGGACCTCAGTTTTTCTTTGAGAAAACACATCTAGTGCATTACCCCATTCTCCCCCCGAGAGGTCTCTTTCCGCACCATTATGAGTGTCTGGCAAAGAATTCCAAGAGCGGGTTGACCGTGTATCCATGGCAAGCAATGGATCCTTAGAGAGAAGTTCTCCATTCATATCTGATTCATGACTATTGGTCTCTTTGTTTTTCTGATCCTTCTTCAATTGTACCAGTTCAACACCTTTGACAGAAGGATCTGCTATTTGCGTGATATGATCAGATGAAACCCTCGGAGGGGCATTTGTTCTAGACTCTGATGATGTGTTTGTCATCACACCTTCCTTTCCAACTTTTCTAGAAATAACAAAAGATTCTATTCTCTCATTAACAAACCTGCCACCAGATTTCACAGAGCACAAAGTGCAGAAAGACACCAAATTAGGCAGAGCATAAAGAATAGAAAGAGTGCATGTCAAGAACTCATGACGAGCGATGTAGTTACCTGGGGTTAGCAAGATTCAGCACCGGTCTCATTACAACACAAGCAAGGAGTTCTCTGGTAATATAGCGGAACAAAGAGCACTGCAAATCCTCTGGCTTAAATGTAAGTACAATAAGGCCATCCATAACATGTTGGAGAACCTGTTGTACTCAAAATTAATAAAAAGAAAAGCTTGTCAATCAAGGAAACAGGCAACTGTTTCTGCTTATGGTTGATAGGCAGCAAGAAATATGCCAAAAGAGGAACAACCTTATGCTCAGCTTCAGTAGAAAATAAAATGGGATGCAATTTGTTTTCAGCAGCCAGAATAGATTTTAATTCTATATCTCGCTCTTCAACGGTCAAGAATCTTGATTGATGTCTCTCAATCTTTGTCTTCGTTGCACGAAATAGTTCCAGCCTACGACATACAATACCGATAATATCCCTGCAAAATACCAAGCAAATACTCATCTAAAGTGTCATTCAGACCCTACATCAATAAGAATAAATTGGTTGGTAAAATATCGGAGGATTGAACCTTGTTAAAAGATCTATCAGATTGATATTTCTCATGCGACTTGAAATTTCTCCAAGTACACCATTCATGATCAGTACGAGCTCTTCTGGGCCCTGTCTATCCGGAGTTATGCGTGAGAACCACAGATCTGTCACCCACTCAGATACAATATGTCTGGTGAATTGGTCAATGGCATCCTCAACAACAGGCGAGTTCACCTTAGGCTTCCAGTCAGACCTTTCAGTCTCAACTCTGAGGCCCTTGAGAGGATTTTTATTAGAAGAAATGTTTGTTGATGTTTGTTTGCTTTTGTAAGTTGCAGATTTCCTTCGTATATCAATATCCAAAGACAAATAGCGAAGTATGATAATTAACAATAGAGCGGCAGGAAAGTTGACAAGAACTGACGGACTTGTTACTGCAACAGAAAAAGGAAATTAAATGCTAAAGCGGTGTGGACAAAGATTGAAATCTTGCAAGTGTCGGTAAGAAACAATATTGAACAATACTTTTTGAATCACCATATCTAGATTAAAATTTGTTGGTTCTAATAACTATCATCTATGTATATCCAAATGCTTTATGTCATGAAGCCTTTCATGGAATAACTTACCAAAACCAAACCTGAATCTGTGGACTTATATGACAAATAGAATTAACAAGTCTTCCACATACCAGATTTTCATTAGTATTTGAGTCAGCATTGAGAATTCACAAAAATGAGTAATAATACAAAGGCGCAAAGATACTATTTGACACCAGAATCCACATATAAATAAGGATATGGTGGGAGTCAAATGCAATCAATAGAAGCCTTTCATTTCAATCAATTCACTCAAAGAATGCAATTTCCCCACGGAGAATGAGACATGTGCAGCATTTATATCAAAGCTGATATTCTCTATTTATTCCCAACAAAACCTTTATCAATGGCATTGAGGTATCAGAACAAAACTCATTTGTTTACTAATTGGTGCACAACCACAACCATGATCACCTTTTTCCAGAGAGAACCTCTTTTAATTTTATGATCAATAGAACAAATTGTTGTTTTCAAAATGGAGTGAAAAACAAGATTGACTGCATGGATAGACAACCACAAGATTATCAGATTAGAACTATCTTCTTTGTAGAAACAGACATATAAGATGAACCCCAAACCCAAATAAAAAAATGTAAAACACCCAGTGGCAGCAGAACGCTGAAACTTTTTTAGCTCATAATCAGTTGATTTTTTTTTTCTTTTTCCAATAAACTGTACTTATGATTGACAATCTAATCCTTACTCAGTGTTGCTCTTCAAAATGTTACTCCCATGCAAAACCCTATCACATTGTGTTCATAGGAAATAACTCGAAATCACAGTCCCAATTTGATTCTTCTTTGTATTTTTCTCCTATAAAGTTTATCAACATGTGATTGGGCTCATAATCATGTGTATCAATATTCAATATGTGCTAATAAGTTTTTGTGATTGGAGATCTGCCATGATCGATAAGTTTGTCCAAGAACCTATCCCTCTGATAAGCAACCTACTCCTTGCTTAGTGCTATTCCTAGAGGTGAAGACAGGCAACCAATCAATGTGGACTAATTTACATTCAAAATCTCAAGCCAAACAAGTTTCAGTCAACCTGGCATTCTAAAGAAAGAAAATATAACAGGGTATATAAATGTTCTCTCAACCACAAGTAACCAAATGTGAAACATCACTATATCATGGTGGCGACAGTTACTTTAATAAAAAAATTGCATTTAATTTGCAACTACAAGGTAGCAGTCTGAAAAAATAGTTAAAGAAGTGCATAGACCAACAAACACCAATCAGCACATTTTATTGAATAGCAAAATGTTCTCATTATAAACCTGCAAAATTGCATCAATGTAACTTCAGTTATAGTGGCAAAAGCTCCATGAGTCCCCAAATCTCAAATTCTAACAGCTCAGCTCCGAGTGTATTTTATACAGAGCTATTGTCAATTTGTGTTTATTTTAACGAATCTGGTAGAGGAAAAGGGAAAACTAAAAGCATAAAGCCTATCTAAAATCGTGAAATAACAAGATAAACTCCCCTAAAAACAGTAAAATTTCAATTAAGTTACTCATACATTTTCCGTTGCATTCCACTAATCCAACATCTAAACAAAAGCAATAAGCATAAACGAAAACAAGTGAAACTAATTTAAAACTGATTAGCAAAAATCAATAAAGAAAATAAGAAAGGGATGAACAATCAACTCACATGACATGAGGTAGGACAGTCCAACAACGCATACGATCAGAAAAACAATCCGCTTCTTAGCTTCCTCCGCTAGGTCGCGAACACTCACGGTTTTCATCTCGCTAATGCTCATTTCCCCCACCTCCAATGGTTACTACTGCCCCCTTTCACCCCGCAACATCGAACACTCATCCAAAATCCAATCAACAAACACCACAAAAATCGAAAAATCAGAAAAACAAAACGCCTAGAACATTCAAATTTCTGCAATCCGGTGATCCGAAAGCAACATTCTTCACGCGATCACTCCAAAAATTCACTCAAAAAGACTCCACGAAAAGATCGAGCTAAACGAATAATCCGATGCGAGCACGGCAAACAATTTCCAATTAAATCGACTCCAAATTCACAGACCATTAGGTTTTCAGTGTACGACTGTGCGGACTATCAAATGTGTGTTTGCTCTCTCTCTCTCTCAATATTTACAACGGAAATAAGTTATGAATTTCCCCAATTCTCGCGGTAGGTTTGTTTTAGGGGTTTTATTAGCACTAATTAATCAACGTTCTCACGTTCTGATTAGGACTTGTTTAGAAGCTGACACATTGTTTATTTAATAAGACAGATCATTGCGCCATTGATGTGACTGTGTCCAATCTTGTAATTTCACAACAATTACCTGGTTGAGAAAGCTTCGAAACTAGTGGGGACTGGGTCCGACTGAATGAAGAACACGATTCTCTGGTGGAATGCCAAATTACTGATTTACCCCTGACGACAATTTTAAGTGATGGTTGAGAACTTGGTAATGTCTTAGATAAATAACTAGTCGGTAACTTAACTAAAATATCTTTTACTATTCTAGCGACTAAAAATTACAGTTTCTCAACTAAGTCATTCAATAATCAGAATGTTCGCGGAGCTTGTTAGTAAAATAGATTCAATTTTAACATTTGAAAATCATTATATTCATTCAAAAATAATGATTAAATAGTCGATTACATGTACACCTATCTAAAAGTTCAATATTTTATTAGAGAATCTTCAAAAGATTTGTAAAAAAATAAATAAATCAAACACCCAAACTAATCTATGTCGTGTCCTTTCAAATACAAGATACACATAAATTAACTCTTCAATACAAATGTTCTTGATTTAAGCCTTTTAACACTTCAGAAAATTTAAGTATAAAAAATCAAGTGAAGATGTTTTGCTCAAACACCCACCAACTTCAATAATACCACTTGAACATATGTTGGAGTGGAAGGATAAGTCTTGAATATCTCATCACTCATATACTTGAAGAATATAATTTCATCATTGTCAACCATTTGACATTAAGATTTGGCCGCAGACCCGTAGTAGATTTGAAGAATCTGGTAAATAATAAAATAAGAAACTAAGTATTAAAACATTAACTACCATTTAAATATATGATATACCCCAAGTAAGAAAGAAAAAAAAATACCATTTTAATATATGTTGTACATATACTTAATAACTATGTTGAATATTATTTCAAAATCCAAAATTGATCATAATTTTCACAAAATAAATGAATTATTTTTTATAATTTAATTTGTTTGTAGTATCAATTGAGATTCTTCATCTATACAAGACATAAGGAACATAAATATTTAGATAGAATAAGATCAATTCTCGAAATGTCTTGCTGGATATTCCTCAATGTTCCGGCTATTCACAAAATGTGAGAAGTATTTATGAATCCTACAAGATCATTTTTTTTTGTCAATAGACGGTCAAAACTTCATTTAGTTTCAAATTCAACTGAGAGGTCCACTGGGAAAAAAGAAAAAATTGTTATTAAAATGATATACTAATACTTAATATAATAATATATTAACAATTAGTGGAAAATCCCTAACAAAATTAATAGAAAAAAACATAACAAATATAATAATGGTTATTTACATCATTTCGTAATTATAATACGCCTAAATTTTTTCGCCAATTCAATACTTAAATCCAAATTCATATGGGGCATTCTTGAATCCAAATTTTTTCGCCAGCGGTTACTATTTTGCATAAATTGATTTTTCCGCCCAAAATTTATTTCTGACCTTCAAAAACCCTCAACGAACATCTCCCCCCCGAACACCAACATCAAGAAAGAATGTCGGTTTTTCACTGTGATACTTTTTACGAAGACGTACCAACGGTACCTTCTTTCGACCCCCCCCCCCCCCCAATTTTCCCTCTGTATATATTTCTTTTATTTCTCTGAAATTTTGTTGAACTGATATTCCTAATTATTCGTGATTGTTCTTTCTTCCACCAGTTGGATGAAGTTAAGCATGAAATTTCCAGTATTGTGGGATTGGCGGAGATCAAAAAGCAGTTGGTATTAATTCTGGAGAAAATAATTGATGCAGAGAAGGACGCCGCTGATGGACTTAGGGTTATACCTCCAAAACCCTTTCACATGGTGTTTGTCGGGAATAATGGAACAGGTACACTGTTTTCTTTCAATTTATGTAAAATCTGGTATTGATATTTGCTAATTCGGCTAATAATTTTTCTATTATTGGGGAATTTTCATGTTTGATGAGGAATATTGGGCGAATGATTTTGGAGTAGATAAATTAGGGTAAGATTTAGAAGTTTCTGCAGTTGAATGATTATTCTACTGGGAAATTTTGGATTTTGAGTCGTGATAAGGATACTTTTTTTTTTTTAATTTTTTGTTTATATTTCAATTTCAATTATGGATGAATCCTTCTAGGACAAGTAAACTTATTTTCGACGCAGATGTTAGGTTTATTAATCATTCGTCATGATTCTTTTAATCGACTGGCTGTAGTTATAACTAATTTGCGTTTGCTGTGCCTTGGTATCACTCTGCCTTTACTAGAATGCTTGCCGGCAAAAAGAAAAGGAAAAAGAAAAAGAAAAATATAAAATGACTTTGGAAATGTAATTAAGGAATCCCACCTTTTGGAAGGGATTGTAAGTTTCTCATTGCTACTCAAATATACCACGTTAGAAAACACATTAACAATTCTTTGGAAAAATGCGCAGAAAATGAAAATGGCGCAATGTTGTCTATAAGCTATGAGTAAGTCTAGGTGCTTAAAGATGATATGGATCGTTTTCGGCAACTACTAATTTTCCTTAAATGGATGGAGGACAAATAGTGATTAATTTTGTTGATCAACCATTACTTATTTTATCACGCTATATTTGAAAATCATTAGCCAACCACAGTTTGCTTAGCCGTTAAATTTAAGGATTCAGGAGAAAATTTATTTGGAAAAATTCAATAGTCTTCTGTGCTATGGGTTTGCTTGAAAATGTGTGATGAATTAAAGAGGATTGATGTTGTTATGTTTGTATGGTCAAATAAATGGGACATATTATTCACTGGAGATTACAATACTCTCTGTATGCACCTATCAATTTGTCTAAAGTTCATGTGTATATTCATAGCTGTTCACTGTTTTCTGTCACTCTTACTGCAACTTTGTATACGTACATGAACAGGCAAGTCCACAGTAGCTCGAATTATTGCTAAACTGTTTTATTTGTCCGGGGCTCTGTCTTCCTACACTGTGACTGAAATGCAAGGAAATAAAAAGGTTAAGAACTGTTACATTTAGCATAATTGTTTATTTCTGAAATCCACTGCATAATAGGGAATTGTTGACATGACCAGGTGAAAGATGCAGAAGGCGGCGTATTGCTTGTGAACATAGATGAAGAAGATCCCATTAACTCCAAGACTTTGGAGGAGATCATAGCTGCAATGGATGGGGGAGACTCATCTATCATATTAGCTGGAAATTACAAGGCCTTGAACCAGTACATGAAGTCAAATGACCAATTGTACAAAAGGTTTTCAGCAAGGTTACAATTCGACGACTTAACTTGTGAAGATCTTGCTATGATTCTTCAGAAGAAGGCAACCATTAAAGGGGAGGATGATTTGATATGTGGTTTTGAGTTGGATAGTTCATGCAGCACTGACGACATCGCTCAGAT
Organism: Perilla frutescens; assembly: GCA_026008535.1. Lineage (NCBI taxonomy): Eukaryota > Viridiplantae > Streptophyta > Magnoliopsida > Lamiales > Lamiaceae > Perilla > Perilla frutescens. The sequence goes on from BRKX01000003.1 coordinate 55,564,889, forward strand.
GATTTCTGAACTTACGCCTGAAAATCTACGACGCGTGCTGAATGCACATTTGCTCGATCAGATGCTGATCGAGGCAATGAAAGTGGCGGCTAATGGGCCAAGTGAGAAAACCATATCTTTGAATGACTTAGGAATGGGTATACAGCATGGGGCATTTATCTACGAGAAGTTGCTAAATTTTTGAGTTTACTGCAAAATATGGCAGCTTCTGATTCTGAAGCATTGACAATTAGTCGTTGTTGAATGCATATACTTCATAGTTAGTGTTATTATTTATTTCCATTTGTAACATAACCCAACTCTCGTTTTGCTGATGCCAGCTATTTTAATGGCATTTGTATTTCTTTAGTCCTTTTGTCTTTAGGTATTTCTTCTCCTATTTTGATTCATGTTGATCCTGTGATGAAGTGAAATATGAGATGAAATAACAAACTATTAAAGTGCGTTCTTACTCTAAACATTCTCGTACATAATGTTTTATACTTTTAGCTTATTATTGCTTAATTGGTCATCTTTGGGTAAATTGGTTTAAAAAAAGGGTGTTTCTATTTACACAATTACACCACAACCTTTTCTTTTCACACCACAAAAAAATAATATTGAAAAAATAAATATTTTTGAGATTGCTAAAATATTCTTTTCTAACTTTACATATTACAAAATTTTCTTTCCACACTACAAAAATTAAATGATATAAGAAATTAAAAAAAAAAATGGTTTCCTTCTTGCACTTTAACCTGCACAAATAGGGTTTCTCAAACTTTGAATTTGAGTATATTGAGTTTAAATCAACTATAAAGGGTGTAAACAACGAAGAAACGAGTAATATTAGTCATTTTATATTGCTTGACCCGAATTTATTTTAGATTTTAGAGAGTTTTATCGTATTTGCACATTTAAATCGTCGAAAGGGGTTCAGAAATTACAGTTTGAACGCCATAAAAATGGTTCGAAAAATTATTTTCGACCCTATAATACTAGGTTCTTTTTCGATCCTATAATACTAGTTTCGAAAACAAGTTTCTAACACAACATTATGAGTATGGAAACTTGTTTCTGAACGACCTTCATTGCATTTAGAAACTTGTTTCCGAACGACCTTTCATTGTTTCTATCTCTTAATTTTAAATTCTTTTTAAGTTAGAGAGTATAATAATCTTTTAGTGTGGTGTCTAAAGAAAAAAAATTGTGATATATAAAGTAATTATGGTGTGAAAAAAAAATTATGGTGTAAGTGTAAATAGAAATACCCTTTTTAAGGATATTATTTTGCCAGCTATTCTGAACAAAGTTGTGCAAGGCTAAATTTTACTTATTTTTTCTTCTTCTTCTTCTTCTTCTTCTTCTTCTTCTTCTTCTGTGTATGTGTGTGTGTTTGCGTGTGTTCTTTCTTCCTCTTCGTGAACAATTTTTTTTTTTTTGTTTAGTGTAACACCCCGAAAATTGCACAATTAGAATTTATATAAAAAAATATTTAAGTAATAAAAATTGAAAATTTAGACCCATAATATAAACATATACATGAAAGGATTCAATGTAACACCTAGATCACACAAATCAAAATTTATTTTATTAAAAAAATTTAAACCAAATATTATATTTTAATTCCGCCCATTTTAATTTATTTCAACCAACTAAGTTGCTCCACCTAATCATTTTGAGATACTTAATAAGCAAACATATACTTTTATTTAATTATACAGTCTTAGATTAAAAAAATAAAGGAAGAAGCCACCAATGAAGAGATGTATGTCTTTGAAAATAGAATTGAGTTTCAATGATTATTCGATTTTTTTTAATCCACCTAGTCACCTTGGAGGTTGACACGCAGCTTGGATGTGTGTATATATCAACGTGTGTGTACTGCTGTCGAAGAAAAGAAAAAAACACAAGCTAACTTCCTATACATATTGAATCACCGCCGGCGACAGCCACCAATTCTTTTCCAATTTTCCATCACCAAAAAACCATAGCCTAAAATTACGAAAATTATACAATAATCTTCCTCTTGCACGTTAGATTTCAGCTATATAAGATTTGATTTGGATAGGTGTCCGGAAAGTAAAAAAACGAACGTAAGAAACCATCGAAAAGTGTTGTCCCGCCACCTTGTGCCACAACCCTCTTGCGGTGCCATTTCCGAGAGATCTGAATGTCGGATTCACCCCAACTTTTGACGGAAACCTTATACAACATGCTACACATATATAATCTTAGATTTCCGATCAGACACCGTTTGGTCCACCGAATTTCCGTCAGAAGTTGACACAGAATTGCTGTCAAACGGTAAAGTGAGCAGCTGCCGCTACTTCGATTGCACGGCTTTGGTTCTTCGATTATGAAAAGTTATCATGTTATAACATGTAAGGAACCTCTCTTTACGAGCTATTCACCTTTGGTTTCAGTTCCTAATATATACAATATCCAATCTATCATTTTTGTGTCGAAAGTTGAAGAGAAACCTTTGTCGGACATCGATGACTACACCTATTGTTGCTGCTACATTGACAACATGTTTCCAACCTTTCTCTGGCTGAAACTCTGCATATAATTCATGGGTAAAAACCTCTCTTCATAATCTACAATTCCATGTTAATGATATTAAAGCAAGTGGAGCAAGGTATTTGATAGAGGTTCGGTAGAGATTTTTGATACGTCCCGAGCCGAGGAGATGTCCGATCCGATCAAAGTACCGGAGGGACCAGTGACACGATCAAGGGCTAAGAGATTCAAGGAGAGTCTCAGTGGATTTATACAAGGAGTCTGGACCCAAGAGGCGTCAAAGAGACCGGTCGAAGGGGTTGAAGCCGAGCATCGTTGGAGGACGAAGATCACATGCGAGTGTGAGACGGAGGAGCAGCGCGACCCGGGGTCAGACACAGCGCGACTGCGCGTCCATGCAGAGGGGTGAAAATCGCCAAGGGAGGCGCGGCCCGATCCCAGGGGCGGCGCGACCTCACGCGCGCCCTCAGATGCGCGACCCGACCGAAGGCGGCGCGACCGAGCCCATGTCGCGCCTGTACGGGTGGTTTTGAATTTTGCCTTGTTTTGTTTCCTAGTCTGTGTAGGATTTTATTTTAGGGCTTAACTTTTTGGACCAACTATATAAGACCTTGTCTACTCATTATTTGAGACACAACTTTGATATTAATTTTAAACGTGAGTTTTCACTTTTCTCTCTGAGAGAATTATCCGAGTTTCACAACACAACGTGAGATTCAATCGACTTATCAAACAGATTCACATCCCCATTTGTGGCATCTTCATTACAATCTGAGTTCGTGTTTCCAATTGATCGAGGGTCGCGGATTCTAACAAATTCATGGTTCAATTTCATTGTGAGGCTAGGGTTTGGATTTTTCATCCCCATATGTTCGTGTAACCTGATACTCCTGGGAAAACAACGCAATCGTCATCGTCGAGCCGACGAGGATCGCATAAGTTTTGGTAAGGTATGAAGAGTTATGAGGACTTGTATATGCATATCTAGTTTGGCAAAGGGATGAAGAGAGAGTAGTATTATGGTTGAATGCTTATGGCTTATTATCTCAACTTTCAAATGGTACAATGTTATATTTATACTACAATGAGAATGTAAGAGAATTCTCTATTATACTTTACATAATAATATTTGAGAAATCTCTAGATTTCTCTTTAGATTATTTATGTAATAATTTCTAGAATATTTTATACATGAACAATTTATAATATTCTAGATTCATTTATGCATAAGAATGATAAAAGAATATTCTATACTATTCTAGAATGTGCATCAACTTTCATCACCCCCTTGATGCTCATTTTGATAATTCAAAGTTTTTCTCGTATTGTATCAAACATTGGTCTTGGTAGTGACTTTATAGTGTTTAGACGAGTAACTGGAGCAAATGTTTCGTTGTAGTTGATACTTGACAATTGTGAGTGTCCTTTGGCTAATAACCTTACCTTGTGTTTTTGAATTGAGTCATTTGGGTTTAACTTCGTGTTGCAGACCCACTTGTCTCGGATGACCTCCTTGTTATTTGGCAGATCGACTACCTCCCATGTTTCATTTTTTTCGATCATCTTGACTTCCTTTTCCATTGCTTTTATGCATTGTTTTTATTTGATGACATCTTCGAAGCTCTCCGGTTCCACTGCTACAAAATTGCAAGTCTCGTAGATTTCTCTAAGTGTCCTCTCACCTTCATTGGTGTTGAATCTGGAGAAGATTGTTCTTCGTTTGATGATGAGGATGATGTTCTTGGACTAGGAAGTTGTAGAATAGGTGGAGAAGACTGCGGGTCATCTGGGTCATCATCATCGTGATGTTCACCGGAACGTCGTAGTCGTGGTACTATGATATTTTATTTTTCAATTTTTTCTTCGTTCTAGTCTCATGATGCGCTGTCATCAAACTCAATATCGCGACTGATGATTAGTTTTCCAGTCTTAAGGTTGTAGATTCTGTAGTCTTTAGACTGAGAGTTATAGCCAAGAAATATACCTTTTTTTATTTTTTCTTCCAATTTGTGTCTTTTTTCCTTTAGAATATGCACATAGCAGATGCTCCTAAAGACTTTTAGATGTTGTGCTGATGGCTTCCGTCCACTCCAAGTTTTGACTGGTGTTTTATTTTGTACGACCATTGTTGGGCATCTATTGGGTAGATAGACTGCAGTATATATACCGCTTCAGCCCAAAATTTCTTTGGCATGCCTTTCTCTGCTAGCATTATCCTGGCCATCTCCATCACTGTCCTATTCTTCCTTTCTGAGATGTCATTTGCTCTGGAGCGTAGCCGACAGTTAGTTGATGATTGATTCTTTCATCCTTGCAGAATTTGTTGAACTCCTTGGATGTGTATTATGTTCCTCTATCACTTTGCACAACTTTAATTCTTCATCCACTTTGATTCTCCACTAACTTCTTAAATTTCTTAAAGAGAGTGAAGACTTTCGATCTTTCTTTCATGAAATAGACCCACGTCATTCTAGTATAATCACCAATGAAAAGGATGAAGTACCTGTTTTCTTCGTTGCTTGGTGTTCTCATAGGACCGCACACATCCATATGGATGAACTCCAGGATCATTTGACCCACGCTCAGTAAATTGGTATTTAATTTGGGGACTAGCAGTACATCTTAGATGAAGCGCGTACCTTTTTTGATAATGACGGCAATTGTACCTTTGTCTTCTACTTCTACGAGTTCTCCATTCCCGAGCTTGACTTGGGATCTGAATGATCTATCAATGTTTGTGAATTTTTTCTTGTCTCCGGTCATGTGGTTGCTGCAGCCGCTATCTAAGAACTAGGTGTCATCCTTTACTTCTTATGCTGTATGACAGACGTGGAATAGATTATCTTCTTCTTCATTTTCTTTTGAGAAATTAGTTTGATGCTTCTGATTGTAGCGACAATCTTTATCCAAATGACCATATCTTCCACAATTTTTATATTGTGGTTTATCTCGATGCCAACAATCTTTTTAAAGATGATTGGTCTTTTTACAAACTCCACACGATGGATATTTTCATTTCTTTGATTATTATTTCCACTATAATTTTTATTATTTTCTCCATTTCTTCTCCCTCATTTTTAGAATTCTGAGACCGTACATTGATTTTAAACTGAAATGCATTTTCCATAGATTCATTTTCATACATACTCAGTCTTTTCTCATAAGCTTCAAGTTATCTTATTAATTCTGTCACATACAACTTTTCTATATCTTTTGTTTCTTCAGTTATTGTGACAATAGGATCATATTTAGCTGGAAGAGTAATTAGTATCTTTTCTACTACCATCTTGTCGCTAACATTTTGTCCATATGCTTTTAATTGATTTACTATTTCTTTTAATCGAGTGTAGCAGTCTTTTATGGTCTCAAATTCTTTCATTTTCATATTCTCCAAATCTCTTCTGAGAGTTTGCAGTTTTAGATGACGTACCTTATCACTTCCTTGATATCCCCCCTTTATAGTATCTCAAGCCTCTTTTGATGTTTGAGCTCTACTGATTCTTGGAAATAGAGACTCCGTCATGGCCATCTGTAATGTGTAGAGAGCCAAGTTGTCATTCTCTACATCTTTGTTGAATTTCTCTTTGTCTGTTGTAGACAAAGTGGATACATCTTCAGGGATAATGTATCCTTTATCGATAATATCCCATAAGCCTTAAGACATAAAATAAGTTTTCATTTTAATTGCCCAATAGTTATAATTTTCTCCCGAGAAAATAGGAATTGAGATTTGGTGGTTATTTAAGAGATTAGTCATAGTGAAGGTTTCGAGATTATATTAAAAAATGGAGTGGAGTGTTGGGATAATGTATATCACGAAAGCTAGTTACGCCAAGTTGATGATCCAACTAGGCTCTGATACCACTGATGATATTAGAGCAAGGTATTTGGTAGCGGTTTGGTGGATGTTGTGGTAAGGTATGAAGGGTTAGGAGGACTTGTTGTATATATCAAAGGTTAGCAAAGAGATGTAGATAGAGTAGGATTAGGATGAATGCTTATGGCTTATTATCTCATCTTCTAAATGGTACAATGTTATATTTATACTACAATGAGAATGTTAGAGAATTCTCTAGAATTCTCTATTATACTTTACACAATAATATTTGAGAAATCTCTTTAGATTGTTTATGTAATAATTTCTAGAATATTCTATACATGAACAATTTATAATATTCTAGATTCATCTATGCATAAGAATAATTTAGAATATTCTATACTATTCTACAATGCACATTAACTTTCATCACATATATATAGTTCTTATTCTCAATAAATGTTTGACAAGTAAAACAGGGTCAAAGTTGAGGGTTCTGAATTTCTAAAAATCTGAAATATTGACTTGTTTTGTTTCAAAATTCTTGTTTAAATATGGTCTAAGTTATTTATTTAATGATGTTTAAGTATTAGATATATGGTTGGGAGCTCAGGCTAGCATGAATTATGTTATGTTTTGAATATGATTAGAAAGAGTTTTAAAATAAGGTGGGAGTACTAGTCGTGAGTTTTGGTTTTGTAAATTTTGTATTATCCTTAAACTTAGAAGGGATCTTTTGATGTATTTTCAAAGTAACTTGAAGGGTGATCATTTGATGTTTTAACAAGGATACAAATTAGAATGTTAGTGATAAAAAAAATATCAATTTTAGTCCATAATATTTGGAAATGTATTATGTTATCCAAAATGTTTTAATCATCCAGTGATATTATGATTAAAGTCCAGTAACCTAAGCTTGATTTACATTCTTTTAGTTATTTGAGCTCGTTTGATCCTAATGTTTATGTATATATATATATATTTATTATTGTTCTAAATCGCCATTAGCTATTAGTTAAATAGCCAAGATGAATTCCCAAAGTAAGAAGCTTGTTGACTTGTAGGCCGAAGAGAGATTGGGGCAATTTACGATTCTGAGTACAACTCATCATTTCATAAGCAAAGAGATTGATCATTAAGGTGGGTTATAACTAAACTCATCTCAAAATATTTTGGAATTAATGTTATTATTTATTTCTAGGGTATGTATCTCTAAAGCTTATAAATGTTTAATGAAATGTTTTTAAATGCAGTGATATATGTGTGTGTACATATGTTCTATGGAATGTTATTATTTGTGTGATTTAAATATCTAAGTTTTGAGGTATATAAATGATTATTATGTTATTCACAATTTGTGAATCTATGTGTTATGGTGCAAATGTTAATTGCAATGTCACTTGCCTACAGTTCAATTGTGATTTTACTCCACCCTAATATTATGTGATCATCCTACAATTTATGATTAGTGTTCAAGTCCAAAAGGGCTAAGATACGAATTGTTCCTACAATTATGGTTAATTTCACCCTACAGTTGTGGTTAATACCACCCTACAATTATATGGTCACATTCTACGTAGACCCATGTGGTATATGTCTCAAATGTATGGAATTCACTTTGCTACGTGTTAATCAACAATTTTATGTGATATATGTGCGTTTCACTTACTTTACAAATGTCATCCGCTGGGTGTTTTCTGACACTCAAACTCAAATATTTTCAAATGATTTCAGGTGATGGAGTTTGAGGTTAGTTAAATGATGATGATAGTCAGAGTTGGACTATTTGTTGATTAAATTGGTTATTTAGTCAAACTTAAGTGAAGTTAATGTGTTAAGTTTTTATGTTCTTTAAATTGCTTCCGCTTCATGTTATATTTCTAAATGATCGTACTTGGGTGTACCTAAAGCTTCACTAGTATTTTTTTTAAAAGTTACATAAGTGTTAAATTTTGACTAATAAAGCATGTTGAGCTCTTTTGAGATTTGCCTTAAAATTTTTGAAGTTGATTCATTTTAGGAAAATATAAATTAAATTGTGACTTTGTCAACATATATCTCTTTTAGCATGTTGAAGTATTTAATGATAGAATGAGATTTTGAATAATTGACTTGATTATATTAGGTTGAGATGCACTTGTTTGCATTTTGAGTTAAGTTGATGTGTTGGTGGAGTTATTTTTAAGTAAAAATAAAGCTCGTTTCTTTTTAAAAGAAATATTGTGAACTTTTAATCTATTTATTACAAATTATTTTATTAGGAAAAATTAGTTAAAATTATTTAGTGATGAACTCTTTCCATTCCGGGATCAGGGTGTCAGATTTACTTATTCTTTATTCTCCATAAACAAATTGAGTTTTTTTTTATCCGTGCTTCATTATAAATCATGCGTGGTTGATGAATTTTGAAAGAGAGAATAAAGCATAACTCATTTCACTAATTTTGTTCGACTGCACGAGCCGAGGCAAGTTCGAACAATCTGTAAAACAAAGGTAAAAAATATGTGAAATTCAAAGCTCGAATTCCGACGAATCCTTATCCGTCAACCTTATTGCTGTCCCTAATTTCGGGGGTCGTTTCCATCCAGGGATCTTGTTGATTCAGTCAAGACTTGGGGATAAACCCTCTGACCGGTCAAATTAACTATACTTGGGAAATCTAGTGTCAAGACTTGGGGAATAAGCTCGTTAACCAGTCGAATTAACTACACTTAAAAAATCATGTGTAACAAGCTCACTGTTGGTCCCGGGCGAGTCGATATCAGTTTAGAGGGGGGGGGGTGAATAAACTGATTAAATTTTTTTTACTTTAAGTGCGGAATAACAGGGCCCTTTGACTCGCTTAATGAAACTTATCTATGCACAGACTTAATGAACAATTAAGACAGTTTAAGTGCAGCTTGTGTGAGATTGTGTGCAGTTCAAAGATATGCAATAACCAAGATAGTACAACACACAAGCAATTTATAGAGGTTTGAAGTCTCAAACTTCTAAGTCCTCTCTTCCTTCCGCAGAAGGGCAACTTCACTATATAACTTGAGTTTCTTTACAAATTATACAATGAAGGACAGTTGGCTGAACCTGGTAACTGCTTGCTACCTCAGCAGGTCGACGGCTCACACTTGAAGTCGCTAACTGCTCTCTAGGAAAGTAGGTGCTATTGTCGTCTTTACAAGGTTTTAGATCTTTTTCGATCTTCAAGAGGTTAGTCTTGAACATGGGTTATCAACTGATGTGCTCCTTCAATTGAGCTGAGTAGTTGATCGTTGTGTAGCTGAAACTGAGAAGACTGCCTTGGCTGGATTGTCAACAGCTGGCTGATTATCTTGACTCTGTGAATTTCTTATTCTTAGTAGAACTCTCGCAGTTTCTATTAGATGCTGAACTTGAGCTTGAGTGGGAGTGAGAAAGAAAAGCTCTTGCTTGTATATGCGAAAGTTGTGCAGGCGAAGGATTCTTCTTGGTTCTGCTTGAGAGAGTTGAGAGTTCCTGGTCTTCTTTTTTTAAACTCTGATTCACTCGCCTTTTATAGAGGAGTGATTTTATGATCGTTGAGTTCCATTGTCCATTGATCGATGGCCCTATTGGCTCATCAATGGAGAATGATCGCTTGGAGCTTTTAGTTTAAAGTAGCCGTTACTCTGCCAATCGATCTTCATTGGATATTTAATTCCAGGATCTTTGTTGAAGCATTTATTCCAAGATTCGGCAGTTTGAGTAATAACCTCCAAGGTTCTCTGGCTTCAGTTTTCTTGGCAGCTTTGAGTTCCAGTTGACAGTTCTGGACTTGTCAGTTGAGTTTGACTATTGCTCCAGTTGACAGTCTTGAGCTCGTCAGCCGAGTTTGGCTATTGCTCCAGTTGGCAGTTTTGAGCTCGTCAGCTGAGTTTGGCTGTTGCTCTAGTTGGCAGTCTTGAACTCGTCAGCTGAGTTTGGCTGTTGCTCCAGTTGGCAGTTTTGAGCTCGTCAGCTAAGTTTGGCTGTTGCTCAAGTTGGTAGTTTTGAGCTCGTCAGCTGAGTTTGGCTGTTGCTCTAGTTGGCAGTTTTGAGCTCGTCAGCTGAGTTTGGCTGTTGCTCCAGTTGGAAGTTTTGAGCTCGTCAGCTGAGTTTGGCTGTTGCTCCAGTTGGCAGTTTTGAGCTCGTCAGCTGAGTTTGGCTGTTGCTCCAATTGGTCATCAGTTGGATACTTTCTGTCTTCAGTCTAAACTGATCTCTTATCAGTTCCCTTAGTTGACTCTTTTCTTCCTTAGCTTAACTGACTTAGTTGTCAGTTTGTTTCAACTATTCAACTTCTTGACTTCTCAGTTCAGTTGACTTCTGACGTATCCTTCAGCTTGCTGACCATACTCTTGATTGGTTGACTTTGACTTTGCTTGATATCCTTTTTGATAATGCCCTGGATTGATCAGCTCCGATCTACAGCTTGACTTTCAGTCAGTTTTTCACAAATAATTTTGACATCTCATCAAAACCTAATCTAGGGGTTCCTTGATAGTTTTTCCTAACAATTTCCCCCTTTTTGATGATGTCAAAACTTTGTTGATGATGATGAAAAAAACTGCAAATGTAGCAAGTTTGCTTAATCAGTTTTAGAGCAAATTAGAGAAATCATTTGATATGTGTTTTTCATTCAAGTATCATAGCATTTGTTATTAGCTTTTATCATTCATGCTGTTATTCAGGTATTAAGACATTTAAGATATGCATGAAATTCAAGTATTAGAGCAATTTAGACTTCAAATTTCAGCGCATGTTCTTTTTTTTTTATATTTTGGACATGCTTTCATTCCAGTATTAGAGCATTTTTCATTTAAGCATCAGAGTCTTCAACTATGTTTCATTCAAGTAATAGAGCATTATCAGAGCATTTAAGTTGATCATACTTGAAGTAACAGAGCATGAGTATTATAAGCATGGTCAAAATGTATATAATATATATTCACTTTAAAGCATGTTGTATTTTCAAGAGTAGTTAAAACTACTAATCTGCTCCCTGAAAGTTGCTTCCTTGCTCCTTTTCTTTCTGCTCGACTCTCTTTTTTCTTGAGCTCCTTGCATTATCCATGCTTCCCCCTGAAGCTGTTCTTCCCCCTCATGATGAATTTCTCTTTGAATTTGATTCCAAAGAGTTAAGCATCCATCATCTATCTGTTCTTTTTCTCCCTTTTTGGCATCATCCAAAAGGTGGAATTGATTGTATGATGGTAGTGGCAAGCTTGGTAGAAAGGTGAATGCAGTTGCCATATTGCCATCACGATTTAAGGGAACTGAAGGAATTTTCATGGGTGAGGAGAGCCATGCATATGCTTCTTCAGTTGTCATGAATTGACCTGGAGCAGAGGTGAGAGAGACTGCTTGCTCTCTGAAGTTCATCGAGGCCAAGTTGTTGAAGATCTCATCGGTTAAAGGGATGGATGGATCAGCAACGAAGGGTGAGCATGAGGAGTTGGCCGGTTCATTGTCAGGGAGAGGAGCATCGGCTGGTATGCTCAGCTGGATTCGCTTGATCATCGAATCCATTATTTCTGAAAGTGTAGGTGGCGAGGAGAGTTGATGATTCATCCAGTTTTGACTCCATGTTCCTTCGTTGATCCAGAAGGTGGAGCCACGAGTGTGGATGAGGTGGAACATTATTGAATCATCCAATTGATATCACCATATGTGGTACTGCAGGTACCGTCGCAATTGGTCAAACAGAGAGGAGTCTGTGCTTTCAACGAGACCGAAACAGCTTCTCAGCTGGTGGTCTAGAACTGCTTCAAACTCAACTTCAATGGGGTCAAGTTGAACTGACAGTAGAGGTTGGGAGCTGGCTGATATTGTAGGACGATCACTCAGCCTTGATACAGGTTCACTCTCAATCATCAGCTCTCTTTCGTCAGAGGAGCTGACTGGTGCCTCCAAGGGTGCCTTTCCACGATCTGAGTTGGAAGGCCCTTGTCGACGTAAACACTTCAGGATCGGATGACCGTAGATAGTGGGAAGCATGTCCCTTATTTTAAGCTATTCGCCATTGGGGATAACCTCATCAAACTGGCTTTGAATGATATGGCTTATGCGGCTCATCAACCCGATCTTTTCGCGAAAAGAGCCAGTAGATGGGTTATTGGCCGTTCGCTCTACATTAGCTCACAGTTGAGCAAGGATGAAAGAGGCCCAGTCGGCTTTACATCCGTAGTATAGAGCGGCTGTGAGATGGGCTTTGATGTATGAGAAGTGGACTGTCTCAAAGTTGCCATGTAGGATATGGCCGGCGATATCCAAGAGTTGGAGGATATCACTTGGTATACTCTCCTTCAACCGATGTGAATGGTCATAGTGGTTGACGTGAGGAAGCTTCCAAGCATCCCATAGTGCGTATTTACAGGGCAATTGCAGGGTCATCACATCTGGACCGTCTCCTGGAAGGTGAAGAGTAGACATCATCGTCTCTTTCATCACTGTGATCGTCTTGCTCCGGACGGTAGAAATGATGTTGTCACCAGAGATTGTTGCATTGTAGTAGAATTCCGCAACATGAGAAGGTAAGTTCTTGAGTGGAACAATCGTAAAAAATGGTAACAGCCCAGTTGCCTCCAGTGGCCTATAAATTCTTTGAAAGTTTTCTGAGCCAAGACGGACGTTAAGATACTCTAGACTTAGAGTTTTATCTTTCTTCAGCTTCTTAAGAAGTAGATTGGCGTCGACCGTCTGAAATGGGGGCTTCATATCTGTAAAAAGATGTGTTTTAGTTTAGAGAGCAAGTGTTTAGGAGAGAGAAGACTTAGCAGATGATCAGAGCAAGAAAGAGATGGGATTTGCAGATGATCGGAGCCTTCATCTCTGTGCATATATTTATTTAGCTTTGTATGTAGGAATCGAGGGTACTCGATTGCTTTTCTTAGCTGATTAGCCATCCGATTTGATGGAGGATTAGCTGAATTAATGAGGATTACATCTCAACCGTTTGATGAAGAAGTAACTTTATGATCTTGTGGCTGAGAAGTAGCTTCTCTGAGAATGGGGTAGTTACCATAAATAGCAAAATATTTGCTGCAGATCTTGCTATTTATATCTCAGTAAGAAGTTATTTTCTTTTTCAAGTTTGAAGAGTTGATTTAATATCAATGCAGAGATATTAATTGCAGCATTGTGAGATAGAACCCTATTTTCAAATTGTAACCGTTTGAGTATAATATAAGAAATTTTATAATTGCAACGGTAAATAATGTAATTATGATAAAAATAAAAACTTATCCTGATTCAGTTGGGATACAGTCCAACTGATTTGGCGGCTTTGACGGTTGGATGATCAGTTGAGGCTTGCTTCTCATTTGTCGCTGAAGAACTGGCTGAAGTGGAAGCTGTATTTGAACTGAATTGATCAGTTGTTTGGCTCTCAGTAGACATTTTCCGCTTCTTAAAGGGCCTAGCTGGATTGGCTGCACTGTTTCCTTGGGATGCAGTTGTGGTCTTTGGCAGTTCAGGCCTTGCAGTTCTCCGGGCTTGTTGAAGATGAAGCTGGATGGCCACTGACGACTTTTTCATCCTTTAACTAAGGGATTGGGAAGTTCCCTTTGACGATGATTGAAACTGATCATTTTTCATAGGCAATTGTATGCCTTTTGAGCTAGATGTGAGTAGTGGAGTGACATAGCTTTTGGATAGGAGGCTTGGTGATGTGGCAGTGTCTTCATCATCACTATCCCTCTCGTCAGCACGCCTTGGATTCTTCTGGGTAGCCACAGTTTCAGTTTGTGATAGATGTGGTTCTATCCTGGCAACGACCGGTAGAGTTTGTCGTGAAGGCTCAGCTGACTGACTTGATAGATTATCAAAGTTCAGTTTTCGACAAAGCGAGCTAGTTAGGCAGTTGACTGGTTGATCTGCAGTTCTAACTGCTTGAGGCACGATGCTGGTCTTGATTTCTGCTAATAAGGCGGTGGCTGGAATCTTGTTAGCAATCCGGTGACACATGATGTGCTGGACTTGCACAATGGTTGGAGGAAATGGATTTGATGAACCTATCCATTTGATGCTCCAAGTTTCTTCTCACTGCCAATAGCTCATGCCGTGAAAGGCAGTTAGCAGAAAATGAGACTGGATGAACATAAAATGTCTCCAGTTATACCAATAGAAATACCAGTGGAGTTGTTTGAACAACTCTTGATCACGTTGTGCAACAAAAGCAAAGTGATTGAGAAGGAGATTGGTCACTTCCATTTGTGCACTTTTGACTGCATATTCACCACTATAGAAAGTGCGAATATTCTCTTCAGTCAGCTGGAGAGGAGGGCATGTACTTCTGAAGTAGTCCGCTCCATAGTTTGGATGAGGGATTCCAATGAATGGAATAAGCTCATCTGGATCAGAGCAAACCTGGAAATTAACTGGCGATCCGTTCTTTGATTTTGGAGACTGAACGGCGTTGGCAGTTGAGTTGCTCGATGAGTGGTTGCCTGTCTTGGCTTTGGCTTTTCTCTTTTTCTTTAGCAACTGAAGATGATCAGTTCCTTTCTTGGGAATCCAGTCAGAGATAAGAACTGGTAATGACTCATCATTTGGAAGCTTCAGCAGGTCTTCAAGAATTTTACTCATTCTTAGAACAAGTCCAACCTTGGACTCAAATTTACCAGAGTTCTTTGAGTCAGAGGCCTTGATGACTTGATGCTTGAATTGTTGGAAGACAAATTCTGACCAGTTCGTTTGTCGTCCTTCAGCAAGGTGAATCATAACCTTGTATCTTTCTTGGGTGAGTTGACTCAGGCTTCCAATGGCCCCGAACATCATCTTGTTCGTTATGTCAAGTAGAACTCCATACTCGGGCTTCAGGTCAGTTTTAGCAGTTGTAAAACTGAATTGCTTGTCGCAGGTTGAAGCTTTCCATTTTTGCCAGTACAATTCTGCAGATTCCTTTAGATCTTGAACGGATGAGCCTTCCTGTGGGAGTTGGAACACTTCTGCAATTGTCCTTTCAGTGATTTGAAGCAGTCATCCTTGAATCACTGATGACACTTTCTTTCCATCTGCAAATAATTTTGTTTGAAGCAAAAATTCACTCACCAAATATTGTCTAAAGAACTTTGGTGGTATTTCCAGGTAGTAAAGAATTTCTGTCTTGTGAAGATTGGACAGAAGGAGTGGGTTATTTAATTCATTTAGAATCAATTGAAATTTCTTTCTATCAAGAAATTTATCTCTCATAAGTTGTTCTTTGAAGGAATTTGAAGATCTGGATAATTCGGTCATCTTTGAGGTTGGCTGAGACTTTGGGAGTTTAAGATCTTTTGGGAGAGAGTCTTAGAGATTGTAGAAGGAGGGGGACTTTTTGAGAGGTTTGAAAGAAAGGGGCTGTTTATGAGTGTTGGGATAGGCTTATGGATTTGTTGGTTGGAATGGTACTAGCCTCTGGTCTCTTTTGGTCATTGGCAATTAATGACTTTCACACGTGTCATTGTTTTTGCAACGGTCAAAATTTCAAAATAAATGTGAGGCTTAACATTTATTTGAAATAAAAAGAATTTTTATAAATATATCAAAAGATATAATTACAAACTGATTAACAAGAAGTACACTTAGGGCTTTTCTAATCAGGTTTTAACTTGATCAGCCACTTAGTCCTTCTTGTGATCAGTTTTCCTTTTCTTAGCCAGTGGTTCATGAAGATCCCCTTCTCCATCCTCATCACTGCTTTCTGACTTCGTTTCAGCTGACTAGAGCCTTGGATGGGTTTGCAGCTGCTTGATCTGCTCAGTGTGCAGTTTAACCTGTTGCTGTAGGGTGTAGATCAGCTCTTCATAATATGGAGGGAGCTGGACTATTGAACTGCTTGGTTGAGTGATGAACTGAACTGCTCTGGAGTCCACTTCCTCTCCTGCTTCAGTTCCAACAAGTTCCTCGCAAGGAACTGTGTGAGAGTGTTCTTCTTTCTCCATACTGATAGACTCATCATAGCTTGCCTCTGGTGGTATTTCTGGTGCGGTAGCTAGGGCTTCAGATTGAAGAGCCCTTTGAACTGGATCAAAGTACACAGTTAGTGCTAGTGTACCTTGATAGACAGGTTGTTCATCCATTTGAGCAGTCTGTCCAGTTGGTTGGTCAGACTCAGCTGGCTCTGGAGTTGTGTCTTGAGGAGGAGTAGTTTGAGGTTCAGTTGGCTCCTCAGACAGTTCAGTCTCTTCAGTTGTCTTCTGTGGCTCTCCATCATATGGAAGATCTGGTAGAGTAGGAGATTTGAGCAGTTCTTCAAATTCTTGATCGCTGGCTGTTTGCTCATTAACTGGTTGCACCTCAGGAGAATCATCAAGAAGGTCGATGATGCTGTCATCCAGTTGAGGGGATTCCTCGAATGTTATCTGCCTAGCTACGGATGCTATGACAATTTGGTTTGGGATGTGAGCTGCAACAGTTCCAGCCCTTTGACTGCTTTGAGCTTCTTCGTTGAACTGGTTCTGTACCTCCCGAAGCTGTTGCTGTTTGAGTTTTAATACTTTATTGAGTAACCAATGCTGTTGAACTTGAGGATTTTTCCACTGTTGTTGCTCGACTTGAGTTTGCAGATGTGGCAATCTGATGTTGGCCCAGTTTAGTAGATCATTCATTACTTCCAACAACGTTTGTTGTTCTGGATGTGGATGGTTCCTTCGAATGGCAAACATTCTTTTCAAGGTGATGATTGGATTTTGTTCTGGAGTTTCCTGTCCAGCGCATTGCATGCTCCACTTTTCTTCCCTTCTCCAGAAGCTCATCCCGTGTAGAGCAGTTAAGAGAAAATGAACTTCGGAATTGAAGCAATGTCTCCATAGGTACCAATAAACATACCTTGTTAGGAATGCGTACAGAGTAGCGGTACCAATCACATCTTCAATAAAATTTTCAGTAATGAATTTCTGTACTTGTTCGTCAGCCCAGCATTTGACGATTTCAGCTCTTGATAGAGCTCTTATATTTTCTTCGGTCTCTCCCATCGGGGGGCACGCAGTTCTGAAGAAATCCGCCCCTGAGTCCTTTGGAGGAATTCCTCTATCCTGCACAATATCATCTCCGTCAATTGGTGCTACATCAAACACCTTGATATTGTGAGGAGGCAGTTTCGGAGAGGGTGGAGGCCCTGATTTCTTTTTCTTCCCTTTTGGTTGAACTGCTGCAGATTTCTTCTTTGACTTGCCAGTTCTTTCCTTGAACTGAACTGGCTTGGCAGGGATCTTTTCTTCAGGTGAATCAATAGATGATCCACAACGAACTTGGCGTAGTGGCTTAGCTTTAATTGAGCTTCCCAATATTTGGCTTATTGGGAGATTATCATCTGAGTTGGAGTCTTCTTGAGGCATCTCAACAGCAATTTCTTTGCCTTTTCTTTTTGCAGCCTCCTCTGCTTTCTTTGAGATGGCAGCAATTGACTGACTGCTCTTGATGTTTATGGATTTTACAGCTGGCTGCCTTCTGGTTGTTGCTGGTATAAAATCCAGTTTGCCGATCATCAGCGTGTCGGTTTCTTCTATCATGTAGTCAAAACTGCTTTCCAATATGATGCTGATTCTGCTTGGATAGCACATCTTTTGATGAAATTCTATTGGTGACCAGTTTTTCTCCACAATATCAACGTACTTCTTTATTTGCTCGAAGAAGTATTGAGCCCAGTTGACATTGACGCCTCTAACGATCGCTGCACATATTTTGTACTTGTGCTCCGACATTTCTGAGTGGCTTCCAGTTGTTCCAGTGATCATTCTAGCAGCAACTGATGCTAGAACCCTGTATTCTTCTTGAAAAAGAGACATGAGTGTACTGCTCTTGTATAGATCTGCACATTTCTCCCTCTTCCACTGACGGTAGGCTTCCTCTTGATCCACTTCAACATCTTGCAGTCTTGTTCCAGTAGATGGCAGTTTAAACAGTCTTTCGAGTAGTTCTGGAGTTACGATCAGTTCGACTCCATGAACTTCTGTCTCTATTCTGTCATCGTAGCATTTTGAGTTTAAGTAAAACTCAACCATAGCCTCTGGATAAATCTTTGATGGGTACTCTTCTGTGAAGCTTTTCAGGCCACTTTGCTCTATCTTCGTGATCAGTGAGTTGCAGAGATCGGAATCTGAACATTTTTCTCTATAACCCCCTATATCCAGGAACTTGTCTTTGTAGAGATTCATTTGGAATCCTCGTGAAGATTCATCAGTTCTTTTAAAGTTGAACTTTCATCAAACAGTTGGTGTGCGTCTGTCAGCCATGGAGTTTTTTAGATAAATGATTCATGAAGGATAAATTGGCTTTGACTGAGTTTAGGAACTGAATGATTTCACTTTCGTAAAATTTGCAGAACAGTTTCAAGAATTGAAGGATGAGAGATGCCTTAACTCTTTACTGTGTTTGAGATTGGTAAAAGTGAAAATGAAAGTTCAGCCATCCTTTTTATAGAAAATGATGAGATTCATCCAATGGTTGTGACGCTTGGTATGCCCAATATTCAACGGTCGGATTAACTCAATCGACCCGTTGATTGGCCTTTCGATTCTGTCCGTCGGGGATAAATGAAGGAGAGAGAAAAAGTTCAACGGTAATATTTGAGTGACACATGTTTTTACCATTTCTAATATTGAAATTTGAACTTATCTTTTCTCTCTAGCAGCTTCTCCTTGGCTTGAGACTGATTACGTCATCAGTTGGCTTCCCCTGTAACTGATGATCCTTTTGTTGATCAGTTTCAACTGAGATGTCTTTTCATCAGTTCGGAATTGGTCTTGACTGTTTAGTCCTTTGTTCAGCTGCTTCCCAGTTCAGCTGTTCTCTTTCAGTTGGTCTTTGAACTGACATCTCCTTTTGATTTGACTCCAGTTCCTAGTACTCCTTCATTAGTTTGATCAATTTGCAGCTTGTGTGTTCTGCATAACTGACTGGATCATCAGTTTGAACAACTGAACTGATGATTTAGTTGAACTGATGGAGTAAACTGATCATCTCCAGTTTACTTTTCTCTTAGCAGCTTCTTGTCTTTACTTCAAACTGATGGCTTTTGTGGCCAACTGATCAGTTTCTCGCCTTTTTGATTCAGTTTCTCTCTTTAGCTGGAGTGGTCCCTTGGCCTTCTTCCTCTAGTTTATCATCTTCATCCTGTGATGCTAGCTCCAGCAGTCCCAACTGTATGTATAGCTCCATAAACCTTGCTTCAGGTAATGGTTTGGTGAAGATGTCAGCTATCTGCTTCTTAGTGTTGACATATTTGATACATATATCTTTCTTCTCGATGTGATCTTTGATGAAGTGATGCCTTATGTCAATGTGCTTGGTTCTTGAATGCAGAACTGGATTCTGAGATATCGCAATTGCACTATTGTTGTCACAGTAGATATGCACTTCTTCAATTTCAACTTTGTAGTCCTTCAACTGTTGCTTCATCTAGAGTATCACAACAGCTTCCAGCAGCTACATATTCTGCTTCAGTTGTTGACGTGGCAACTGAGTGCTACTTCTTGCTAAACCAGGATATCAGTTTGCTTCCCAGAAACTGACATGTTCCACTGGTACTTTTTCTGTCGATTTTGCATCCACCGAAGTCTGAGTCTGAATAACCAATTAGACTCAAACTGTCATCTCTGGGATACCATAGTCCAAGATTTATGGTTCCTTTGAGATATTTGATGATCCTCTTAGCTGCTTCGAGGTGGCTTTTCTTTGGATTAGCTTGAAACCGTGCGCATAGTCCGACTCAATAAGAGATGTCTGGCCGGCTAGCTGTTAAGTAGAGTAGCGACCCAATGATTCCTCTGTAATACGTTTGGCTAACTGATTCTCCTTCTTCATCGAGAGTTAGCTGAACTGATGTGTTCATAGGAATCTTGAGAGTTTTTCCTTTGCTTATTCCAAATTTTTTGACTAGCTCCTTGGTGTACTTTGCCTGGCTGATAAAGATTCCATCCTTCAGCTGCTTCACTTGGAGTCCTAGGAAGAATGTCATTTCTCCCATTATGCTCATCTCAAATTCGCTTTGCATTAATTGAGCGAATCGTGTGCATAGATCTTTGCTTTTTTATCTAAAAATTATGTCATCCACATAAATTTGAACCATTAAGATCTTAGTTGATCGTTCTATTCGGAATAGAGTTCGATCAATGACTCCCTTTTGAAACCCATTTTTCAGCAAAAATGTTGTTAGAGTTTCATACCACGCTCTAGGAGCTTGCTTCAGTCCATATAGGGCTTTCTTCAGTTTGAAGACTTGATCACCAATTTCAAATCCTGGCGGTTACTCGATATATACGTCCTCCTTGAGCATTCCTTGAAGAAAAACACTCTTGACATCCATCTGGTAGACTGTGAAGTTGAAGTGTGCTGCATAGGCTAGGAACAGTCTGATGGCTTCCAATCTTGCAACTGGCATGAATGTCTCATCAAAGTCAATCCCTTCACTTTGTGAGTATCCTTTGGCTACCAGTCTAGCCTTGTTCCTTGTGATCACTCCTTGTTCATCCAGTTTGTTGCGAAAGACCCATTTTGTACCAATGACCTTTTGGGTTTTTGGCCTATCAACAAGAAACCATACGTCATTTCTCGTGAATTGGTTCAGTTCTTCTTGCATAGCTATGATCCAGTCAGAGTCTTCTAAGGCTTCTTTGATATTTGTAGGTTCAGTTTGAGATATAAAGCATGTGAATAATGCATGCTCAGTTGAACTTCTGGTTTGGACTCTACTTCTTGGATCACCAACTATCTTGTCAGTTGGATGGCTTTGGAGCCATTTGGGCAAGGTAGCTTCAGCTGGCTCTTCTGTGGTGACATTATCAGTTGTTCTTTCATCAGCTGGTTCAGCATTTTCATCAGTTCTTCCTCCTGTTTCAGTTGTGGGGTTTGTGGTCTCACCACGATTTGTGTCTTTATTGACCAAGTTGTTCTCAACTGGTATTGTGCCAGTTTCATTGCCTTCTTCTAGTAAAACTTCAAACCGCTCTAGAACTATGTGATCTACATAGTCCTGCGAGTTCTCAGTTTCACTAGGTAGTACTTAAACTGATGTGTCTATTCTTTCTTTATTCCTGTACTCATTAGCAAATTCATCAAATATCACATGACATGTTATTTCCAGAACAAGAGTTCATTTATTGAACACTCTGTAAGCTTGTGTGTGAGGTGAGTTATACCCAAGAAATATACCCTCATAAGCTTTAGCACTAAAAGCTTTTAATTGAGTCTTGCCATTGTTGTGAATATAACATTTATAGCCAAATATTTTAAAGTATGAGATAGAAGGCTTACGACCCTTGTACAGTTCATAAGGTGTCTTGTCATGGGCTGCTACAATGGCACTTCGATTTTGAGTGTGGCAAGCTGTGTTGACTGCTTCAGCCCAGTACCCTTCAGCTATGTTGACATCAGCTATCATTGCTCAAGCTGCTTCTTTAAGTGTTCGGTTACGCCGTTCGGCTACACCATTTTGTTGTGGAGTTCTTGCAGCTGAATGTTCATGAATGATTCCAAGCTGGTTGAGAAAATTGATCATGTGTTGATTCACAAATTCAGTTCTATTGTCGGAGCGAATCCTTTGAACTGATCTTTCCTTCTCAGTTTGTAATCTTCTGATCAGCGCCGTTAGCTTGTCATAAGTTTCATCTTTGCTCCTCAAGAATTCCACCCATGTATATCTTGAGAAATCATCAACTACTACGAGAGTGAATCTTTTGCCCTTTGGAGTTTGTGGTCTAACTGGACCAAACAAATCCATATGTAGCAGTTGAAGACAATCAGTTGTTCCTAGTGGGTGACTCTTATTATTGAAGGATGATTTCACCTGCTTCCCTTTTTGACATGGTCCACATACACCTGTCTTCTTGTATATTTCCTTGGGAAGCCCCTCAACTAACTCTTTCTTAGCTAGGTAGTTGATTATTTTGAAGTTGAGGTGATTCAGTCGTCGATGCCATAGCCAGCTTGCTTCAGTTGATCCTTTTGAAAGGAAGCAAGCTTCTGAGTAGCCAGTTGACCAGTCAATAATGTACATGTTGCCTCTCCTGATGCCAGTTAGCAGAATTACTCCAGTTGACTTGTCTCTTATGTTGCAGAAGTTTTTGGTGAAGTCAATTGAGTAGCCATTATCACACAGCTGGTTGATGCTTAGTAGTTTGTGTTTCAGTCCATCCACGTGGGAGACTCCATTCACTACTATTTTTCCCTTGACTATGAACCCTTCTCCAATGGTTTGGCTTTTGGAGTTGTCTCCAAATGTGACAAGTGGGCCTTTGATTTCTTCATAACCATCGAGATCTTCTTTGTCTCCGGTCATGTGCTTGGAGCACCCGCTATCTAGATACCAGATGTCTTTGGCTTTCTTCGTAGATAGGATGCTCTTATCCTGCAAGGAAAGGATTAGCATTTAGGGACCCGTTTTATATCGAGTCCTTATTGATTCATCAATTTTTTTGGAATCCAGACTTGCCAAACTTTTGGCTTCTTATCATTCAGAGATCCAACTGACTTGGATCGTCTGATCTGTTTATATTTTTTTTTCAACTCTTCTATTCTGATTTGAATCAGTTGAGTGATACCTGCGTTGAGAGTTAGTTGGATAAAACAATTCAACTAAAATGCTTTGGTCTTGAGACCTTTGAGTTCTGTGATCAGACCAGTGTTTTGTATGTTTCCAGTTTATTGGAATAAACCTTTTTGGCTCTTTTCTGGAATCTAGATAATCATTATAATGATGATAAGGCTCAAACTGGTTTATTTGATCTCTCCTATAGGTGTTCTGATTGAACTTCTTGGTAGGATAGTCTTGAGATCCAAACTGATCTTTCTTTCTAAAGGGGACTGATCTATCAGTTTGTCTTCGGGACATTCTTTGTTGGTATGATGATCTTTGTTGAACTAGAGGTTTTGATTGAGTAGATTGGCTTGCGTGAACTGATGATCTTGGCTGGAAATTGGACTTCAGTTGGCCTGGTATTTTTTTTTGGTAAAACTGACCGAATTGTCTAGGCTGAGTTTGAGGACTTTTCAATATTCCCTTTCCTTTAGTTGACTGAGCTAGCCGATCATGAGATCTAGTGAACCCTTTTAGGATTTCCATGTCACTGGGTTGGGCAACTGCTTTTTCCTTTTCTAAAGCAGT
Organism: Perilla frutescens; assembly: GCA_026008535.1. Lineage (NCBI taxonomy): Eukaryota > Viridiplantae > Streptophyta > Magnoliopsida > Lamiales > Lamiaceae > Perilla > Perilla frutescens. The sequence continues at coordinate 55,588,282 of BRKX01000003.1, forward strand.
GAATTTGCTATATCCTAGCCCTGAGCTGCCAGTTCCAGTTCTTTGATGGCTTAATATTTCATCTAGAGTTTGAGATCCCTTTTTGAACTTCAGATTTATCTTTTCTTTTTCAAGGATCTCTTGCTTGAGTTTTTGGTTTTCAGCCTCTAGATTAGCATTTCTCAGTTTCAATTTCTTAAATTTGATAAACTGAGATTCAAGATAATTTAATCTTTCATGATCAATGCTAAGTTTCCTAACCTTATTTCTCAGTTCATCATTTTCATCTTTCAGTTCAACATGCAAACATGAAATTGAAGCTAATTGGTCTTCTGGCATCATAAGTTTCATATCAAGTTTATTACTAGAGATAATTGCTTCATTTATATGATAAAAGGAGGTTTGAGAATCAGCTGTACTAACCTCTTCATCATTGTCAGCCATGAGGCAGAATATCGCTTCATCATCTGAGCTGTAGCCGTCAGAATCGATTCCAGATGGATAGTCTGAATCATCCAGCATGGTATTCTCAAGATTTGCAACCATTGCTTTTCTTTTGAAGAAGCTTCTCCTCACCTTGGCTTTCTTGTCTTCAGGAAGTTCTGGACATTCAAACCTGTAATGTCCTTGTTTATAGCAATGAAAACATTCTCCAAGATTTCAGTTGCTGCTTCTGAATGGTTCAGCTGGTTGGTAATTGTTGGTTTTGTATACTAGAAGATTTGTCTTTTGTGTACTTTATTCATAATGGTTTTATGATAATATAGAATGAATACAATTGCAGTCACTGTTTGCATTTAAATTGTTATATTTATATGCATGTTCACTATACTTACATTGTAGATGATATGGTGTGGGTAAACACATAGTTAGATCATATCATCGGTTCCTTGTAATGTATTAAAAGGCTCATGGTTTAGATGGCACTGAACCTGCTATCGGTACACCGTAGAATAATCTGATAGTTAGTTTGTCTTGACTAACTGATTATTCTAATACACAGTCAAGTGTATTGAGGAGGATCTACTTAGGATTCTATTCTCTATTCTGACCTTAAATGAGAGAATAAGAATCCACAGAGTTTGGGTTCTTAACCCCTATGTGTTGGCAGACATATACGTGTAGTGTTTGCAGCTTTGATTTATCAAAGGGTGAGATTCTTTCATAAGGATCAATAATCTCGATATCTTGGGTTGTGACATTTACACTTATGATGGGTTGTGCAATATGTAGGGGCACCGTGTCCTGGTGCGCCAGTTTGATTGTGTCCCCTTGAGGAAATGCAAGTTCATGCTGAAACCCTGCAGGTGGAATTTATTCCGTGCATGAGTAAAGCTTGTGTGGTACTACTCAAGGATAAGATATTAATTAATTATAGCTGTCAGAAGCTTACATAATTAATTAATGGGCATTATATCTTAAACGCGGGGAATGGCTGGACTAAAGGAGAAAGCATATTCAGAAATATGTATTAAATTGGTAGGTCAGTATTATTTCTTTAGTGGAATAAAAATAATACTTAATTTATTTAATAATATCCTAAGTTTATTGGATATTGGAAATTAAATAAATTAGCAGGCCAATTTAATATTCTTCTAGATCCCTGTTGTAGCCCAATATGACTTTAATGGACTGGAGATAGAAAAAGAGATAGAGGCCCAAACCCAGTAGGGTTGGGACACTGAAATTTCGACCACCTCCCCTATAAATAGGGAGGTGGGGGACGAAATTTTAAGAATAATAATCAGCTCCTCTTGTGTTCTCTTTATCTCCACAGATTCCATACCGATCTAGTAGATTTCAGCCCATCCTGAAACTAGATTCAGTCCAGGAATACAACAGAAGATCAAGGAGTGGAATATCACTGTGGGGCGCCAATCATCATCATACACAACAACAAGATTAGAACTTTAATCTCGTCCTCCACCCGTCATTTAATTTGTAAGTCGTTTTTCGATTCTATGTTTCCGCTTTAGTAGAATCGTTTAAACCGGATTTGCATGTTAATTAAACTCGGTTAATTAAAACATATGAGATGCATGAATTTATGATCTACATGACATTAGGATTAATGAACATCCAATTAGATCCTGCGGTGGTTTAATTCGAAAAAACCCCAACAACTGGTATCAGAGCAGGTTTTGGCACTGTTCTAGGATTAATTCGAAATATATGTATAAATTTGATGAAATATTTATGTTGTTTAAATTTTCAGATTTATATGTTGGTAAATTTCGAATTGTATGTTCAAAACTTGGATGAATTTTTGATGTAATTCGAAAATTCTAGTTTTGAGGTTTTATGTAATTTTCGAAAATCATAAATTAAATTTGGGATGATATTTGATGTTCTTCAAATTTCCAGATTTATTTTATGGTGGTTGTCGAAAATTTGGAATCAAATTTTTCAAAATTTGATGTTTAAAGTTCCCTAATTTTGTATATTGAATTTTCGGTACTATTAAAATAATTTGGAGAAGATTTTAATGAAAATTAAAATTCCAGATTTATTTGATAGTGTGGTTCGAAAATTCTGAAGTATTATATTTAGATTTGGTGATTTTTGATGTATATCAAAGATTGCCTAATTCTAATCTAGATAGGTTTGAAATTAGAATTTTAAATTTGGTAATTTTTGAAGTGGATCAAAATTTCCAGATTTATTTTTCTTGTAATTTTCGAAACCTACACTATATTATTTGGAATAAGTTTTTTTGATTAATGTCAAAATTTCCAAATGTGAAATATAGGTTATTTTTCGGTTTTAATAAATTAATTTGGAATAGATTTTGATGAAAATCAAATTTTCAGATTTATTTATTAGGGTGGATCGAAAATTTGGTTGTTGGATTAAAGATTTGATGTTATTTGATGTATATCTTAATTTGCCTAATTTTAATCTAGATAGATTTGAAAATATAATATTAAATTTGGAAGAATTTGAAGTGGATCAAATTTTCAGATTTATTATTTGATTATTTTTGAAAATCTTGTATTAAAATTGGATAAGGTGATTTTGGATATATACAAATAATTATCAAAATCCAATTGTGATAAGATTTTAAATTTGGATAAGTTTTGGAAGATTTTGGATTGGAATCAAATCTCCAAACCTTATCCTTGAAGATTTAGATTCTTATGGATAATATTTGGATTAGATTTTTGATTTATATCAATATATCCAATTATTATTTAATTAGGGTGGTTAGAAAATATTAAATAAATTTGGTGGATAATTATAAATAATTTTCAGATTTATTTTAAGATATATTTTCGAAATTTAACAAGATTTAAATTGGTGGATAATTATTTTAATTTCCAATTTTTATCTTGTGGATAATATCGAATTAATTAATTTAATTAATTGTAAAATTCGAATATTATTTAATATGTCATGTTTGGATATCATATGTTATTTTATGCTAATCATGTAATTGTGATTGTTGGATTTGTAGACTGACTTGTTTGCAGGGTTACCGACTATCATGACTCCTTAATTATGTGATGTATGTTTTAATTTATGTTGGATGTATGATGGGCCGTATGCCGGTTTGGCTACGTTATTTTTATCCATGAGAAAATCCATGGATTAGGTCTAGGTTTTATTTTATGTTGTTTTAATATAATAGAAATAAAACTGTTAGACCAAGTCATTGAGTTGTAATTTTATTCTAGATATATTAGTTTTTTCCTTTAAGGAATAGATATTCTATATTGAATAAAGTTTGAAGATCAACTCAAAGAAGGAGAGTAGTACAGCTCGAGAAAGGAAGTATCACTGATTCACGTCCCAAAATCCTAATTGGAGCTAGGTTTTCGGCGAGGCGCAGTGATGAGGGCGGCGGCCATGCCCGAGTTTCTGGAGCTGACTTTCCAGTTTTATCTCATTCAGCAACATGAGATATAAGCCATGATAGTTGGTTTTTATTATTATTGCTTATTATGTTGTTTGAAGCATGCAATGGTGTTTTATCATTTTATGTGATGTTTGCATGTTTTACAATGGGATAAAATGAAACCTCAATCTTAAATAACTAAGTGGGAGAGATTCATACCAAAGTATGTAGAAATCTCAAACGGTCTCCATTAATCTGATTTAATTGAGATGTGATAAACATGCGAGTTGACAATAGGTCTTCCTCCATAACGGATGTGTTATATCACTGTTATCTCTAGAAATTAAACTTCTTTATCAAGATAGCTGTAGAACACTACTAGAACAAACTAACTCCTCCAACTGGAGCAGGGAGTTCGAAATAGTGGACTTGGTGCTAAGATGATGGTGTTCACACTTAGGTGTAATTTATTAATAAACGTCCACACTAACGTGGCTTATTAATTTGAAGGTTACACGACCGTGATTATTTCCGACTATTAATTTACGTGTCATAAGGAAATTTGACTGGAGGTAAATTAAAGGTGGTTTTACCTGTTTAAGGATGAATTTTATAAACGTCCACACTAACGTGGCTTATAAGAAACATTTTTAAAATGTCGGTGGATTACATATAATTTTTTGAGGTATACGATTATATGTGAGTATCCTAAAGTTTGTGACTGTACTGTATGTTTACTTTTCAGTTATTCTATATCATCATGGCACTCTCCAACCTGTCCACTATTCTCAAAGAAAACAAGTTAATCGGTGAAAATTACAATGACTGGATTCAAAACCTTAATCTTGTTCTCACTGCGGAAGGACACAAATTCGTACTTGAAGAAGTATGTCCTCAGAAGCCAGATGAGGGTTCTGACGAAGCCCAAAAGGTTGCATATGATAAGTGGGTTAGGTCCAATGAGGTGGCGCGCTGTTACATTCTGGTATCTATGTCAAATGTGTTGCAACATCAGCATGAACCTATGAAAACCGCTTATGATATCATGTACAACCTTAGGCAGCTCTTCGGTCATTAGAACCGCTTGGCACGCCATTTGGCGATGAAGAAACTAATGGATGCGAGAATGTCTGACTCCACACCTGTTAGGGATCACGTTATCACGATGATGGGGTATCTGGCTGAGATCGAGACCTTGGGTGGAGAGCTGGATGGCGATTCTCAAATCGACATTGTTCTTCATAGCCTGTCCTCGAGGTTTGAGCAGTTCAGGCTGAACTTTAACATGATTAAAAGAGATGTCAGCTTGACTGAACTGCTCATGGATCTTCAGGCGGCTGAGTTACTTCAAAAAGGAAATCCGGAGGCACACCTAGCTGAAAATAGGGCGTCTTCTTCCGGTACTAAAAGGAAGAAGAAGAACGCACCCAAGAAAGCTGCAGAGGGGGCGCCTAAGTTGAAGAAGTCTAAGACTAAGATTCCTCCCGAGGAATTTAAGTCAAAGACAAAGTGTTTCAAGTGTGGCCAGCCAGGTCACTGGAAGGCAGATTGTCCTAACAAGAAGAAGAAAAAGGGTACGTCTCAATCTCTCGTCGTTGAAACATGTTTAACTACTTGTTCTACTCAGTCATGGGTAGTAGATACTGGAACTACTGATCATGTTTGCATGTCTTTACAGGGGTTCCTGGCAAAAAGACAGTTGAGTGATGGAGAGATTTCAGTCTACATGGGCAATGCTACGAAAGTGGCGGCAGTTGCAGTAGGAGACGTAACCTTATCTTTTAGTAGTGATAGGATATTAGTTTTAAAAGATTGTCTTTATGTGCCTGGTTTTAGGCGAAACTTGATTTCAGTTTCTAAACTTTTTATGGATGGCTATTCTGTTTCTTTTGATAACAAGGTTGTTATCTTTAGTGATAAACATTTTATCTGTTCTGGCACATTGGATGGACATCTTTATTTACTTAATCCTATACAAAACACTACGCAAATGCATTTACTGAATACATCGGTCATAAACCCTAACAAACGAAAAGAACCTTCGAAAATGAATCAAACCTATCTTTGGCATCTTAGGCTCGGCCATATTAACCTTAAACGGATACAAAGACTAGTAAACGATGGACCCTTGTCTTCATTGGTCCTAGAATCGTTCCCTTTGTGTGAATCCTGTTTGGAAGGTAAAATGACCAAGCGACCCTTTAAGGATAAAGGGAATAGATCTGAAGAGGTACTAGATTTGATTCACTCTGACTTATGTGGCCCTATGTCAGTTCAGGCTCGAGGAGGGTACGAGTATTTTATCACGTTCATTGATGATTACTCAAGGTATGGATACATATACCTGTTACGCCGCAAGTCAGAATCCTTTGAGACTTTCAAAGAATTCAGAGCGGAAGTGGAAAATCGTACAGGTAAAAGTATCAAATCACTACGGTCTGATCGTGGTGGTGAGTACCTCTCGAATGAATTTAGGGACTACTTAGCAGAGAATGGGATTACATCCCAGTTGACTGCACCGGGAACACCACAGCAGAACGGCGTGACGGAGAGAAGGAACAGAACATTGTTAGAGATGGTTAGATCGATGATGAGCTATTCATATCTGCCTATTTCGTTCTGGGGATATGCCCTGGAAACGGAAGCCTATATTCTGAATGTGGTTCCATCAAAATCAGTCCCATCTACGCCCACAGAACTTTGGACTAGACGAAAGCCCAGTCTTGGACATTTTCGGATTTGGAGTAGTCCAGCACATGTGCTGGATAAGGAAGCTGATAAGCTGGCACCACGTACGGATGTTAGACTGTTTGTTGGATATCCAAAAGGAACGAAAGGTGGTTTATTTTATAGTCCTAAGGATCAGAAGATCATTGTGAGTACCAATGCTCGATTCTTAGAGGAAGAATATGTAATAAATCACAAGCCAAGAAGTGAGATAGTACTCGAGGAACTTCGAGGGGAAAATTCGAATCTGACACCAATAGTACAAGAAGAGGAACCACAAATTACTGCACAACGTGTCACAGAAGAAGTACAGGAACTGCCTCGTCGCAGTGGGAGGGTTGTACGCCAACCTGACAGATTCATTGGTTTGGGTGAATCTTCAGATTTCCCTGAAGGACTAAATGAATTGGATCCCAGGACCTACGACGAAGCAATCCAAGACAAAGATGCAGACTCTTGGAAAATTGCAATGGAGTCTGAGATTGGATCTATGGATCACAATCAAGTCTGGGAGCTTGTAGAACCACAAGATGGGGTAAAAACCATTGGGTGTAAGTGGGTTTACAAACGCAAGAGAGGAGCTGACGGGAAGGTTGAAACCTTCAAGGCAAGATTGGTGGCAAAAGGGTACACTCAGAAAGAAGGGATCGATTATGAGGAAACCTTTTCGCTGGTAGCCATGCTTAAGTCAATCCGGATTCTCTTGTCTATCGCCGCTCATTTGGATTATGAGATTTGGCAGATGGATGTCAAGACGGCTTTCCTGAATGGAAGTCTTGAGGAAAACATCCACATGAAGCAACCAGAGGGTTTCATTGCTAAAGGCCAAGAGCACTTAGTGTGCAAGCTTAAGAGATCCATTTATGGACTTAAGCAGGCGTCAAGGTCTTGGAACATCCGGTTTGACGAGGTTATCCAGTCATATGGATTCGTGCAATGTCCGGATGAGAACTGTGTGTACAAGAAAAGTGACGGAAACGTGGTGGCTTTCCTCGTGCTAAATGTTGATGATATCTTACTTATTGGGAACAGTAAGAAAGTATTATCTAACATAAGGGTGTGGTTGTCCAAGCAGTTCGATATGAAAGATCTAGGAGAAGCTGGACATGTCCTTGGCATCAAGATAATTCGAGATCGCCAGAAAAGGATGTTGCGCTTATCCCAGGCGACATATATCGACACAGTGCTAGCTAGGTTTAACATGCAGGATTCCAAGAAAGGTTTTATACCTTTCAGGCATGGAATTCATCTATCCAGGGATATGTGTCCCCACACACAGGCTGAGATAGATGAGATGAAGGGTATTCCATATGCTTCGGCTGTGGGAAGCCTTATATATGCTATGCTATGAACTAGACCTGATATATGCTATGCAGTCGGCATGGTAAGCAGATATCAGTCTAACCCTGGACAAGGTCAATGGACTGCGGTTAAAAATATACTCAAGTACCTAAAAAGGACTCGAGATTATATGCTGGTGTACCGCTCTGATAGTCTAGTGCCTTTGGGTTACACGGACTCAGATTTTCAATCTGATAAAGATCAGAGTAAATCTACCTCAGGCTATGTGTTTACCTTGGGAGGCGGAGCCATTGCATGGAGGAGCATAAAGCAGAAATGCATTGCAGATTCCACCATGGAGGCCGAATATGTAGCTGCCTCTGAGGCTGCAAAAGAGGCCGTCTGGCTCAAGAGCTTCTTGTTGGACTTTAGCGTGGTTCCTGATTTACCTAGGAGTATCACGGTATATTGTGATAACTCGGGTGTAGTGGCAAATTCGAAGGAACCCAGTGCCCATAAGGCAAGTAAACACATAGAGAGAAAGTACAATCTTATACGAGAAATCGTTAAGAGAGGAGATGTGGCAATGGTCAAGATTGCATCGGTGGATAATTTAGCTGATCCATTCACGAAGAGCCTTCCGGCTAAGACCTTCTACGGTCACGTGGAGAAAATGGGAGTGAGATGCAGACCCGGGGTTGCCGTTTGAGATTTTAGTTAGAGTTGAAGAGTTAGCCAGTTTGTTTTATATTTGAAAGACATGCTTCAAGTATAAGTGGGAGATTGTTGGTTTTTTATACTAGAAGATTTGTCTTTTGTATACTTTATTGATAATGGTTTTATGATGATATAGAATGAATACAATTGCAGTCACTGTTTACATTTAAATTGTTATATTTATATGCATGTTCACTATACTTACATTGTAGATGATATGGTGTGGGTAAACACATGGTTAGATCATATCATCGGTTCCTTGTAATGTATTAAAAGGCTCACGGTTTAGATGGCACTGAACCTGCTATCGGTACGCCGTAGAATAATCTGATAGTTAGTTTGTCTTGACTAACTGATTATTCTAATACACGGTCAAGTGTATTGAGGAGGATCTACTTATGATTCTATTCTCTATTCTGACCTTAAATGAGAGAATAAGAATCCACAGAGTTCGGGTTCTTAACCCCTATGTGTTGGCAGACATATACGTGTAGTGTTTGCAGCTTTGATTTATCAAAGAGTGAGATTCTTTCATAAGGATCAATAATCTCGATATCTTGGGTTGTGACATTTACACTTATGATGGGTTGTGCAATATGTAGGGGCACCGTGTCCTGGTGCGCCAGTTTGATTGTGTCCCCTTGAGGAAATGCAAGTTCATGCTGAAACCCTGCAGGTGGAATTTATTCCGTGCATGAGTAAAGCTTGTGTGGTACTACTCAAGGATAAGATATTAATTAATTATAGCTGTCAGAAGCTTACATAATTAATTAATGGGCATTATATCTTAAACGCGGGGAATGGCTGGACTAAAGGAGAAAGCATATTCAGAAATATGTATTAAATTGGTAGGTCAGTATTATTTCTTTAATAGAATAAAAATAATACTTAATTTATTTAATAATATCCTAAGTTTATTGGATATTGGAAATTAAATAAATTAGCAGGCCAATTTAATATTCTTCTAGATCCCTGTTGTAGCCCAATATGACTTTAATGGACTGGAGATAGAAAAAGAGATAGAGGCCCAAACCCAGTAGGGTTGGGACACTGAAATTTCGACCACCTCCCCTATAAATAGGGAGGTGGGGGACAAAATTTTAAGAATAATAATCAGCTCCTCTTGTGTTCTCTTTATCTCCACAGATTCCATACCGATCTAGTAGATTTCAGCCCACCCTGAAACTAGATTCAGTCCGGGAATACAACAGAAGATCAAGGAGTGGAATATCACTGTGGGGCGCCAATCATCATCATACACAACAACAAGATTAGACCTTTAATCTTGTCCTCCACCCGTCATTTAATTTGTAAGTCGTTTTTCGATTCTATGTTTCCGTTTTAGTAGAATCGTTTAAACCGGATTTGCATGTTAATTAAACTCGGTTAATTAAAACATATGAGATGCATGAATTTATGATCTACATGACATTAGGATTAATGAACATCCAATTAGATCCTGCGGTGGTTCAATTTGAAAAAACCCCAACAGGTAAGTTTTCTCAACTTTTGGGATTTCATCAGTTTGAGGTGAGACTGATTGCTTATCCCGAACTCTCTTCAATTTTTCTAGTAACCTGGTGACTGATTGGATTTGCTCATTAATGTCATCAATTAGGTTTTCCTTCTTTTCTGTTGCTTCTCTTTTTCGTTCAGTTGAAGATCTGCCTTGGTTTTCTTTGGCTGGTGAGCTCCTAGGTCGGAAGTTATTTCTTCCTCGAGTGTCTCTAAACCTAGTCCTCTCACCGTAGAAAGCTGCGTCTTGAGCTGATGATGTCAATGCTTCCTTTTTCCAGTTTAGACTGTACTTCATCTAATTTGGATCAACTAAATACCAGCCCTTGGGGGCTCTATCCGTCATCTCCTAATCTGGATTTGGTAGACCCCCGCGAGCACACTCATGCAGACTGGCATCCGCCAGGCCAACATGCTTCAGCTGCACAACATGTGCCTGATTTCGTTCCTCCAAGCTCTGGGTCTACACATCAGATGCATACTTGTTCTAATGTGGCTATTATCAAGCACAAAAGCTTCCCAGATTTTGAGTCGAGTGGCTTGCTTGCAGCTCTTCTCTCTGAATCTGAGCCTAAAGAAATTAAATTGGCTCTCAAGCATCCAGATTGGGTATCTGTTATGGATGAAGAATTGCGAGCTTTCCATCACAATTATACTTATGATCTTGTTCCTCGTCCTTCCGGGATTAATGTTGTTGGTTCCAAATCGGTTTATTGGACGAAATATCTTTCTGATAGGACTGTGGAATGACTTAAAGCTCGCTTAGTAGCTCAAGGTTTCACCCCAATTCCTAGTCTTAACTACACTCATACATTTAGTCCTGTTGTGAAAGCCGCTACTATCCGAACTGTTCTTGCTCTAGCAGTAATACACCAGTGGCCTCTTCATCAACTTGATGTCAAGAATGCATTCTTACATGATTATCTTCATAAACCTATCTATATGGAACAACCTCCAGGATACATTGAACCTCATTTTCCCAATCATATTTATTGACTAGGTGGAGTGATATATAGCTTAAAACAAGCTCCATTGGCATGGTTTCAGCGATTCAGTGCTTATCTGCTTCAACTGGGTTTCGTCTGCAGTCAGACTGACACTTCTCTTTTTATTTTGGAAAAATGATCTACTTTTGCTCTATCTCCTTTTATACGTTGATGACATCATTGTTACTGGAAATAATCCTACTCTTATTCATCATTTTATTGCTAGGATAGATAGAGAATTCTCTGTAAAGGATTTAGGCCGCTTGAACTATTTTTGGGTTTGGAAATAACACACTGCCGACGGTTTATTCATTGGCCAAGCTAAGTATGCACATGATATTCTTGATCGTGCATTGATGTTGGATGCCAAGTTAGTTTCTACACCTCGGGTTGTTGGTTCACAATTGCACAACTCTACTGGTTCTCCCTTTCGTGAACCTACTCTTTATCGTTCCTTGGTTGGAGCCCTACAGTACTTGACAATTACACGACCTAAGCTCTCTTTTGTAGTTAACTCTGTTAGTCAATACCTTCAGGCTCCAACTGATGATCACTATCAGGCAGTGAAGTATATTTTGCGCTATGTTAGGGGTACGATCCATTTCGGTCTCTCATTTTCTCGTTTGGCTGCTCCTACTCCGACAACTTTTGGATACTCTAATGCTGATTAGGCTTGCTGCCTTGAGACACGTCGCTCCACCTATGGTTATGCCATCTTTCTTGGGGATAACTTAGTTTCTTGGTGTAACGTCCCAGTCCCACTAGGATCAAAACGTTACCAAAAACATACGTACATGCTTACGCGATAAATAATTTTCAAAAATAAGATTTAACTTTATAAATAAATTGTAAATGGGTAGCACTTCAACTTAAAAATGTTCAAACCACGCACTCAGACATCCTCAAAGTAAACTTTCAACAAGGATTTTAAAATCACTAACACACACATAACCAATTTATGACCTGGTAATATACATAGCCAATCAGGTCACATATTTAAAAGTTCAATGGTTAACCCTTCTATACATTCAAATATTTGTATATACAATCAAAAACTGACCACTAAGGTCAATAACTTTCAAACTTAAAATTTTTGCAGAATATTAGCAGAAGCATTTAATATTTAAATACTGATAAGATTTTAAAGATGGTTTTAGCAAAAACCACACAAGGATCAACCATCAAACCCACTACAGCACCTCGTCATCAACCAGCTCGATCTCCAGAACCTGAAAAGATTTCAAAATATTTGGGTTGAGTGCAAGAAAACACTCAGTGGGCATTGCTATTCGTCCAAGTCATTCTTGCATGCTTTAAAATTGTTATGCTGCATAAATCATGGAAAATAACCATGAACATACTTTATAACAAAGTTTACTCTTCTTTATTGGATGAGAGACCCTATGTGATCACATGGTACTTTACAATTACTTATCTAGACATTTAGTCACAAAGTAAACCGTCTATGCTTGTAAGTCGGAATTCCTCTGTGCATGAAGTCTCAATACATCCAATCATTGCGTAAACAATGTTATTAAAATATTTAACACGCTTTTCATGGACGTATTAAAAAATATAGTTGTGATTTATAGAAAAACCCACCTGGATGATCTCAATAAACAGTGCAATTTATGCGTGAGATGCTACTATGTTTTCAGCTCGTCTCGACCTATAAAATTGAAATTCTAACTTAGAATCCTCAAATAGGTCAATAAAGGCAATAACTTAGATCCTAAATAACTTAATTAGGATTTTCGTATGCATTGGGATCATTTTGAATTAAAATGGAGTCAAACAGACCGATAATGCGCATTTGACGGAATAAATCAACTTGGTGACCCTGATTGAAAAATTATCGGACTTTCTAGACCAAAATAAAGAGATATGAATGGTGAATTGAACTAAATTCAATGACTAAGAAGCTTGGTTTAACATTTATGAGTGAATTATAAACTTTAGAATTTCTTTAGGGCAAAACACAATTTTTTTGGAAATTAATAGAATTTAATTAAATTTTATATAAATAAACCTCAATTTCTTCTTAATGAATAAACTAAAATTAAGACAAAGTAGATTTGGAAATTATGAGACTTAATTGTAACACGTGGAGTAAATTGCACAATTTAAATATTTCAATTAAATACACTATTTTATCTAATTTCCATTTTCCTCCTAAATACTCCATAGATTAACACCATGACCACCAACTTGCATGCATCAACTATTATTAAACCACTATCAGCTCATTCAACACTCCACAACTTCATTACAGCTCCTCTCTGAGGTCGCCGCAACTCACTTCCCAACACATCTTCACTAGTGAAGAACACATGAATACACCAACACACACTCACGTCTAAACACAACCAACTTAAACCAAGGTATAACCATTAATTCATATCCCGACATACCTAGTAGGTATCAACATAACTCAACAAGTTCTACAGTCCAAAAAGAACAGAGCAAACGAAAAGAAGTAAAGAGAGAAACTAGTTTTTAGAATTTCCCGACAGATTTTTCCGTTGAACTTTCGACATGAAAATGAGGGGATAAATGGTGTTTGATCAAAGATTTGAAACCATATATAGATACCCTGATACAAGAGGTTCGAAATGGTATATAATACGTCAAAAACCAACACTCGAATTGTCGGGAAAAGCTCCGAAAAGTAGCTGCGTCACACAGCGGTGCACAGCTGCGGCAGCAGCTGTTCATAGCTTTATTTCCAGATTTTCAGACCATAAATTAAAAACTTTTTGATACATACATAATCTATACATCAAGGGAAGTATTCTTGTATAATTTCATGGAATTTGACTAATGTTTGAATGGCGAAAAATGATTAACAAAAGGGAACACAACTTACCCTCTAACTTCCTTCTTCTCTTTTCTTCTTCTTTTATTTTTTTGTTTCTTTATTTTTTTTTGTTCAGCTTTTGAACTCTTCAAACAAATCCCCAATATGTACACACACACACACACATGCATAGGGATACATGTATATACAGGTACACTAATCCGTATCAATTATTCTCCAAATGGCGAAAGTTGCTTGGCGGAAGTTATCATTTATCCAAATGAATATTAACTTTTTTCCTTGCATTATTTGCCAAATTATGAGGCTATCAATAATTTCAAGTATATTAATTAAGGAATGTTGAAAGTGGGCTCGAGCAAAATGGGCTGAAAATTAAATAAAATTGGGCTGAAAGTAAATTAATTAATTGGGCTTCAATTTCTAAAATTGGGCTTAAATTTATAATGTTTGTCTTGGTTAAATAAATTGAGTTCTAATTATTACATGAAATAAATTTAATCTTGATTTGATATCAAAACGATCCCAATAACGTCTATTTTTATAATATAAATTCTAATTTTAACTTAGATGCTCAACTAAGGTCGAGAATTTTCCTAGTCTTATTGTGCCTCTAAGCCCATAATTAACGAGCTAAAATAATTTGGGTTCTAATTTCATGAAATTTCTAGCTATAAAATAATACTATATTTTTCCGGGGTGTTACACTTGGAGTGCTAAAAAGCATCCTACTATTGCGCGGTCCAGTTGTGAATCAGAATATCGTGCTTTGGCAAATACTGCTTCTGAGATAGTTTGGCTTACCAATCTCCTTCACGACCTCCGTGTCTCTCCCTCTGATACTCCCATGTTTTTTTGTGACAACAAGAGTGCTATCTTTTTATCTCAAAATCCAGTTGTGCATAAACGAGCTAAGCACATTGACATTGACTGTCACTTTTTGCGGGAACTTATCTCCTCTCGCAAACTCAAGGTTCAGTTTGTCTCTTCTGATTTACAGATTACCGATGTTTTCACAAAGGGGCTTGCTCGTTCTCATTTTGAGTTTTTTAGTTCCAAGCTATGGGTTGGATGTCATCCCACGCTTAGCTTGAAGGGGAGTGTTAGGAATTAATCTCTAGGGTATTGTTAAAATGAAAATCCATTCCCATGTAGAAACTAAGAACTAATCATAATCACCCATCTACTCAATTTAGACGGTCAGATTTTATTTGAAAAAAAGAGGGCCTAATTACAAAAATATTGACCTTTTAAGTGGGTAATGGGCTAAAAATGTGAATATTCATAGTCCTGATTTAACTGCTTAATCATGGGATGAAATCATATAAGATTTGGAAATCATCCATACAAAAACAATCGACATAAACAATTCTGCATCAAAAAAATTGAGGGCTGTACAAAATTCAGAGAAAACTTGAGACGAAAAATCTCCCCATTTAAATAAATCGGAGACATATTATCATTTCCTGCGCACGTTTACGTCGTAATTGTGCTTTAGAAAGTTAACCACTCAAGTGACTGTTGGATCAAATTTATATTTATGTTTTTATCTATTTTCGTTGTTTTTAATTTGATTTTTCATTGTATTTGGTGTGAAGATGAAAAAGAAGAAAACGATGGTGTCAGCGGAAGAAATTGGCTACGGTGGAGTACCAATTGCAATATGGAAATTGAATTTTTGGTCAATAATTGATTGTTCTCTGATTTTCTTTTTCTTTTTCTTTTTCTTTTTATTTTTCATTTTTGTGATTTTTGTTAAAGATAAAACTTGTTATAATTTGACAAATTGATACATGTTTTAAATCGTATTAGCAAAATAATATATTCATGTTAGCAAATAACTATAACAAAATAACAAAATGTTTTTTCTATGAGTTTGACTTGATTTTGGTATTGATACTTGACCTATTAAAATCCATGATGCCTACGTTGTGTAAACCATATTAGCATATGCTGCATGACATAATAACAATTTGTTGTTAGCATATTGGCATAAGCTATTGTTCCATAATGCAATTGTGGGGTATTTCAAATTAGCATGTTGATGTAATTATTAAAGTATTAATAGACTCATAACTGGTTACAACAATGTATGTAATATGTTGCCGAATTTTTGCTAAAATATTGACAAATTATTGATATTATGGCAATAACAATTATATAATCCATCATAATCGATTTGCTAATATGTAACAACCATTCATCTAATATGAAATCATCGACTTTCTAATATTAGAGTTTATTCCATCCAATATAATATTTTTAGAATTTAATTTTTCATTAATAATATGAGAATAGTTAATTATCATTACGATAATATTTCATTATCATTAAGATAATAATGTATACTGACGCAACATTATCATATGTTAACGAAGCATTATCATCATGGTAACACAATACATTTATCAATTCCATTTACTATTTATAATTATCTTTCACAATTTATTTTTTCTTTTTAGTTAATAATTGATTGTTATAGTTTACTAGTACGCCGCCCGTGCGTTGCACGGTGGAAGTAAACCTGTATCTGAGCCTTGCGTTACACGGTGGCAGCGAACTGTTATTTCACGAGTGCATTGCACAAAAATAAAAGTAGTTAAAATTAATATTATATTCTATTTTTATGTAATTTAAGATAGATTAGTATTGAAATTGTTATAAAAATTATAAAATACTATCATAATTATTAATTTTATCCACATAATTATTAACACAATTTTTATATGACATATATATATGATAAGTACTTATATAGTTGTTAACATCTTAAAATTATATTAATTCATTATTAAATTATATACACTTTATAAGTATTAAGTATGAAAAATCTAAGATAAATATTTCAAAAAAATTAATGTATGAAGTTTACAAATTCTGAAAAACTTCTCTATACACAACATTTGTAGTGGTATTCGTATCATTATCATCAAGTAAGATCTTCAATCCACCACGACTTGTAACCCTTGAAACAACAACGTACAATTGGTCATTAGTGAAAACTGGTTTCTGCAGCAATAAACCAACGTGAGAGAGTGATTGTCCTTGGCTCTTATTTATTGTCATTGCATATGAGGTCATGAGAAGAAATTGTCTTCTCTAAAACTTAAATGGCAATCTTGGATCAGCAGGCATAAGAGACATTCTTGGAATTAGTACCATTTGCTGCGCATTTTGACCCGTTAAAAATTTTACTTCGACAACATGTTTGCCAAGCCTTGTGATCATGAATCGAGTCCCATTACATAAACCATTTGCATGATCTATGTTTCTCAACAACATAACAAGAATACCGATTTTCAAAAATAATTCATGATTCGGAATCCCTGAGCATTTGATACTATTTAAGAATTCTGGAGTATGAACTTCTTGCAACAAACCCATATTGTTATCTGAGTTACATGTCGAGTCAGAACTTAAATACAATCTGCCCTCTCACCTTTGTTCAAAGAAAACATGTATTGATTTACAGATTCAACCGCATTTAAAGTTGGAGCAAGTATTGCTCATTCTTGTAGATAAGTTGTATATGCAATATCAGTACCATATGATGGAAAAGTACTATGAACAATTGCTGAAATTGGATCTTTTGACCATTTCAATACAATGTCATCCAGGATGTCAATATTGACATATCCATCATTTGGGCCACCGATTGTACTGTCACCAATACTGGCAATCCAATTTGTAAATTGTTCTACCTCATCAGCTGCATCATTAGGACCCAAATTTGTCAGTCTCAAATTTTTTGTTAATCTCAGTACCCTGCAATCTTTCCACATATAAGAAGAATTTATTATGGCATGAACAATATCCTATCAATAACCAGCAAGATCTGTTGAAAATCTCCTCCAAAAATGATTGTTTTTCCTCCAAAAATTTTACGTGCACTTGATGAATCAGAAACACGCAT
Organism: Perilla frutescens; assembly: GCA_026008535.1. Taxonomy (NCBI): domain Eukaryota; kingdom Viridiplantae; phylum Streptophyta; class Magnoliopsida; order Lamiales; family Lamiaceae; genus Perilla; species Perilla frutescens. Next base: position 55,606,050 of record BRKX01000003.1, read on the forward strand.
CATATCTCAAAGTGTCCGATCCAAAGCTTCAAAGCAATACTTGTGCATCATATGTGCCTCATCCCAAATTATAAGCTTACTTCTAAAAATCAATTCTGCTAGTGGACTTCCTTGGCTAATGTTGCAGGTGGAATCCTCATTTGGATTTAATGGTATTTTAAATCGTGAATGCGTTGTTCATCCACCTAGTAATAATATAGAAGCAATACCACTTGATGCAACATTTAACACAATTTCTCCTTTTGATGTTAATGCTGCAGATAATGTCTTCCATATAAATGTCTTTCCAGTACCTCCATATCCATACAGAAAAAACATGCCCCCTGAATGTGATGATATAGCATCCAAAACAATTTGATATACATTGTGTTGTTCATCTGTAAGTTTGCTAACTGACACTGTTTAGTGTTTATTTGTGTTGTTTTATTGCATGATTTTGCATGATTTATAAGTTATTTTCTAGTTCATTTTTCTCGTTCATTTCGTGATTTCGTGTGAATTTCTTCACTCGTTGCTCTCATGGTGGAATGTGCTGAGTTTTGAAGAACTTGAGATTTTGTTCATAAAATCTGAATTTTTTAGGCACTAAGGTGGCGAGGAGCGGAAATTAGCTGGAAGAGATGAACCCGGAAGAAGAAGCCAAGGCCCCGCGGCCGTGCAGAGACCCGCGGACACACAAAATTGCAGATGAAAGAACCCCGCGGCCGCACGAGTCTCGTGACCGCACGAGGGTGCTCTCAGCGGAGGCACCCCACGGGCGCGGACTGCTATGCGGGCGCGCGACTTTCAGATCTCCGCGGGCGCGCGGTGCTCCACGAGCGCACAGGCTGGTTTGTTCCTTCCGATCGACGCCAACATTACACCCATTTCTCCCTTTTTCTCTTGGCATCTTGGACCAAAAAGAATATCCTTCTTCCTCCATCCCTTTTTGCATGGGGATTTTAGAACTTTGGGTCAACCTAATCTAAATACTAGGAGAATAGGGATTAATTCACCTAAACCTAGCTTTGGACTTTCCTTCCACAAAATCTTCCCCAAATCCCTCTCATTTAATGCTCTATCACCATCATCTTACCCCCATCTATCTCTCTCTCTCTCTTTCTTACGTATCTCACTCCTCTCTCTCATATGATATATAGATTTTGGGGATTCATACTCAAGACACACCATTCATCATCTCTCTCTATCACCATTCCACCCATCATCTCATTCCACTCTCTCACCACATCATTCTCTCTATACACACACTAAATCTCTACACCACCATTTCTCACCATTCACACCATCACCTTCACCTAAGAGAAGAGGAGAAAAGGAAGAGCAAGGGATCGAACCAAGGGAGACGGAGAAGAGATGAGACGGACCGACGATGAGCCATCCGCGGAAGCTAAGCTCGGAGAAGGTTTATCTTGTGTTTTTCTTTACATTTCTTGGATGTATTTGTGGAGGTTGTTCCGAACTCTTGAAAGACACTTAATATTATAGAAGTTTGAGTTATTTGCATTTGATTTATGAGATGACTTTCTTCTATGGTATATGTGTTGTTTTAAGCATGTTTAGTGGCTAATCTCTCTATTAGGGGGTAGAGGATCGATGTGGTTTTGATCTATGCTTGTTCTTGTTGATTGTTGTTGTTGGAATCGTGCTTTTTCATGTTTTGGTACTTGATCACTACTTGAACATTGATAGGATTTAGAGGAGTCTTGATTGTGAATCTAAATCCGGAAATTGGTTCCTTCGACGTTAGGTGGATGGGGTTCCTAAGCCTAACATGTCAATCTTGCTTGTACGATATAACTAAGAGAGGTTTAACGGATAGACGGTGACAGTAATTGAAGTTAAACTAATTGGAAGGGTCTATCGTATTTGTGAGAGTAGCATTATCAACTTGAATAAAGCATAGTGATAAAACCATTGAGAGAATCTACACCCTAATACCTTAATCCAACTTATTTCCTCCAATCTTAATTTAATTTGTATACTTGCATTTAATTGTCTTGCTTTATTATCTATTTCAAATTCCTAGCATAATCATCATCAAACCCCCTTCGTTAGAATGTTTAGATTTATTTTTGTTGTTTACTTAAAGCATGTGTAGTCTTTAGATAATTCTTTCCTATAAAGTCTTCCTTGAGAGATCGACTCGGGTTAAGCTTATTGCGTCTACAATTGACCCCGTCCAATTGCGGGTGTGGTCCTAAGTAGTTGTCTAGTGAGCATAAACCGGAAAATATAAATAGTAAATTTGGACTCAATCAAATTTTGACTTTGTGATCATTTTCCATTTTGTTTCTATCATATTTCATTTCTTCATTTATCAATCTATTTTCTTCAGATTGAAAAAAGTCAGAACTTGGATATGGCATACCTTCAAATTCTCGTAAAGTCCTTCCAAAACTCTTGATCAACTTTTCAATTTTCACCAGACAATAACTTTGAATTTGTTCATCCGTAAATTGCAATTCTGTAAATTTATAAGAATATTTAATAATGTAAGTTAAAATAATATGGAAAAATTAAACAAATATTAAATAAGTATATTTTTATCTACCTGGATATTGTAGTATTGATCGTTGCTTATATAATATATCATCAGATAAATATATCCAACAACTATTCCACACGACTTCTGGATGTCCCATTGAATCGGATGCTAACAATGTAACAAATAATATTCTCAAAGATTCAGCAGATGACCAATGGCTTGCTTCAACAATCCCATCAATAAATTCCTTATCATCGTCCAATAATCCCAAAGCATAACATGCATCTCTGAATGAAGCATACTGCACACCATTAATTTTTCTGATGTCTTCATAACACATAGGACCTTGCACTACATTAAGCAAACATCTCAAATAAAACATTTCCCCACTGCTAGGAGGAATAAAGAAAATTCTTCCACTTGAGAAATGTTTTTTCCTTGATACCCATTCTTTTGTAGCTTTTTTCCAAACAAACTTTGTTGGAAATTGAACATAAGTAAGTTTCTGCGCTTCTGGATACTTATTTGCTTCAAACCAAGCTAAAAACACACTTTCATGAACAATTGGTCTATTAAGGACATCATCAAGTGAATCAGAATCTTGAAAGAAAACTGTCTGTTCATTTTCAAGATGAAAACTTAATCTCTCGATGGGAGGGTATTTGTATTGAATTTCAAATCCAAATATTCTCCATGCAGCCTTGTAGGGGGAAATATATATGCAATCATAATACATACTTATTTCATCAATATTTTTCTTACTTTCATCATCTTGAGTGCTCTGATAAAATGCTGCAGTAACACGATCGTGACCTTTGTTCACATATTTGAACAAATATTTTATTGATCTTGACTAGTTGCACCATTCCACATTTATATGGGTAACATACTTCATCAGAAGGAATCGATTGTGAGGAACCACATATCTATTATCCATCAGCATTCCATTCTTCAAAATTGTTCTTCCATTGTCTCTGCGTCTATATATTGGATAGCCATCTTCATCTGTGGTTGTTGTCTCAGTAATTTTTTTTGGGAAATATTTACTGCAATGACCATTTCTCATGCATGGTGAATTTTTTTTCACAGCACCACATGGACCATGAATCATGAAATCCTATACAACTATGTAATATTGTGGATCCAACTCTTTATCAGGTATTTCGGTTGATATAATTTGGTCAATCACTTCTGATCCTTGAATTTGATCCTCTTTCGATATGAAAAGCAAGATATGTGCTTGTGGAAGGCTCCTCTTTTGAAATTCAACAGTGTATACCACTATAATTGAAGATAAAAAACATTAAATTAAATTAAAATAAACTTAGATAGAATAATTTTTAAAAAATTAACACGTACCTGCTTTAACATTTCCAAAGATATTATTTTGACGCAGATCCTGAATTAAATTATCCAGCTTCATTTTGAACACTCGACAAACAATATCAGGACGATCTTCAAGTTTCAATCCTTTTTCCTGCACATATCTTATAATTTCTGGCCATCTTGGATTGCATGTAAATGTGATGAATAGATTTGGATATCCAGCCCATTGACAAATAGTCATAGCATCTTGATAATTTTAAATCATGTATCGAGCTCCTCCAGTGAATGTGGAAGGCAAGATAACTCGTCTTCCTTGAGTTGCGGGATTTCTTTCACCTTTTATTAGAGCCTCTTCTAAACCTCTGTACATATGACATCTCAATGATTGTTGATGTGTACGTATGTATAACAGTCTAGCAGATTCAATCATTGTGTAGGCATCAACAACAAATTGTTGAAATAATCTCCTTGAGCTTAGAATGGTTTTTGCATCACAATCTCTTTCATGCAACTGATAGGCAAAATATTCTCTAATGCTGACCATATTTCGAGCATAATTTGATGAAGAATTCAAATCTGAAAATAGTATATCTTCTCTATAACCATCTTCACCATATGGAAACAGAAGAGGATATTGTAAATCCAAATAGGCTGTATTTAACTCATTAATGTGTTTCAATTCTCCAGTTTGAGTTTCCAATATTATGTCTCTATCTCCGAAAGACTGATCAAAATCTCTAACAACTAATGCAGCCACTTCAGACACAGTTGGAAGATTATACGTTCTAGCATCGCCTCCACGTCTACCAATAAGTTTCAACTTAACATCAGATTGTCCAAGATCAACAATGTTATGTTTTGCCATCCTAAATGACTTCACAAGGACATTATTGTCATCCAACATGTTTTTAAGTTTAGAAACAATCTCCGCATGAAGTGTATTTATGCCTTTTTTGTTCCTACATAAACATAAAATATAAAATCAAATTTAAAAAAACATACATAATAATTAGAGTTATGTTTAAAAAAATGTAATAATAAATATAAATTACCTCACATATATCATTCTATTTGCAACTTCGTTTTCAGTATCATAAATATATAATTGAGCGAACTTTGGTGTAGAACCTTGAGGTGGCAGTAGACTTCCAATCATATGATAATTCTGACTGTGCAGTCGGAATGTCGGTGGAGAATTATCATTATTTAAACTCAAATCTATCTTGCCTCCCATTGATGTAAAAGAAAACATACTATTGTATGAACGAATATTATCAAGAAAATGTTTACTCTTATGATCATTTTCGTAGAGCAAACTTTTCAAAACTTTAGGAGGCCTTTGAACAGGTAGCAATTTAATTTTTCCTCGGATACAGCATGATGAGTATTTCGTAGTGCGTGATTTTGAATTTTTTCTCAACCTTTCATCATACCAAAAATGTGTTCCACAAAATTCACAAATAAAAACTGGATCACCAAGATCTGAGTAATCTGAAAATGTTATGAATGTTAAATTTTAATTAAATATTTAATAGCATTCATAATTATATTCACAATAGTTGTAAAATCATATATTAGTAATAAAAAATAATTTAGATAACTCAATTAAAAATACAAATATACTAAATTTATGAATAAAAGTGTGATTCATTTTTTTTTGCGATGCTATAAATATTAAAAAAATAAAAAATTAAATATAAATTAATTATTAAATAAAAAAATAATTAAAATTGCACATAATTATTAACTTATCAGTACAATATTGTTGCAAATTACGATCATATTGTTCACCTAATGAGCCAAAAAATTTATTAACATCAGATTCATATAATTATTATTATAATTTGATATTTAATTTTTAATTAACAAATACTGCATTTAGTACCTATATAGACATTTGTGTAACATGTATATCAATTAATTGGTCATCCTCCAATGATTCATTAATTGTTAAATCAACAATCTGTTCAGGTTTACTTGTTCCTTCACCTGTATTTGAATAATTTAAGAATGATTTTAGGTATGTAAACTAATATGAAAAAACATAGTAATAATATTTCTTCAAAAAAAAAAAAATACACAGTATTGAATTGCAAACTTACCAATCCAATTTAGAGAATCAATAAAATAAGTTTCTTTGAAGACTGGTTAAATAACACAATAATTTATGGATCAATATGAATGATTTAAAAATTATAAAAAATACAAATCTGATTTATAATATCATAATCTATTATTTCAAAATGTAATACAAAAAAAAAAGAATACATGTATTAGAAATCTGTTCAACATGTATGTCAATTAATCTTGTATTATGTAGTAGTTCCTCCGTTATTGAATAATTATTTGGGCCGAAAATATTTTTTAAAATTGACTACAATTTATTCAATATCTAAGCAACCTACTTTTTGTCTTAGGGTTTTGTATGATGTTGCCTGAGTCCTGAGTTTTCATGTTTCGCAGCCTCCCTCCTCACTCTCTCTATTCCACGATACGCTCCAGAAGGACTAAATGAGCTCTTCACCATCACAATCTTCACCAGCCGAAAAAAAAAAGATGAGTTTTACTCTTTTTATCGCTCTCTATAACATTGACTAACACACATACATACACCTCGTGAAAGTAAGACTTCATATCTAAGCAGATCTGAAGTGTATCTGTCATATTTATGTATTAGATATGAAGTCTTACTTTCACGAGGTGTATATGTGTGTTAATAATATTGTTACGCTTTCTGCTGATTAACATTATTTCTTACATATACATATACATATCTCTTTAGGGTTTTTTTCACATTGAGCTCATTTCACAATTGCGCCTCCATCCTCACTCTCTCTCTTCCGCCGCCTCCCCCCTCACTCCCTCTCTTTCGCCATTATCTCCGCCCTGTCTGAAATTTTTTTGTCACCATCACTTATCCGCCGCCACACTCACAATATATTTGTATCACTCTCAATCAGAATCTGGCTCTCTCTCTCTCACTATCAATCTCCGAGTTAGGGTTTTAAAGATATGTCGAGCTTTTAATCTATCTCTCTCACTGTGAAGCTCTGATTTAGGGTTTCACTGTTCAGCTTCCGCCGCCTCCATCCTCACTCTCTCTCTTTTACCGCACTCTCCTCAGTCTCTGAATGAGCTCTTCACCATCACTAATCAGCTGCCTCACTCACTGTAAATCACTGGATCTTTCACTCTAAGTTTGGATCTCTCTCTGACTGTGAATATCCGTCTATTGATTCATCTATGTGAGGTGGCAGCTCCCACAATCTTCACGATCAGCCAAAAAAAAGTTAAGTTTTTGTATTTTGATAATAATTTTTTAGTGTGTATCTGTCATTTTTCTGTAGTTTTTCACTATGTGTTTCTGATTTTTTTTTGTTTTATTTTTTGTCTTAGGGTTTTTTTTAATTGATTTTTTTTACTCACATACCTGACCTGTGGTATTCAGGAGATTCGAACCCGTGACCTTTGGTCACCAAGCAATCTACTTTTTATCTTAGGGTTTTGTATGATGTTGCCTGAGTCCTGAGTGTTCATCTTTTGCAGCCTCCCTCCTCACTCTCTTTATTCAGCGATACGCTCTAGAAGGACTAAATGAGCTCTTCACCAGCCGAAAAAAAAAAAGATGAGTTTTACTCTTTTTATCGCTCTCTATAACACTGACTAACACACATATATACACCTCGTGAATGTATGACTTCATATCTAAGCAGATCTGAAGTGTATTTGTCATATTTATGTATTATTTTTAACATCTCGTGAAAGAAAAAGTTCAGATCTAAACAGATCTATTAAATATCTATCATATTTATCTACTATTTTTTACCCTAATACTCTGTGAATGTATTTTAGTAATTCCAATATCATTTTTGTCTGTCGTATGCATTTTCCTCTACTAATTCATCTGTCTCAGGTGGCAACTCGCAAAAACTTCTCGGTCTATGGAGATTTTTGCCTCAGTCAGAGTCTGGCTCTCTTTCTTACTGTGAAGCTCCGACTTAGGCTCCCCGATCGATCAGCCAAAAAAAGATAAGTTCCTCAATTTTTATCTCTCTCTATATCACTGACTAACACACACACATCTCCTGTATGTAAGACTTCAGATCTAAGGATATATATTGAGTATTTTTTTCATTTTCGTTGTTTTTTTTAATTCCCTTATTTTTGATGATTTTTAAATTTTTATTTTGCAGATACGTTGTAGATTTTTATAGATCTTCAATTTCAATATAAGTTCACTCACAGTCTGAATCTTGCTTGCCATCAGCCCAAAAAAGCTAAGTTCCTCAATTTTTAGAATGTGTTTGTCATTTTAGAATGTGTTTGTCATTTTCGCTGACTTTTTTTTATAAACTTATTTATGATTTTTTTTCATTTTTATGTTGCAGATATTATGGTGTACAGAAGGTGAGATTCATGGTGAGCAAAAAAAGTTTAGTTTCACTCTTTTGCTCGAAATATAAAGAGAAGCCAGTAAAGGTACATATTATTCCAAATTTTCTGAAGAAAAACATGTGTCTATATTGTTATGTCCTGTTCTACATGCCAATATTTTACATTTTTTGGATTGATTGAGAACATATATATATCAGAAGCATACCTGGAAATGAATCTGACATGCATATTCTTTTAATTTGCTCATCTGTTTCATTGGAAAATGAAAGATCCCTGTCTCTGTTTTTCATTTTCACAGTTGTTAATTTTTTTTAGTTTTCTGAAATTTGAATTTTTAAATTTCACTACACTATTAACTTCTAATAAAAGTAGTGGCGGTTTTTAATTTTTTTTTCACTGCCCACTAACATGGATCATTTTTTATATTTTAGTTTATTTAATTATCATTTTTTATTCCTGCTTTATTTAATTATTTTTTTCATTGCCCATTAACGTCGACCTATGTATATTTTATGGCTTGTTTAGCTAATTTATTATTTTTTTCATTTCCCACTAATATGGACCTATGTATATTTATAATTATTTATTATTTATCTTTTACTTTTGGTGTATTTAATACAATATATAATTTATTATTGCTGTAGTTACATCAACATATTTATTTATTACTTATTTATTATATGTATATAATCTGTGCTATAAAAATTATGAAAATTTAAATTTTATTTATAATTTTTTTAACAAAGAAATTTTTTATAAGTTATTACAATTTACTGTTCATGTATTTACATAAGTATATATATTTACTGTTACTGTATTTACATAAGTATATTACTTATTTTTTTTATTTACTGATGCTGCATTTATATTGTTATATTAAATTATTAATTATTTTACTAATAATTCGACCTGTTTGTAAATTATGCTTTAATTTTTTTTACTGTTATTTAATAATCTTTTCTGATATATGTATGCTTGAATGTTATAGGTAAAAATATGTTCCCCTCTTCTAGGGAGCCAATCTGGTATTATTTCCCTTTTCTTTGTCTGTCGAGTCATCTTTTGTTTTAGATATGCTCTCTGTGGCTTAGATCTAGGGTTCTCTGTGTTAAGATATTCAGCTTATTTTCATTGTTCTGCTCTGCTTTGTGCTTTCCTCTGTCAGATCTGTGTGTGATCTGTGACTGTTATGTTTGAGAACAGTCTCTCCAAAATCTCTTGGTCAGAGGTTTTGGTCTGAGTCATAGTGTTTAACTCTATTGGGCCTTGGATTTTGTGTGACCCCCTGCACCCCCGTTCAAATGGGTGATTGTGAATTGGACAATCCACTTACTCCTGAAGGGTTCTTGAACGGTTAATGATCTGTAATCCAGATCTTTCGCAGTTCTTGAGTTTTCTGTTTGCAGCATTACTTGAATCTGTTCTGATTTTTTTTTATTGTTCTTGTATTTTATTAAAGTCTAGCATATTTAAATTGCATGGAACTTTTTAAACTATGGTTAATATTTAGTTAAAATTTAATTTGACTTCTTTGTTAATTATGGTTTATTTAAGACTCTTTTATGTTATATGTATATTTGAATGTTTGTTTTTAAAATATTTGTGTTGCAGCATTAGTTAATTATGATCTGAATTTATATTTTAATTATTCCTTTTCTATACAGTCTAGCATATTTATTTGAAAATATACAGTCTGGTATATTTTTGATGCAGTCAATCTCCTGTTTATTTTTATTGCTTGCTGTAATCCTGCTGCATAAAGTGATCAAACTTGCATATTAGTTAATTATGTTCTGAATTTAGTTTTTAATTAATGTTTGTAAAATATGGTTTACTAAATTTCATTTGTCTGTAAATTATGGTTTATGTACAATTATTTTTTATTTATATTAAAATTGCAATCTAACATTAAATAAACCATCCCAACATGTCTGAAAATGTCTATGTAAAAAACTAAATTGTCTTTATAAATAAAGCATATAAATAACTTAATTGAATCCCCTCCAGTTGATCTATTTCTCAAACTTCTGCATGCATTTTCCTTCTGCTCACTATTTTTCTTTCTTCACCAATCTTTTGTTTCTCTTTTGAGTAGTTGATGAAAACTCGTCAATCAGTTTTCTCTTTACATGATCATCGTCCATAAGATTGACTGCATTACTTGTGTTGGAGTTCATCTTTCTTGGTGTCAGTAATGTATCACTAATCAAATTAACCTGAAATAGTTAAAAAGACAAAATGAATGTGATGTACTTTATTGCATGCTTATTATAAACATAAAATGTCATTCTTATGTGTAAAATAGTATACTTGATCTGCATTTTCATCAATCTGCTCTTTCCCTTTCTTTGATTTGGATGATATTCCCTACATAATGAAAAGCGTTTTAAGTAATGATTTTATATTTCATAAAAAAAAATTTTAGTAAAATATCCACCTGATTTCCTGAACTTGCACTCAGTATTCTGTCCTCACATATAACCTTAACAACATTAAAAGGTCCCTTATAATTATTGACATGCTCAGGCAGGACAATTACATTAAAGAGACCTTTCTTATTTGGTATGCCTTCAATTTCAGCTGGAAGTACATTAAATATATATGTTCCCAAATATTTATATATTTTTGAAAATCAGGTGACATACCTGTGCTGATTTTGAAATTGAAGTACATTAAATATATATGTTCCCAAATATTTATATATTTTTGAAATGTTGTTGTTACAGTACCATCACTCACTTCCACAGTCAATTTGTATCTATATTTGTAACGACCCGGCTACCGGACTGACAGTTGTCCCCACAAACCAACACAAGTCTTTCCAGTGTGCTTTGTCCTCACTCACACGCTCCCTGAGAAACTTCCCAGGGGGTCACCCATCCCACCATTGCTCCAGGTCAAGCACGCTTAACTTTGGAGTTCTGGTGGAACGAGCGCCAGAAAAGAAGATGCACCTTGTTAGTATGAGTAGCACCAATCAAATCCTTTAAGCTCTCCTCAACTATACAGTCTCATTCCTGTATAGCCTCAGAATCCCTCTCTTTCGGATGGGTTCGGTTCATTCATGTGCCCCTTCGCTTGGAAGTCTTACAGGAGCCGCTCTTTGTCCGTGCCTTGCACCGGCGATCACTCCATGCTTCGGCCCCGGACGTCATAATATTTTATTAAAAAAAATTATGATATAATTTTTTAAGATAAAAAATTAATTTCAGATTGAAAATATAAATTAATCAATAACCTTGTTTTTCCGCATATGTCAAATGATTGACATTTTTGGCAAAAGAATTTGAGTTTATCTTGTGGCTCTAGTTCCTCCCGACATACTTTGCATACAAGGTATGACATGCCAGTAATGTCTTCAATGCAGTTCGCAGTGGCAAACACTGTGAACTCTCCACTCTGAATTTTATCATAAATATGTTGTGTTAATGGAATATTTAATATTTTATTTTCAAGGAGAAAAATATTATAATAACAGTAAAGTTTACCTGCCCATCTTCTATTATTTTCTGAATTGTTTTATTGATAACATTACAACTTTTTGATTCAACAGCTAATTTTGATGATGATGAACCAACCTGTAATTAAAATAATTATTAGTTTATAATTATTATTTACTTAAAAAAATATTAGAAAATTCAAATGAACCTACCATCTCTTCAATCATTTCTGCTCCATTTACTGAATTGGATTCTTCCTCCTGTACAATAAAAATGATTTGTCATTAAATACTTAAAGATATTCATATAAAAAAATATATTGTATGTGTTATTCTTTTTTGGTACCTCAGTAGGAACATTTTCTCCACATAATTTTTAGATAATTTCTCTATCAGTAGAAATCCTTGCTACACTGAAAGATCCAGTGTAATTTCTTGTCTACCTAGGTTGAACAGTAACATTGAACAGAGCTATTTTGTTAGCTAATTGTTCAATGCCTGCTGGAATTCCCTCAATGCATTGACCCTATAAAAAAAATTAATTAGCATTTATATTGTTTAATTTTAGGAATTTTTTTAAATTTTTTTTTACCACACTCAATTCTGAAGTTGTTTTTCCGATAAGTGCTATGCTTTCCTTATCTCACAGTAGGAAAGTGGTGGTTCCAGTGTCATCAACAACCCTCACAGTTAGCTTGTACATATAATTTAAAATTTGAAAAAATTATAATTTTTCTAAAAAATGTAAAATTTAATTTAAATATAAGGTACCTCAGTTTTCCTACAAAGTCAAATGACTGACATTTTTCGCAGAAAAATTGATTACCACTTGCTTTAATTCTCTTCTGATATCATTTGCAAGCCAAGTAGGACCAATATCCAATGGTCTCTACACATAGTATGGTTGCAAATATTTAAAATAAAAAAAAATTAGTTAAATATATTTATAATATAAAAATATTTTGAATGCTATTCCAAATATTTAAAATACATTCCCCTCTGTCATAATTTTAGATATGGTTTTCAATTCAAAATCACCATCTCTAATTTCATCATTTAATGTCCTTGATGATGATGATATGAGAGTAGAGATACTGGTTGATCTCACTTTCCCATTAGTCAGATACCTCCAAAAAAATAAATAATAAATAAATGTTAATAAAATTATGTATATTGAATAAACAAATAAAAATAACAACAAAACCCAAGATCTAATATGTTCTGAATGCTATAACAAAATTAATCAAAATAACAAAAAAATTGAACATGTAATATAATAAATGAATAATTTTACCTTAAACTGAAATATGTTATCTCTGAAATATTCTGATCCATCACAATCTTTGTAACATTAAACAAAGATGAAATTTGTACTTCACCTATTGTAATATTTAATTAATCAAAACCACGCACATAATTCAAAGTTATAGGAAAAAAGAAAAATTCTTACCCCTGTATATGTTAGGTCTGCAAAACTGTAGAATTACAACCACTGGTGCTTCCGGACGAGAATTCAAAAAATTTATCATCTCTTCTACATAGTTTTCCCAAAATGTGGCAGTAATCGTATTTCCACTACAAATATTCAGAAAAAAAAAATTAGTGAATACATAATTAGAGAACAATTAAGAACTTTAAATTTTACAACTTGGAATAATCTGTTAACTTATTTTAAAAATAAAATCATTTATAAATCTACTTTTAAACAATAAAAATATGTAGTTTAAATAAAAAAGAACTTACTCCAATTAAATCTTCCAACACCAAATCCATCAACTTCGCCAGCTTCCCATTTATCTCTCTTGTAAAGGGTCTATAGTGTGAGACTATAGTTCCCATTACATCTGCCCAAAAAATAAAAAATTAAAAATTTAATAGATGGATAGGAAATATTACATAATTTTTCGTATGTATGAAAAAATCTTACCAAACATTATTGCATCTCCTATGTTCTCCATATTTGCAATATCGATGAAAGCATTCATCTCATATAAATGCTGCGGAAATTCTTCGTGGAATACTTCAAAAATTTGCGTGTGTTGAAAGACGATTATCGTATAAACACACGCTGTTGTCTTGTACTTCATGACATTTAATCCAATAACAAAATCGATTACAGCATAAACATTGCCTTCAATAAGACGTTCTTTAAACTTTTCGATATTTGCTTTCGGAATAGTCATATGGATTCGTTCGCCCTACAAAAAAAAAATTCACTCGTATAAGTTTGGATTTCTTAAACGAAAAAAAAGTGAAAATTTTATATACTCATTTTACCTCTCGGTCATGGAAAATGCATTCCATTGTAAATGAATTTGTGTTTTCGTCGCACCGAATCAACCGCAATTCTATACCGAATGTACTTCTTCCGGACTTCAACATCTGTACTGTTCCAAAAAACCGGAGCCAGTTTTGTTGAAATATTGAGACGGCAGATTGAAAAAATTTAGAGAAAGTTTAGGATGGTTTGAGAGGAAATCAAAAGGAAGAGGAAACGTGTGTGTGAATTATGTATTCTCAAAGCTGTTAATGTTATTATTTATGTTTCAGTTTTTGGTTAATTTAGAAGTAGTGGGAAGTGGAGCAGAAGTTGTAGTTAGTGGGGGTGTATTGCTTATTTTCTGTATTTTTTTTAAATATATTCATAATTGTATTTTTTATATATATATCCATAATTGTATTTTTTTTATGGATATATATACATAAAAATATCCGTGATTTCAGTTTTTAACTAATTCACACACACAGCAAATATATATATATATATATATCCATGATTTCGGTTTTTATGTATTTTTAATTAATACATAATTGTAATTAATAAAATATGGTTTTATGTAAAATTAGAAAAAAATGCAGATTGCCTAATTAAAATTCGGATATATATATATATATATATATATTTTTTTTTTATGAGAGCAAAATGTGGATATATGTTGAAACATGTAAAACTTGCAAAACACACGTTCTCCCACTTTCAAAACATTAAACAATTTTTTAAAAATATTTATATAATTTAAATGCATAATAAAGGGAAAAATGAATGACCTCAAGTTTTAATTTTTATTACAAAATTGCCATCAATTTTACCGCCAAAATCAGATTTTTTCTGCTTTTATATATAGTATAGATTTCATCACAATTTGGGTTTATTTATTCAAATTAGAATTTATAATTAAAATTATGTAATAATTATTAATTATTAACTAGATAATAATAATAATTAAATTCTAAAAAAATATAAACAAGTATTGGATTGAATAGATCCAAATAATGCAATTATTAACTTACAAAATGAAAATTAAATTTTAAAAAATAATCGTAAATCATATTTAAATGAAATAAACTCTAATAATGAATCATTAACAAAAAAAAATGTAACCAACAACTTGCTAGAGTTAAGAAAATATTGTGGCGTGAACAATCAAGTTAGTAACGAATTAATAATATTTCTAGAAAATATGAATAATATGCTATTAAATATTTGATAATATATGTATGCGATATTGCTAATTTGTTAATCACAATCTGCTAATATATTTACGAAACTCTAATATATGCTATCCATTTGAATATATAGAAGATAAATTCCAATTAACAAACAAAAACTAGTTCTCCGTCAATACTAAATTTAAAAAATAAAAATTAAATTATAAAATCTATATATCTATACATATAATAAAGTAAAATCGCAGGGGAAAAATTGTAATAAAAATAAACCAGTCAAAAGTTTGTTAAAATCGAATTGTTTGCTGAAAATTTATGTAAAAGGGCCCGTAGAGCAATTGGTTGGCTTGTATGCGGGTTCGGTTCTTCATGGTTGCAAGGGCACATTCAAATTTTTGAAATTTTTAGAGTTTCTAAATTAAAAATATTATGAAAACTTACCTTTTAGATTTTCTAAATTAAAAAAATCTCCAAACCTTAATACAACTACTTATGGCGTAAACGGTGAGCATTCATATTTTGAAAAATTTGAGATTTTTTTAGAAAAAAATATATCACCAAAACATGAAGGGGATAACCGGTATGCCGGAATGGAATCAAGTGGTAGTAATGACTGGTATCACAAGTAATAAGATAGGAATGGAACTTACATTTTTGAATTGATTTTATTATAACAATATCTAATTAATAAATAAAATACACGAATTGGCTTATTTAGTTCTAAATAACAATTAAATTACTCTTCTTTCAAAGATACTATTATATTTTAATAACATGTTGTTGAATATTTTGCAAAATTTTTTTTACTCTATTAACATTTGTGAAAAAATTGAGTAATACTTTTAATAAGTATTTCACTAATGATTAGCGGGTTTGCATATTTTATGTAATCCTATATTATCATTAGTATTTTTGTGAAATATTATAAAATTTTATGAATCATTAATAAATTATTAATCCTATATTCATGGTAATGTGATTCTTTCGGGAATGACCATTCTCAATTGAAAAAATCATAGCAGCCATAGAAATAGGAATGGACGTGGGAATGTGATTCCATTCCCATTCCATTCTATCATACCAACCATGCCCGCATAGTTAACAATTAACATTTAACAATCATTCATATCTTCAATTTTTTTAGATTTTCTAAATAAAAAAATATCACCAAAACATAATAAAATATGCCCATGAAAAATATTTAAATTTTTAATTTTTTTTAATCCTAACATTACTATGGTGTAAACATTCATATTTTCGACTTTTTAGATAATTTTAAATAAAAAAAAAATATCACCAAAACAAGCATAGATAACAATTAACAACCATTCACTTCATTATTTTTTAGATTTTCTAATAATAGATATCGCTAAAAAATAACAAAATGTCCATTGAAAATATGTAATTTTTTTTAATTCTAATACTATTTCTTTTGGTGTAATAAATGACTTATTATTTTTTTAATTCTAATACTACTCATGGTGTAAACAAAGAGACACGAGCTTCTAATGGAAAAAAAAAAAGATAAAAGAGGCCAATTCGTTTAAAACAAAATAATGAAAAATTAGACTTTTTTAAATTCTAATTAATATACTTCCGCAAAATATATTTAATATGTTAAATATATAAAACTAACAAAGTAATCAATTTTGTCTATCCCAAAATAACATTACTATGTGGTACGTGTTTATATATAATAAATATATATAAATATTCAATTGATTCAACTTAAAAACATAAAAAACATTCTAAATGTGTTTATGAATATTTTTTACATTTCTTTTAACGTTATGTATGTAAATGTAACGCCCTAGTCCCACTAGGACCAAAACGTCACAAAAAATATACGTACATGTTTGCGTAATAAACACTTAAAAAAATAGATTTAACTTTATAAATAATTTATAACGGGCAGCATCTCATCTTTAAAATATTGAAACCACGCACTTAGGCGTTTTCAAAGCCAACTTCTAACAAGTCTTTTTTCAAAATCATTGACTCACACATAACAAAATTTTGACCTGTCAACAAGAAAATATACATAGTCAATCAGGTCACTCATTCAAAACTTCCATGGACAACCCTTATATACATTCACAATATTTGTATATACAATAAAAAACTGACCAATCGGGTCAATAACTTTCAAACTTAAAAGTTTTGCAGGGTATTTACGAAAGCATTTAATATTAACATACAAACATGAGTTTAAAAATGGTTTTAAGCAAAAACCACATAAAGGTCAACCATCAAACCCACTCCAGCAGCTCGTCCTCAACCAGCTTGATCTCCAGGACCTGAAAACATTTGAAAATATTTGGGATGAGTGTTAGAAAACACTCAGTGGGCATTTACATACGTCCATGTCATACTTTCATTCTTTAAAATCAATCATAACCATACTTTATAACATAGTTTACTCTTCTTCATTGGATGAGAGATTCAATGTGATCACATGAATACTTTACAGTTACTTATCTATACATTTAGTCATGAAGTAAACCGTCTATGCTTGTAAGTCGAAATTCCTCTGTGAATGAAGTCTCATAACATCCAATCATTACGTAAACAATGCTATTAAAACATTTAGCATGTTTTTCATGAACGAATTTAAAAATATAGTTGTGAGTTATAGAAAAACCCACATTGATGATCTCAAAGTGCAGTGCAATTTATGCATGAAATACTACTATGCTTTCAGCTCGATAAAGATGAATTGAACTGAATTCAATGACTAAGAAGCTTGGTTTAACATTAGGAGCGAATTATAAACTTTAGAATTTCTTTGGGGTAAAACACTATTTTTTTGGAAATTAATAGAACTTAATTACATTTTATAAAAATAAATCTCAATTTCTTCTAAGGGACTAAATTGAAATTAGGACAAAGTGGATTTAGAAATTGGGCTCTTTAAAAAACTTATGGCCCAATCTATGAAATTCAATAATAGCACAAATAATCCTAACAAACTTTGAATTTTATTTTTCACTTCCAAATTAAATTCTATTCATCTTCACCACCACCTTCCAACTCCACCAATGACTTATAATCGTTGGCAACAACTCCCATACAACACAACAATCATGCTACTTTCAGCATCTCTAGGACTGCAAAGAAGCACTCCACGAGTACATAGACGAGAACAAATGGATCAAAGGAAGAAAACTAGTTTTGAAATATTCCGGCATAATTTTTATGTGAACTTTGGACATAAAAATGAGGCTTCAAATGATGTCCGATCGAAGATCTGAGATCATATATTGAAAGCCTGATAAAAGAGTTCGAAACGGTGTATAATACATTAAAGACCAACGGTCGGATCATCAGGAAAGGCCGAACAAGTCGCTGCATCACACAGTGACGTACAGCTGTGGCAGCTGCTGTTCATAGCTTCGTTCCCCAACTGCCAAGGTGTGAATTTAAGGATATCTTTACATGACTGTGTTCTACACTCCATGGTTAATATCTGGTTAAAATTTCGTGAATTTAGGACATGATTTAGGCAATGAAAATGATGTCGAAGAGTGACAAACTATATTGTTACAATATAGTTCTGGATCAAATTATGATGTAGAAACGGAAGACCAAATAAATTTAAATTAAAAATCTGAAATCATGGAGATAGAGTTTGTAACGATAGGTTTACAACGATATAAATCTTGTTATAGTTCAAAGATCGGTTTAATCACAAATCAACCCAAAAGACAGTGACGGAGTAAAGATCGAAGTTGAGGAACTCACCTTTTTTTTCTTCTTCCCCTTTCCCCTTTCGTTTTTTTTTCTTTTCTTTTTTTTTTCTCTTCTAAAATCACAAGTATATATATATACATATACATACATACATGACTTTAGAAAGCCACACGTGTACTACTAATACCACTATTCCTAGTAAGGGGGATCTCCAAATGACCAACTTTGATTGGTCCTTATTTTATATATATTTATTATTTTTATTATCATTATTTCTTTAGAATTAAGAAATCCCCCCAACTACATATATACGTGTATCTATATATGTATATATATATGTGATATAGATAGATAGAGCACACATATACTACATGTGTATTTAGCAAAACACTACTCCATATTTAACAACCTCCAATTGGTGAAATATGGTTAGAGGAAATTTCAAATTTATCCAAATTAATAACTCATACAATTGATATAAATTTATTCTTTATTGGATTCTTCAAATGGATAGGCCCATCAATAGATATATGTATTATGAAATAGTTGGAAATGACATAAATAGTTGGTCCGAAAGTGTATAATTAATTGGACTTGAAATTATAGAATTGGGCTTGGTGGAATAAATTAAATTCAAAGTGTTTAATGAAATAAATTCCATTGGAAGGTCAAATGAAGTCCGAGTTGGATAATCTTGACACCAAAACAATCTCATTAATGTCTATTTTTATACTACAAGTTCTAATTTGAACTTAGATATTTAACTAAGGTCGAGACTTTTCTTACTATATAATAAATTTAAATACTGTTTTTGTAAAGCCCCGGTCCCGAGAGAAGGGCAGGGGACCGGTGCACTACTTGGGGGAAGGGGTTGTTAAACAGAAATAATCAAAGAACTTGGATTAGTGCCCCAAAAATTTGGGCAGCATAACCTCTATAAATGGATCAATCCACGCTTTTAAAGCGTATGAAATGACTCAAATCAAATATCATGACTCTTAGAATGAACCCAAGAAAGAATAATGAAGGCAAACTTCAATGTAAATAATAACAGTTCAAAGGTTAACTGTTAATAGGTTAGGTATGAAAAAGACCAGACTTATGTCTGTCCAAATACATGAAGTAAAGAGATGCCAGACTTTCATCTGTCGTGAAAGCAATATAAAGCCAGGCTTTTGCCTTGACATGGAAAACAACATAAAGCCAGGCTTCTGCCTGTCTGAATAAGGAAGTAAATAAATGCCAGACTTTTGCCTGTCAGGAACAGAAAGTAACAGGATTCAGAGAACTGAAACAGTAAAGAAAATGGGATTCGGAGAACCGAACACTCCATAACAGTAAAGAAAATGGGATTCGGAGAACCGAACACTCCATAACAGTAAAGAAAATGGGATTCGGAGAACCGAACACTCCGTAGCAGTAAAGAAAACGGGATTTGAAGAACCGAACACTCTGTAACAGTAATCAGAGTAAGTGGAAAAGAATGTAGTGCATTTATTCAGAGTTAAAAGGAAGCATGTTCTCAGTTAGACTCCATAGCGGAAAATGAAACATATACATCAAATGATAGCCCTTCAGCCTTCGCACAACCGTCCACCATCCCGCAGTTCATCCTGAAAATATTTGAAAAGATTTTTGGGCATGAGTACTAATGCACTCAGTGGCTACTTTTGAGAAAAACCTTCACAATCATTTTATAAAACAGAATATCCAATCATATTTTAAGCATATCATGGAAAACTTTTAAAACAGAAAATTTGTGAATTCCATGTATACTAAATCATTTTAGTTCCATCATTGCACACCACTCTCCCCTAGAACGCTTATGGTGAGTCGGTTCGTGTACACAACCCGGCTGCTTAAGGTTGGACACTGCCCTGTTTGCTTGGGGCTTGATATCGTGAACCATTGTAGTTTCGTCACCAAAACAGTAATAAGACTTACATGAGTCAGGAGAGCACATTAAATACAGTCATGAGTTGGATATTCAATCATGTTCATTTTATAAATATTAGGGTTTAATAACCCGAAATACATTTTTATATCATAAAAACCCACCTGGCAATCAGATCTGGAATATCTAGATCTAGATTCTGGTTCTGGTCTCAACTAGAAGTCTCCTTTTCTGTGCCTACAAAATTATCCGGCAACTTAGTTTCGATAAAAGACCATCATTAGGTCAAAATCTAACATTTCTTACCTATGAAGTAAATATTAAAATATCTACTATCTTAATACGCAGTACCCGGGTCAACAAAATATTTTGACTTTTAAGGAAACTTTACTCAGGGCATTTTTATAAAGAAAAATCCTTTTGGAAGTTTTGGCATACGGGGTGGTTAAACCTGTTGTTCGCTATTTTATTTCACTCAAAAACACGACTCGCAAGTATACGAGGCAAATTTCAGTAAAACAAAGTGAGAACAGATATCGTATCCACAAAGACTAGTTATGCAATCTAATCAAGTACCCAATTTTACTTATCCTACTCTATTTAGATACCCAGAACGAATGTTGTATGTATTTTTACTTAAAATAAATAAACAGAACAATTAAATTGAACAACAGAAGAACAGAATCACAAACGAACTAACGAAAAACTATGAAGATAAACGGATCTCAGGGAATGCACGCATATGGAATTATTGACTTCAATTAACACACTCAACCATTTTTAATCTCTAAATCTGCAGAAGAATCACAACAATGTCTAGTCCCTCTCTCTCGAGTAAGTTCTAAACGTAGATTAAATGCCAAATTTTATCTTTCGATTTTAACCTATCATTTAACTCCAAACCGAACAAAGGATCTATTCTTCTCACATAAATTACCAATCTCTCGATCTAGCAATCACATGTTGTGCACTCCTAATCCGTTAATCAATTTAACCTCTCTCGAGTAATAAACAATCAACTAAACATGTGTATTTATTGGCCAGATAAATTCACAAGATGAATAATTCAAGGAGACACAAGCAGAAAAAGAAACGGAGCAATATATAAATCAAAAGTCAAAAATCCATAATTGATGCAAACCCTAGAATCTCTAGATGTTTATCCGCTCATGTTCAAATTACAAACCAAAGGAAATAACCAAACAATTGTAGCTAACATGATTAAAGCAAACTAAAATTAAGAAACAACTTATGCTGGCTGAATCTTCAATCTCAGTTGATCTCTGATGTTTTCCGTCGTTCCTCTGCTTTCTCTACTCTCCAATAGGGTAAAAGTGGTGGTTTTTTCATGCACAATAGAGTCTTAAATAGAGTCCGTACGGCACCCTGCACGGGCCGTGCATCTTTGTCTCCATTATGCACAGTCCGTGCGGGCTTCCTCCGAACTTTTCGACTCCCGTTTCACGTCCGACTTCACTCCTTTTCAACTTATGACTCATTTTACTCCTTATTTGCTTCAAAACTGAACAAACTCATCAACGCAACGATAAACATGAAATGGACACAAACTTACTCTAAAAGCCTAAAAACCACCTACAAATGCATCTCGAATAAGCTCGAAAAGTATGAAAAACCCGAGCTTATCAACTCCCCCAAATTAGAGAAATGTTCGTCCTCGAACATCCACAAAAATAGAAAAAAAATAGAACTAAGAATTATAATTGTGCAATGCTTCAGAAGCTAGACTGGATCTTTACCAAATTAAGCATGCAAATCAAAATCACCATGCACAAAAACAAACTCAAAGAAAATATGCCTTTAAGAAGTGAATCTCTCTAGGTGTATGATTTTTCTCTCACTCTCAAGTGTTTGACAGGACGTGTTTACGCTCAAACATCAATTCAATGCACATAATCTACCATAAGCTTGCAATCGATCTCATCTCTCCACAACAAAAACATGTGCTTCGAAATAAGAATAAAAAAGGACTTTTCATTGGTTGTAATGTAGGCTTCGGCTAAGGTGGGGAAAATTTGGCTAAGTGACTAAGTTGAAATAACCAACACCTCCCAGCATTACAATTCCTCAGTAGGATCATCTTAAATCCTCTTCCAACCTTTCCACTCAATTTTTAGCATTATAAGACTCTTCGAGTCTTATTAACCTCCTTGTTATAAGATATTTCCGTGCTCACTCTTTATTTATTTATTTATTTATTTTTATTTATTATTTTTTTTCTTTTATTTTTCTCACTTCTTTGAAGTGGTCAACACGAGCATCAAAATCTATACCAATTTCTGGGCTATACTCTTCTACATCAACACCAACTACCCATCACTCCACAGATTTCACTATTCTTTTTCCACAGGTTTTCAACAAAAAAGGTACTCAAAGAAATAGACTTCAAGGCTCAATGTGGCTAACTAAGGAGAATTAAATTACTAGGGCCAGTGTATAGATAATTTTGGCTAACAAAAATGGCCTTAAATCATTTTCAAATTCTCAACACACAACACATAGCCTCGAGAGAGATCAGAAAGAAAGTTCTAGAGATTACACACACGATCGATACTCACACCAGAAACAAACAAGACTACAAGTCTTGGGCTCAAAATCTCCCATGCTCAATCACATTCAAAAGGCATAAATCTAAGAATCTATCAACGCACATAGTAATTTATCAACACATACCCCATTCGCAAATTTCCAACTCTAACCAATTCATCATTAGCTAATCAAGTTCCCTAGATTCCAAACTCCATGTTTTGCAAATATTCTTAGACATATCCATACAAACCATCCCGACAATCGGACACATCCAACTGAATCCATTAATACAAACCAGCAAAGTACTAAAAAAATAAGAAAAAGATAAAAATAAATGAAAACTAACACATAAAACGAAGACATTCAGGATATCACACCACACCCCTCCCCCCAAACTTATTCACATGACAGTGGAATAAGTTTGGAGGGACAAAAGTGAAATATCCTGAAGTGTAACTCACTTCAGAGGCGGCTGAGGCTGATAAGGCTGGTAGGGCTGCCACTGCTGCATCATCTGCACGACATTGGCATCCACGTTGCCCACACAATCATACATCCTGTCCATGCAGCCATTCATGTGGTGGACAGCAGTCTCCATGCCCTGCATTCGGGTCTCCATTCCTTCCATCCTATGCCCCATACTCTCCATTCACTCCTCTTGCATTGGCTGTCTCGGACGGTGTCGACGTTGTGTAGATGACTCAGGAGCCTCCTCTGCATGACCTTGAGCTTGCTCCTCGTGTTGCCCGGCCATTTCCAGACCTTCCTCAATAGCAAGATGTCGAGGAGGTGTGGTATGTATGGGTTTGAGGTGATGGCGCCATGGTAACTGGACCGGGCACGCCGCAATAGCTCGAACATGATCCGCCGTATTCATCTACTAGTTGTAGCGGCTTTCTCATCTAGAAACATTCGTGAGAGTGGGATGGGGGAGTGGAAAGTGATCACCCGCCTTTTGCACCAAAAAACCACATTGTGCATTATCCACTCTAAGGAATTCCATATTCTTTAGCACATCCATAGTCAACAAATGCTCTCCTTCAGTAGCATCCCAATCAGAGCTGTCGATGCCACAGTAATCAGCAATCGGGGTAATGATACCCGCACAACACAGAGTACCGCCTCTCTTAGCCGTTGTATACTCCAGGTGAAGGGCGATGAATGCTCCCAAATCAATAGGCCGCCCCAGAAGAATGTTCCACAGAAGGAACAACTCAGTCATTTGCACCCCTCCACTATCGTATCTAGTAAATGGCAGGCTAGCACAAGCTCATTGTAAGTAACGGAGCACAGGTTTATGGATTTGTGTGAACTTAGCTAGTTAGGGCTCATAACGGTTGGCACCCCCCGGTGCAGGATGAGTGATCTGATTCCAAAAATGATTACGGTCATAGTCCTCCGACTCGAAAAAGATATCACCATTGTAGCCAAAGATAACATTCAACTCCTCCACAATGACCACCAAATCTTGATTAGCCAGGTGGAATTCAATTTGTTGAACCGAAGTAGAGGACCGATACTTAATCACCTTCAGGGTGCTCGAGAATTCCAGAGTCATATGTCGATAGGACGGCCATCGACTCGTAAAGATGGTGGAGAGACCACCTCGTCTGCATAGCGTCCAAAATGAGATCTCCATTTCCAAGTCTTGAAGTACCTTACTATCCGGATAGCGAGATGCTTGAAAATCCAAACGAACAAGCCGATCCCACACCTCTTGGTGATGATCGTCGTGAAGAACCACCCCAAAACTTCTCGGGTGGTGAGGGTCGGCTGCAGCTTAATTTTCCCTTCTAAATGTCTTATGTGTACCTAAACAAATAGAATGTGAGGCAAGAACCAAGGAGAAAATCGACGAAAAACGAGTTACTTTGAGCTAGACGACTTCAACCAAAATAAAAAAAAAAACGACCACAATACTAACACCAAGGTAACCACAGAATAATGACCCAAAATGTGAACACTACCCTTTCTAAACGACCACCAATCACGAACAAGCACCCAAAAGCAAGCTTCACAACATAAGCCACGCACAAAAGTAGCACAAATTATCTCCAAAACTTCAAAAATAGGGGTTTCCACAATTATCATGAGATTTCCTAGGCAATTCCACACCAATAAGCATCAAGGAGCCTTGAAACATAAGGAAATACTAAATATTCAAGCCTAGCAACTCGACATTGTACACAATAGCTCAAACAAGGATGCCTACCAAGTGTTTGTGAAAATGCCACAAAGAATTCATCAAGAAAATTAACAAATTATGGCCACAACACATGTACCCATGGCTCCATTCAACTTCCCAACAACTTACCATATCCAAAAGTGGAAGAAATCATACCTTATTTGAAGAAAATTCAAAGTTGAGGAGAAACCCTTTTTTTTCCTTCCAAGAGGGGCGAAAATCCCCAATTTCAAACTTAATGTGTGTGTGGATGTGTAAAGATAAGATGAGGTGGTGAAATGGTGGACGATGTGTGGTGATTTGTGTGTGGTGTTGGTGGAAAATCGAAGGGGGAGAAAGGGGATGGGTGCGGTTCGTGTGAAATGAGAAGATGAAGAAGAGTACCTTGTTTAAAAGTGAAAATCGCCTCTTAAAAAAAACATCGTGCACGGGCCGTGCGCCTAAGGAGTATAGGCGCATGGTCCGTGCGCCACCTTCTGGACTCGTTTCTTCTTTAGCCGCACGGGCCGTGCGGTTCTTCGATTTTTTTTATATAAATATATATATATATAAATAAATACATATATATATATATCAACCTGCACAAAACAATAAAACCAAAAATAAGGAGAAAACACATTCAAAATGACAAACACCAACAAAAAGAAAGAGAAAAGAACTAAAACAAACTAAAAATTGGGTTGCCTCCCAATAAGCGCTTAATTTAACGTCTCGAGCTCGACATACTTAAACGATCTCAATCATCCACCAAGAAAATAGTCGACACCTCACTTTTCTACTCAGGAGAATAATATCTCTTGATTCGTTGGCCATTAACCTGGAAAATGTCTCCCTCTTGAGACAGTAACTCCACAATGCCATTATGCCCACTTAGCTTCTGGATCACAAAGGGACCCGACCATCTTGACTTCAATTTTCCAGGAAAGAGTCTCAATCTGGAATTGAACAAAAGCACTAACTCCCCCACCTCGAAATCCTTCTTGGTGATCATTTTGTCATGGAACCGCTTTGTCCGTTCCTTGTATAGCTTCGAGCTCTCATAGGCTTCATCCCAGAATTCCTCCAGTTGATTGAGAAACATAGCATGATTTTCACCTGCAGCTTGGAGATCCATATTCAACTTCTTCACTGCCCAATACGACTTGTGCTCCAATTCCACAGGCAGGTGATAAGACTTCCCGAACACAATCTGATACGGGAAAAAACCTAAGGGGGTCTTGTATGCGGTCCGATACACCCACAGTGCATCATCAAGCTTAGGCGCCCAATCCTTGTGAGTGACGCCCACTGTCTTCTCCAACACTTGCTTGACTTCCCGATTTGCTAATTCGGCTTGTCCATTGGCTTGAGGGTGGCATGCTGTGGTAACTCGATGCTCGACACCATATTTGGCTAAGAGGAGGTTCATTCACTTATTGCAGAAGTGTTTCCCCCATCACTGATGATAGCTCGAAGAGTTCCATACCTCGTGAAGATGTTCTTCCTCAAAAAATTCAAAACCACCCTTGCATCATTGGTTTTGGTGGGAATGGCTTTAATCCACCGAGAGACATAGTCGACTGCTAGGAGAATGTAGAGGTATCCTTCAGAGGAGGAGAAATGACCCATGAAGTCGATTCCCCACACATCAAATAGCTCTACCTTGACTATGCTCATCAAAGGCATCTCATTCCTTTTTGAAATATTTTCGGTCCACTGGCACCTATCACACTGCAATGCAAATAACTGGCATTCATGAAAGATAGAAGGCCAGTAAAATCCAGACTGTAAAACCTTAGCTAAAGTACGATTGGGACAGAAATGACCACTGCTAGGAGAAGAATGACACTGCTGGACAATAGAGATCCATTCTTCTTGCGGCACACACCGCCTAATCACCATGTCAGCACAACGGCGATAGAGAAATGGCTCGTCCCAATAGTAGAACTTCACGTCATGCAAGAACTTCTTCTTCTGATAAGGACCAAAATCCGGAGGAATCACGCCTCCAACCAAGTAGTTCACGAAGTCCGCATACCATGGGAAGCTAGACTCGACCACTAACAATTATTCATCTAGAAACACCTCTTTAATGGGAGCCCGATTCTCAATTTGGCTCTCGTCCGTCTCCAACCTCGAGAGATGATCTGCCACCACATTCTCACATCCTTTCCTATCTTGGATCTCACAATCAAATTCCTACAAAAGTAAAATCCAACGGATTAGTCTAGGCTTGGCATCATTTTTATCAAAAAGGTACCGAATAGCAACGTGGTCAGTGTAGACAATCATCTTGGTGCCGATCAAATAGGACCGAAATTTGTCAAAAGTGAAAACCACGACCAACATCTCTTTCTCGGTGGTAGTATAATTTCTCTGGGCTGCATCAAACATCTTGCTAGTATAGTAGATCACACGGAACAACTTCTTCCGCTTTTGTCCAAGCGCCACTCCCAAGGCGTAATCACTAGCATCACACATAAGCTCAAATGGTTGCGTCCAATCGGGAGTCACCAACATAGGAGCACTAACTAGTGCTTTCTTCAATATCTCGAATCCCTACAAACAAGCTTCATCAAAGTTAAATGGAATATGTTTTTCTAACAAACGACACATGGGCTGCGTAATTTTAGAAAAATTCACAATAAACCGTCTGTAGAACCCGGCATGCCCAAGGAAGCTCCTTAATGCCTTCTCGTTGGCTGGTGGAGGCAATTTCTCAATTGCTACCACCTTAGCTCGATCAACTTCCAAACCTGCAGCAGAGATACGATGACCAAGCACAACACCATCTCTAACCATAAAATGGCATTTTTCCCAATTCAAAACCAAGTTAGTCTCCTCACATCTATGTAAAACACGGGTGAGATTATGTAAACAATGCTCGAATGATGAGCCATACACAGAAAAATCATCCATAAACACTTTCATAATATTTTCAATCAAATCATGAAAGATGGCCATCATACAACGCTGAAAGGTAGCAGGCGCATTACACAAGCCAAAAGATATTTTTCGGAAAGTAAAAACACCATAAGGACAAATAAAAGCAGTTTTATGTTGATCCTCAGGAGCAATGGCAATCTGATTATATCCTGAATAACCATCTAAAAAACAGTAAAATTCATGCCCAGCTAACCTATCCAACATCTGATCAATAAAAGGCAAATGGAAGTGATCTTTTCGGGTGGCTTCATTCAATTTTCTATGTCAATACAAATTTGCCAACAATTAACTACCCTTGTAGCCACAACTTCTCTAGTTTGCTCATTTTTTATCATAGTTATTCCCCCTTTCTTTGCGACCACTTGGGTGGGACTCACCCATTCACTATCAGAAATAGGAAACACAATTCCATGATCCAGCCACTTAAGAACTTCCTTTTTCACTACCTCTCACATAACAGGATTAGGACGACGCTGATGTTGTACACAAAGCTTATATGACTCTTCCATCAAAATCCTATGCATGCAAATAGACGGGCTAAATCCCTTTAAATCAGCTAAAGACCAACCTATAGCAGATTTATATTCTCTAAACACAGCAAGCAGCTGACTCAACTCACCATTAGATAATGTAGATGACACAATCACAAGAAAAGTGTTACCTTCACCTAGATATGCATACATTAAATGACTTGGAAGCTCCTTCAATGGTGGCGCCTCTTCTACCTAAATCAGCTTAGTCTCGGGTGCTTTTTCTTCCTCCTTGATACTCCACAAACTCTCGAATTATGGGTCTTCCAGCTCTAGCTCTTGAAAAGCCTGCAAATCACTTACACTTTTAAACAATTCTACATCATCAAAGTCAATAATTGAAGTGCAAGAAAAAATAGAATTGCTAAGACAAAATTCCAGAGGATTAGAGGGAAAGCTTTTGGCTTGTTCTTCATCGACACAAGCTTGAATAACATCGATGGATTTGCATTCTTCCGTCTCCCCTTGGAACTTCATAGCATCATAAATAGAATAGACCACTTTCTCATCATTTACTCGAAGCATCAAATCCCCCTTTTGCACGTCAATAAGGGCTCGGCCAGTGGCAAGGAATGGTCTTCCTAAAATCAGAGAAACTTCGTGATTCTCTTCCATCTCCAACACGAAAAAGTCTACAGGAAAAATAAACTTATCGAATTTGACCAACACGTCTTCCACAATCCCTTTGGGATGTTTAACTGATCTATCAGCAAGCTGCAGCGTGATAGAAGACGGCTTCACTATCCCTAAACCAAGCTTCTTGAAGATGGACATCGGCATCAGATTAATGCTGGCCCTCAAGTCGCAAAGTACTTTATTGAAATAAGTGCTTCCAATCACGCATGGAATGGTGAAGCTCCACGGATCCTTCAACTTCTGAGGGAGCTTTCGTTTGAGAATGGCACTGTACTCTTCAGTCAAATTCACCATCTCATAATCTTCAATCCTTCTCTTCTTAGCCACGATGTCCTTCAGAAATTTGGCATAATTGGGCATCTGCTCAATCGCCTCGGCAAAAGGAATGTTTATGGACAATTTCTTGAAAATCTCAAGAAATTTTGCGAACTGAGCATCCTTGGCTTGCTTCTTTTGCCTTTGTGGGAATGGCAATGAAGGAACATACTTAGGAGGGGGCACATATTTAGAGGAAGATGCGTCAACACCTGTAGTAGATTTTTGCGCAACCTCTGTTGTTTTGTCTGCCACGTTCTCATCCTCTGTAGCCTCTTTTTCAGTCTTCTTCTCAACTTGTCGTGGCATCTCAGGACCTTCATATTGTTTCCCATTCCTAAACTGAATTGCTTGGCATTGCTCCTTTGGATTAACTTCCGTATTGCTGGGAAATTATCCCTTTGGTTGTTGATTTCCCACTGCCTTGGTAATCTGACCAACTTGCATCTCCAAAAATTTCATTTGAGCTCCAATATTGGTCGAGAACTTGTTGAAGGAGGTAGCTAAGTTGTCGACTTTAGCAGCCTCAATATCCATCATCTGCTTAGTGGCTTGCATGAACGACCCCAGAATATCTTCAAGTTCTGGTTTCTTTCCTTCATTGATAACGCCATTTGTGGTAGAGAAGCCGGGAGGAGGCTGCTGGAAATTATTGGGATTGGCATAACTGAGCCTATCCCAATTCTTGTACTAGTTGCCACCTTAATTCTGCCGAAAGTTGTTGTTGTAGTTGTGTCTTTGCATGTAATTGATGTCAGTTGGACCATCATGAATTGCAGCAACATGATCTGGAGCAACCTCTAGCGATAAAGCACTGTTTTTCATCAACAACGTGATTGCCTTTGCCATCATGGACATCTAAGTCGTCAACTCCTTTAAATTATCTGAGACAGTTGAGACTTCTGCAACTCTTCAAACCGAATTTCTTTGGGATGGCCATTGAGCACTGTTTGCGGCCATCCTCTCCAATAGCTCCATAGCATCATCTGCCGTCATCTCCAACAAGGCCCCTCCTATAGCTGCATTAATTCTATCCTGGATATTCTCCAACAACCCGTTGTAGAAGTAACACACTTGTTGATCCGCTTTGAACCCGTGCCTCGGGCATTTCCTGATCAGATCTCAGAACCTTTCCCAAGCCTCGTAGAGTAGATCTTGATCGAACTGTCTGAACTGAGTTATTTCATTCTCCATCCGTAATGTTTTGCTTGGCGGACAATACTTTGCAAGGAACTTCTTGCACAAATCTGTCCAAGTTCGGACTGAGTCTGGCTCTAGGGATTGATACCACAACTTTGCCTTATCTCGCAGAGAAAACGAGAAAATGTGAAGTCGAATAGTGTCCGCTCCTACTCCATTCATCTTAATAGTGCTACAGATTTCTAGAAATTGCGCCAGATGCGCATTTGGGTCATCAAGTGCTCCTCCACTGAATTGGTTCTGCTGAACCATCAGAATCAACCCAGACTTCAATTAAAAATTATTAGCATCTATGGCCGGAAATGTCACTCCACCAAAGCTTCCAGTAACTTGAGGCTCCAGAGCCTCTCGAATCGGTGGCTGAACTACTACCGGCTCAGGTGCTCGTTGCTACTGCTGAAGCAAAGCACACAACGTTTCTATCTCTCTACGCATGACTTCCATCTCATATTCTCGGTTAGCCGCCATCTTCTCAACTCTGTTTCTATCTGCGTTCCGGTGTCGGGCAGAGGCTTCAATCTCAGGATCAAATGAGATGAGATTAGAAGTTTTCTTGGACCTCAAGTTCATAAACTACCTGCTAATCACCAAAACAATTAAAATCAGTAGAAACTAAATAAAATAAAAAATAAAAAGAAAGATACAATCTAAATTAAAGCGAAATAATCAAATCGGATATCAATTAGAATTACTCGATCCCCGGCAACGGCACCAAAAACTTATTCCCTATTTTATTTCACTTAAAAACATGACTCGCAAGTATACGAGGCAAATTTCAGTAAAACAAAGTGAGAACAGATATCGTATCCACAAAGACTAGTTATGCAATCTAATCAAGTACCCAATTTTACTTATCCTACTCTATTTAGATACCCAGAACGAATGTTGTATGTATTTTTACTTAAAATAAATAAACGGAACAATTAAATTGAACAACAGAAGAACAGAATCACAAACGAACTAACGAAAAACTATGAAGATAAACGGATCCTAGGGAATGCACGCATATGGAATTATTGACTTCAATTAACATACTGAACCATTTTTAATCTCTAAATCTGCAGAAGAATCACAACAATGTCTAGCCTCTCTCTCTCTCTCTCGAGTAAGTTCTAAACGTAGATTAAATGCCAAATTTTATCTTTCGATTTTAACCTGTCATTTAACTCCAAACCGAACAAAAGATCTATTCTTCTCACATAAATTACCAATCTCTCGATCTAGCAATCACATGTTGTGCACTCCTAATCCGTTAATCAATTTAACCTCTCTCGAGTAATAAACAATCAACTAAACATGTGTATTTATTGGCCAGATAAATTCACAAGATGATTAATTCAAGGAGACACAAGCAGAAAAAGAAACGGAGCAATATTATAAATCAAAAGTCAAAAATCCATAATTGATGCAAACCCTAGAATCTCTAGATGTTTAGCCGCTCATGTTCAAATTACAAACCAAAGGAAATAACCAAACAATTGTAGCTAACATGATTAAAGCAAACTAAAATTAAGAAACAACTTATGCTGGCTGAATCTTCAATCTCAGTTGATCTCTGATGTTTTCCGTCGTTCCTCTGCTTTCTCTGCTCTCCAATAGGGTAAAATGGTGGTTTTTTCGTGCACAATAGAGCCTTAAATAGTTGGGTCAAGTTTGGATCAAAATTAGAATCAGATAAGGAAAGAGGAAAAATCCACCAAATTACCGACTTAGGGCTGCACGGTCCGTGCGGCTAAGGTTTCATCACGCACGGCCCATGCACAAGTCTCTAGAATGATTTCTTCATAGGCCGCATGGGCCGTACGGCTTTGATGTCTTCCCGCACGGTCCGTGCGGCACCCTGCACGGGCCGTGCATCTTTGTCTCCATTATGCACAGTCCAGTTGCATGGTCCGTGCGGGCTTCCTCCGAACTTTTCGACTCCCGTTTCACGTCTGACTTCACTCCTTTTCACCTTATGACTCATTTTACTCATTATTTGCTTCAAAACTCAACAAACCCATCAACGCAACGATAAACATGAAATGGACACAAACTTACTCTAAAAGCCTAAAAACTACCTACAAATGCATCTCGAATAAGCTCAAAAAGTATGAAAAACCTGAGCTTATCACCCGTATCCTAAAATTAATTCGGTACAAATAAATTCATACCACAAGATCTGTCCATTAGAAAAATATGAAACTTTAAATAAAAATACTATATTTTGACACAGAACAACTTTTGAGCTTAAAAACATGATAGGGCTATCCATGAAGGATAGATCTGAAAAAGACTACGATTTAATATTCGGATACCCAAAATATATCCGAAATTAAAAAGTGACAACATGGAAAATGTATATAAATATACATAAAACATAAAATCCTAAAGGCACTTTTTGATCCGACGACCCGAAAGAGTCACCGATTTGAGAGGGTGGGGATGACTTTTGGCGGCGGTCACAACGATATTCCATCGTGATCGTCTGACGTGTCATCATTTCAATCACGTATTCGTGATCTACGCGTTGACACCTTCAAAATGACTATTTCAGAATTGAAATAGAAAACTAGAGACGTACCTTCTCTAGAAGTTGCTTGGCTTTTCGATTTTGAAAATAAATGAAAAATGAAACCTTAACCTCCTATTTATAGAGGAAAAATAAATAGGATAATAACGAATAAAAGAAAGAGGATAATGATAAAATATGGATAATGATGGAAAAAGAATAGGATAATTACGAATAGGATAATATTTTGAAAAAGAAATTGGATAATGACGGATGTGTTTTTTTCTATTCAAAGTTGTGCTAAGAGTTCATTTGAACTCCAAACTTGAAAATTCAAAGTTTGGCACGATGCTTGAAACTTTTTCTATCAACCCGAGAAAAACATCAAAACATATTTTTAAAGCAATTTTTGACCAAAATAAATTTAACAGATTTCCTTGACTGTGATTTTCCTTTATTCGAGTCCTTTAAGGACCCAACTTATTTCCTAGATTACCCTCATGTAACATAAGTTGATTAAAATCTTCTAAAATATCTCGGGGTATTACAGTTTTTTTTTCCGGGGTGTTACATCCTCCCCTCCTTAAAATTTTTTTTCATCCCCGAAATTGAATATACCTGCTATGACGAGGGTTAGATACTTTGCAATGATCTGATCTTCAAGTTCCCATGTAGCTTCCTCTTGCCCATGACTGCCCCATTAAACTTTCATTAGCATTAGCTCTTTATTTTGCAACCTCTGGACTTTTCTGTCGAGAATAGTTATAGGAAACTCGTCATAAGTCAGATCTAAATTTACTTCTATTTCTTCCTGGTTTACGACGTGACTTGGATCAAAAATTTATTTTTGAAGCATTGAAATATGGAACACGTCATAAATTCTTCCTAACTTTGGCGGTAACGCCAACTTGTAGGCAACTTCTCCGATTCGTTTAAGAATTTCGTACAGTCCAATATATCTAGGCCACAACTTTCTCTTCTTCCCAAATCGCACAATGCCTCTTGTAGGAGATATTTTCAAGAATACCTTATCTTCTACTTGAAATTGCAAATCTTTTCTTCTTTTATCTGCATACATTTTCTGTCGCTCTCGGGCCTCTCTTTTTTGTCTTACTTTATCTATAACCTTAACAGTTTTCTGTATAATTTTTGGGCCCAAAATTTTTCTTTCACCAACTTCATCCCAATAAAGTGGTTATCTGCACTTTCGACCATATAGAGCCTCATAAGGCGTCATTCCAATGGTTGCTTGGAAACTGTTATTGTTAGCAAATTCAACTAAAGACAAATATTCCTCCCAGCTTTCTCCTTGATCCATGACTACAGTCATCAGCATATCTTCTAGGGTCTGAATTATTCTTTCAGACTGTCCATCAGTCTGCGGGTGGAAAGTTTTGCTGAAATTCAATTTTATGCCCATTGTATTTTGTAAGCTTTACCAAAAATTTAGACGTAAACCGCGTATCATGATCTGATGTCGCTGACACAGGTGCACCATGAAGTTTTACAATTTCTTTTGTTAATTTTATCCACACTAAAGTGTTCGAGATTGTCATGATCTGCATGACAATATCAAAGAACACGAGGGTTTTAGTTGAGTTCAATCAAAGAAGGAGAATCTACGATCAGACTACCATTGCTTGAAGGCAACAACTATCCTTACTGGAAAATAAAGATGAGGGCATTTTTGAGATCAATAGATGAGCTTGCATGGAAAAGCGTCACTAAAGGATGGGAAAAGCCAATTGTTGCCAAGGAAGAAAAGTAGGTAGAGATTGAAGAAGGAGAGTAGACTGTGCCGTAAAAGAACTGGTACAATGTCAACTCTAAAACTCTCAATGCTATATTCTCTGCAGTTGATCTTGAAACATTCAGTCTAATCTCAACTTGTGAGACTGCTAACGCTGTATGAGATATTCTGGAAAACACATTTAAAATGACTAGTTCAGTAAGATTGTCAAGGCTTCAAAACCTTACTTCTAAGTTTGAAACCCCTCAGAATGGAGGATACTGAGTTCATAGGTAAGCTTAATGCCAGACTGAGAAGCATATCCAATGAGAGTTTTGCTCTTGTGAGCCTATCAACAATGAGAAGCTTGTAAGAAAGGTTCTCAGATCTCTTCCAAAGAAGTTTGCATACAAAGTTGCTGCAATTGAAGAAGCCAAGGCTATCAAGAGTATGAGGCTTGATGAGCTGATGGGGTCGTTATGAACATTTGAGATGAACTTAGAAGAAGAAGACAGCAACTCAAGGAAGAGAGATATTGCTCTTAAAACTGAAGTCTCAGAAGATGTACCTGAACATGTATAGAAGCAAAAACTGTACTTGATTCAGATACAATGAATAACATGGTCCTGATCACCAAGAACTTCAGTCATATGTTAAAAAGAGTCAATAAGCAGTCTTCTAGAAGGGCCAACAACATAAGACAACCACCTGGTAATTCTCAGCAAAATAGAAACTCAAGCAATGAGTAGAAAGAGTTTCAAACTTTAAATTTCAGAAGAGTAATTCAGTGCAGAAAATATGATGGATTTGGGCACATTCAAGCTGAGTGTGCAAACACACTGAAGAGAAACAAAAAGAATTACAATGCTTCTCTCAGTGACAATGACTTTGACGAATGCAGCAGTGATTCAGATGAAGAAACTATTGCCTTTACAGCAAAAATCTCAGAATTTAAGGATCTCTTCAATAATGCAGAAGATGATGAGTTAGACAATGAAGACTTCAACTAAGAAAAACTTGTCAAGACATACCGGGAGATGTATAAAAGATGGTTAGAAGTAGTGGAGATCAACAAGACTGTTCAATCTCATAACAAGGATCTTCTCAATGAGAAAGAGAAGCTGATCAAATCTGATGCTGAACAGAAGAATACTATTCAGCAGCAAAAGAAGGAGATTGATGAATTGTCTGCGGAGCTCAAATCCATCAAAAAGAATGTCAACATGCTGAACAATAGTATAAAGAATCTTGATAAGATTTCCACAACTTAAGGACATTCAGGAAAGAGTCATCCAAGTCTTGGATACAGTGGTGGACAGTCCAAGACAATGTTTGTCAAAGAAAGTACAAGCAAACCAATACATGTACAAGAGAATGTTCGGTATATCCGGAAGAACATTACTGACCAGAAGATGAATGCTTATAATAGCAACAAACAAAGAATCATGATCTGCCATTATTGTGAGAAGAAAGGTCACATTCGACCACATTGTGATAAGTACCTTTATGATCTCAAAAGAATGAGAAGGAGATATGTGGCTCAGCATTCCAGCAACAAGAACAGAAAGACAGTCATTCAGCAAAATCCTACACAAAAGAAACAATGGGTTGTCGAGCAGACCAACCACAAAATCTATAGTAATATGCTCTCTATGGTGAGACACCAGGTTGAATGTAGCCCTTGTCTAAGAGTTCCTGAAACTGAGTTTTTAACCCATCTAACTCCTTTGGTGCCATGCGATATGGTGCTCTCGATACTTGAGCAACTCCTGGAAGCAAGTTTATCATGAATTCGTCTTGCCTATCTAGAGGTAATCCTGGTAAGTCTTCTGAAAACACATCTTTAAAATCTCGCACCATAGGTACATAATCAATTGCCACCTTCTCTGACTTGTTCATTATTAAACTTACTAAGAATGATTCACAACCTTTTCTTCTAAGCATCTTCATTGCTTTGATTATGAAAGTAACTCTTACTTTTTAGTTCCCAACTTTGATCCATGGTTAGTAAACTCCAATTCCTCTGGTCTTTATAAGATTAGCTCTTTTCAAGACACTTAAATTATGGCATGGTTAAATCTAGCCAATCCATTCTGAGGATAATATCAAAATTTCTCAAGTCTGAGACATGTAAATTCGCACTTAATAATCTATACCCAAGGTTCAAATCTATGTTTTTGCATACTCATTCAGCAATTAAGATCCTTCTAAGACATATTCGAGAACTATTTAAGCGTCATCGACCTTCTATGTGTTTTTCACCAATGTTCAACACCATCAACAAGTTGGCAAATTGTACATACAATGCGCTAAGTGTCAGTACACCATGTAGGTGAAGATGCATTCCATCATTCGTAGCTGTTCTTCAGCCTCAGTTGATTCACCCTAGGCATTAAAGGTTAGAGAGTCGTATGTTCAAAATTGAGCAATAACATGTGGTGTATCTTCTTGTGGAGCATTTTATGCTTGATTATCTTGATGTCTTGACGGCATCTTATATACGTACTTTATATGTCACATTCTATGATCGTCAAATACACTTATAGAAGTCTAAGACAATGATATAATGTACTTAGGTTCGTATAGATCATAGAATTTCAGTGAGCTAAAGAAGCTCTAATGTCATACTGTGTACTTATGTTCAGTGTATCTATGTTCAAACCCAGCTAAATTCTGATCTAAAACTAGCTCAGATGATGTTTATGCATCAAATGGATTTGACATGAAAACACTGGTAACCATACTTTGTAAAACATAACTTTCACAATTCTTTAAATCAGACTTTTCACCATTCTTTAAATCACACATTGAGATCACTTGCATATGTATATCATGCATACAATTATATACATATACTTTTCATAAGAGAGCTAAAGAAATTCAAAATATGAACTTTAGTACCTTCCCGGAGTAAGCTTGGCATAGACGATAGCTGTTGGGTTATGAGTAACCATTTCAATAACACAGTACTCAAAATATTTCAATTTTGAAAACATCACAGGCCTACAATCATGTAGATCTGCTCTGATACCACCTGTAATGCCCCAGTCCCACTAGGACCAAAACGTCACAAAAAACATACGTACATGTTTACGTAATAAACACTTAAAAAAATAGATTTAACTTTATAAATAATTTATAACGGGCATCATCTCATCTTTAAAATGTTCAAACCACGCACTTAGGCATTTTCAAAGTCAACTTTTAACAAGTCTTTTTTCAAAATCATTGACTCACACATGACAAATGACCTATCAATAAGAAAATATACATAGTCAATCAGGTCACTTATTCAAAACTTCCATGGCCAACCCTTATATACATTCAGAATATTTGTATATACAATCAAAATTGACCACTCGAGTCAATAACTTTCAAACTTAAAAGTTTTGCAGGGTATTTACGGAAGCATTTAATATTAACATACAAACATGAGTTTAAAAATGGTTTTAAGAAAAAATCACATAAAGGTCAACCATCAAACCCACTTCAACAGCTTGTCCTCAACCAGCTTGATCTCCAGGATCTGAAAACATTTAAAAATATTTAGGTTGAGTGCTAGAAAACACTCATTGGGCATTTACATACGTCCATGTCATACTTTCATGCTTTAAAATCAATCATAAACATACTTTATAACATAGTTTACTCTTCTTCATTGGATGAGAGACCCAATGTGATCACATGAATTCTTTACAGTTACTTATCTAGACATTTAGTCACGAAGTAAATCGTCTATGCTTGTAAGTCAGAATTCCTCTGTGCATGAAGTCTCATAACATCCAATCATTACGTAAACAATTCTATTAAAATATTTAGCATGCTTTTCATAGACGAATTTAAAAATATAGTTGTGAGTTATAGAAAAACCCACCTTGATGATCTCAAAGTGCATTGCAATTTATGCGTGAAATGCTACTATGCTTTCAGCTCGTCTCGACCTACAAAATTAGAATTCTAACTTAGAATCCTTATATAAGCCAATAAAATAATAACTTAGGTCATAAATAGCTTAAATAATAATTTCCTATGCCATGGAATCGTTTGGAATTGAAATTGAGTCAAACGGGCGAATAATGCGCATTTGACGGACTGAGTCAAGTTAGATTGAGAATTTATCGGACTTCGTGGACCAAATTGAATGGATAAAGATGAATTGAACTGAATTCAATGACTAAGAAGCTTAGTTTAACATTAGGAGCGAATTATAAACTTTAGAATTTCTTTGGGGCAAAACATAATTTTTTTGGAAATTAATAGAACTTAATTACATTTTATAAAAATAAATCTCAATTTCTTCTAAGGGACTAAATTGAAATTAGGACAAAGTGGATTTGGAAATTGAGCTCTTTTAAAAACTTATGGCCCAATCTATGACATTCAATAATAGCACAAATAATCCTAACAAACTTTGAATTTTATTTTTCACTTCCAAATTAAATTCTATTCATCCTCACCACCACCTTCCAACTCCACCAACGACTTATAATCGTTGGCAACAACTCCCATACAACACAACAATCATGCTACTTCCAGCATCTTTAGGACTGCAAAGAAGCACTCCACGAGTACATAGACGAGAACAAATGGATCAAAGGAAGAAAACCAATTTTGAAATATTTCGGCAGAATTTTTATGTGAACTTTGGACATAAAAATGAGGCGAATGATGTCTGATCGAATATCCAAGATCATATATTGAAAGCCTGATAAAATAGGTTTGAAATAGTATATAATACATCAAAGACTAACGGTCGGATCGTCGGGAAAAGGCCGAACAAGTCGCTGCATCACACAGCGACGTACAGCTGCGGCAGCTGTTGTTCATAGCTTCGTTCCCCAACTGTCAAGTCGTGAATTTAAGGATATCTTTACATGACTGTGTTCTACACTCCATGGTTAACATCTGGTTAAAATTTCATGAATTTAGGACATGATTTAGGTAATGAAAATGATGTCGAAGAGTGATGAACTATATTGTTACAATATAGTTCCGGATCAAATTATGATGCAGAAACGGAAGACCAAATAAATTTAAATTAAAAATCTGAAGTCATGGAGATAGAGTTTGTAACAAGAGGTTTACAACAATATAAAGCTTGTTATAGTTCAAAGATCGGTTTAATCACAAATCAATCCAAAAGACAGTGACGGAGTAAAGATCGAAGTTGTGGAACTCACTTTTTTTTTTCTTCTTCCCCTTTCCCCTTTCATTTTTTTTCTTTTTTTTTTCTCTTCTAAATTTTTTTGATTATCTTGATTCTCAAGCAACCAACAAGTATATATATATATATATACACACACATGACTTTAGAAAGCCACACGTGTACTACTAATACCACTAATCCTAGTAAGGGGGTCTCCAAATGACCAACTTTGATTGGTCCTTATTTTATATATATTTATTATTTTTATTATTATTATTTCTTCATAATTAAGAAATGCCCCCAACTACATATATACGTGTATCTATATATGTGTATATATATATGATATAGATAGATAGAGCACAGATATACTACACGTGTATTTAGCAAAACACTAATCCATATTTAACAACCTCCAATTGGTGAAGTATGGTTAGAGGAAATTTCGAATTTATCCAAATTAATAACTTATACAATTGATATAAATTTATTTTTTATTGGATTCTTCAAATGGATAGGCCCATCAAT
Source organism: Perilla frutescens (assembly GCA_026008535.1). NCBI lineage: Eukaryota > Viridiplantae > Streptophyta > Magnoliopsida > Lamiales > Lamiaceae > Perilla > Perilla frutescens. Next base: position 55,646,958 of record BRKX01000003.1, read on the forward strand.
AGATATATGTATTATGAAATAGTTGGAAATGACATAAATAGATGGTCCGAAAGTGTATAATTAATTGGACTTGAAATTATAGAATTGGGCTTGGTGGAATAAATTGAATTCAAAGTGTTTAATGAAACAAATTCCATTTGAAGGTCAAATGAAGTCCGAGTTGGATGATATTGATACCAAAACGATCTCATTAATGTCTATTTTTATACTACAAATTCTAATTTGAACTTAGATGTTTAACTAAGGCCGAGACTTTTCTTATTATATAATAAATTTAAATAATATTTTTTTTCCGGGTGTTACAGTAAACTATCATTTCATAAAGTTTTAATTATTTCTTATTATACACTAATACTATTACAATTAACATTTCAAATATTGATAAACTTTAAACTTAAAATATGTAAACCGATTTTCGTACATCGTACGGGAGATATACTAGTTAGTTATAAATCTTAATCCGTTGGGTGGGAAAAATCTTAATAATCAATCTATACTATATATAAAAGCAGAAAAAATCTGTCCCCTTGGGGATGGCCTAGTGGTGGAGTGGTGATATCTTGAGGCCAAAGGTCTCAAGTTCGAATCCCACCAATACCACTAGGTGTGAGCCTGTTACACCTGGCTTGCCAAGTGTGGTTTACCTCCCCTGTGTAGTTTGCAGACTATTACACAGGGGCGGGGTTTACCCAGTGCGCACCTCGGTAGCGGCTGCGGGTTACCTTTGACAACAAAAAAAAGCAGAAAAAATCTAATTGAAATTGATTTCAGATTGATTTTGGTGATTAGTTGATGGCAATTTTGTAATAAAATTTAAAAGTTGAGGTCATTAATTTTTCCTTTATTATTCATTTAAAATATTATATAAATATTTTTAAAAAATCAAAAATTAATAGACATTATCCACCATATTATATCAGTTTTTATGCCGGTTATTCCAAAAAAAACACACCCACGTTCTTTACAGAAATTCCCTCAAATTGTTTTCATCGAGATCTTCTTTCAGATTCTTCAAATCCGATTGTCCTTGAGATTCTTTAAATCTGAATCGGAGATGCAGAGTACTGAGACGAAAACAACAACAAATGAAAAAAGATGTGAATTTCAATTTTGAAGTCGAGAGAGATTGAGAGAGCAGAGAACATGAAGTTCAGGTGAAGAGGAGCGACCGATTTAAGGAGAATGAAAGTGGTGGAGGTTTTAAATATGAGAGAATTTGCAGATCGAGCAGCAAGTATTGACGCCAAGAGAGAGAGAGAGAGAGGAAATAGAGAGGCGGTGATGATGGTGAAGATCACGGCATTGATGGAGACAGAGAGGCGGTGATTCTATTTCTCCCTTCTACTCTCAATTTTGTGAAAACTCAAGCAAAACCTAGGCCAAAGAGAAGAGATGGATGAAAAAGCATGAAGTTTGACAGAGGCAGAGCGGAGGATTTCTGGGGAGAAAGTGGTGGCGGTTTTTGGGTGAGGGAATGAGTAGCGGATTTATGGCGAGAGATAATCCAATGCTGAAGAAATCTATAACCATAATACCCAAGGTGATTTTTTATTTGCGGTTTATTTCATCTTTTTTAAATTTGGATTTGAATTTAGGAGATACCAAAACCAATGCATTTTATTTGCTTAGATTATTGTTGGTGGCTCGGTGCATATGCACAGAGTAAGAGAGGTTGATCTAATATTTGGAGAAGTCTTACGGCCAGTAGTTTCTTCAGAGGTACATGAAATTCAATTCCAAAGTCTCATTGATATTATCAATTACATTATGATTTGAAGTTGAATTAACACTAAATTTGTTATCATTTTTTTTCCCGAAACTAAATCCGCGTCAATATTTCCTCACATCTTCAGAAGGAAGAAAAATCCCGAATCCTATCGCATTCTTATTTCGATGACTCCTCCAACTGCTGATTTTCTCCTGTCATTAGGCTCAAAGGGGATTAATCTATTTCAATGTTAACATTGGCTAATGATAAGAAATATGTACAAGAGAAGCGTGTTGCGGTGCTTGAATCTGGAATTGATTTCGACTAGGACCGAGGAAATGTGCCAAAACCGAAGGAAATACATTATTTATTTAGACAAATGTAATTTTCTATTTGCTATTTTTTCCCCTTTTGAATTTTGATTTCAGTTTATAATGGATATAAAAAACAATGTATTTTAGCTGCTTAGATTTTCTTTGGTGCGTATCAGCGTATGTATGCAGGCTGCAGAGTAAGAGGCTCCCAACCAAGTTGGAGAATATTTACGGCCAATAGTCTTATGGTGTTTTTTCTAAGCCCCTCTACCCTTTTTACACTTTCGATGGCGTTGCCAGAAAGAAAACAAAATGGAGTTGTGATTGTTTGATTCAGAAACAATTTTAGAATCTTAGATAACAAGATTTTGTACAAAGCTTGGATTCATTCAAGGTTGTCTCTCCCATTTATTGCGTTGATCTGAGATTGTTTGACACCGCACATTGCTTCTTTTTGTAGTCTTTTTCGAAATTAGTGGTTTGGTGTGAATTACGAGTTTGTATGTGCGTTGTTTTTTTTTGTTGCGTAATGTCTTGTGCGTTTATGAGCTAATCCAAGATTGTTTGCCACCACACATTGCTTTGATTTTCCCAAAACTTGAGGTATTCATTTTTATTTTTTTGTTTATGAAAATAGTCCCTTACAACATTTATATATGCAGTTCGCTTCTTTTTATATCCTTTTTTCAAAGTTATTAATTTTGGTGTGATTAAGAGTTTGCATGTGCATTTTGTTTCCATAATTTGAGCAGAGGTGAACTGGAAGCATGTGTTGATCAATTAAAGCTTATATTTTGTTATTTCCATTGTATCTTGAAGTTGAGCAAAATTGTGTGTGCATCACTGCATTATATCTTGAATTTTGATTCCTCTGTTGTAAGTGGAGTTGATTTGGGAGCATGTATGGTGTATCGATCATTTTAAGCTTCTATATTGCTATTTGAAGTTAAGAGATAATTGTTAACAATTGTTACTTTCTCTATGTTGAATGTCGTGATGAGAGTTTTATGTGCGTTGTATCGTCATTTTCATTTTATGTTTGTTTAAGAAATTATATCTGAATTTTGATTCCTCTGTTGTAAGTGGAGTTGATTTGGGAGCATGTATGGTGTATCGATCATTTTAAGCTTCTATATTGCTATTTGAAGTTAAGAGATAATTGTTAACAATTGTTACTTTCTCTATGTTGAATGTCGTGATGAGAGTTTTATGTGCGTTGTATCATCATTTTCATTTTATGTTTGTTTAAGAAATTATATCATAGTTTGGAAACTGATTAGGTCTAGCCTGCATATCTTATAACTTAACTCTCTTCATATATTGTTGAGACTTACATTTTTAGTTGCACTTTTGTAGCTATTGAAGGGTGGATTGTTCTGGTGAGTGGAGTTCAGTAAAAATTTCTCTGAAGAATCGACAGACTCCCGAAATGGAATATCTACTTTGAAAGCATTGTCTTCTGTAATGCTTTTACTACAAAGGTACTGTAAATTGGTTGCAGCTTATCATTCTATTACTTACCTATAGCTCTTGGGGAAGAGTTTTCTTTATTTGCCAAAGACGGTTGGGAAAGGACAATATTCATTTTGTTAGGAAGAAAACAAGATTAGCCTTATGTTCATTTGCGTCATTATTTATCTTTGTTATTCTTTTTTTATATAATTGAGCTTATTTTATTTCAAATACGAGTTCAAAACAAATCATGAAGATTGGATTAGATCAGTCAAACCTAAATTAGGCCCTAATGTCTCGCATTGTGTTTGGGAAGCAATGAATACAATCCAGGAGAATGCCAAAACTCTATATAAAGTCAGAATGGAAATGCAAGCTGCTCTAAAGAATCTCTTAAAGGTAATCTCTACTATTTTCATCCCAACAGTTTGCTTTTCCATCTTATAAGTATTGGAGAATATTTGGGACCATTTTTGGAATATTTATGGGAATCATTGAATGATGATAACAATGGATGATATAGAAGCCTTTTGCCTCCAATTTGATGGCAATTTTGTTAATTATATTCAGATTTGTGGCTATTTATCAAACGAAAATTTTCCAATAAAAATATTACAAATTAATTTGTCATTCCCCAAAAATTCGCAAAATTGAACTTGACGTTCAATTTTTTTTAAGCACGTTCAATTTTATTTTGTTCTCAAATTTATTATAAAATTTTCAATTGTGGTCAAATATATTTTTTTCCTTCAGAGGTTAAATTTGTTTATAATTTCAAATTTATTATATATAATGACAATTATATTATTATTAATTTAGTAGAACATGTTATATAGGATATAATTCTAAAAATAATTACAAATTTTATCTATGTCTATATCTATATATATAAAAACACAGTTTTGTTGACCAGGTCTTTGTCGCCAATTCTATACATTATTCTTTTTAATTATCTTTTCATCTTTAATCCAAAATTGAGTACGGTTATTTTCGTGTTTTGAGTTCCAATTAACTCCAAAGCGGTTATTAATGCACGTTTATGAGTTTTTAAGCAGTTATCAATGCAGTTTCTTCCAAGCAATTGAAAACACATAACCAGTACCACTGTCCAAATGGTTCATGAAATCCATTCAACAAACCCATGAAAATCTATCTATCTTCTCTTCGCTCCCTCTTCTATCTCTCTTAATATTTGGTGGAAGAGATAGTCTCCATTATTGAAATTGTAAAGGAGACATTAGGAAAACTCAAAAAATTGGTTGCAGATAAAGAATCAAAGAAAATAAGAAGAGTCGACCAAGACTAGAACCCTTGGCGATGAAAAAGAAATCGAGAAAGTGAAAGAAACCGTTCAAACATGATTATCTTTTGCTGCTAAGCATGCTTCTTCATATTACAAATAGGTAATAATTACTTCTACAAACAGGAAATCATTCAAACATGTTCTCTGATGATATTTGTTCGATTATTGTGCATGTTGGTGCTTAGATGGTTTACCTGCTGAAAGAGAATACATTTTCAAGCCCCAAAATATATTCTTGATTTGCTACAGATATTTATGTACTGTGTTTATGATCAGATATAAAATACAATGCAAGTTCTGGAGATGCATATGTTATTAGCTTACCATTCTGAATGCATGCTATTCTTTGTGAGTATTTCTTCTTTAATTTGCGTTAGTTTTGGTAGGAGTTGGAGACTAGAATTGGAGATAGTAATAATAGTGTCGTCAATGAAGCGAAATTGAGGTTTGATTAAATGTCTTTAAATTTTCAGTGTTACGAAAGGACAATGATGGTATCCATGAATGTATAGCAGACAATAATATTGGTGTTTTGTTTAGACAACTTGCTGAATTGATTGACAGAGACTCCAGAGCTCATAAAGTTTAAATGGCAAGCATATATACTATTGTATTAAGGAATTAGAAGAGAGGAAATAGTTGATCAATACTCCAAACACCTGGTACCAGAAGATATTACAAAACATGCATGCTCAATATTAAAAAATTGAATGTAGTAAGTGCTTAAATTGTCTGATTCTCATGTTGGATCTACACAAAAGTTGAAGGTGATTGTGCGCTATGGGGTTTGCTGCAATGGCTATTGTTTTGGTTGTGAGTTTGCAAGTGTTTGTTTCTGAGAGAAGTCATGGATGAATCGGATGATGACATTCATTTGTGGTGAAGGTAGAGACTCAATCAACTGATTGTGTCTATATATATATCTGGTAGTATATGTTACAATATATTTATATATAAACTTTAATTAGATGCTTGTATGCTTGTTCATCATGAAGATTGGAGATTTTATCCATTTTGTGCTTTTGATGTGCTTTATATGGAAAATCTTACTATTTGTTTGAAGTTTGAACTATTCAGATAATGGAGTGAGTTTTCATTCTCAGAATGCTAGAATAGAGAATGAATCTTGTGGTTTGAGGGCGAGATTCTCTGTTTAACTTATTTGCTTTTGTTACTGTAATTTAATTAGTTTATATATACGAAATTTGTATTTATATTCATTTCATACTTAGAATTAATAATTAAACATAATTACATATCTAATCAATGCATAGTTGACATTGTTTTAGTGATGTTTTAATCTTATTTTATACAAGTCTTATTCAATCGTGTTATAATAATACCATTATAAATATTTTATCCATAGAAATATTGTAGAATTTAAAAATTTCAAAATATAATTATCTTTATTTATTGTTTATTATTTACATATAATTTACATATGAGTAAAAATATGATAATGATACAAATACTACTACAAATGTTGTGTATAGAGAAGTATTTCAGAATTTGTAAACTTAAGACTTTTTTTTAATATTTACTTAGATTTTTTATAATTTAAACTTATAAAGTGTATATAATTTAATAATGAATTGGTGTCAGTATAAAATGTTAACAACTATATAAGTACTTATCATATATATATATATATATATATATGTCATATAAAAATTGTGTTAATAATTATGTGGATAAAATTAATAATTATGATAATATTTTATAAATTTTAAAATAATTTAAATATTAATCTATCTAAAATTACATAAAACTATAATATAATATTAAATGTAACTATTTTTTTCGTGCAATGCACCGGTGAAATTCACTGCCACCGTGCAACGCACGACTCACATACTGATTTACTTCCACCGTGCAACGCACGGGCCACGTACTAGTTATTCATTAAAAGAAAGAGAATTTAATTATAAACCATAATTATTTGCTAATATATGTACACTATATTGCTAATTTGTTAAGCATATCTTAACATTTGGATATGAATAAATATGCATTATTATCAGACGTAGGGACGAAATCACTATTTTTTTTAGATGGACTTCCATGCATCTGCTGCAAATAACACTATTTCAGACGGGCCGGCCCACTTCAATTCGGACCCAACCACTTCAATTCGGACCAGCTTTAATAAAAAAAAATCACTAACTGAAGCCCAAGACAAAAAAATAATCTGTAACTCAAGCCCAAGACAAAAAAAAAATTGTAACTCAAGCCCAAAGCATGGTATTTTTTTATCTTACAGTTATATTGGAAAATCACTAATTAGATTTTTGTTACTTTGAGATTTTATCATGTAATTTCATTTATTAAACTTTCATTTATGACAAATCATTTTTTTTATTCATTAAAATAAAGATTGCTAATATCTTCAGTACACTTGTTTCAATCTGCATGATGGTACTGTTTTTTATCTCATCGAATACTATTATACTTCATACATGATACTATTATTATGTCTAAAAAATATCTAATTTTTTAAAATTCAAGTTACGAATAATGATGAAGCAATTAATTTACAGCTACATTTGCAGCATATTTAGCTATGAATATTCATACACACTCAGTATTTATTAAACTTGCAATGTATCCAAATTACATGTTAAATGATACTTGATGTATACAAAACTTTCTTCACAGACTTCTTCTTAGCACGACTGCCATCTCCAGATTCTGATGGGGAGGCATTGCCAAACTTTTTCCGCTTCTTTGATTTACTCACTTCCGCAGAACTAAAATAGAAAATAAAAAATTGAAATAAACATATAACGGGAAAATAAAATCAAAACACAACACGTAACAAATTCAAACACATCAGCAAACTTCATCGTATATACCTGATTTTTGCTTTCCCTTTCACAGCTTTCTTAAACATATGCATTGCTTCATTTGCGGCATTCTCATCAGAATCCTGTGTGCTGGAATCAATTTCCTTCTTCTTCAGCTTTCTCTTCATTGTGAAAATTTGAAATACAACCAAATGATAAAATTAGATACCTGAAACATAACCAACACACATCAGATATGGAATTACAAAAAAAAAATGAGTCAACATATTGTATGTGCATAAGACAGTTACATATTCAGGTGATACTTATATGTGAATAGCATGATACTTAATGGTGTGAAAACTGATACTAATCTCTAACAAAGCAAAATATTCAGAGAAAACACAACAACAACTAACAGAGATTAAAATAAGGTTTATTTAATTAAGCTAGACATCACTTTTCAAGTTACAAAACTCATTCCACTGATTGTATGTGTACAAAACAGATACATCTTCCTGTGATACTTATATGCGACTAGCATGATACTTAAATGGGTAAAAACTGATACTAATCTCGAACAAAGCAAAACATTCAGAGAAAACAAAATAGCAACTAACAGAGATGAAAATAATGTTTATTCAATTAATCTAGACATCACTTTTTAACTTACAAAATTAATTCCACTGATTGTATAAGTACAAAACAGATACATACTCAAGTGATATTTATATGTGACTAGCATGATACTTAAATGGGTAAAAACTGATACTAAAGCACTGCATCGAAAATCAAACAAACAAAAGCAACACATCTTTAAAATGAATATCAGTTGCTTAAAAGAAATCACAAAAAATTGTAAACTAAAAACGAGATTAAAAAAACCTAAAAAGGTGAAGAAACTAATCTGAAATGAAATCGAATTAAAAAAAAACACCAGAGAACTCAATCAAAGTCACAGAGTCAGGTCTTCGCTTCAAACCATCGAAAATAAACAAACAAAAGCAACACATCATGAATATCAGTTGCTTAAAATAAATCACAAAAAATTGTAAACTAAAAACGAGATTAAAAAGCCTTAAAAGGTGAAGAAACTAACCTGCAATGAAATCGTATTCAAGAAAAACACCAGAGAACTCGATCGAAGTCACAGCGTCGGATCTTCGCTTCACACCGGGGTTCACGGTTGTCGGAAAAATTGACTGAAGGAATGACGGTGCCTCTTCGCTTGCAACTAGAGGATATCAGTGCCGGAAAACTCCATTACAATGAAGAGGCGAGAGCTTATGTTCAGGCTAGGGTTTTCGATTGGGAGGAAAAGTGAGAACGACTGCGCTTCAGAGTGAAATTAGGGTTAGGAGTGAATCAGAATGAGGAAAGAAGTGGGTTTTTTTATATATATATATCGGGTCGGATAAAACCCGAATCCGACCCGTCTGAAATAGTGCTATTTCCAGCCGCTGCAGGGAAGTTTTTGCGATTATTTTTTGTTTAAACGTATGAACATATCGGCTTCTTCTTCTTGTTGGATAGACGTAGGAACCAATTTTTTATGTTATATAAGAAAGGAAATAAACAAATATATTGTATGAAGATATATATGCCATTAAATGTGGGATTTGATATTTCATATGAAATTAAATTACTTATGTGCCCTCAACTTATATAACTCCTAATAAATTGCACTTTTTACCCCATTTATTTTAGATTAATTTTGACCATGAAATTTAAAATAATGAATGGCAAAGATTAGTTCCTAATTTCTACATAGGGATTTGGTTCACATTTGAACCAATACCTTAATCTTTATATGTATTTATTGCATATTTTTGTATATTTAATTTTGTACTTCTCGATACTCTTTACCGTTGTACTTTTTCTATATATAAATGAATAATACATCACGCCCAAGGGTGATATTCATTCACAATTACCAATTACTATTACTCACCAATGAGTAAATTAATGTATTGCGGTTGCAGTTATCGTGTTCCTAAAGTCTATTAGATTAGATACATTAAATTGCATTTTGTACCTTAATGGGTGGATCAAGAGCTTTCATGTGTACACTATATCAACTACAATTAATTCAATTCAAATTCTACAGTAGAAATTGAACCTTCACATGTCCACTCATAACAAGACAAATAACTATATCACTCTTGTCCTCGTACCAACTAATGGAATTGAGGTAAATGATGAACATAATCTTTAATTATTCAACCGCACGCTAGTTAATATAGTTAGGCGATATTAAAATGTTACTCGATCAATTAGTCACATGATCATCACATTACATAAGAAAATGATTGAGCAATTCTTTCAATAATTTATCCCAATAAAGCAATGTGACCCAATTAGTATGACCTTTTTGGATCTTACGTTGAACTAAAGATGATCGAAATAATTTCTCCAAATAAAGCGATACTTACCATAATTTTCACCATCGAATTAAATTTGCATAATAAAAGTTGTTATAAAAGTATCGAAATTCGTTGAACACGAACTGATATGGCGGAAGAATAATAGCCCTTGAAAGCATTTTAATGGTGTATTATGTATATACATAAAGGTGGAAGAGAATCAATACTTTAAGATAAAAACTATGCAATGAATCTAATTTTTAATAACATCGCACAAGGACCAACATCAAATATGTATCAGGTAAGAGTGTGGGACCAGATCACGTTATTATCAAATAAATCACGAATTTTCATCGATTTTACAATTTTAATACCACCTTTAAACCATTTAAATAATGTCCTCATATTTTACTTTTGTAGCAAATTCAATTTTTTTTTTCTAATTTTTCACAGTAAAATTTACTTACCATTGAAGTGACATAAAAAAATTAAAAGTGTTAAATTTGTTGCAAATCGAAGACGGTGTTACTCTTGATATATTTTAATTTTAGTGTCAATTACAAAATCAATCAAAAATCGTATTTTATTTGACAACCACCCATATAATTGTGGCTACATTAAACTCACTATTCACTAATAATATGGTAGTACATATAATGATGGTACATTTAATTACACCATATGTGAAATTTTAAGGTACGAAGTTTTTAATTTCGGATTCAATGATAAACCGTAAATTATGAAAAGACACCGTTTCTCCCGAGCACCAACTAAAAAAAATTGTGGCGTGACACAATCCATCATGCATATTTCAAAGATAACTATTTAATTTAGTTAGATTTAGGGTGGGGACACTATCATATCATGCCATCATGGAATAACAAATAATATTGACAGGAGACTCAAATATTTTATATTTTAAACTGTTGTCATATTCAAATCTCTCAACTTAATACTAGCGTGATCAATAGATGATTATTAAAAAGAAAAATAATGTACTGCGCAAGTAATTTAACATTATCTTAGGATAAGACATGAGTCATGAGATTTATTGGAACAGCTAGAGGGCGAAACAGCTATAATCTAGAGAGAGAGAGAAGAGAGATATCCACTCCACGTTCCTTAATTGCGTCGCGTAGAAAAGGAAGGTTTTGGAAATATCCAACTATTGAAATAGGCTGAAATTTTGAGGCCATGAAACGACGTCATCTCATTCTCCTTGGACCTTTCACTCTGCCTACTCACCCCGACAGCCGCGAAAATAACCCGCACGACGCCGTTTCTGGTCACTTTCCATGCTCACTAATATTATATGTTGCGCTTTCTCTCTCTAACAAAAACATCCTCACAGAAAGAGAGAGGCCAGTGCCGAAAATATCTGAACCAATTTCACTCCGGTAATGTCTTCGCCGCCGCCGGGGGTTGTTCCGGCTCCTACATCTCCTCCTCGTCCGCCGTCTCCGGTGGAGTTTGTGTTGCCTCCGCCTCCTCCAGAGAATATCACTCAGACGGCGGCGGTGGCGCCTCCGCCGGTGATGATCTCGCCTCGAAGGGCGTCCAGCAACAGCACGACATTGGTGGCGCTAGGAGTGGGGATAGGAATCGGAGGGACGATCGTGCTGGTATGCGTGGGTATTTTTGTCATTTGGTACACGAGGAGGAAGGGGAAGCGTCCTGGCATGGACCGGTTTGGTTATGCTAAAGGTATGTTGTAACCATTTTTATTTGTTATGTTTTTCATTTGGGGTTGATTAATTTTTTGCTTGCTTTTGTAGATAGTGTGGACTAACTTCAGTGATGTGCTCAATTGTTTTGTTTTGTTTTTTTTTTTAATATTATATGTTGATTGGTTGACTTGATGCAGACTCACTTCAGTTGCCTTCACAGTTTACATAAGATTTTTTGTTTTTTTTTTGTGTTTATTTTAAATGTAAATTTGTTTGGAGCTTGTTCTCTTTCTTGAGTGCATTAGAATAGGTTTAATATATTTTTTTAGCTGCTGGATTTGAAAATTTTCATGGATGGTGTCGAATTCCTCTTATTTCTTTTTGAAACTATGGCCTTACCATGAGTGATTATGCTGCTCGAACGCTGTGAAATGTTAACTTCATGAATTTATAGGTAGTGGCTAAGCTAAAGTTTACAGCTTTCTCATACTTGAGTTTCCCACTTACACGGTTTTGATCTGTTTGCGGAGTAATTCTCTCGTATCTTCGGCATACCATGCAAAATGATATTTTGGATGAACTTATGGAAGAAGGTATTTTTTTTAGCATTGCTGGTCCTTTTGAAGGAAAATGATGGAAATCAATGGCATGGACAATGGTAGAAATGCAACTCTAGATAACACCATAAGCAATAATGTTGTGGTTTGAAATTTTGTCTCGGGATGTTTCATGTTAATGTGGTTGAAGCTCAATAAGCATTTTCTTGTCATATCATATATAAAAAAATATGGTTATGTTTGTTCATGAGGAAGTTGTATCTTATGCTTTCGTTTTCTTTCAACGTACAAATGGGTCTATCTGCAAAAGAAAAAAAGAGTACTTTCATGTGATCTAATCAAGGCTACCTTGGCACTTCAGTATAGATACTGGAAGTGTGATTTCTTTAGTCTCTTGTTGCAACTGATATTTCTTGCTGACTGAAACCGGCAATTAACTTTGAAGAACATGTGGGCTACCCAGCTGTGGTGAAAAAAGATTGTGCTAATGATAAAATTTGATAATGGTATAGAAAATTGCATTATAGTCCATATAATATTGTCTCATTTGCTTTTATAGATGATCCTTATCACGGTCCAGAGTACAACCAGCGGCCTGCTCCACCATCTAGTGTCAATGTCTTCGGACTTCCAAAGCCCACTTCTCCACCGGTCATTTCATCAAATTCTCAGCCATCTACAATGGTTGTATCTACTACTCCGCCTTTCTTTAGCAGCAGCCTGAATTCCTTGGAGGCTCTTCCACAAACAGATCCTCATACTAGCTTAGATTCAACAAAAACTACATTCACATATGAAGAACTTGCACTTGCAACAGATAATTTTTCTGACAACAACCTCCTTGGTCAAGGTGGCTTTGGATATGTTCACAAGGGAGTGCTTCATGATGATAGAGATGTTGCAATTAAGCAACTAAAAGTTGGGAGCGGTCAAGGGGAGCGTGAATTTCAGGCAGAGGTTGGGATTATAAGTCGTGTTCATCACAGCCATCTAGTATCACTATTTGGGCACTGTATTTCAGGGACTCGACGGTTGCTTGTGTATGAATATGTTCCTAATCAAACTTTGGAGTTCCACTTACATGGTATGGGATGGATTTAACTTAATTATATTTGCAATAGGTTTGCCATATATGAACTTTTATCTCATGATACTCTTTTTTATTCCAATTCTATGCATTTGTTATGGAGATTTTTTAAAAGAAATTATATGCCTGTAAATGCATTATTGTCTTGGTTAATGTAATTTTGAATTCCATAGCCGCCTAAAAGAAAATGGTATAGAAATTGGTTGATATTTAAGGCCTTACATTTAGAAACTTCCATTTTCCAGGTGCTTGCCAGAAATTTATTTTCCAGCAATGATTAGTATAACTGTAACCTCCCCTAAGACTTTTTGATTGTATCATCGTTTTATAGAGCCACCTAATAAACATCATACAGATTATGGGTTGGTTTCGCTTCTCTGATGACTTAACTTTATCATCTATAAATTACTTTTTCAGCTATACTTGAAACTTTAATCTCACTAATACTGCTTGATACTGGTGTAACTCATATTTTCTTGAGGTTGTTTATTCTCATTATATCATATATGCATGGGATGCAAAAGGTCTTTTATTATTTTGGGTGTTTTATTGTTTCTATAAATGGGTAAATTGTTGAAAACACTGTTTTTGCCTTCATCTTTTGGATTTTTGATTTAAAAGATCTGCAACACCTCTTGACACGTCAATGTGCTGACTAATATCACTTTAACGGTCTTGTGTAATTTATTTTTCTTTTTATTTCAGCTTGCAAATTAAATTTTCATAAAGAAGCTTTTCTTCTTGCAACATGTAAATTTGTTGTCCCAACTTTAGGCATTAAAAGTCCCGATTTAATTTATCATGTTCATATTGTATACCTCCAAGTTGCATCTCTTTTTTATATATCATCTGAGGCACGTATCATGCAGGGAAGGGTAAATCTCCTATCAACTGGGCTACCAGGATGAAAGTTGCCCTAGGCTCAGCAAAAGGATTGGCATATTTGCACGAGGACTGTATGTTTTCCCTGTTCCTACTTATGAACATTATACTAACTCTTTTTCGTAAAAGATTCAACCACAGTGATGTTGAATGATATTTACAGGTCATCCTAAGATCATACACCGTGATATCAAGTCTGCTAACATTCTCCTGGATGAAAATTTCGAGGCAAAGGTACGCAACATCTAGAATTGAAAATTAGAAAGAAAAATATATAAATATGATGACGTGCACATCTGAAATTGTATGAATATAGAAAGAGAAATAAAAAAGTTATAGAGGATTAATTACAGTAGTAAAATTTAAATTTATTTAATATTACAAATTATCCCTCAAAAAAATATTATAAACCATAAAAATGTTCCCGTACATGGTACGGGTAATACTACACTAGCATATGTTAAAAACTAAGTATGTATATTGATCTATACTCCATCAAAGAACAAAGGTCAAGCATTACACTGGAATTGCGGCCAAAATTCATAATACTAGAATTGGTAGATCTAAGGATTGACAACTATACGAGGTACAAAAGTTTCCAAAAATTAAGAAAAAATGTCTTCTTGTTTTAATGGCAACTACTACAAGTCTCAAATATAAATAAGCAGGAAATGGTTAAATGCATTTTCCAAGAGACAACTCTAATTTCAAGTAGTAAGTATATGGATGTACCGAAGAATTCTAGCCTCAGTCATTAGGTGTTGTCATAATGTATTAAATGTAAAAATGCAAGAAACTAAAAAAAGAGTAGGATAGGAGTATGGAGATCATAATTAGGAGGAAATTAGACAATAGAAAATATTTTGTCTACCTAATGAATGAGGAATAAAAGATAGTAAAGCTGTTTTTCTTGAATTACTTATTTGTTGAGTTTTCATTTTTACTTTTTGGGGATAATCCTCTAATCACTCATTTAGAGCCTAGTCCACTTTTAACTGGGAAGCTAAATTCACACATTCTGTAGATGAGGAAAGGAAGCTTGTGCTGTGTTCTTAAACGATTATTATATAGTTGGGGGGAAGTTATTGTTGTGACATGATTCATTAAAAAATCCAAATAAAAGTATTATAATATGATTAACTGGTTGATAATAAATGAATTCAAACTTTTGAAAGCGAAAACATACAAGTT
The DNA here is from genome assembly GCA_026008535.1 of Perilla frutescens. Classification (NCBI taxonomy): domain Eukaryota; kingdom Viridiplantae; phylum Streptophyta; class Magnoliopsida; order Lamiales; family Lamiaceae; genus Perilla; species Perilla frutescens. Next base: position 55,662,265 of record BRKX01000003.1, read on the forward strand.
AGCTCCTCTCTCCACTTAAAAATGTTCACCAATTCATCGTAACCACAAATATTTATCTTTTCATATGAACCACAAATTCAAACTGAAAAAATAATCAAACATATTTCTATTTTTCAAACCTATAGATATAAATATCAAATCATTCATCATAACAAAATCATTTCATTTTTCCAAAAACCAATACACCAATTAGAAATTGAAGCTGGAAATAAAACCAAACATCATTTAAACCTTATAACTTGGAAATGCGGTAGGTTGTCTTTTGTTACTACACCATCAAGACAAATATATCCACTCAGGCTTGAAATAAAAAAGACGACTGTGCTGCTCTTTATGTACTTATAGTTATCCAGTAATTTTATGCTAATTTTAAGTCGGATTGAACTTGTAATGGTTAATTCAGGTAGCAGATTTTGGCCTGGCTAGGTTTTATTCAGATACTGATACTCATGTCTCCACTCGAGTAATGGGAACTTTTGGGTAAGCTACTGGAGAATCGCTTTCTATTTGCCACTGGTGGTTGTGATGCACATGCTGCTAAATTTGAAAGGAATCAATGACTAAAGCTCGTATCTCAATATATCATATGGCATATTGTAAAATCTCATTTGATTCTGCAGCACGTTTCATCAATGTATATGCTTTATAATTTTGCAGTTATTTAGCTCCAGAATATGCTCTGACTGGAAAGCTAACGGATAAGTCAGATGTCTTCTCATTTGGTGTTGTGCTTTTGGAGATAATTACTGGCCGCAGGCCGATTGATAAGTCACAAAACTACCTAGATGATAATATCGTTGATTGGGTGAGCATTTCTTCAGTCCTACCATTGTATTTAACTGAAATAGACTATGAGGAAACATGTGCATTATCTTTCCACAAACCTTTTCTTTTAAGTTCATTCTGGTGGAGTTATATTGAACTTTGTGCAAGCTATATGCTTGAGTATGCATATCAAGTGCACGAGAAGCATCAAGAGCTGGAAAAATATCTCAAGAAAACGATGAGATTAATAGGACTTGTGTGTCAATCAGTCCAAGTGAAAATATGTATCCCTTTGTGTGAACAAGTCTCACTAGCACGCTATAGCTGGCTATGCCAAATGCCTAAAATTCCTTGTACTAACCTTATCACTATCTACAAATAAACCAAGTAAAGTATTTGAATCTGGTTGGAGAATCCCTTTTTATCTAGTTGGGGGGGCATTTGCTTGTGCATCCAAGACTAATCAGCCTAGTAAGCAAATACGAGAGCATTAACTGCAACTGTGGATTTTGCACTTTTGGATGCTTTCTTCAATAATCTTTCATGTAAATGTTTATCCCAAAAATGAGCTTTCCGGCTATCATTCTTTTCTTCCTTATTTCCATGCTTTCTGTTCAGTTTTCCTTTCCAGCCTCATTTTAGGTAGAAAGCTTTGCAATGCTTATTACTCAGACGTATAACTTGTCTTAACTAATACAGGCGAGGCCTTTGCTTTCACAAGCTCTGGAAAATAACAACTTCGATTTTGTGGTTGATCCAAGGTTGCAGAAAGATTATGACTCTATTGAGATGGCTCGGATGGTTGCTTGTGCTTCTGTCTGTGTGCATCATTTGGCACGACGCAGGCCAAAGATGAGTCAGGTACATCTATTTATATGTTTGCTAAGAATGTCACAACTGTTCCTACTATATGTGCTGCTACTCTGCAGTTGAAATGTTGAATGCACCCAACTTCAGAGTGAACTGTATGCCTCTGTTGCTTTGATTTGCACTGCCTAAAACATTTGAAAATAAAAAATGGGAGTTTTATCGATCTATCAATTATGGACCTTGAAGATAAAAACCATCAATCTAGGACTCTAAAAACCATGTATTTTGATTCTTTTTATTTTTTACGTGATCCCTCTTTCTATACAAGCCTTAACATATCAACATCCTTAAAACATTTAGATTGAAGCCTAAATATCATCTTTTGTTATTTCTTGTCTTTCATTTTCAAATATCATTCATTCACTGCAGTATGCAGTTGAATCACTGGGGCAAAAACTCAAGCTAGTTACAGCATGCTTGAAAGCTCTAAACATTCGAATCTCTTCTCCCCCCTCTTGTCAACATCTCTTGATGCAGATAATCCATGCTTTGGAAGGAACCTTACCTCTAGACGAACTGACCGAGGGCATTCAACCCAGACACAACAACATTTTGAACGATTCTCATGAGAGCTCAGACTATGACACCTTATATGACACCACACAGTACAGAGAGGACCTGATAAAATTCAGGAAGATGGCATTTGAAAGCGTTGAACACACTGTAAGCGAGTGCAGTGGCCCAACTAGTGAGTTTGGTCGTCGGCTCTCCTGCTCGAGCAGTGAAAGAAACACTCAGGATACACACAAGTGATATAGTCTGCATATTTTTTTTTCTCAGCATGTCACTTGAGGAAACTAGCAACAAGGGAATAGCTGTGTAAATTTTTTCTATGTACTAGTAGAGAAAATGTCAATTATTTGTAGATTATTAGTTGGATATCTGTGCCTCTGCGGCATACATATATAATCTAATTATGCTGCTGTTTATAACTAGCATTCTGATCATTGGTTCATGGCCTATGGTTTTGTTGTTTCACTTTTTTTGTATAGAATTGAAGAGCACAGGAGATGACAACTTCGTAAGTATAGTTAGATTATCTAAGAAAATGTAATGCTATTTGATAAAAAAAAATGTGAAAATGGCAGTGGCATTTATGTAATATAATCAGATTACTTTTTTAAAATATAATGTTAAAATAAAATATATACAATGTTAAAATATAAGTTATATAACACATACAAATATACAATGTTATTCATGAAAAGTTTAAAACAAACTAAAAAAAATGTCCGTACGTGTAATCAATTTGTCAGGTGTATTTATAAAAAAATATTAAAATGCATACCTATACCTTTGTCTGTTGATTTTTCCGTTTATCTACCTGAATGAAGTTACTAGTCTTGAAGCAGATTTTTTTTTAATAACAAATATCCCTATAAGATATGATTTTGTTTCTTTTGTTTTCTGATTTGTAGTTTTTACAGATATACCATTCTCAATAGTGTAACCCCTTTTGGGTACCTAATGAAGGTTGGTACCAAACAGCAAGTACACCGAGTGAGTTTGCAACTAGATAAAAGTTAGGGATACATAATTACATATCATTTATGCTTTTAGGTTGAAATTGCCGTATAAGATTACGTTGTTCATAGAGTGTACTTTATGGCAGTTAAAGATAAGGGTTTTATATAAATATAAATAACTCAAATTTCTGTTCAAGGAAATAAAAAGTAGTACAAATTTAAATTGAGCTTCCCTAGTTTTAACTTTTAACTACAGACCTACTTGCTGTTGAACATCATATTTTTCCTGAAATATTGGATGTAATTAAATTATTTTGGACCAAGGGAAGTTTTGGTTGGTTCGTGGCCTCTGAGTCTGACTCATTTTTTTTTTTCATATTTTTTTAGTTTTTCTCAAAAAATAAAAAACTATTCCCTCCCACTCGTTCACATAGACTTATTGAATTTTTACATGAATGCGGAGAGCTTGAGGTGGATTTGACCTATCTGGTATAATTTTTTGTCAAATTTTAAATGGACATAATTAAACATTTTGAATACGTGTCTCCTATTAAATATAAAGGCCACGGACCACGGTCCTGGTCCAATGCGTCCACTTTGCATGTTTTGATGTTAACATCACTTTCAAAATACAAATATTGCATTCGTTTGCCCCAAATTATGAAATTTCATTCAAATGAGGAAATATCTTATACTCCATGTGTACAAATCTCATGTCACGTGGATTTGTACACATGGAAGGAGAATCTAGTATGAAATTCTTTTACGGATCAAAATTTGTTAGATGAGTTAAGATTCAAATCCAAGCACAATTAAATAATAATAAAATTACAAATGTGTCATTAAATATGAATTTGATTTTAAATATTTATCTATCTTACAGATTTTGACCCGTAAAACGTTCTCACATGGTTTTTTCAACATGGAAACATTTGGTAGCTTTATTGAGGTTAATTACACATCAGTTCCCAATGTTTGCCCTTGTATACTTCTTTTCCCGAATTTAAAAAGTAACACATCAATACTCAATGTTTGCATAATTAACACTTTAAGCACTAACATAATTTTCATGTGAATCAAATAATGATGTGGATGCCATAAATCAATTTTTAAGTCATTTTAATAAATCGGGCGAAAATTCATGTAAAATTCCTGGTAAGTCCACGTCAACATTTTACCCGCCAAAAAATTGATCTAATGCTAAAAGTGTTAATTGTGCAAATTGATAAACTCATATTTTATACACTATTTTGTGCATGATATGCTTTATTTGATAATATTATAGTGTATGGTTATCCGAGTTTGTGTTGGTTTTCTATTCTTTGCTGGTTTTGGTAGTTTGTGATGAATTTGTGCATTAAAGAGCCTAAAACGAGCCATAAGGTGAAGATGAATGTTGAATCAACTTAGGATGAAGTCTAGGATGCATAATGATCAAAGAAAAGTCAAGAAATCAAGCTGGAGACACCTGCACACATCTTCGCGGTTAATTTTGAGGTCGCAGTCAGATTCGTGGCTAAAGTTCACGGGTGCTTCCGCGTGCTGATTTCAAAGCAGAAATCATGGATGAAATTTACGGGTAAGTGTAGACCACGACTCTGGGTGAGAGTTTCCTACTTGGACAAGAACTCCTTACCTAGTTGGGATCAATTTCTCCACCTATAACACCTCTAAACCCAGAGAAGAAGTTGAAGAAGCAAGTTAGAGATTCAAGAGCAAGCTACAAAAGTTCAAAGATTCAATAGATTTTCAAGTTTTATCTTTTGTGCACAATAAATATGTTTTATTTTTCTTCTCACTAAACATTTTTATTCTAGGCTTTAGATGATTTGACTATAATACTTCGTTAATTTTTTCAATTTTATATTTATGACTTAATTTTGCTTCAATTATTCTTATGCTTAGATAAATCCATGATTTTCATGCCTTTTGAGAGTCATTTAGATGGTAGTTGATGAGCAATGACTGCATAAGTTGACAAGTTGCGTTTAGTTTTTCATATTTATGCAGTATCACGTTTTTGCTCATTTTGAATGAATTTGATGCCAATTATTCTATGAGACTCAATTAAGCCTTAGAAGTGCCTAAGAAAATAGAGAATTAAGTTAGGAGCGCGTTACAAAAAGAATCAAGCCAATCATATGAGAAATGAGCAAAAGCGGAGTAAAACAATGAGGAGTGTCGGGCGTCAAAAGTTGATGCACGGCCCGTGCGGTCATAATTTCTGAATGCACGGCCTGCACGCCCCCTCGTAAGAATATCCATCTAGGGACTCGCACATGGACCGTGTGCTGGTTGTTGCTGAGCGCACGGCCCGTGCACACTAAAGCGCATTTTAGCGGATTTTCTCTATCTTTCCTTGTGCGACTCTAAAACCTATTCAAATTCCTCCCAACTATTTAAGAGTTTGTTTTGGACGAAAATTCACACACTTTTACCCCCACAGAAGAGCAGAGAAAGCAAGAGACGGCGGAAGAACGATAGAGAGCAACTGAGATCAAAGATTCAACCCAGCATAAGTTGTTTTTACGGTTTTCAGTTTTATGTTTATCATGTTAGCTTTGATTATCATCTTATTTTTCATGGATTGTAATTTGACGATGAGAGACTGAACACTTAGAGATTCTAGGGTTTGAATACAACTTTTTTTTGTGATTTCAATTAATACTATTGTTCATTTCCATTATTTGCTTATGCTTCTTTGAATTAATTGTCTTGTGAATTTGTTTGACCATCAAATGCATATGTGTAGTTAATTGATTATCACTCGAGAGAGGTTAATCAGTTGACGGATTAGTAATGCATAACATGAGCTTGCTAGATCGAGAGATTGATAGGTTGTCGGGAGAAGAATAAATCTTGAGAACTGTTGGGATTTAGATGATAATTAGAATCTAATCTACGTCTAGAACTTACTCGAGAGAGAGGGTCTAGATAATTTAGTGATTCTCCTGCAAATTTAGAAAATAAATTTGGTTTAATTTGTTAATTCAATTCATAGAATCCATAGGCATGTAAACCCCGGAATCTATTTTTCCCCTGAAGTTCCCGTTTGATTTTTGTGTTCTTGTTTTATTAGTTATTTAATTCTTTAGTTTTATTTAGTTCAAAAATACAACCTTTTATTCTGGTCATCTAGATAAAGTAAAATAGTTTTAATTGAGTACTTAGTTGGGTTACATAGCTTGTAACAGCCCAGTCCCGAGATAGGGATTAATGAATGGGGATGGGGTGTTATTAAGGGATTAACGAATAAGGACGGACGATTAACAAAGAAGGTTTACGAATAAAGATATACTTTCGAAAGATAGGCGGTGATACTCGAGTTTACTTGATTAAGAAGAAAACATGCTTAAGCGTAATAACACGGCTAACTAATCAGATACCAACAAGCATAGGCCCATTCATAGGTCAAAGCGTATAAACAAATACCAACATGAACAAGCCTCTTTATAGGCAAAAGGAAAATATACTCGTGAAGCAGGAATAAAGTTGAATATGCATCACTTATATATATAATCATGTCTGGGGAATATTTGTAGAATCTCGATAAACATAATAGAACTTAGGAATTATAAAGAGTGTATCAAAGTAGCAGAAACATCATGGGATTTCAAAGAAACTTATATAATAGCAAAATAATCATGGCAGTCAACCCACATCCACAGCCACCATCATCCTCAGCATCTCAACCTGAAAACATTTGAAAAAGAGGGTGTGAGCACTAATGTACTCAGTGGGTTTTAATAAAAGCTTCTTTAATAACTTTGAAAAATATCCAATAATCAACTGGCGGTATATGTAGAGCAAAATGCAAAAGCCCTCTCCATATCCGCAAAACCTTTTCTTTACTTTTGGGCCCAACCTTGGCTCAAACTTAATGTCAACTGCACCCTTAGGCATGACATAGGATAGAAGATGGGTTACCTCAAATATCCAAATAAGTTTGCGAGAGAATTAACCTAGCAGTGACTCACTTAAATGATCAAAGATCATAAATTCTGAGCTCGATCCTGGCTATAAAAGCTATATTCTTCCTTTCTTAACTTCCTTGCTTTCTTAACTTAGCTTCCTTACCTTAACTTAGCTAGAAATATTGAGCCTAGAGCAACCGTCTAAGGTTAATCCTTTATTTAAGCATGACTTCGGCCTATCAGGGATTTATCACTACCCTAAAAGGCAATGCTTAGGTAAATAAACTTTAGTAAAATCCAACATTCAGATACGAGCAAATGAACGTGCATAAACATAAATTGCAATTAAAGCCATTCTAATTATCTCATACTAGCATAAACAATACTTAATAAATTCTAGCATATCTAAACATACTTGAGAGCTCACTTAACATATAATAACTTCATTTCCTTCCTTTGTACAGAGATCAATCAGGTAGAGCAAAATATATTTATTGGATATCTCATTTGCCTTAACATGCTTCTAGAGCTTATTAGCTCAAACTTTAGATGAGTATAGATTTATCCACCTCGACTACTGAGCAGAAGATGAAGCAACGAGTTGATGATCTTTCTCTGAGTTTCCACGGGGATTACTACCTCATACAAAAGTCGAATCATCGACTTAGCGGCCTTCTTCGAAGATTATAACAACTAATATGAAATTAAACAATATCTAACTCATCTACACTTAAATAGGACTTAAACATAGATAGGACGACTTTAGAACTTTTAGAACACATGAGGATTTGAAAGACTCGATTTTAGAACACGATTAACGACAAAACATGACGGCAGAGGCATTGCACAGGCCGTGCTAATTAATGGGGTGAGAAATAAAATGCCCAGACTTTCGACACGGGCCGTGCAAGCATAGCACGGTCCGTGCAAGCCCTAGCACGGTCTGTGCTAACCTTGCACGGTCCGTGCTAGCTTTCTAGACTCATGCCGAGAGTTCTTGACGGCTTTGCACGGGCCGTGCAACCCTTGCATGGTCTGTGCTCCTTCACGAACTTCCAAAACTTTCGATCGAAGTGTTGGTCGAGACGTTACTTGGTTACCTCTCCCTTTTCTCGATGTTTTAAACTTGAAACGAGGCTTAGAACTTTAAATAAAACATAGAAACGAACATGATTTAATCTTTAAAAAAATTGGCTTAGAACGGAATAAACACGACAATCCTCTTTGAATACTTAAAATAATGATGAAATCTTAAATATAACTTGAACGGAATTTCAACGAAATAACGAGACTAATTACGAGAAATAATGACGAGAATAATAACAAGCAATATAACGAAAACACTATTAACTTGGAACTTCAACAAGAATCAAAATATAACTTTAGACGGAAAGTAAATGAGTAATAATGAAGAATATGAAGAACACAAAGAATGGAAAGTAAATGCGGAATTTAAAATATAAGAAAGAAAATGGAAATCGAGACCGACGAACAAGAATGGACGGATTTAGGTGCGTCTAAAGAAGATGGCTAGCTCGGTGTCTTATCGAGTTGTAACGGAAATAGAGCCGCCCACTATAACCCAATGGCGCCCCTAGCACCTTTCCTCACTGCATCCCTTCCACGTCACTCCGTTCCTCGTTTTGCAGAACACTCACGAAGAACGCTTTTCACTTCGATAGAATTCTCTCGGCTCTCAAAGCTTTCCCACTCTCTCAACTTGGAAGTGAATGTGTAACAGCCCGGTCCCGAGATAGGGATTAATAAATGGGAACGAGGTATTATTAAGGGATTATTATGAATTAAACGGGGTTACTTGACTACGAAAGAAGTTTGATTAAAGGATATGAATAGCAAGGGCTTCAACTAACATGAATATGCATGCTCATTCGGAGATTAATCAATTAAACAGACACCAATATATAAGAGGGGATAGAGCTAGATATGCATCATTATACTAATAAGATCAGTTTGGGACATTTTGTTCATAACATAGAATTAGGAAATATGTTCGAAATTCAAATGATGTATATCAGAGTAGCAGAATTATAGTGGGATTTGTAAAATACTTAAACAACAGCAAAAACTTGGCAGCCAACCCACATCCACAGCCACCAACGACCTCAGCATCTTAACCTAAAAATATTTGAAAAAGAGGGTGTGAGCACTAATGTACTAAGTGGGTTTTTGCAAAAACTCTTCAACAACTTTGAGAATATCCAATAATCAAATAATGGAATATAGAGAGCAAAACGCAAAAGCCCTCTTTATACACGTAAAACCTTTTATTTTCTTTTTGGGCCCAATCTTGGCTCAAACCTGATGTCAACTGTACTCTCGGGCATGCCGAAGGATAGAAGAGGGGTTACCTCAAACATCCCAATGAGTTTGCAAGGGAATTAACCCAGCAGTGACTCACTGTAAAAGATCAAAGATCACAACTTCTGAGCTCGAGTCCTGGTTATAGCAAGACTATGTTCTTCTTGTCTTTCTTAACTTAAACTTATCTTTCTTTACTTAACTTACTTGGATTATCAAACCTAGAGGAATCATCTAGGTTAATTCTTAACTGAAGAGGATCTTGGCCTACAAGGGATTTTCTAACATCCAAAAGGCAACCCTAAGTACTATAGACTTAGCAAAATCTAACACTCAATTATGAGGAAATAGATGCGTATAAACATGATTGCAATTAAAGCAATTCTAACATCTCATGCTAGCATAAATTGTACTTAACAATCTTATCATGAATAAATCATGCTTGAGAGCTTGATAACTTTCTTTCTTTACTTTCTTTGCACAGAGACTAATCAGGCAGAGCAAAAATGTTCTATTGGATATCTCATTTGCCCTAACATGCTTCTAGAGCTCATTAGCTCAAACTTTTAGAAAACGTATAGGTTTACCCAGCTCGATTACTGAGCAGAGGATGAGGCAAAAGGCTTACTCTTCTTCTCCGGGTTCACACTGGGCGCAATTCCTCTGTGCAAATGCACAACTTCCTTAACATACAGCTGGGCTAATTGATCTAGCCCATCTGTCATTTTAACAGCAACGAAATGTGCTGATTTTGATAATCGATCCACGATTACCTAAATAGCAGTATTCTCCCGCTTAGACTTTGGCAAACCTATTACAAAGTCCATATTAATATGATCCCACTTCCATTCAGGTATTTCTAAGGGTTAGAGCAAACCAGAAGGTTTTTAATGCAAAGTTTTCACTTGCTGACAATTCAAACACCTTTCTACGAAGGCGGCTACTTCTCTCTTCATGTTGTTCCACCAGAAGTTCCTCTTGAGGTCTTGATACATCTTGGTATTTTCGGGATGTGCTGTATATGGCGTGTCATGTGATTCACACATGATTTCCTCCTTTAGTTCTTCCTTTCTTGGCACACAAAGCCTTTCTTTGAATAAGAGCACGTTATCGGTGGCTTCCGTGAAGTCTTGCGAGCTATCAGATTGTGTTTCTAGTCTTTTCTTTTTAAGAAACTCGTCTCCTCTCTGGGCTTCAATTATCATTTCCCTTAGGTCGGGCTGAGCGATTATTGTGGTAATTTGTGCTTGAATGGTCTCAGGTGGTGTTAGCACTTCAATTCTCAACTTCTCGAACTCCTTGCGAAGATCCTCCTGGACTAGAACGAGTCCTAACTCTGTCTTCTTCTTCCTACTTAGGGTATCTGCTACCATATTCGCCTTACCTGGGTGGTAGTAAATCATGCAGTCGTGATCCTTTACAAGTTCTAGCCATCTTCTCTGCCTCATGTTAAGATCTTTTTACTCGAAAAAATACTTTAGGCTCTTGTGATATGAGAAGATCTCACACTTGGCTCCGTAGAGATAGTGCCTCCAGATCTTCAGCGCATGAACAATTGCTGCTAGCTCTAAGTCATGTGTGGGATAGTTCTGCTCGTGATTCTTAAGTTGCCACGAAGCATAAGCAATCACCTTTCCTCTCTGCATCAGCACGCATCCTAATCCTTTCTTTGACGCATCGGCGTAAACCACAAAATCTTCATTTCATTCCGAAATAGCCAAAACTGGGGTTGTGGTTAGCATCTTCTTCAAGGTTTGGAAACTTTCCTCGCACTCTGGCATCCACTTGAACTTGGAGTCCTTTTTTAGCAATCGTGCCATGGGCTTAGATATCGTCGAGAATCCTTCGATGAATCTACAATAATATCCAGCGAGTCCTAGGAAACTTCTTATCTCATTCACGTTCCTTGGAGACTTCCAATTGCTTACAGCTTCAATCTTTGCTGGATCCACCTTGATTCCTTCTACTGAAACTATATGACCTAAAAACATAACTTCTTTGAGCCAAAACTCATACTTACTAAACTTAGTGAAAAGTCTTTCTCCTCTTAACGTCTCCAGCACCACTCTTAGGTGCTCTTGGTGTTCTTCTTTATCCTTCGAATAGATGAGGATATCATCTATGAAAACTAGCACAAACTTATCTAAATACGGATGAAAAATCCGGTTCATTAAATCCATGAAAACTGCTGGGGCATTGGTCAATCCAAATGGTATTACCACAAACTCGTAATGCCCATAGCGAGTCCTAAAAGCAATCTTAGGAATATCCTCCTTTCGGATCTTCAACTGATGATACCCTGATCTTAAGCTGATCAAAGAGATTGTCTATTCTTGGGAGAGGGTATCGATTCTTTATGGTCAGCTTATTAAGCACTCTATAGTCGATGCACATTGTCAATGTGCCATCCTTCTTCTTCACGAACAAGATTGGAGCTCCCCAAGGCGACACACTAGGTTAGATAAAACCTAGGTCTAATAACACTTGCAGTTGAACATTGAGTTCTTGCAACTCCTTAGGCGCCATTCTGTAGGGGGCTTTCGAAATTGGAGCGGCTCCTGATTCTAACTTGATGGCGAACTCCATCTACATGTCTGGAGGCAGTCCTGGTAGCTCTTTTAGGAATACATCGGGGTATTCTCTTACGACTGGAACATCTTCAATTGACAACTCTCCTTTCTTTTTCCTTGTCAAGTTAACTAAGAATGCTTGGCAACTATTCCTCTTCATCATCTTGGCGGCCTTCAGAGCGGATATCACTGGGACTTTGGTTCCCAGCCTTGATCCGTAGATCTTCACCTCGGGTTTTCCGGGTGGTCAAAACACTACTTCCCTCTCAGGACAGCTTATGGAGGCATAAGCTGAGGCTAACCAATCCATTCCTAGGATTATATCGAAGTCCGGAATCTTTATTACATAAAGATTTGACTTAAAGGTTTCCCCTTTTATTTTCAATTCTAGGTGAGAGCAGACCTTCCTAGACATCATTCTTTTTCCAGAGGGAATACTTATCTCTAGAGCATTCTCAGCGTTCTCGGGTTTTATCTTCAGTCTCTTACAAACAAACTCAGCTATAAACGAATGCGATGCTCCAATATCAAAGAGAGCTAAAACGGGCGTCTCAAAAAGAGTAATCATACCTGCTAGATTACCTAGGGCCTTAGCAGCTTGCTGCTAATTGAGAGCATAAGTACGAGCTGGCTGAGGTGGCCTCTGTTAGACCTGTCAAAATGGCCTGGGCCCGTCGGGCCGGTCCGTCTCCGCCAATTTTTTAGGCGGTTTGGGCTTTAATTTTGAGACCCATTTTTCTAGCGGGCCCAGGCGGGTAAGCCCGTGGCGGGGCGGGCAGCCCGTCAGACATGTAAATATATATTTTTTTATTACTTATTATAATTTATAAATTATTTATAATACCTAGTTCCTATTTTAAAAAATGAAAAATGGATAATAAAAAATTGAGTTTACCCTAATTAAACTAGCACCGCTCTCCCACTGTTTTGTTCTGAATCACTCTCATCTCGCTCTTCCTGCTCTCCTCTCGTCCATCACGCCGCTCGCCTCTAGCCTCTCACTGTTTGCTACTCTCCGATCTCCCACCTTCTCAATCTTCTGCTCCAATATAACTCTTCTCACTGCAAGGAGACAATAGCAGCAACTGCTCTCACAACAATAATTGTTCTCGTTGCAGCAGCTCTCTTGCATCAACTCTTATCTCGTAGGTAAGTAACTAAATGCAAATTTAAAATTAATATTTCAATTTATATTTTGTCTGAACAATTCTTCCTACGGCAGCCAATTAATCTTGCAACATCTCTTCTCGCAACAACAGTAGCTCTTCTCGAATTGAAGCAGGTTAATAATTAAATGCAAATTTGGTATTGTGTTGTTGGAATGCAAATTTGGCGAATTCAAATTCCTAGTTGCTTGAATGTGGAACATAAATTCCGACCCCTATATGGTTATCTCTATTTTTTTAGACCAACCCATATATTTCAAGTTATATTAACATTCATAGATCTAAGACTAATAGTGATGGCTAAAAGATTTTAGTTCAAATTCCATTAATATTTTATAGCTCACAGTCACAGCACATAAAACTTAAAATATATGGAGGGAGAAATTTAAACATGAAAGTTGAAATTAACGTAGAAAATCTTCAAATTATTGAGCAGATTTTGTGTAGTGCAAATTGTTGTGCAGTATAATTATTGTGCAGATTTTGTATAGTGTTGTGCAGATTATTGAGCAGATTTTTGTGTAGTGTTGAGCAGATTTTGTGTAATTATTGAGCATATTTTTGTGTAGTGTTGTGCAGATTTTGTATAGTGTTGTGCAGATTATTGAGCAAATTTTTGAGTAGTGTTGTCTTGTTGAGCAGATTTTGTGTAATTATTGAGCAGATTTTTATGTGGTGTTGAACAGATTTTATTGAGCAGATTTTTATGAAAGGATCTACCTCTTTGCTCCAAAATGTCAATTTAGATGCATCACAAGATGTCGGGGTTCTTAAGGATGATCAAAATGAAACTCCAAATCAAACTCAAACCCAAGTGTCTGCATCAGGAACTGATAATAAGAAAGCGGCAAATAATAAGAAAAAAGAAACTTCTAATGTTTTGCCTTTTTCATAAAGAAAGGGATAGGTGAAGATGGAATTCAGAGATCTGAATATAAGGGGTATGTTTAGGTCCAAATTTACACTTATAATTTCCGGTTTATGCTCGCTAGACACTACTTAGGACCACACCCGCAATTGGACGGGGTCAATTGTAGGAGCGACGAGCTTAACCCGAGTCGATCTCTCAAGGAAGACTCTATGAGAAAGAACTGTCTATAGGCTACACATGCTTTCGACAAAACAACTAAAATGCAATCTAAACATTCTAATCAAGAGATTTTGGAGATTTAAACTAGAATTTAAATGAACAATCAACAAAACAAACAATAACGATTTAAATGCAAGAAAATGGAAATGAAGATTAGAGGAATTAAGTTGATTAAGGTATTAGGGTGTAGATTCTCTCAATGGTTGATTACTATGCTTTATTTGAGTTGATAATGCAAATCTCACAAGTATGGTAGACCCATCCAATTAGTTTAACGTCTATTAAAGTCACGGATATCCGTTAAACCTCTCTTAGCTATACCATGCAAAATGAGACAAACAAACTAGGTTTAGGAGCCCATGCACCTAGTATCGAAGGAATTAAATCCGGAGTTAGGTTCACAATCAAGAAATCCCCTAAATCCTACCAATGCTCAAGTGATGATCAAGCACTTAAACATAAATAAGAACAATTCCAACAACAACAACCAACATAAACAAGCATAGATCACAACCAAATCGATCCTCTCCCCCTAATAGGGAGATTAGCCACTAAACATGCTCAAAACAACATAAACATCATAGAAGAACTCCATTTCATAAATCAAATGTAAATGAACACAACTTCTACAATATTATATATCCTTCAAGAGTTTGGAACAAATCCCACAAAAACATCCAAGAAATACAAGAAAGTGCACAAGAAACCTCCTCCTAGCTTAGCTTCCACATGAGCTCGTCGTTGGTCTTCTCGTTCCCTTTCTTTCCTTCTTGGCTTGGTTTCCTTGCTCTCCTCTTTCTCCTCTTCTCTTTAGTGGAAAATGGTGGTGAAATGATGGTGAAAAATGGTGTGTAGAGTATGGAAGAGTGAAGAAAATGGTGAAGGTAGTGTAGAGAAAAAAATGGAGGAGGGTGGGTGAAGAAGATGAAGTGTTGAATGGTAGTCAATGTGTATCCAAAAAAAGAAGTCTCCAATGATTGACGGTGTCCCCCCCCTTTTTGATCCCCAAAATCCAATTTCATAAAAGAGAGAGAGAAGATCGTAAGGGAGAGAGAGAGAGAGACAATGGTGAGATGATTGATGAGAGGAGAGAGGAAAGGTGGTGGTAAGGTGATGGTGATGGACATTAAATGTGAGAGATTTGGGAGGAGGATTTTGTGGAGGAAAAGTCCACAAAGCTAGGGTTAGGTTAAATAAATACCTATTATCCTAGTTTTTAAATTAGATTGACTCCAAGCTCTAGAATCCTCATGCAAAAGGAATGAATGATGAAGGGCACTCATTGGGTCCAAGATGCCAAGAGGGAGAAGGGAAAAACAAGTGCCAACAAGGCGCTGATTGAGAGGGAAACGCCAGCCCGCGCGCCCGCGCGGCGTCGCGCGCCCGCGGGGTTCAAGAATGCCGCGCGCTCGCGGGGCTCCCGCGCCCGCGGGGTGCCTGCGCCGAGAACACCCCCGCGCGGCCGCGGGGTCTTGGGCGCCTGAAGTTGCGCGGCCGCGGGGCTTGCGCGTCCGCGGGGTTCACCTTTCTTACAGGTTTATCTTTTCCGGCCCATCTTCGCTCCACGCTACCTTAGCACCTAAAAATCGAGATTTTCCGAACAAAAGCTCAAGTTTTTCAAAACTTGGCAAAATCCACCATAAAAGCAACCAGTGAAGAAATTCACACGAAAACACGAAATAAACGAGAACAAAAAACTAGAAAATAACTTACAGAATATGCAAAATTATGCAATAAAACAACACAAATACATACTAAACAACTCCCCCACACTCAGTTCTTTGCTTGTCCTCAAGCAAATAAGAAATTAAAAATATGAAGCAAGAAGGAAATACTCGTGAGGTGATCATGAATTTTTGACAAATTGCATGGTTCCCACAAAAACGATCATTATCCAAGAATGTGAACAAAATATCCAATCAAGTGAATAGCTTGTTCTCTCAAGTCTAAGAAAAATACGTTAGCTCAATTTTTCATTAAGCTACTTCCCCACAAATCAAAACCAATTTATTAAGAACAAACTACCAAAAACACGAGGGGTTGCAACATAGGACAAGAGTCATTAGGTAAAATCATCGAGATAAAACGAGCTTCCCAATGTGGTTTCCCAGACTCATCATGCATTTGTAAAAAGGTTGACAAACACACGAGAGGAGTAGAATCCGGAGTGCCATCCCCTTTATTTAAAGAAAATAATAGGGATATGGATCAAAGTTCACAAGGTGAAAATCATAAGGAGGAAATCCCTAGTTTCCTTGTGTGGTTTCCCATACTCATAGTCGCATAAATCAACTAGAGGAGTAGAGATCCTAATTTTTCCCTTTTCATATCTCATTTATTTATTTATTATTATTTATTTTTTTTCATAGAAGACATGATTGAAGGGAGTAATTTTCATGAAAAAGACTAGGTATGCTTCCCAAACCTTTGAGAACACAATCTTTCAACATCAATCATCAATTATGCGATCACATTCAAAGATAAATAATGTTTACGAGTGAAACCACGAACAATTCACAACTTATGATCGATTCAAGTTAAATCCTTGAAGATTCATATTTAAAATTGTTCAAATTTTTACGGTCGGACAAAACAAAACAAGAACTAAGCGAGAGAATTACCACATATCTATTTAACTAGAATAACAACCTTAATAACAAAATCAACACAATAAATTAAAACAAAAACATCACATGAACAATCACAATCCACATCATAACATAACATAATAAGCACTACTCCCCCACACTTAAAACATGCATTGTCCTCAATGTATGAAACACAATGGAATAGGAGTCTAAGGGAGTGGAAAACATCACAAGGTGTAGAGGACCGGCAACAGGCGCTGGTTCCTACAAACGTACGACAAATACAACGAACGACAACCAAAGGAGTAAACGAGAAACAATAAAACACGCACACTAACACGAGAGAACACGAAAGAAACACAAAAAAAACTTCACTGTGGTGGTGGCTCATAAGGCGGCTGTGGAGGCGGCGGGTAAGGATAGGAGAGCGTCCAATTGTTCCAGCTTTGCTCGAGAGCCGTCATCCTCTCATCGTGGCTGTCAAGGCGGCCAAAGACACTCTGCCTCAAATCCCCCACATCCTGGCGAAGGGACCCCAGCTCGTGGCGAAACTCGCCCATTGAGGCATCAAATCTCTCCTGAAACTGCCCCATAGTCTGACTGTAAGTCTGCTGGAACTGGCCCATGGATGCATCCAAATGCTGGCGAAATTGGCCCATAGAGTCCGCATAAGACTGCTGGAAGCTCTGCTGAAACTGGCCCATAGAGGTGTCAAAATGGTCCTGGAAGGACCTCCAATCAGCCTGATACCCATGGGGGGGCATCATCGAGGGATAAGGCTGCGGCTGGAATTGGGCTCGGCCCTCTTGCTCGTTATCCTCTTCTCCTTCTTCATTCTCTCCGCCGTCCTGATCTTCCTCATTCGCTCCTCCTTCCTGCTCGGCCTCATCATCATCATCATCATCGCCCCGGGGGGCTGAAGAAGAACCGGCTTCTCTATCACATCGAAGGGCCGCAATCTGAGCATTCATAAAGTTTGAGACACAGGGCCGCTGAGTGTGAGGAAGTTGTCTTCTGTTATCCAAGACAATCTGAGCTCGCTTGAGCTCTTCCATAGTGATCATGAGCTCTCGGATCTTGCTTTGGCCGTCAGGGAGGGGTCCATGGTCGGGAATCAAGCCAAGCTTCACAGCCAAAGCCGTGATAAATGCACAAAAGGAGGGATGCATCTTTGTGCGCCTCGTCATCTGCTGAATTGCGTTCCAAATGAAATAGGACGGGCAGATCTTTGTGTTGTGAAGGGCGCACCAAAGAAGATACACCTCAGTGGCGTTGACTTTGTTGGCCTGTTCCTTGCCTGAAATGGAGTATGCAAGGAACTTGTGCATGATTGCAAGTGCAGGGTCCCTAATGAAGCCGGTTGGTTTTCCTTGCGAATCCCAATTGTTGAACCCTGTGAGCTCGTGCCAGGCGGCAGCAGTGTCAAAGTCAATAGGCTTATCACGTGGCCCAGTTGTCGAAAACCCGAAATATGCTTTCAGTCTGGCCAAAGTGACTTCAAATTCCTCTCCAAGCATACGGAAGGTAATCTTGGAATTCACATTATCAAGCTTGAAGGTAACTAAAAACTCAAGGCACAGTGGCTTCAAGCCGACATACTTCAATTTAGCAAATTTATCCAATGTGAGCACTTTCAAATATTTCTCCACTTTGTTATCCATTTTCAGCAACCTCAACAAATTCCAATCCAGATAGCGCGGATTAGTAATTTCAAATTCATCGAAGTTTTGGAAACGGTTACCTTCAGCGTGTGTGCGAACAGGGAATGGGCACTGGTACAACTCTTGGAGATCTTCTAGTTCCTCCGCTTGGTGAGAAGAGGACGGATTCTTGGTCCTAGGAGGCATGGTGGAAGGAGGAGCACGACTGGAGTCGGGAAGAACAGCGAGAGAGAGAGGCGCGGACAGGGGCGCGCGGCCGCGGGAGGAGCGCGAGCGCGGGGCCTGGCGGGCAGCAGCGCGCGGCCGCGGGGACGAGCGCGGTCGCGGGGCTTTGGTGGCTGAATAGCGCGGCCGCGGGGAGGAGCGCGGTCGCGGGGGCTTGCGGGGTTGGAGAAAATTCCGGCGCAACGGGGCGAACGGCGGCGGTGAGCGGAGGAGTGGCTGGGAGCGGCGAACGGAGGGGAAGCTTGGAGGAAATTGCGCGCGGGCGCGGGGCTTCGACGCGGTCGCGGTGACGAATGGGGTGACGTGAATGTGTGACGTGAGGTTGAGAATTTGGGATTATTTGGTGGGTTGGGATCTGGAGTTTGCTGGGGTTTGATGGTGGAAAAGGAGGGGGATATTGGGATCCATAGAGAGGAGGGAGTAGCCCTAAAGCGGCGCAAGGGATGGGAGGAATTAGGGTTCAAACGGGTGGTCCCCCTTTTAAAGGGGAGAGAGTGCGCGACCGCTGGGGACAGCGCGGCCGTGGGGCGTGCGGGGCTCGCGCGCTCGCGGGGACGTCCGCGCCCGCGGGCATCCCTTTTTGCCAATTTTCCTCGCGCGCTCGCGGAGCCGCTCCGCCGAGAGGTATGTCGCGCGGCCGCGGGGAGAGCGCGGTTGCGGGCGTCCTGCTGTGAGAAGGGTCGCGCGGCCGCGCGGGGTGCGCGGTCGCGGGACTTTCCTTGGCCAATTTTTTCCGCAATTGCTTCCCTCGCTTCATTTCTCCTCAACCTGCTCATAAACTTCAAAAACGCTAAACACACAAACACAAAATAGATTAATTAACATAATTAAAAATAAGAAAATTATGGGTTGCCTCCCATGCAGCGCTCATTTTAATGTCTCGAGCTAGACGAAGTTTTCGGAGCATTCACTCGGAATTGACAAGTTTCAATTCCTCCACAACGGCTTCATGCGAAAACCTTTCATAGTATGGCTTGACTCGATGGCCATTCACTTGGAACGTAACATTCGTCACCGGGTTCTTCAATGTGACCACTCCGTAGGGGAACACTTCTTCAATGAAAAATGGGCCGCTCCAACGTGATTTGAGTTTCCCGGGAAAAAGCCGCAATCTAGTGTTGAAAAGGAGAACCTTCATGCCCGGCATGAGTTCTTTCTTGAAAATTCGCCTATCATGTAGTCTCTTCACTTTATCTTTGTAAATCTTGGCGTTGTCATATGCTTCGTTTCTCAATTCGTCGAGCTCGGACAATTGCAAGGCTCGCTCCTTTCCCGCATTTTCAAGATCACAATTCACCGCCTTTATAGCCCAATAAGCTCGGTGCTCGATTTCAACGGGGAGATGACATGCTTTGCCATATACAAGGCGGTATGGGCTCATTCCTAGAATTGTTTTGTAGGCCGTCCGGTATACCCAAAGAGCATCCGGTAGCTTTTGTGACCAATCCTTCCTCGTCACATTCACGGTCTTCTTCAAGATGTTTTGAATTTGTTTGTTGCTCGTCTCAACTTGACCGGAAGTTTGAGGATGATATGGAGTCGCCACCTTGTGAGTCACTCCATTTTTCTTGAGCAATTTTGCAAAAAGCTTGTTGGTGAAATGAGTTCCACCGTCACTTATAATCGCCCCAGGGAATCCAAACCTACTCAAAATATGTTCCTGCACGAACTTGACAACCACATTAGCGTCACAAGACCTAGTGGGGATTGCTTCAACCCACTTTGACACATAATCAACCGCTAAGAGGATATACTCGAAGCCAAATGAGTTAGGGAATGGTCCCATAAAATCAATCCCCCAAACATCGAAAATTTCAACAACAAGATTGACATTTAGGGGCATTTCATTTCTCCTCCCAATATTACCAAGCCTCTGGCATTTATCACATGAAATGGAGTAAGCATGAGCATCTTTAAAAATTGAAGGCCAATACAAACCGGATTGTAGGATCTTTCTAGTCGTCTTTTGTCCTCCAAAATGGCCACCACAATGAGATGAATGGCAAAAGGCTAGAACATCGGTTTGCTCCTCTTCCGGGACGCATCTTCGAATGATCTCATCTTTTCCCAAATGGAAAAGGTATGGATCGTCCCAAAAGTAACACCTACACAGTGCCAAAAATCTTTTCTTCTCTTGAAAAGAGAGGTTAGGTCTCAATTTATCACAAGCAAGATAATTGACAATATCGGCATACCAAGGGGAGGAATCAAGCTCAAGAACATGCTCATATGGAAATGTATCACAATCAACTCCTTTTTCATGCAACAAATTGAAATTTTCATCAACGGGGAGGCGGGATAAATGGTCCGCTACCACGTTTTCACACCCCTTCCTATCTTTAATCTCAACATCAAATTCTTGCACAAGCAAGATCCACCTAATGAGTCTAGGTTTAGCTTGTGGTTTGGTCAACAAATGCCTTAAAGCCGCATGGTCACTATGCACGATTACTTTAGAACCTAAGATGTAGGATCTAAATTTATCCAAATAAAACACAACGGCCAGCAATTCTTTTTCGGTTGTGGTATAATTTACTTGAGCACTATTCAAGGTGAGGCTAGCATAGTAAATTACACGAAGAATTTTATCAATACGTTGACCCAAAACGGCGCCAACGGCGGAATTTGATGCATCACACATGATCTCAAATGGTAAGGACCAGTCAGGGGGAACAACAATTGGTGCGGTGATCAATTTCTTCTTAAGAGTATTAAAAGCATGCAAGCATTTTTCATCAAACTCAAAAGGAACATCTTGAGCAAGTAAATGGCATAGAGGTTGGCTAATTTTCGAGAAGTCTTTAATAAACCTACGGTAAAAACCGGCATGGCCTAGAAAGCTTCTAATTCCTTTCACATTAACGGGTGGAGGCAATTTTTCAATCACATCTACCTTAGCCTTGTCTACACTCATTCCTTCTTTAGACACAACATGACCAAGCACTATGCCACTAGTAACCATGAAATGACTCTTTTCCCAACTAAGAGTTAGGCTACTTTCTATGCACCGTTTCAAGACAAGTTCCAATTTCTCTAAACAATCGGAAAATGAGGATCCAAAAACCGAAAAGTCATCCATGAATACCTCAATGAAGTCTCCAATCATTTCGGAGAAAATGGAGAACATACACCTTTGGAAAGTGCCCGGTGCATTGCATAGTCCAAATGGCATTCTTCGACACGCAAACGTACCAAACGGGCATGTGAATGCGGTCTTGGCTTGGTCCTCCGGCGCTATGGCCACCTGAAAATAACCCGATAAACCGTCAAGAAAGCAATAAAAACTATGGCCGGCTAATTTATCAAGTATTTGATCAATGAAAGGAAGGGGAAAATGGTCTTTTCTTGTGGCGGCATTGAGCTTTCGATAGTCAATGCACATTCTCCACCCGGTGGTGGTTCGAGTAGCCACATGTTCTCCTTTATCGTTCTCAACGACCGTTATCCCTCCTTTCTTTGGCACCACATGGACCGGGCTCACTCATTCACTATCGGCTATGGGATAAATGATCCCTTCCGCTAGGAGCTTAAGAATCTCCTTCTTTACGACTTCCATGAGCACGGGGTTGAGCCTCCTTTGCCCTTCACGAACCGGCTTAGCCCCTTCTTCTAGAATAATGCGATGCATACACGTAGAGGGGCTAATGCCTTTGATGTCGGAAAGACTCCATCCAATGGCTTGCTTGTTCCTCTTTAGTACGGCTGCTAAGAGGTCATCTTCATCTTTTTCTAGCCCGGAAAAGATGATCACGGGCTTCTTCTCTTCATCGTCGAGATAGACGTATTTGAGATGAGACGGGAGCTCCTTGAGCTCGAGCTCGGGAGTGGGCTTAACTTCCTCTTCGGTTGAGGCCATGACTTGCATTAGACTCATGCCTTCTCCGAGCAAGGTCTCCATCTCGTCGGCATTCCACCCGTCTCCCCCACACTTGAGGTAGGCTTCGTCCATAGCAAGCTCCTCGGACGAGGTTTCACTTCTCCACGGAGCACCTATTTCCTGTAAGAAAACCTCCTCGGCCAAGACATCAATAGCATCTATGTAAGAACAATTTTCCTCAAATGAGGAGACGGGAATAGCCTTGTTTTCATGTACGGAAAATGACACCGTTTCTCCTAACACCGACATCTTTAATGTTCCATTTTTAACATCAATCAAAGTGTTAGTTGTAGCCATAAAAGGTCTACCTAGGAGGAGCGTGTGTTCTTTACCCGTTTCCTTAACATCTCCCACATCCAAAACAACAAAATCAACCGGTATTATCAAACCTCCAACCTTAACTAGAATGTCCTCTATTATTCCCCTCGGATATCTTACGGACCTATCCGCTAATTGTAGACACATTCTAGTTGGTTTCAATTCTCCTAACTCTAATTGTTTATAAATAGAGTAAGGCATCAAATTAATTCCGGCTCCTAGATCTAGCATACCACATGCTTCTTTGCCATTTCCCAAAGCAATTTTGAGAGTGAAACTACCTGGATCACGGAGCTTTGGTGGGAGTTGATGTTGTAGGATTGCACTTGCCACTTCGGACACTTCAATCTTCTCGTCCTCCACAAATTTCCTCTTCTTGGAAGCTAGTTCTTTGAAGAACTTGACATAGGCCGGCACATTTCGAATAACATCAAGAAGTGGAAGGTTGACATTCACCTTTGAAAGGAGCTTGTAAAACTCTTGGAATTGAGTGTCTTGCTTCTCATTCCTCAACCGGCTTGGAAATGGAATTGGAGGATTGTAAGGATTGGAAGCCTTGTGGAGAGTGGGCTTCTTAACTTCTTCACTCTTCTTTTCGGGCTCTTTGTGTTGTTGTTGAAGAGCCTCCTTTTCTTTTTCATCCTCCTCGGTTGGACTCGGTTCTCCAACCTTATTATCGATCACCTTTCCTCCTCGAAGAACGGTAATGGCTTGAGCTTGCTCCGGTTGGCTTGGCAACTTGCCCGGCTTGGCTTGCTTGGCCAATTCTCCAACGGTTCCGGCTATTTGTCCCACTTGAGTCTCAATTCTCTTCACAGAAGCCTCAACGGATTCAAATCTTTGTTAAGTGGCTTGGATGAAGGTTTGCAACGTGTCTTGCAATGTTGGCCTTGGCGGTTGGTTCGGTTGGGCCGGGTATTGTTGCGGCCTCGGATAAGGTGGAGCTTGGCCTCCTTCGGCTTGTTGAGGTGGAGGCGGCTGTTGTGGTGGTAGAGGAGGTTGTTGAGGTTGTTTCCAAGAGAAATTCGGATGATTTCTCCATCCAGGATTGTATGTTTGAGAGTAGGGGTTATATTGTTGGCGCGGTTGAAAACCTTGGAGAGCATGCACTTGCTCTTGAAGAACATGGAAATGAGCTTCTTCACTTGTCTCCGTCTCAATTGATCTTTGGCACACATTGGCTCCATGGCCATACTCTCCACAAATCCCGCAAGTCTCAACGGTCATCACTTGTTGGGGTGGTCTCTCGGACGTTCGAAGCATCTCTACTTGTCTTGTCAACTCGGCAAGTTGCTTTGTCACATCATAACTAGGGTTGGCTTCATTGACGGAAGCTCTCTTCCCCCTAGCACTCTTTTGTTGGGAAGTCGTGGCCATTGTCTCATATATGTTTGAGACTTCTTCGGCGGTCCGACCTCCAATGTCCCCTCCCGATGCATTGTCCACCATATATTGGAAATTTTGAGAAAGCCCGTCGTAGAAAAATTGGTTGAGCAACTCGGGTGCGAGATGGTGGTGAGGACATTGTTGTTGGAGACCTCGAAATCGATCCCAAGCTTCATGAAATGATTCACCCGGAGATTGGGTAAAAGTAACAATTTGAGCTCTCAAGTCTTGGGTCTTTTGATTTGAGTAGTACTTGGCCATGAACTTCTCGTAGACGGCATTCCAATTGGCCAATGAATTGGCCGGAAGAGACATGAACCACGTCTTGGCTCGATCCTTCAAGGTGTAGGGAAAACACCTCATCTTCAATTGATCTTCGTTCAAACCTTGTAGAGGAAAGGTCTGAACAACGGAATAGAACTCCCGGATGAAGTTCAAAGCATCTTCGGCCGGCATCCCGTAGAATGAGGGAAGTTGGCTAAAGTGGATGTTCTTCAACTCGTAGTTCCTTGCGGCTTCGCCAAGAACTATGCAAGAAGTCGACGCCCCTATCACGGGACGAGCAAAGTCTCTCATGTTCCTAGCCGCATTGGCATTGGCATTGACATTGTCGGGATTTATTGGGTGATTAGGATCCATCTCTCTTTCCCACTCGAATATATTGAATCTCCTTGGTCGGTGAATGTTGTCAAACACGGGGGCTAACCTTCGGTTGAGGCTTCGCCTTCCTAGCATACACAAACACAAATGAAACGGGGATCAAACGTACCTTGCGGAAAGAGATATCAAAGCCCAACAAACGGACATAAAAACAAAAAACAAATTTACAAAAACAACACAAACACTTCAGCGAAAAAGTTCACGAATTCAAAACAACACAAAAGCAAATATAGCACCTAAAAGACAATTCTCGAAAGCCCTCCCCGGCAACGGCGCCAAAATTTGTTTAGGTCCAAATTTACACTTATAATTTCCGGTTTATGCTCGCTAGACACTACTTAGGACCACACCCGTAATTGGACGGGGTCAATTGTAGGAGCGACGAGCTTAACCCGAGTCGATCTCTCAAGGAAGACTCTATGAGAAAGAACTGTCTATAGGCTACACATGCTTTCGACAAAACAACTAAAATGCAATCTAAACATTCTAATCAAGAGATTTTAGAGATTTAAACTAGAATTTAAATGAACAATCAACAAAACAAACAATAACGATTTAAATGCAAGAAAATGGAAATGAAGATTAGAGGAATTAAGTTGATTAAGGTATTAGGGTGTAGATTCTCTCAATGGTTGATTACTATGCTTTATTTGAGTTGATAATGCAAATCTCACAAGTATGGTAGACCCATCCAATTAGTTTAACGTCTATTAAAGTCACGGATATCCGTTAAACCTCTCTTAGCTATACCATGCAAAATGAGACAAACAAACTAGGTTTAGGAGCCCATGCACCTAGTATCGAAGGAATTAAATCCGGAGTTAGGTTCACAATCAAGAAATCCCCTAAATCCTACCAATGCTCAAGTGATGATCAAGCACTTAAACATAAATAAGAACAATTCCAATAACAACAACCAACATAAACAAGCATAGATCACAACCAAATCGATCCTCTCCCCCTAATAGGGAGATTAGCCACTAAACATGCTCAAAACAACATAAACATCATAGAAGAACTCCATTTCATAAATCAAATGTAAATGAACACAACTTCTACAATATTATATATCCTTCAAGAGTTTGGAACAAATCCCACAAAAACATCCAAGAAATACAAGAAAGTGCACAAGAAACCTCCTCCTAGCTTAGCTTCCACATGAGCTCGTCGTTGGTCTTCTCGTTCCCTTTCTTTCCTTCTTGGCTTGGTTTCCTTGCTCTCCTCTTTCTCCTCTTCTCTTTAGTGGAAAATGGTGGTGAAATGATGGTGAAAAATGGTGTGTAGAGTATGGAAGAGTGAAGAAAATGGTGAAGGTAGTGTAGAGAAAAAAATGGAGGAGGGTGGGTGAAGAAGATGAAGTGTTGAATGGTAGTCAATGTGTATCCAAAAAAAGAAGTCTCCAATGATTGACGGTGTCCCCCCCTTTTTGATCCCCAAAATCCAATTTCATAAAAGAGAGAGAGAAGATCGTAAGGGAGAGAGAGAGAGAGACAATGGTGAGATGATTGATGAGAGGAGAGAGGAAAGGTGGTGGTAAGGTGATGGTGATGGACATTAAATGTGAGAGATTTGGGAGGAGGATTTTGTGGAGGAAAAGTCCACAAAGCTAGGGTTAGGTTAAATAAATACCTATTATCCTAGTTTTTAAATTAGATTGACTCCAAGCTCTAGAATCCTCATGCAAAAGGAATGAATGATGAAGGGCACTCATTGGGTCCAAGATGCCAAGAGGGAGAAGGGAAAAACAAGTGCCAACAAGGCGCTGATTGAGAGGGAAACGCCAGCCCGCGCGCCCGCGCGGCGTCGCGCGCCCGCGGGGTTCAAGAATGTCGCGCGCTCGCGGGGCTCCCGCGCCCGCGGGGTGCCTGCGCCAAGAACACCCCCGTGCGGTCGCGGGACTCGCGCGGCCGCGGGGTCTTGGGCGCCTGAAGTTGCGCGGCCGCGGGGCTTGCGCGTCCGCGGGGTTCACCTTTCTTACAGGTTTATCTTTTCCGGCCCATCTTCGCTCCACGCTACCTTAGCACCTAAAAATCGAGATTTTCCGAACAAAAGCTCAAGTTTTTCAAAACTTGGCAAAATCCACCATAAAAGCAACCAGTGAAGAAATTCACACGAAAACACGAAATAAACGAGAACAAAAAACTAGAAAATAACTTACAGAATATGCAAAATTATGCAATAAAACAACACAAATACATACTAAACAGGGTATAGGAAAATATTGAAAAGTGGGGGTAAACAATATAGAACATCTACTTTGAGACGCCATATTAGCTCTTGCAAGAAAATAAAGTTTCATGATTTAGGACAAATGCTTGTTGATCATGAAGGAAAGTTAAAGTCTAGAAAAATTGATCCAAAAGTTGCTCGTGATTTGATAGATGTTGCAGTTATTAAACACAACTTACCATTTTCTTTTGTCGAGTATGATGGAATCAAAGTTTTGATTAAATATTTGAATCCTGATGTTCCTTGTATATCTAGAAACACTCTTGTTTCTGACATCAAAAGAATGTATGAATTTGAGAAAGAGTAACTCAAACAAATCATGGCTGGAATTCGAGGTAGAATTTGTTTAACTTCGGATGTATGGACTGCATGCACGAGTAAAGGTTATATTTGTTTGACTGCTCATTTTGTTGATAATTGGAAGCTTCATAGCAAAATACTTAATTTTGCTCATATGCCTCCCCCACATTCGGGAGTTGAATTAGCTGCTAAGTTGTATGAGTTTTTTGAAGGAATGGGGTATTGAGAAAAAAGTTTTCTCATTGACATTAGATAATGCAAGTTGTAATGATAATATGCAAGATATTTTGAAAGCACAACTTTCTTTGCATGATAGCTTGCTATGTGAT
This sequence comes from Perilla frutescens, assembly GCA_026008535.1. Taxonomy (NCBI): domain Eukaryota; kingdom Viridiplantae; phylum Streptophyta; class Magnoliopsida; order Lamiales; family Lamiaceae; genus Perilla; species Perilla frutescens. The sequence goes on from BRKX01000003.1 coordinate 55,689,998, forward strand.
GGTGAATTTTTTCACATTCGTTGTTCGACTCACATATTGAATTTGATTGTCCAAGAAGGTTTGAAAGTTGCTGATGGTGCTTTGTGTAAAATTAGAGAATCTGTCAAGTATGTGAAAGGTTCAGAAAGTAGGATGAAAAAATTTGATGAATGTGTGAATGAGGTTGGTGATATTGACAAGTATTGGTTTAAGATTGGATGTGTCCACTAGATGGAATTCAACATACTTGATGTTGTCTAGTGCTATTAAATATAAGAAGGTCTTTGCTTCTCTTCGATTGAATGACAAACACTACAAATATTGTCCTTCAATTGTAGAGTGGAATAGAGCTGAAAAAATATGTGATTTTCTTGAACCATTTTATAATATTACCAACTTGATGTCTGGTTCTTCCTATCCTATATCCAATTTATATTTTACTCAAGTGTGGAAGATATAGCGTTTGTTGCAAGAGAACAAGATAAAAAAGGATGATGTGATAAAGGACATGTGTGGTAGAATGTTGGGGAAGTTTGGTATATATTGGAGTGAATACAGCACAGTACTTGCATTTGGGGCTGTTCTTGATCCAAGGAATAAACTTTCAATGTTGGATTATTTTTACTCCACGGTCAAGCCGAATAGGACTATAGTTGTTGAGAAGTTAGCATCTGTGAAGGCAAATTTGTATATGCTTTTTGAGCATTATAATGTTGGAAATGTGTCAAGTTCTTCACATCTATCTTCTAGCAAAGCTACTGGATTAGTTGGAAAATGTGGTGGCGACAGATTCTTTGAGGTAAGTATTAAATTAAATATTTTTTTTCATTTTTTAATCTATATACATTTATTTTTATTGCATTTATCAAGTAATGTTTTAAATTTGAATGTAGGAAGTTGTAGCTTATGAGAGTCAAACCATTATAAATGAGGGAAAATCTGAATTGGACCTCTATTTAGAGGAGGCAAAAATGGAATGGAAATTTCACCTTGATTTGGATGTTTTGGAGTTTTGAAAAAATAATCAACACCGTTTCCCATCTCTTGCATTGATGGCTTGTGACTTGTTGGCTATTCCTATTACTACTGTCGCATCAGAGTCGTCATTTTCAATTGGTGCACGTGTTCTAAACAAATATAGAAGTAGTACCCTTCCGGAAAAAATTCAAGCTCTTGTTTGCACTCGCAACTAGTTACATGGTTTTTCTTGTGGTAAGTTAATTAGTATAATAATGTTTTTTTAATTATTTACTTGTTGATATATATATATATATATATTTATAAATGTTATTCTAATCTTTGCTCTTATTTCATTTTTAGATATTGATGACTAATGTGAAAATAAGAAATCTTTTTTATCGAGGGAGTCATAAAATAGTATGGATATTGATAAAGATGAAGATGAAAATGAAGATGAAGAAGACGATTTAGAAGATCCTTTAAATGTGTTCAGTGTTGATGGTTTGATTAGTGAATCTTAATTTATGAAGTACTTTAAAATTTGTATTAACTTTAGACAATTGTTATATTTGGGTGGTGACTGGTGAATGGATATTGAATTGTTTCTTAGTTCTTATTTCATTTTGAAATGAGTAATTTTTAAGGTATAAATCTGTATGGTAATTTGTTCGTATATGATAACTCATTATTTTTGGAGAGATGAGATTATGAGATATTGTAGCAAGAAATTATACATACAGTATGGTCTTGTCACTTGTGTAATTTTGGGTGCACTAAATGCATGTCAGCATGTGTCATAGTCTCATAGATTAGTGTAGTTATATTTTTTTCATTTGTTTTCGCACATATAGTTAAATTTTATGCAAAAATTATGCATTATATAAACAAAAGAAAGTATCAAAGTGTGCTTGAAACCACAAATGGTAAATTTTCGACAAAAAAAATATAAAAAAAATATAGAAAAGCCCGCGGGCCGGCAGGCGGGGGCGGACCGGGCCCTGATATTCAGGCCCGCCAGCACATGCGGGCTTCCCCGGCCCACCCCGCCAAAGGGCGGGCTTTTTGAGCCCGTGGCCCGTCCCGCCGGCCCGTTTTGACAGGTCTAGCCTCTGTCCTTGATTAAACCTTTGATCTCGTCCTTAGTTCGGTTTTGGATTCATTCCCGGTCTTTGACCTTGAGGTCCTCCTTGCTGCAGCCTTAGCTGATTTTCAGAAAATCATTGAAGCGGCTGCGGGTACAGGGGTTGTTGTGGTGTTTGGGACTTGCTCGGGTTCGTTCTCGGCTTGACGTCTTCGAGGCGGCATTCTAAAGAACTAAATATTAGCGACGCTCGACTGAATATGCACAAAGCAAAAATGCCTTTCGATAAGGTCTTTAATTTACACAAGATAGATCAGACAGCTAGGTGTTCTAACAGAAACACCTCCTACACCTCCTAATAACGCTTAATCATAAGCCGGTCCCTTCCCCTTCTCCTTGCATGGCAACCCCACTTCCTCCCTGTCTTCCTCCTCTGGGTCCTCTTCTTCTTCCTCATCTTCAACTGTCTCTGGGACCTCAAACTTGAACCTCCTCATGCTGATGTTCCCTTCGGGATACTGATGGGGCATACACTGTCCCAGACCTTGAGAAGAGGATGCAAGGGTCCACTGGTTCATTTAGGGAGTGCAGAAAAATAGGAACTCAGTGTGATTCATGATCCGGACATTCGAGGGTTCTTCCTCGGAGGTTCCTTCAGTATGAGGGTGCGGTGCTTAAAATCCAGGGGGACTATTGAGAGTCACCCTTTATAGTTCTGGTTCGACCACCAGGGAGGGATTTTGCTCGGCTGTCTGCTGCTTAGCTAAGGCGTGCACATGGCCATACTCTGAAACCCAACGAGCCATCAAGACTGAGGAGAACTCTGTCAGATTCCCGATCTCGGCGTACGTCTCGGGATCACGGGTGATGGTGTTTTGCAGTATGCGGTACATTGTGGGCTCCAAACAGGTGGCGTGTGCTCACACATGCGAATGCATGTTTCCAAGTCGGATACGCTTCCGGGCTCTCCTCCATAGCCGTTCGTCCAAGCCCACCTTTCTAGGTACCTTGCCATATAGGACAGCAACTGCTCGTTGCCATTCCAGGTTTCCCTCCTGAATCTCTCGACCCTCTCTTGCACAGGACGGAAAAGAGGCACACTTTTTCTAGCTGTTGAACGACGCTTAACCATCTAGAAACAGGAAGCTTAATCAGCCTAGATCAAAAAAGGGAGACCTAAGGTTCTCCTGAGATCATGATATCGTCTAGGTTTTATCTTGCATGCATAGCTCCTTTAAAAGCAGTTGACATTTTTATAAAAATTTTGGTGTCCAAAGTCTTTAAACATATATATTTACCTTTTCCTTAAGTCTAAAAATTTTGAGAATGAATTTAAACCTTTTTGGGATCGAGAAATCTTTTCACAAACTTTCCATCTCTGAAATCGTCTTACCCGAACACCTTTTACTTGGAATTTCATTTTCACGGTTTTTCTCTTATCCATAAAACAGGTATGCTTGCTCAAATCTTTTCCTTTCCTGTATTCCAAAAATCATGAATCCAACATCCAACATCTCTATACTATCATACCTTGATTTTTGGTTGAGGATACGAGGGTGATGGCGAGTTGTGGGTTGTTGCTTTAACTTATCACGAAGCAATTCATATGCACATAAACACTTAGCTTAACTTAAATAAAGAGACAGATCTGCAGATTTGCAAACCTACTCTGATACCATCTGTAACAGCCCGGTCCCGAGATAGGGATTAACGAATGGGGACGGGGTGTTATTAAGGGATTAACGAATAAGGATGGAAGATTAACAAAGAAGGTTTACGAATAAAGATATACTTTCAAAAGATAAACGATGATACTCGAGTTTACTTGATTAAGAATGAAATATGCTTAAGCGGAATAACACGGCTAACTAATCAGATACCAACAAGCATAGGCTCATTCATAGGTCAAAGCGGATAAACAAATACCAACATGAACAAACCTCTTTATAGACGAAAGAAAAATATACTCGTGAAGCAGGAATAAAGCTGAATATGCATCACTTATATATATAATCATGTCTGGGGAATATTCGTAGAATCTCGATAAACATAATAGAACTTAGGAATTATAAAGAGTGTATCAGAGTAGCAGAAACATCATGGGATTTCAAAGAAATTTATATAATAGCAAAATAGTCTTGGCAGCCAACCCACATCCACAGCCACCATCATCCTCAACATCTCAACCTGAAAACATTTGAAAAAGAGGGCGTGAGCACTAATGTACTCAGTGGGTTTTAATAAAAGCTTCTTTAATAACTTTGAGAAATATCCAATAATCAACTTGCGGTATATGGAGAGCAAAACGCAAAAGCCCTCTCCATATCCGCAAAACCTTTTCTTTACTTTTGGGCCCAACCTTGGCTCAAACTTGATGTCAACTGCACCCTTAGGCATGCCATAGGATAGAAGAGGGGTTACCTCAAATATCCAAATGAGTTTGCGAGGGAATTAACCTAGCAGTGACTCACTTAAATGATCAAAGATCATAAATTTTGAGCTCGATCCTCGCTATAAAAGCTATATTCTTCCTTTCTTAACTTCCTTCATTTCTTAACTTAACTTAGCTAGAAATATTGAGTCTAGAGCAATCATCTAAGGTTAATCCTTTATTTAAGCATGACTTCGGCCTATTAGGAATTTATCACTACCATGAAAGGCAATGCTTAGCTAAATAAACTTTAGCAAAATCCAACATTCAGATACGAGGAAATGAACATGCATAAACATAAATTGCAATTAAAGCAATTCTAATTATCTCATGCTAGCATAAACAATACTTAATAAATTCTAGCATATCTAAACATACTTGAGAGCTCACATAACATATAATAACTTCATTTCCTTCCTTTGTACAGAGATCAATCAGGCAGAGCAAAATATTTTATTGGATATCTCATTTGCCCTAACATCCTTCTAGAGCTTATTAGATGAATATAGATTTACCCACCTCGACTACTGAGCAGAAGATGAAGCAAGGAGTTGATGATCTTTCTCCGAGTTTCCATGGGGATTACTACATCCTACAAAATCGAATCATCGACTTAGCGGCCTCCTTAAAAGATTATAACAACTAATATGAAATTAAACAATATCTAACTCATCTACCCTTAACTAGGACTTAAACATAGATAACACGAATTTATAACTTTTAGAAAACATGAGGATTTGAAGGACTCGAGTTTAGAACATGATTAATGACAAAACATGGCGACAGAGGTATTGCATGGGCGTGCAATCATAGCAGGGGCCGTGCAATCATAGCATGGGCTGTGTTAATTAATGTGGTGAGAAATAAAACACCCAGACTTTTGACACAGGTCGTGCGAGCATAGCACGGTCCGTGCAAGCCCTAGCATGGTCCGTGCTAACCTTGCACGGTCCGTGCTAGCTTTCCAGACTCATACCGAGAGTTCTGGATGGCTTTGCATAGGCCGTGCAACCCTTACACGGTCCGTGCTCCTTCACGAACTTCTGAAACTTTCGATCAAAGTGTTGGTCGAGGAGTTATTGGTTACTTCTCCCTTTCCTCGACATTTTAAACTTGAAAACAAGGCTTAGAACTTTAAATAAAATATAAAAACAAATATGCTTTAATCTTAAAAAGAAATTGGCATTATAACGGAATAAACACGATAATCTTCCTTGAATACTTAAAATAATGATGAAATCTTAAATATAACTTGAACGGAATTTCAACGAAATAACGAGACTAATTACGAGAAATAATAATGAGAATAATAACGAGAATAACAACGAGCAATATAACGGAAACGCTATTAACTTGGAACTTCAACAAGAATCGAAATATAACTTTAAACGGAAAGTAAACGAGTAATAATGAAGAACATGAAGAACAAGAAGAACGGAAAGTAAATGCGGAATGTAAAAGACAAGAAAGAAAATGAAAATTGAGACTGACGAACAAGAATGGACGGAGTTAGGTGCGTCGAAGGAAGGTGGCTAGCTCGGCGGCAGAGCTGCCATTACAACCTAACGGCGCCCCTAGCACCTTCCCTCACCGTATCCCTTCCACGCCACTCCGCTCGTCGTCTTGCAGAACACTCATGAAGAACGTTTTTTGCTTCGACAGAATTCTCTTGGCTCTCAAAGCTTTCCCACTCTCTCAACTTGGAAGTGAATGGATGGTAAATGGACAAATGAAAGTGAAGAGAAGGTCTTCTATTTATAGATGGGACCTTGGCTTCCTTGAGAAGCCACTCCAGTGCAGGAACACTGCAAAAGTTACATCGGGTTCGGTTAAAAGCTGCTTTATTCGATGTCGAGGTTCAAATGACCTCAGACACGAAATCCAAAAATACCGGGAGACTCCTTGGCTCGAATACTAGTGAACCAACTTGACTCGTGATGAAGACGGGGTCGTCAGAAGAAAGATGAGCAAAGATTCCTTTTTTGGAATTACTTTTTACTATTCACTCAGACTGACATATTTTTCTCCCGAGCATTCGATTGACCTCAGAATGGAGATCTGTGAACGCCAACGGATTCCTTGAGTCATTTCCCATAAGAGGGGCCTGACAGAATAAGACTCGGATCAACGAGGAAGATTTCGTAAATTTCTCAAAACACGAACGCACGCAAAAGTTACTATTCATTCATCCTTTAAATACGTTTTTCATCACCGAGAACTCAAATGACTTCAGAATAAAATTCCGGGAACACCGGCACACTCCTTGAATTAAAACCTTCTTAACAAGACCAAAATTGGCCATAACAGAGTTAAGATCAAATTTTCTAAAAAGACAATTTTATGAAAATTGACCCCTAAAGTTGTGACTGATATCTGACTTCACTTAGCCCTTTTCTAAATTTTTTTCTTAACTAATTAATTACTCTTAATAATTCTCTAAACATTATCTGAAATTCTGGGGTGTTACATAACTAGTCCTTGTGGATACGATATTTGTTCTCACCATTATTTTGCTACAGTTTGCCTTATACACTTGCGAGTCATTTTTGAGTGAAAGAAAAGAGCGAATTCTTGTTGATTAATTGGTCACCAATTAACTTCCTTGACGTATTACTATAAATTGAAAGATGATTTTCAATACAAGGTCTAGAGTAATTGACTTGTTAATTAATAACACTTGAGAGAGTTGAGATTAATTAAGAGGGCAATAAACCTTATGATCTTTTAGGAGTAATTGAATGGAGACGTTAACTTTGTTACGCGATCCATGTTTTAGATGCTTCGAGAGGTCTAAAGCAGTATCGCGGTTGTCCTAGAAAAATAATAATCCTAACATAGGTATAAAATCTAGAAAATTGATAAAGTGGATTAGTTTGATGATTCAAAAACTCTAGAATAACTCTTAATCACTGATTTCCTTCTACTACTTGCATTCTATGTGCTCCATATTGAATTTTCTGTTTTTGTTTCAATTTTAGTTAAATACACCTCATCCACCTTGGTTGTCTAAATAATATAAGTGAATTTAATTGTGGTATTCGATTATTGAAATTATTAAATTTTTGTGGATATGATGCCTTGTTCACCTCTCTACTATGTATCACACTGTGCAAGATAGAATAAATAAATACCGAACACAAAAGTTGGGTACTAATATGTTACTTTTTAAACTTCGCAATAAAAATGTTAAAATGAACAAAATCGGATGTTGGCACATGTAAATGTATAATTAACCTCATTTCTCTCTCTCTTGTTTTTCCCTCATTTTCTCTCTTCTTTCTTTTTCTCTCTTCCCCCCTTTTCTCTAATTTTTGGCTGGTCTCAACTCTCAATTGATCTTTTTTTTTTTATCTTTTTTATTTTTTTCCGTGTGAATAATCAAATTAAATTTGAATGTATTGTTTCTCTATGATAAAACTTAGATCCCAATTCCATTTGAAGGCTAAGTGCAACAAATATAAATTGTAAAGCTCAATGTAGCATAATAAAAACTCTAAAACTCATTTACAAGTTGAAAGGCAAAAAATGCTTTTGCCTTTTCCAAAATATTGGATTGTATAATTGCTTTGAATTCTCAAATTGTAATTAAGTATTTTATTGGTGATTGGATCGATAAACACTCAAAATTCATCAATTGTCAAGGTCACGTGGGTAGGATGCCCTTTGTACGGAATTGAGATCCAAAACTTAATTTATCTTTTTTTTTTTTATGAGATCAATTTATTTTATTTTTATCAACAAAATGACTAATATTGCACTGCATTCCCCATGAATGAGTTTTCATGAAATGAAAATACTATTATTTGGACATTTTTGTCTGTTAAAATAGCAAATATATACTCAAGGATGAAAATATCGCGAAATATCGCGGATATATCGCAGATATATCGCGGATATTGACATTGCGATACGGATATTGAGGGGAATATCTTTTTTCCCGAGTATCGACGAGAAATCGCAAAATATCGCAATATATCGCAAGATATCGCAAAATATCGCAAGATATCGCAAAATATCGCAAGATATCGCAATATATCGCGACTTTTTTAATATTTCTATAATATATTTTGATTTTTATTTAATACTATATATTTTTGTGATCTTTTTTAGGTCTTCAATGTAATTATTTGAGTTCCAATATTCTTTGCTTTATAAAGACATTTCACTTTGCAAAAAAAATATAAGAGAAAGAAGATTGGGAAATCAATGGATGTCTTAGAAAGAATAGTAAGATTCATCCAATATAATCAAGGATCATAAGTATATATATGGTTTGCTAAAGGATGTGGTGCTGGAGGTTGGTTCTAAAAATGTTGTACAGATTGTTACTGATAATGGTTCCGCTTTTTTGAAAGAATGAAAAAAACTCATAAGTATGATCTGTATTGGACACCATGTGCTGCTCACTGTATCAACTTAATATTTGAAGATATTGGAAAAAAAGAGACTGCTGTAGAGGTAATTGCAAAGGCTAGACAATTAACCAATTACATTTATAATCATGGTTGGCTACTTGCACTCATGCGGGAGATGTGTCGAGGAGATATTGTACGCCCAGGAGCTACACGTTTTGCAACAAATTATAAGGTTGTAGAGCAAGAATATCTAGATCTGGTAGATATAACAGATGATGAAAATGATGAAAAAGGAAATCCACTTTTTCAATGGGTTCGCCCTGCACACTTAGATGATAATGAGGGAAATTCTGATCCAAAAATAGCTGCTATGACTCGTGATTATGACATTAATGTGAATCAAGTATTACAAAAAGAAGTGGGTAATACTTTTCGTGATTCAAAAACAGATAGCTCAACAGAGGATGGGGAAAATAGTGATGGAGGAAATGATGGAAGTGGTAGAAATGATGATGGTAGTGGAAATGGTGTGAAAAATCAAGACGATTATGGTTTAAGCCATACGTTATTGAGTCCATTCAGTTGTGAGGCCAACTTCACTCATGCAACACAAGATATGGACCACGGAAGTAGAGGTAGAGGTTCTGGAATAGGTGCAATAGGAAAGGAATACATAAGGAGACATGCATGGACTCAAGAAGAAAGTCCACAGACTGATATTGAAGAACTTTTTGCCAATCTTGATTCTACGAATATGGGTAGCACTGATCATAGTGATATGTCCCAAGATTCATATGCTTCTTACACATATAGGAGTTCACAAATTGATTGGACTACTCAAAATGTGTATCAACAAAATAATTGGGTCAATGGACATTATCCAATTCATGGTGAAGCTGTTGGAATAAATCAAGAAACATATCAAGCGCATGTGCATAATTATATCCATAATTACTCGAACGTGATAAGTTGGTACCAATATTATTTAGAACAAGATGACATTCCATCTACTATATTTGAACCTCATAGATCCTCATTTTGGTATTAATTGTACTTTATAATGTTTATTTAGTCATTTTATGTTGTATTATGTATTATTTTGTCAAATGTATTGTCTCAGGCGGTATTTATATAATGTATTATTAATATATTTGCTTTCAAAATACAATTCTATCAAAAAAATTAGTGGAATATGTGCATAATAATATGTCATAATAGTTCCTAAAATTTCATGCTAAATTTCCAAGATTTTAATATGATTTCCGTCATTTTTTTCAATTTTCTACGATATCGATATGCGATATCGATATATCCGTCGATATATCCGTAAAATTGAAGTTGCGATATATGTTGCGATAGCGATATTTTCATCCTTGTATATACTTGTATTCCACAAGTCTTCAAAGCATAAAAATTTGTAGGTTTTTCTTTTCTTTCTTTTTTTTTTGAGAAAACAATTTATAAAGATATTATTTACCTTCTTTTCGATATAAATTTTCTGAAAACTACAACTCATATATTTTATATAAAGTTCCATGATACTATATGTATTAATAAATGAGTAGGGACTTGCCTTATCCCACTCGTATAATTGAGATATATTCGCTTTTAGATTGCGATAATAAGAAAAGGACAACATGTTTTTCATTCACAATTTAAACTTAATGACTCATATTGTTCTATAGAGCATAGTTTTAATTATTAAGAAAGTGTAATATATCATCAAAATCAGAAAAAATTCTATAGTGCCCAATGGTCATTACCTAATGTCCATCTATCCTAATCTGTTGATACGTATCCCACTCATCTCATAAGTACATGTGTCGGTGAATTAGGATTAGGACCGGGAAAAAATATCGTAATACCGTCATACCGTACTTACTGTATCGGAAAAAATACCGAAATATTGAACTTTAAGGTATACCGGTATTTTCGGTAAGGTATGATACCGTATATAGATTTTTTGGTAAGGCAACGGTATGAAATTTTTAAAACCGAGATATACCGGCGTATACTGATACCGACGGTATATCGAATTTTTTCAGTACATACCATTAGTTCGGCATATATCATTGGTGTTGTATATACCGTTAATTCGGCATATACTGTTGTACCGGTATATGCAGAATTAACGATATACCGGTATATTTGTGATATTATATAAATATATGTATGTGTGTGTGTGAATTATAGATACTTGATATATAATACTTAGTAAATATGATATACATATATAAATATCTAGTAAATTTACAATATCTGACACTTATAATTAATCTTATGTTATACTTAATGCATAGTAATGATAATTAAATGTGTTCTTAATTAATACTTAGTAAATAATTCTTACAATTGCTAAGTAAACGATTTAAAATTTGTAATATTTAGTAAGTTTATAATATTTTATACAATTTATATTAATTATAAAAATATGATTGATATATAATACTTAGTAAATATGCTATACATTTAGAAATATCTAATAAATTTACAATATCTAACATTTATAATTAATCTTATGTTATACATAATGCATAGTAATGCTAAATGTATTCTTAATTAATACTTTGTAAATAATTCTTACGATTTCTAAGTAAACGTTTTAAAATTTGTATATTTAGTAAGTTTATAATATTTTATACAATTTATATTAATTATAAAAACATGATTGATATATAATATTTAGTAAATATGCTATATATATATATATAAATATCTAGTAAATTTACAATATTTAACACTTATAATTAAGCTTATGTTATACTTAATGCACAGTAATGATAATTAAATGTGTTCCTAATTAATACTTAGTAAATAATTTTTACGATTTCTAAGTAAATGATTTAAAATTTGTAATATTTAGTATTTGTTGTGATATCAAGTGGTTTTTTTTATTTTATTTGTTGCATTGGAGTGTTAGATTTGAATTATTATATCTATTTTATTTTATTGGAGTTTAATTATCGTGGCATGAAAAGATTTATTTTATTTTGTTGAATTTTTGTCATTGTTAGGAGTGTTTCATATATTTAAAAATATATGAGATATATCGTAAGATGGTATGATAAGGTATACCGATGTCGATAAGGTATACCGAAATAAAAGTACGGTAAAGATATGTCATTTGTTTCATACCAAAATTAAAGTATACCGTAAGAAGGTATATCGAATGTTAAGATAAAGTAACGGTATGTATTTTCTCGATATCGTACAAGTAAGATAGTAAAAATATTGTAAAAAAAATAAGGTATATCTTACCATCCCACCCGTAATTAGGATAGATGGGCAATGCCCGTATGGGCACAAATAGAATTTTTCCCAAATAAATGTGTACCACGGAACTTTTATAGTTGATACGGAAAAAAAAATGCAATCTCTCTTTAAAAAAAAAAAAAAAAAAGGAATTGAAGTTAAATTGTACCTATTTTTTGTTATGAATTGATTTGGTGGCAATTAATTTGGACTCAAATTTCAAGGGGCCTTTTTGTTATGAATTGATTTGGTGGCAATTAATTTGGACTCAAATTTCAAGGGGCCGGAAAGACAAAGGTGCTTAGAGGCATTCACATTTTTTTGAAAGACTAATTTATGTTTCATGCATACAAAAGTTATGATGATTTATTGATTTTTAAAGTTAAAGGTAAAGTTCAATAATGCATGTATATGTATATGCATAAGGCCATCTTCAACAGTTGACTCTATTTTACAGCACCTCTATTTCTATTATACAACATGATCTTCACTCCATCTCCAACAGTTTACTCTAAATTCTACTCTAAAAGGGAATATTCCATATTATTCCTTTTTAAATATTTACTTTAATCAATTTTTTCCCAGCAAAAATAACTATTAAAATTTCTCATACTATATAATAATAAAACATGGAAATATTTTATAATAATATTGCAAACAAGCACAATTACATACTAATAAATATAAATATAAATCATGCAAATCAACAAAAAAAAAATCGTGAAACAAAAATACAAACCATAACATATTTTTTACATATATTAAATCATATAAATTAATATAAATCATATAAATTTTACAGATTTTTCCCAGCCAAACAGATTACATATATCTAAAAAAAAAAGAAGGAAATGAACAGTTTTAGAGTGCTACAGTACAGCTCTATTAATAGAGAAAAAAAACTCTATCTCTATTTTAGAGTCCCAAATAGAGCAGCTGTTGGAGGAGCTTTTTTCCCTCTTTTGCTCTAAAGTAGAGTTTTAGAGGTTCTGTTGGACATGCTCTAAATATGGAGTACTGATCCACTAATTAAAAGGCACACTGCATGCCTTTCATTTCGATCGATTTGACAGTTCACAAACAACTATTAAGAAATTAGCTGGATCATTCTTCTTCGTCATCTATTACTAATTTTTTCCCCATATTTTCACTGTTCCCTTTAATTTCACATAATTTTAGTATTGCTTTCTATCTCAATAAGGCTACGAAACTTCCACGAAATAACTCCGAAATGGAAGGACGATCCTCCAAGTTACCTCAAAATATCCAAAAGAGACATCTTGTGTCAAACCCGTTTGACTAGTTAAGATATGCCAGACTCAAAGAGTACTCATACTTGAACAACAACAAATTATAAATATATTATCTAATATGGACTTGAATTTAGATATGCCTCTCATCTAATGAATCTTAACCAATCATATGATCAGACATAATTAAGTTTTTGTATACCACAATGATCACGAATTAATAAGTAGAGTGAACTCATTTGATAGAGGTCAGATTAAGGCTATCAATTACTATATTAGAAAACCTATGCTTAGTGTGATTGGTAGGTAAATATTAGACCCTTCGTTAAGAGGAGGTCTGCTGCATAATCAAACTTTTAGATATGTGAATCAAAGGGAAGAGAGATTTCGTTAAGAATGTTTGATGTTATTAATTTATTGTTAAACAATTTTACCACTCATTGTTAATTATAATTGGGGCACACTTTTGGTTAAAAAGTTGAGTATGGGCGACATATAGACATAGGTATCACGATTTAATCAATTGACCAATCAAATGTATGCAAAAACTTAATAATCATAATGTAGGATTCACACAAAATCTATATCTATATTATAATACAGTAGTGAGCCCAAATTTCCCTCCTAAAATGACCGTGTAAAACTATCAAATCAACTCATTTCATGCAAAAATATTTTAATTTTGAGGTGGACTTGCGTGCAACAGCGGTTATCACATGGTTCTTTTTATTGTAGTTGGAATGATGATAGTATTAATATCAGGTTGATACCTTTCTTTATCGTACTTGATATTTTTCTGCTTACCACATAGTACTTTTTATTTTACCGAACTCGTGTTTTGCTTTCCTTTGCAAATTCTTGGAATGATGATTGTTTTAAATTAATCTCAACACATACAATATAAAAACTGAGAAAAAAAATCAGAATTTGAACTAAATAAACTAGTATAAAATAACTAGCAGACCCCTTACTTTTTAATGATACAGATGGTACTTTTCGAATGTTTTATGATACTTTTTAATAGGAAAGTTGGTACTCACTTTGGACAGTTTTTTTTTATGGGTTGACCCAGTCAAAGCGGGTTGACCCGCGTTGACCGGATCAAAAGCGGGTTTGACCGACCCATCTCATATAGTGTTATCTGCATCATGATGCATGCAAATGTTTGCCTTTAATTTTAGATTTTTATCAATTTCAAATTTTTTTTTTATTATTATTTTTACACAAGATCTTTCCAGAATTACATCACTCACTCACAATAGACTTTTGGATCTTTCCAGAATCACATGAGATTTGAATTTCAAAATTTTCTTCTTGGAGCCATTTCATCACCCACTATTATACATATACTACATTTTACCATTTTACTAAATAAATACAATATACATTCATATTGGAGCCATCATTCACTTACAACACACATTTTCAAGAAGCTGTAAATCTCAAATACTTCTGCAATTCACTTCTCAGTAAGTTTTCATTTTATAAATCAAAATACTAATATATGAATAAATAAAAAAAAATTAATGTGGTGTTCTAGATTCCAGAGTTGCTGCTGAAATCTTCTCATCCAACATGCCTTCGATGTGGTGCCTCATTAGAGAGCTGGAGCCGAGAAGCGCCAAGCAAGGTCTGAAATTGCGTCTGGTGAGATATTATGGTATTCCCTCTTCGACCAACAAAAATGATTTCAGAAGTTATGAGTGCATCTTCCACGATGAAGAGGTAAAAGCACTCATACTTTGGCCTTTAAAACCCTCATATGAAAATAGACCCGTGTCATTTAAAGTGAAACAATTAATTAACCTATGAAACCTGTAAAATCCCGATGTCATTTAAAGTGTTATACATAGATTACTACTGATTCAGTTATAATATTTGGCAATAGAGTATATTAGAAAACAAGCAGATTTAAGTACAAGTTAAAGAGAAATTCAAATAACTGGAAGGTTAACAAAATGTGCCAGTCAACATACAACAATGTCAATAGAGGAATCAATCGTGAGAAGTGATATTAATATGTTACTTCTTTGAGATTTCATAGAGATTTACATAATCTACAACACTACAACAAGCACGAGAATAATTTTAAATCACACACATTCGATATGTGATTGCCTTATGGTGAAATTTCACTAAATTAAAGTGAATACAAAATACACATAGAGATCATCCTCGATTCACTCTCTTGAACTCTCTCTATGAAAATTACAAAGAAACTATTCTAGCTTCACTCACTCGAATAATTCCTAACACATAAACTACCTTACATCTAGATAGCTAAAAATACATAGAGATAATTCTTGGTTCACTCCCTTGAATAATCTTTATGAAAACAACAGAAATTGTCCTCGTTTCACTCACTAGGACAACTCTTGTAAAAATCACTACCTAGCACTTAGGTAGATAAACAATATCTATTTGAAGAACTCGCAACATTCAATCTAATCTACACCCTACAAACACAATGAGTATACAGACCTTTGTTGATCCAGACAATAAGGGAGATGTCAATGTGAATGTTGACGAGTTCTAGTAGACACTAGACTCAACCTTCGATCTCTCTGAATTTTTCGTAGCAGCACGTCTCAGGTTGGGTAATGATTTCAAGATCTAAGAAGACCTTAAATACTCATCTATCTTGTTCCAGCAGTTGCTCCACGAACACATGTGATGTGGCCTTGGATCAACCGCTTTTAACTCCCCATTGCTGTAGTGGTCTTGAAATAACTGCTTTCTGCTTTGTGTGTCACACGTTCTTCAACATAGTGTAATAGTGACAGTTACTCCAGTCACCCATATTTACCTGCAACGATCAGTGTCCAAGACAGAGTGGGAACATCATGTCCCCTGTAAATTCAGAACAGAATTTGACTAGTTCAAAGTCATATAAAATCCACGATTTAAATCTGATTTAATTCACCAATAAATCCCTAAATACGTGAAAATAAAAATGTGACAAAAATCACAAAATAGTTAGATTAATTTAAAATAAATTAATCCTAAAAATTATGAAATAATAAGATTAAACTTTAGATCCACCGATTCATATTAAAGTTGATGTTACGTACAACGCTCACTGTAACATGTCTCCACATCATGGAATTCACTCACCACTACTCTTATAATTGTCCACTAAGTCTTCAACCTGCAGACACATGATAGAACACAAAAGTAGTGGAGAAATGTTCCTTAAAATTAGGAACTGTTTTGACAAAGTCAAAACCCTAAAAGTTTGAAGCTTATCTCTTTATTCCTTTAGATTAAATCAACTAGAAACATGGAATAATAAATAGATAAGATCCAATAATACATCAGATTAATTATAACTAATTAATCCAAAAATCTAGGAAAGGAAAATATTATCAGATCTGGAACAGACTGATGTTACGGACAGATGGAACAACATTAGATGCAACATTAACTTCGATGTCATATCTTTTGCAACTGTTACCAGCTAACCACTTTCACACGATCTGTAGAATCAAGGAAGCTGCAATAGCCTTCCCACGTTCAGTACTTGCATGATGGTTAGACAAAGTGGGAAAGGGAAAATAGTGATTCCTTAAAAATAGGAACTAACTTTGACCATTTCAAAGTTAAATTTATCCACTATCTTAACCACCTATATCTACTATTTTAAAGTCAAACTTCGTGGATATATTAAATTAAGATATACAAAATAATCAGATTAATTTAAAGAGAATTAATCCTAAAAACTAGAAAAGGATAAGATTAATATACTCAATGTGTCAGTCAATGTTGTCGGAATGATGTTACACATCGTGTATAACATTGAGAACAATGTTTATCAACTTTGATATAGCACCATTCTTAATATAGTGATTCTTCAACCAACAATTAATCAACATCAAATCTGAAAGCATAAATTACCAACAAAAATTATTTCTAAAAATTAAGAACACACATTCAATAAAAGCAAAAACCCAAAAATACAAAAAATATATATACTAATTATTCAACTACCAACATCAAATCTGAATAAAAAAGCACATAAACGAAACACAAAAGTTCAAAAAAATTACAGAGGACTCTCAAACCTCATAAAATATTTATGTTGAATCCATCAAATTCACAAAAATTGAAACTCTAAAAAACGATGGTATACACACAAAGAGTAATAAAAAAAATACCAAATTGATCGTGATTATGTATGAGGATCTAAAATACGAAAAATACAGCTCTAGACGAGCTTCAATCGTCGACTTTTTTTGCTCGTATTCAGATCTTCATTATCGTTACTATTGTTGGATTTCTTCATGTGGGTGGAAGGACGACGATATTGATGAGGGAGAGAGAGAGAGATCAGTTTACTTACGGAAGAATGGAGAAGAAGAAAGAAAATAAGACTAAATCCTAATCAGAATTACTAAATTACATAAATAACCCGCCTCCACAAAATTAATCAAATATTACAAAAATGTCACTTTATTTTATATTTCATCATGACCATTCATTTTTTCTAGATAAATGGTAAAAAATTAATTTATAGTTTACACGTTATGAAATGATTTATATTTATCCATTCATATATGCGCGCGCGGGGCCGGTGGTTAGTGTTCAGCAATATGGCAATTGGCCGCCTATCAAGATTTTCTTTTTCACATTTTTCCATACTTTGTATTTCATGAAAACGACTTCTTCCGTAGATATTTTTGGAATTGAGAAATCAAATATTTTATGTTTGTAAAAAAAGAGAGAAAAAAGTCATGCCACATTTGTTGTTATAAATATCAATATATCGTTCACTTTTATATGTTATTACTGTTTAAAAATAATTTTAATCCAATAAAAAAAAAGTTAAACAGCATCAATTATAATTATTTTCTTTTTCCTTTCGTCTAACATAAAATATAATTTCTACTGCAATCATATTCATTTATATATATTCTCTCCCAATTTGAGAGGGAAAAAAATCCTCATTTTTAAATTAATATATTTCGTTTTATATTCCAACAATTAGAACAAAGTTCGATATTTCTTGTTTCAGTAGCGATGATCTAGTGGTGGAGTAAGGTTGTTTGAAGATCAAAAGTCACAGATTCAAATCTTCTCTATACCATAGATCGAGTATGAGTGTAAAAAAAAAAGGTCCAATATTTCTTAAAACGGTATAGGTCAAAAAGAAAATAAAATATTGCATTTTCTCTGATTGGTATACATCGGCTTCAACCGGTCAAGTTTGTTTTGTAGCTCAACTTCAATTGTAATTATTTTACTCCTTTAAATTTGTTTCTATATTACTATTATCACTCAAAAAAAATAAAAATTATTTCTATATAAACCCGAGGGTTATTACAATTCATTTCAGATTATTTAGATCTTTTAAGATAAATCGAACAATAATTATCATATTTTACAACCGCCAAAAAGAATGAGGCAACTTAATATCTATATATATATATATTATAACACACTTTTACAACTTCTATTTTCCCACCCATTTGCAAAAGGGCACAATAGACATTTACAATAACAATATATGATCATTTTAGTAATTTACACATATGTATACATATGTACATATATATCAATTGTAAATAAGGTAATACATTCCATCTACACATGAAATATACATACATAAATATGGTTGTGCAAATTTAATAATTGTAGTAATACATATATAAAAATAAATAATAATATACGGTTATCGATCTATTTAAATAAAAGTATATAAATAATGATATACCATGGATTTCACATAATAAGTATTCCAAATCATTATTTTTTTTAATTTAATTGCAAAATGAATTACATATAATATATATATATATATAATAGAGTTTTTCATTAAAAAATTTCCCGACTATTAGCAAGGTCAATTTTTGTCATTATATTAGTAATATATATTTGGAATTTTTTTAATTCAAGTAGCCTATGCATAATATGTATATTGATTGTAGCAATATAATTATTAACATAAATCAAGTAAAGCATTATCAATCATTATTATTGTGAATTAAGAACACATGTATCTTTATATAAAAGAGAATAGTATACAATATTTTTAATTATTTTAATTGTGGCTGAAAAAGAGTCACAAAAACTCACATTTACTCATCTGATCCTAATTGAGGTTTGACTCGTGGAAGGCGAAACATTAAGAGATTATCTATCGGTGGCGGTCGAGTTCTTTTCTTACGGTTTGCCCAATTTTTTAAATACTTAATTGAATCAATTATTTTTCTTTTTAGAATGTTATACTTCTTCACTATTGTAAAATAAAATAAAATAAAAATCTCCAAATCTAACTATTATAAATTTTTTGATAACAATAATGGCTTCACTTATTGTTCGGTAATCAAACAATAGACGGTTCGTATATGTGTAATATTACTCTCTCTTTTTTTGGCAATACATTTAAAAAAAATCTCAATATCTGACTATTAATTACATTTTCTTTGTTTACATTTAATTATTATTTGGGAAAAATTAGGAGAAATCCTTTTGGATCTTTTTCTTCCTATTATTAATTATAAATGTTATTATTATTTTGATGTTGCCGTGTTGATAGAGAAAACATTAGGAAGTTTTTTTTTTATTCATTTCTTTGATCTACTACATTTTCTTGATTTTCATGGGTTGAATGGCTAAATTTTATGCATTTTCGATCATAATTGTAGAGCAAATAATCATCAATGAGCATGATAATATTTTTTTTGCTCATTGAGTTTTATTATTTTGGATAGTATAATGCAACTAAATCATAATATGCTCAATTAATCTACAGGTATTTTGGCCAAACTTTTTTAATCTCTTAAATCATTATTTTATTTCAAAATTATATTAAGTTATTAGTGGGATATAAGAATATATATGTTAATTATTTTTTATATTTTTGGTTTATATAAATACTTTTTAAATGCTAAAGATCTATGAATACATACATTTAATCTTATTAACAATTAGTACAAAGATAATGTATATATGTATATTAACATTGTCCATATTGTTCTCTCGGAGACACTCAAGAAGTGGTAGACACATATTAAAAGGGATACGTCTTGAATTCTCATAGCACCACCTCTTTTTGCCCAACTATAAAACACATTGGTCATATATTAATTAATAATTATATACATATATATATATATATATAGAGGAGAGATCAAATGTAAAAATATCCCTTGTGTATAATTTAGGGATTGATCAAATCCGTTAGATCTTAATACATGAACGGTTAGGATTATTTTTTCCTTAATGTAGATTTTATTTTTAATTTGTGGAAAAGGTCATATTGGTCATGCAAGATTAGTTGGTATAGTAATAAATTTTCAATTCCCTTAATTTATGATTTCTTCCCTTTTTCGCAAGCATAGGAGTTTTATATTTCCTTAAATAAACATTTGCTTTTTTTTTATTGTAACCGTATGAGTTTCGTATTTAATTTTTTAATTAACAAGCATTGAATTGTAAATTGTAATTGTGTTTGTTGACCATTGCCTATGATTTGTAAATATTAAGTAAATTTAGTCGCAAATAAATTAGGCCATAACTTTTTTTTTCTTTTTTTTTTAGGGGAACTATGCCATAAATTTCAAATATAAAACAATCAGGTTGATATTTCATTTTCCCATGAAATATAATACTTTCTAATTTTAAATAAGAGTTATTTTTTTACTGTCCGATCAATATTTGATTATGTCATCCATATTTTTCCTTTTGCTATAGTTAATACTTAATAAAGCATCAAAAACATCAAATTAAACATTATAACACACACAAAAAGCAACAATATTGTTAACATAATTTTCTCATACAATAATATGATTTGAATAAACAAAAATAATAATGCTATCACATTCTTATGCAAAACATATACGAATATATTTTTTCACAAGACACAAACACTACAGAACTTTGGCCCATTTTCTTTAATTGGCAGATATCATTTGTTAAATATGTTATAGCGTATTAATTTGTCAACAATGTTATTTTTCTAATTATATATGCTTATATTCATTCTTTGTGATGTTATTTTTCTATTATGATGTTCTATGGTTTTTTATTGTTCGAAATTGAGTTTTTTTTTTTCTTTGTGATAACATATGTTGTTTTTCTGATTCTAGATGCTTACATTGATACTTTGTATTGCTATTTTTTTTTGTTCAAAAATCAAGGTTTTTTTGTGTGATAACATGTGAATTAAATCTTCAGATGCTATTTTTTCTATTTCTAATGCTTAAATTGAGGCTTTGTGAAATATGTTATAGCGTATTAATTTGCCAACACTGTTATTTTTCTAATTATATATGCTTATATTAATTCTTTGTGATGTTATTTTTCTTTGTGATAACATATGTTGTTTTTCTAATTCTAGATGCTTACATTGATACTTGTGATGTTATTTTTCTATTATGATGTTCTATGGTTTTTTATTGTTCGAAATTGAGTTTTTTTTTTCTTTGTGATAGCATATGTTGTTTTTCTGATTCTAGATGCTTACATTGATACTTTGTATTGCTATTTTTTCGTTGTTCAAAAATCAAGTTTTTTTTGTGTGATAACATGTGAATTAAATCTTCAGATGCTATTTTTCCTATTTCTAATGCTTAAATTGAGGGTTTGTGATGTTATTTATGTATTCACGTGCTAACACACTAGCTAAGATTAATTCACACCCTAACCCTCTCATATTTGTAATAACAAAATTAAAATACACCCTTCACATACAGATACCAAATCATAAAACAAACATTTATTATCTAATAAATAATAATTACATTGTAAAAAATACAACTCTTCATCTAACCACAACCTCCATAACAAGCCCAATCAGTTCATAGCATTACAAACAATAAAATAAGCATCATGTCTCGATAAAATAGCATGACATATTTTAAACAATTTGCATAACCAAACTTAAACCAGTGTCTAGAATTTATAAAAATAATAAATTATAAAAAAAAACATATCACGGAAAACTAAAATATACAACCCAAACGATTTCGTAAAACTTCAAAATTGGGAAAAAAAAATACACAAAAGAGATTTGACAACTATAAAAAAAAACCCCAAACAAATGAACAATATGAATCAAATTGAGGGTCGAATTATTTATAACACCTATTTTGTCTTGAATTTGTCCTCTTGATCTTGTTTTTCATCGTTGCCATTTAGGTTTTGGATGATTTGCAGAGTATGAATTAATATATATGAATGAAGAAAGTTTGGGTGAGTTATTCAACGATCAATTCCTGGGTTGTTTCCTTTTGCTAATTGATTCAATTACCAAAATAAATAGCGAGAATCATGGTTCCATGAAGATAAGTAAAATACAATTTTACAAAATTACCCATTAATGTTAATTATTAATTCAATAATAGTATTAATTATTTTGCAATCAAATAAATTTTAAACCGTCTAGATTAGGAAATTAACGGATAAGATTAATCCCTAAATTACACACTAGGGCTATGTGTGCATAATAACCCTACCATATATATATATATATATATATATATATATATATATTATTTCTATCTAATGTATCTTCATTTCTTCATCACAATGAATGCACTGATGACTTTAATTATTTCTTCACAATTCATCACAAAATAATAAAATTAATATATTTATATTTTCCAATATACATATATATATATATTATATTGTTTTATGTTTAGAGACTTGACAAATTTTGATTAAAATATAAAAATTTAATTTTATAATAAAATTTTTATGTTTTACATAATTTTACTAATGCATATATATTTTTGACATAATCGTATTTATTATTTGTTATTATATAAGCAAACTTTTTTTTTAATTTATCAAAACTTATATATAAATTTTATTATTCAAACTGAAAATACATAAAATGACTCCGTGCATCGCACGAGAGAAATACTAGTCTATTGTGAAATGTCAGTTAATATGTGCCTATTCAAATAAGCTTAGTCTACATTAGAAAATCGATATTTATTTGACTTAAATTAGGCTCATTAAAATCGATTTGTAAGGGAAGTTATGCCATAAATCGTAATGATATTTGGAGTATCTAATATTGAAATTAGACTAACTCTGATATCATATTAAAATGAATATTGAATTTAACTCATTCTCATAAAATCAACTTGTAAGCAAACATATGTCTTGTCTATATAAAATGTTACATACAATTTTTTACAATCAAAATGGAACAATTTTAACTTTCTAAATTTATAATTTCACTTATAAACACAGTCGCGACGGGACTATTACTCGTTACAGTCCGTCACGACAAGAGAAGGGGGTAATTGCTTCTTCCTGCTATCGATAGGCTGAGGGAGGCGGCGACGCGTAGGTGGTGGTGGTGGTCGGAGGGCCCGGTTTCCGGGATGGGGGATAACGCTGACGTGGACTGATTGCGCCTTGTTAGGGTTGAATGGAATATGTCAAAAGAATAGGGGCCTTTTAGGAAATACTGACGTGGCGGAAGCGTAGAGGAAAGGACAAACATTAACCATTTTTAGACGAAGATTATGCGTGGAAGTCATGCAGTTTAACGTTAATGTAATTAAGGCGTAATTAATTTTTTAAACACTAGTACTTATACGATAAATAATAATTGCTTGATTGATTAATAAATAATAGTTGTTGTGACATAAAACATAAAGTCAGCAATTAGCTTTCTTCCTTTCTGGATTTACAAATTTGAAAGTTACATGATGTGGACACTTAATATTATATGATTTTTTTTTTTCGTATTAGTTGGAGATTATTTTATTATATTAGAAATTAAGACTGGTTAGATCCTTAATATGAGACTTTAAGTTGATTGTTTAAATGAGTAGTTTTCTTATAATTGGTTGAACTTGACTTAGAACGTAGATATTTGAACTCAATTTAGAGATTATTCTACGAAGTGTCAAACTTAATTAAGCGAAATTAATAGTGGGTTACCAATATTATTTTTTAGGTTGGTTTGGTACAATAATAAATATATGATCGAGCTGTTGTTTTATTTGGGGGTAGAGACATTAATTTATATCCATCAATATGGGATATTGCTACAGGGACATGTTATTGGTTTACAATTGATGAACTCATATTTTATTATTTTATATTATGTAAATAACTCTCGATATCGATAAGTACAAATTAGTATATCCATAAGAATAGAAGAGTGGCTAATAAATATTATTCAAGTATTTAACTTATGTACATTATTAAGTGATATAATTATATATTACTTAAAGTTCTATATTATCATCCATGATCCAACATCAACCGAAAACAACACAATAAGTTGTGGGGTAAAATATCGTTTATATCCCTAACTATTTATATTTTTCAAATATATCATAAACTAACATTTTTGTCAATAAAATATCTAAACTATTTAAAAATTGATCGAATCTAATATCAGATACCTTTTTGATAAAAAAAAATATTAAGTTTCGGTTGAATAATTAATTCTTCTTTTTTACATTTATAAATTCTTGTGTTGTGGCCAAATCGATCACGTCTATGTCATTTTTATTTTAATTTTTTTACCACTTTTTCAGATTTGTATTTGACCAAAAAAATGCATTCGGTGTCACATTTGATTAGTTTTTAATAAATTTAGGTATTTTTTAATTAACAAAAGTGTTAAATTAAAATAAAATTTTAAAAAAATGAAAATAATTTATGATATAAACGATAATTTAGTCTAAATTGAATAATGCGTGTCGAGTGTGCGTGTAGTGACAAGCTAACTGAAGAGGAAGAAGCAGATGGCTACATTTCTGTTTATGTGGGACAAGTCGGAATTGAATGGTTTTATTATCATATTTTTATTTATTTTTAAGCATATAGTTGAGTACTCATCTATTTAGAATGGCCCTACTGAGATCATGCAGTGTGGTGGAATAATATATCATATTGTACCTTTGTTCATACTTTTGACAACATTCAATACCTCCACAAATTTTTTGTTTTTGTTTTTTTTTTTTCTAATTTTCATCACAATGATTATGAGGTTGGAATAATAATAATAATAATAATAATAATAATAATAATAATAATAATAATAATAATAATAATAATAATAATAATAATAAAGTTGTTAATTATTATTAAAGTGAAAAAAAATATATAGTAAGTAGTAACTTCTCCAATCAAAATAAAGATTTAGGAAAATAATGATAATAAAAAGAAAGCACAACTACTCTGCTGGTTTTTGCTGTGCGCAATTGGTTGCTAATGAATGCGCCGAGCCACCCAAAATAATAAGATCTTATTATATATATTTTAAAAATTTCTGCATTGTACAGTATATATCTATATATGCATTTATTGCATATGAATAGATGCAGGAGCTGAGTGACTCGAAATTTAGAAACTATGAAAAAGCACATCATATGTATCATGGAAGTGATTAGAGTAATTTCATGACTAAGATTTGGAAAGATTCTGCGGTGAAAGCAACAGTTTTTACAGTGGATGAAGGTGAAGACAAGCTAAATTAAAAGGGTACAACTTTACAAGGTATGTTTGCTTGTTTGTTTCTTCAAGGTGTCTGAATCAGAGGAGGGAGAGAATTGCTGCACAATATCTTGCAGTAGAAAGAGTTGAAGAAGCAGTGGGGGGTGAACGTGTAGCTGTAGCATTTTCATGAGAAATTCTGTATTATTATTAGTTTCTTTGAGGAATAAAAGTCACAATCTCTTGCTTGTGGTTGTTACCACCTAAAATTTCAAGAAATCCCCACACAGAGTTGTTGAGTTTGGTGTCTTTGATAGGTCAACGCGTCCACATTTTCTCCTGTAGATTTTCAGTACTGTTTCTTGTCTGAATATTAGTGTTTGTTTGGATTTTTGGTTGATTTAGTACACGGGTTTCAAGGAGGATTCTTGATCTTCTTACAGGGTGAAGAAACAAGTAGGATTTTGTTGTCTGAAGGGATTCATGGCTGAGATTGGAGCAGAATGCAAGAAGGGTTTGAGAGGAAAAGCTGTGATCTTGATTGCTTTACTCGTTTTAGCTTGTGGGATTGCTTCAGCTCAAGAGGATATAGAACAAGTGGTATATAAAAGAAATGGGGCCACTGAATTTTCTGAATCTGATCATTTCACAAGAATAATCAGTTTCTTGAAGCAAACTAAGCAGATGCTTTCAAAACCTGTTTGGCCTGTAAGATGTTTTATTTAATGTTCTGAAATTCATTACATAGTACTCGAATTGTGTGAAATTTGATATGTCTAGTTGTGTTTTAAGCAATTTGTTAATGTATGGGGACTGCTGTATGTTGGAATTTTGGCAGGAAATGGAATTTGACTGGAGAATTGTTGTTGGTACTGTGATTGGATTCTTTGGTGCTGCTCTTGGGAGTGTTGGAGGTGTCGGTGGAGGTGGCATTTTTGTTCCGATGCTCACTTTGATTATTGGATTCGACCCAAAATCATCGACTGCTATATCAAAGTGTAAGTGCCTGTGTTTTTGCTCTGGTGGAAGACATACAATAGTAACTCCCATGCTTACTGAGAGTTGGATGATCTACTTACATATCAATGTCTGGTTTTTCGAGTTTGTTTTAACTGATCATTATTCTTGAATGTTCTTATTGTAGTGCATCACCGATCACCACTTGCAGAATTCAGCTTTCTAGATGTAGCCACCGTGTTGTCCTTTAACCGGATTGATTTCATCACATTCTTCGACATTTTCATTCACTAGAGTAGATTGAGACTTTTTGGCGATTTGGTGCTACTCATACTTCAAACTCAGTCATCTTCCGAAACAATAATTATTAGCTGTGGCCAATGTCTCATTCAACTCACATTCATCTCAAAATTTATATTCGATTCAATTTGGTTTTCAATCCTCTGTTTTTTATTATGGCTCCTTCCAACCCCTGGCCTCTCGTCACTCTCATTCTTCTTGCTTTCCGTCTTACTGATTTGCAGCAGTAAGTTGTGATCCTTCCACATTGATAGTTTGTCCAACTTCCAAACTGCATAGTAAATTGACTAAATTTCATCTTTTTTTTTTTTTACTACTGCAGTAAGTATTAAATGTTGTCATTTTTTTGGTCAGGCATGATAGCTGGTGCTGCTCTTGCCACGGTCTATTACAACATCAAGCTCCGCCATCCGTCACTTGATCTTCCCATGATTGATTATGATTTAGCTCTTCTTTTCCAACCCATGCTAATTCTTGGAATTAGCATTGGAGTTTTTTTCAATGTGATTTTTGCAGAATGGATGGTTACTGTCTTGCTGATAGTTCTTTTCATAGGTAACTGACACTTGCCTGCCTACACTCTAATGTTTTATCTTCAACGAGAGTGCTTATTATTGCTTTGTAATTTGACAGCTACCGCAACAAAGGCATTCTTCAAGGGTGTCGAAACTTGGAAGAAAGAAACCATAATGAAGAAGGTGGTCTAAAATGCTTACTTATTTCAATGTAGACGTTTCACCTTTAGGATAAAACTCCTTGCCTGATCAATGTGCTCTTTTCTTTCTCCTTACAGGAAGCTGCTAGACGCTTTGGATCTGATTGTAAGTAGGATTATTGAAATGTTGATGCTCATGAATATTTTGAGAAAAACTGCTGACACGCTAATTGCTTTTTATTAATTTTTGCACCAGATAATGGAAGTGAAGAAGCTCCATACAAGCCTCTACCAACAGGCCCCGCTAATGAAACACGAGTGAATCTCAATGGACAAAATCCATCAGAGGTAATGTAATGTAATGAAAGCCTCAACAATCTAGAAAAGCAGTTTCTGAGGTTGATTGCTTTATCTCTGCAGGTTTCTATTATCAACAATGTACGCTGGAAGAAGCTTGGCGTTCTCTTTGCTGTCTGGCTCGTCATCATCTCACTCCATGTCTCCAGGGTTTATCTTCGAATTATTCTGTCACATTTTTTTGATTATCTGTTTTATTTTTTCATTTTTCTTCTACTATAACACTGCCACCTTTCTCCAGGATTTTATGGCCGTTTGTTCAGTCAAATTTTGGATAGTAACCTTATTGCAGGTAGGTGACTCTAACAAACAAACTCATTGAATATCTCCAATCCATATACGTTGAAGTATATAATTTCAAGAAGTGCCTACAACATTCTAAACACACCCCAAAATCCAATGCATTGGACGCGTGCTTTCAAGAGATTTTGGGGGTGTGTTTAGAACACTGCTGGTGCAAGTAGTCGCACACACTTTTCATTCCATAGGTCAACATTCTTCTCTTCGTCTGTAGATACCTGTTACCGTTGGAGTCGCTGGATATCAGTCCGTCTGCTTGTATAAGGGTTGGAGTGTGATAGAATCCAAAGGAGTGCCAGGAATTAACTGGACAGTATACCAGTTGATTCTTTGTTGTATCTGCGCAATGCTGGCTGGTGTAGTGGGAGGGCTGCTAGGCCTTGGAGGAGGATTCATATTAGGTCCACTGTTTCTCGAGCTAGGAGTTCCACCGCAGGTGCATTTCTTTGTCTCTCGTCAAGAAACTTATAATACAATCATAGCAACTCTACTATATTTGCTGATCAACAATTTTTTTGGCTTGAACAAGTTTTTTTGTGATAATTTGTTGGTTCAAATTCTTGAACTGCAGGTTTCAACTGCAACAACAACACTAGTCTTGGCATTTTCGGCATCCATGTCTGTTATACAATATTACCTCTTGGGGCGTTTTCCTCCAGTCTACGGTATGTTCTCCCTCAATGAGTACCTTTCCACTACTGGAAAGTTACGGATTTCAGACAACCTTATCATGGGCAGCTAACTCTTGTTCCTGTTAAAATCGTTGGTTTTTCTTGCAGCCTTTTATTTTGTTGTAGTGGCTACCTTTGCTGCATTGGTAGGACAGCATCTGGTCAGAAAAATTGTTGGTCTACTTGGAAGGGCGTCGCTGATCATCTTCATCTTGGCCTTCACAATCTTTGTGAGCGCGATTTCACTAGGTATGTTGGTTTTTTCGTGTTTCGTCTTCCCTCAAGCCAACATTGGGGGATAAGAAATCAATGGAAAGCTCAATGTACTCTGTTTTTGGCAGGTTGGGTTGGCATTGCAAACATCATTGGGAACGTCGACGACGAATATTACATGTGGTTTTACAACTTCTGTGAATACAAGCCTTAGTTGCTGTCTGAAAAGATCATTTGATGTATAGACATTTGTACAATACTTGTCTTATTTTGATGTTCAATTATGTAAGATGTTATGTTCAAGTCTTGATGTCAATTGGTCATGAAGATTAAACAAACACAAGTACTAAAATCAGTAAGGCATATATCACATTCCCAGCTCAATTACAAAGATGTAGCAATATTTCTGTGCAAAAATTACCCTTGCCAATGAAAGAAACATCAAGGCCTTAACTGTAAATATAGTGTATACATCTTGATACCCTCAAATCGGGGTTTCTTCGAAAAATCTGCCATACTTGTATAGGTGATTACAGGAAGAGAAACTTTCACTCATTACACCTGTTACAAACTAAATTTCACAGGTGTTCAGGATGTTTCTTCGCAGTAAAAGTTCACAAATGATGCCTGTGTGAGTCATTTGTGCGTCTATAAATATCACATTGATCATGCTGCTTTTGATCGTCATATGATTCTAGAGGTAAACCGGCTTCCAACAATGTAGGTCAGCTATTGACTACAGTTCATCCTTGGAGGCAGGATCTTGAGTTTTCAAATTTTTGTTGATGAGTGCTGCCAACTCCTTCAAGTTGGATTTCGTGGAGAGAGTGATCTGCATACGAGACATATTACAAAAACAAGGCTTTGGCTAAAAGGCACGGAATGTTTAAAAATTCATAGCTGTGGCATCAAGTTATTACCGGATTTGACTTGTCATTTGCAGGGTAGAAGAGTAGTGTTGGATAGTCCTCAACCTGCAAATACATTTGAATGTCTCAGATGAACTTTTAAATTGAAAAAACGTAATGTACTAGTTAATAACTGGTAGTATCATATGTAGCTGAAAATTATGATGTTACTAATAAAATATCAGACAAAACTGTCGATGAACCTTTCTAGTAAACTTCATATAGTTACGACATGCGAGGTAAAGATAAAGTAGATGCGATGTCTTACCTGTAATTTTGGATGTTCATTTGTTGAAGCATCAATCCTTGCAAAAACCAGGTTATCCAACCCCTTGAAGTGCTTCGCCAATTTCTCTACTTGCTTGCTCGTGGTTTCACAGGTGATGCACCACGGTGTGTGGACCTAAAGAACAACAATGTCAAGACTTCATCGAAATAAGAGATAAGAAGTTTTGAGAATAATGAATCGTGTGTCCGTGCTCATGAACAAGATAAAAGAAACACGGAACATGACAAAAGAAAGTTTTGAAGCATGGAGTTGAACAAACCTCCAAAATGATGTTTGCAGGACTGTTAAGGACCAACTCATCAAATGTCTTTCCCACCACAGTCAGAACGCTGGCATTTGTCTGCAGTCATAAAATATGAGAGGTGTTACTAACATCATTAAAGAAATTGAAAATATCTGAGTGAAGCAATTTGACGAACATTTGTCCCGTCTTTAGAAGGCAAGGAAATGACAATTCTTCAAACTATAAATCCAATCTCCAGATCAGGATAATGTAATCTCACAAACAATCAAAATTATAGAGATATACAGTCATGGAAAATGAAACAATACTAGCAGATATAATTCCCCTTCGATTCCCTTGTCTTTCCATAAAATAATATAAAACCAACCAATTTTTTTGCCCACTGATTCCTCTCACTGCTTCTCTTTAGCCAAAACAATAACACATAATATACTGATTACCGATTGCAGTGTTAATTTCAAGCACAATTCCAAGACTGGAGATATAAAATTTATATACAATTTTCTGAAGAAAACTGAATCCAGTTTTATACTAATATGTGTAGCGGATGTGATTTGGAAAGATATGCAACTGAAAGGTAATGACTTTTAATTAATAAGATCATTCTACTGCAAGTATTAAAAATGCTTAAACTTCTATAGGACTTGCTTACACGAGGAACTCACATTATCAGGAATTGTTTGTGATTTATAGTATGGGGTCAACGTCCCTTTCAGGAAGCCTGTACAGAATTCCTGCAAAGCATATATATGTCATGATTGAACGAGAATAGATGATAGTTACAAATCAAGAAAACGGAAGAAAATTATTACTTCGATATTTCTTGAAGTGAGGTCAGATTCTAGCAGGTACTTTGAGTTGCTGTTGTAGTCAAATGCAATAACCTACAACCAAACAGACCAAGAAATGATAACGAAATTTTACCGGGAACCATACAGGCAATGCAAGAATTGCTAGAGATTTTACCACCGTATCCTTCGACTCTTCTAGACCAAATAAAGTCAGGAAGGGCTTTGCAAGGTTGTCTTCTCTAATATCTACAGCTACAAACATCATCTGCAGTTACACAAGAACAAGTTAAGAGATATGCGAAGACAAGACGAAAGAATAAGAGTAGAAGCCTGCATATTGGTCAACCTGCGACTTGAACTTCTTGGCAATTTCTTGTAAAGCCTTAAGAAGCTTCTTCAAGTTGTCATCCTCACCGAACACATAGACCTAGTTTAACATACAATGTTGATTAAAATTTGCACTCTTTATTGGACTCCCAAAAGCCAAATTCACCATGATTGTGTCAACACTTCCGGTAATAACATCACACATGTAAAACTTATACTATCATTGACAATGAACGGGAATTAACTATTTGATTTTTTTATAAACACGAAAAATAAAAACATAAAACAACTGCACAAATATCAGTAGATGGAAGAGCAACCTGCAGCTTCTTTGTGCTGGAGTATACTTTAGCAGAGTTGAGCTCAGTCATTACAGTAACTAATGGGAACTTGTGATCCTCCAGAAAATGCAAGATTTCATCTGAACTAAAGTTTCCATCTGTAAGCCACAACAATTGCCTCTTAAGCAGGAATAATATTTTTGAATAACAATAAATTGATAGAACCATAGAGCTGAAAATTTTGTTATACAAATAGATAAATAACTACTGTCTCTCTTTCATATTCTCTTCACAGTAAAAATCAATGAAGGCAAAACCTCTGTTAATGTTTTTATATGTGCTAATTAGCTAAACACTAGCTTATCTGATGTTCAATTGAAGAAAAATCAACTGGTCAAAGAAAAAAAATCGTTACAACTGATTTAGCTGCTTGCTTGCTTGTCTAGTGTGGGAAGAAATTTGACAATGTAATTCTCCCCCCGCCCCCAAAAGCCAAAAATGAAACTTGATTTACAGGATCTTCACATTCTAATCAATTAAAAAGTTATTATTTCAGATTCCTGGATAGCATTAATAACTTTGTTAAATGAATTTTAACAATCAATTCCAGCTTTACTTCAAAATTAGTGAAAATGAAGGATGCATGGGGATATCCTCAGAAGGTAGAGCAAATTACCAATTAATAAGTAATAACTTTTAACTAATAAGTTCAAGAATGACTAAAATTCTGATCCCAATAATTAGCATACTTGGATCATATTTTCTTGTCTTTATGATTATGTGATATTATTTTATTTCTCTGGAGTCATTGCATACTCAAAACTACTCATTACAAATGCAACTGTGATACAAAAGCCTACCCAGACTGAACTAAATGAACTCACCAAATGATGTGTAATGCTCAGGTTCACTTTTCACAAGACCAAAGAAAGGTTTGGTTGGTGTGACAACAGGGTATAATACTTTGGCTACCTCTATGCTGCTCGTTTCCACAAATTGAATTTCATTGTCAGCAACAGCAGCTTTTAAGAATTCTCCATAATCAGGTCCCTGAATATATTATCTGTGATTTACTTTGTCTGCACCAGCTAGATCAACAAAATTCTGCAATAATACATGTTCTTATCATTCACATACCTCATACTTATCAAATAGCCCAACTGCATAAACGGCATGCTGCTTCAAGAATTCATTTGCATCAGCTACAGAGTTTATTCTAAGTACAGGCGCCCCTGTTTTCTTGCTCGCCCATATCACGATTTCTTCCCTTCTCACAAAATGTTACCAAGAGAGCTTCATATCAGTACGAGTTCACAGACAAAATACACTAAAATGTACCTAGAGTGACTGCACCAATGCAAATGAACTGATCACAGAACACCAGCAGTATAACTCAAAAATCTACTCATGCATACATAAGTCCAAAACATAAAATCATCCTATTTTCAATCAAGAATTTTGCCTGGGATCATAAAAGTACATAAATGGCACACTCAATGAATCAATATAAACTAGTATCAAAATTTGCTAATTTTCTTTAGCAATGCAATATTTTAAGAACTCAAATTCGAACTCCGCCAACCTCACGTAGCACATTAAGCATTTAAGCATTCACTCATGGTCTACAAGCGAAGAAACAAAGGCTTACGACGAAAATCCACCGGTGTAAGGCTGAGAGCTGCCATTGACAAACAACAACAGAGTAGGAAACCCTTTGATCTCGAGAGCCGAAGCTGCCTTCGGAAACCTCTCGGCATCAATCTTGGCAAGCAAAACCCTACTCCCTAAACCCTTGAGCACATTTGCAGCCTCAGCAAATCTTGGCATCAGTTCAGCACTTCTACCACACCATGGGGCATACCCCAACACCATCACATACTCATTCTCCTCAATTACCCTCTTTGTGCTGTCACTGTTTAGCTCAACAACTACTCTCTGAGCCCTGCTCAACACCTCAGATTTCTTCCCAGATTCTCTATTTTCAAAATGGCCCGTTGTGGGCTGTGAATTTTCTCCTATTTCTTGCTCATCGTCTATTGCTATGAGTTCATCAATGCCTTCCAGATCATCAGCATCTTCAATTTCGGATAAAACTGCAGCAACAGTGAGCAGAAGGAAGAGAACTACGGGGAGAAAAAGAGTCCTTGAGTTGAATTTGGATTTGTACATGGTGACTGTGGGTAAAAATTTACAAGATTCTTGAAGATTTGCGGAGTAGAGATTGAGACTTCGCGTGAGATCTGCTGTTTGGGGAGTTTTGATTGTTGAATGTGAAATGATGGTGCGTGCCAGAATGTGAAGGGTTTAAGGATAAAAAACAAATAAAAAGCATCAGATTTCACACTAATAAATAAACAGCCGCAAATCACGGCGCAGTCACATTTTCAGTTCCAAGATGTGCAAGAAAAATCCTTTTTTTTCTTATTGAAATGGAATTTTTATTTGATTTTATGGCGACCATAAATAACACGTAGTTATTATTAGTAATTATCATTTCTCTCATACCATGGATATACAACATACTTAAAATTATTTATTAAATTATTAAAAAAATTAAACCTCAATCCAAATATATAGAAAACAATACGAATTATAAAAAATGGTGTTCTGTCGTAGTATTAAATCCCAATAATCTAACTATAAATATTTGTGAGGTAGAGAAACGTCATATTAAAATAATTAATGTAAATTAGAAACAATAGTATAATGCGCAAAAAATATATTTTCTAAATCTTAGTCCAAATAAAAATAAATACAAGACTTTAAGAACAATTTAAAAAAAAAAATGTTCGTGCATTTACTTCTTATTTATTAAATGATACTCTTTTCGTTTCTGAATAAGTGTTATTCTGGATGAATGCGCACATATTAATAAAAATATTAATTAGGCAATCAGATTACCTTATACACCCTACATTAAATGAATTAAATATGATTGTTTGGATGCATTAAATGAGGGCAAATATAAGAAAAATGTGAAATTTTTACCTCGATTGTGTAGGAATGACACTTTTTGTGAAATAAAATAAAGTGTTAGTATGACACTTATTGTGAAGCGGATAGAATAGTAATTAATAAAATATTGTATACTCCCCCGTCCCGATTATATAGTCATCCTTTCTATTCTGAGGTGTTCCGATTATATTGATGTAACCCGGACAATTTGTACAGGATACGAGAACGCGCGGAAGACTTATAGAATTGAACACGCCAACTTTAGAGGGACTCAATCCTACTCTAATGACTCAAATAAGATAACTAATATGAAACAAACGAAAATACAACTCAAACGGATGTACGAACCAATCTACGCCTAATTACGATACCTAGACGACGACACAAAAATAATACACAAATCCAATGGAAAGGAGGCTGAAATGGGACGATGGTTTGAGGGAGGAATATGGGACGGTTAGGAGGTGTTTTATGGGTTTAGAAGGGCTTGAGTAGATAGGGTATGTTAAGGTTATGAAGTACTCACGGTATCGATGACGAACACGACGAATTGGGCGCGAACGGAACCGAACCCTTGATGATCGACACACGATCAGGTCTTGATGGCTTGGAAGTGTCACGGACGTTGATGGAGGTGTAGGAAGTCGATGATGGTGGCTGGACGATGGAGGTGTTGTGATTTGCAACCCGATTAATCCTCGGCGTATCTTGTACGACGAAAACAAATCTCAAAGTTACTCCTCGGTAGCGAGTTCACCCTAATTCCTCGTGTGAATTAGAACGTTCCCTTGGAATAAGACTTGAAATTGCTAGGCTTCAAGAATGATGATTTTCGACAGAAAACAATCAAAAGCTTTAAACGGTTGAGACACAAATTAAATGCAAAAGCAATTTTAATCAATAATGTCTAAAATATCAATGTAACATGGTTCCCCTATTTATAGGACTCATTATGCACGAAAATAATGAAGAAAAAGCCCTAAAAATCTGATCCAAAAAGGTTTTCTAACTATACTAGAAAAATACCTAAACTAGAATTCTATTCAAGGTAGGAAATTGTCTTAAATACAATTCTAGTCAAACCTATGCACTTAAGGACGAAAATTAACATCAAAATATTAAATAAAATCTGATCCACTATAGCCTTAAATTAAATAAAATAAATACTGTAGTCTAGATAAAATTCAACCCCTAATTAAATTGAATAAGGGCCGAATTTCTTCACGCATGCACGTCGACTCCTCAAGCTTGTTCTTTATGCACACATGCACTTCATCTTCACTCCTCAAGTGTGATACTCCATGGTGTGATCTTGATCTTCATTAGTTAATAAATTAACTAACACATGGCTGCCCTTCGAATCTTCCAATTCTTCGAATTTCTTCCGAATCAACACTTGTAGATAACCTTGTAATTTCTTCGCTCGAAGCCGCGTCATTGGACCTTTAAATTGCAGCTCGGGTTCAAGGCCTTCAATGTCTTGCATGGCTTCATCATATATAGTCTCATTACTATAAATAGTATAATTGTAGCTCGGCGGTGCCATCTTTTCTCGGTCTTCACCAAAACTTCTGCTGCAAAAAGTTTCTTTTACACAGTACTCAGGCTTCTTTCACAGCAATCAAGAGATCATCCTCTCTCTTTTGAAGATAAAGTTTCAGCCAAGCCAAAAGGGAGTCTATATAGACGTATTTTATTTTATAGTTACAACCTTTCTTCATGAAGTCTGTCCCCTTTTTGCAGGTTAGCAGCCTGATACATCTGGCATAAGGATTTTCGGAGATTGATTGGCCACAGCTGAGCACAAAAGATAATTTCTGATTTTACATGTGTAACAACAAGATCCATTGTTTTCTTGATTGCCATCTTTAACACATGCTTTAATCCATTTCTTTTCATGTGCTTCACTTCTCTATAAATACCACATCCTTAAGAACGAAAACCATCAGACATCAACATAACTTCTCTTCAACGAGCAAGGAAGAAAGCTACATCACTTATCGTTCACCGGTGCTGTTGTAGAATCGAGCAAGGAAGGAAGATGTCATGGCTTGTGAGAGTAGTTTCGTATATAATCGGCGAGCTCCGATGATATCGTTCGCCGGTGCTGCTGTAACATCGAGCAAGGAAGGCAGCTATCGTGGCTTGTGAGAGTGTTGGAAAGAAAATTAAACAAAAAGAAGTCAAGATTGAGACCGAGAATTTAGGGATTTATATTGATTTGTTTCCTTTTATTGTACAAACAAATACTCTTTAAAAGAGAGCTGTAATGAGTCTATGAAATATACAATACAATTACTTCTCTTTTCTATCATCTAAATCTCTTTCAATGGCGTCTGTACCATTTAACATGGTATCAAAGCAGGCGATCAAATTGGAGACTCAGAACGAATTTCATCATCGTCTCTAAACCCTTCTCAACCAAATAGCCAAAGTTCATCAAATCTGCATCAAAACAACACAACATGATGTCAGAAACTAGTGAAACCACAGACAATCAAACCATCCCAGATGAGTTAACCCTTCAACTTGCGACCCTGCTACGAAATATCCTAGGTCTGCAACAAACCCAAAATACAAAATCCTTGACATTGGGTTCAAACTTAGCGGCGACAACTATCCTTTATGGTCTATTCTGATGAAAAAGGCCATCAGAGGAAGAGGCAAATCATCGTATATCACTGGAGACCCTGCTCCACCTTCTACAAATGACCCAGCCTACAAAAGATAGGAGCAAGACGATCAGTGTGTCTTCACATGGCTGGTGCAGAACATCGAATCGAACCTCGTTAGCACTATCTCAAAACATCCAACATCCAAGGATGTTTGGGATAGCCTAGCCCTCACATATGAGAGCAGAACAGATTCACTGCAAGTCTTCAATTTGCATCGAAGAGCAAATACCATAAAACAGGGGGAAGGAACATTAGAAGAAATTTGGGCAAAAATACAAGAAATATGGATATCCATTGACAGAAAAGAGCCAAACCCTATGGAATGCCCCAAAGATATTGAAACTTACAATCGAATTATTCAAACTCAGAGAGTATATCAATTTCTCATGGCTCTTAGTGACAAGTACGAACCTGTTAAAAAAGAAATCTTGAAGAAAGACCCGTTGCCCTCAGTCGAGACGGCTTACGCTATGGTGTGCCGGGAGACTGCCAGGGACCTAATCCTTCGGTCGGTAGTCTCCGAAGATAGTCAAGACACATCATCGGGCATAGGGTTCGGCTTGGCGGCGCAGGACAGAGTGCAGAAAGGGTACAAAGGCAAAGGGGCTCGGCAGACCGATGAGGACCGAAGCAAAATGGTGTGTTCCCACTGTGGTATGAAGAAACACACAAAGGAGTCGTGTTTTCAGTTGGTGGGTTACCCGGATTGGTGGGATGACACCAAGAAAATGAAACTGTCGAATCAAACTCGTAATCGAGGAGGGAGCATCACCGCAACAATGACCGCCGACCGGGCTACCAACGCCAAGGTTAGCACCGGGACGGGTAACTCCGGGGTGGCACGGCATGAGGCGAGATCAGAAGGAAACATTGCAGAGGCAAACGCAGGAGCAGCCGCGGCTAGGGCATGTGAAGGTAATAAGGCCGAGAAGAAAGTGTATCATGGGCCTTCAATTATGCCCAATTATACTTGGGCATTTTCCGGAAAAAATAATAGTGAAAAAAATGCCCAATTGCCCTCAAATTGTGGAAAATCCGAAAAGACCCCTATATTTTGTACTAACAAATTTCAGGTTCTTGACGATGTCTCTATTGCGTGTACTGTTCCGGATTTAATTACCGGGAACACTAGACAATGGATCTTTGACTGTGGGGCCACGGATACCATGACTTTTGACATTTCCGATATTGTCTGACCTACAGTTCCACAAAAATCTCATGTACAGACCGCAAATGGAAAACTTGCACCAGTTAAAGGAGCTGACAATATTAATCTATCTCCCACACTTCAGTCGTCAAATTGTCTATTTGTTCCAACATTGTCACACAAACTCCTATCCATAAGCCACGTCACCCGAGAATTGAACTGTACACTGCTAATGCAACCTCATTTCTATTTGTTACAGGATATCAGGACGGGGGAGATTATTGGACATGACACTGAACGACGTGGACTATACTATGTGGATGAGATAGCTCCAAAAGGTGTTGCGATGCTGACTCACGGACCTGGTAACTGGGAGGCTTGGCTTTGGTATCGTCGGTTAGGGCACCCATCTATCAGTTACCTAAAATTGTTGTTTCCTAGTCTTGTTACTTCTAGAAACATGCATTGTGATACTTGTTTTTTGGCCAAAAGCCACCGACAGTCTTTTAAATTTAATAATACTCTGGTTAAATCTATCTTTTCTTTAGTTCACTCTGATATTTGGGGTCCTGCACCTGTTATTGGGGGTTCTGGGTTTAAATACTTTTTATTGTTTATCGATGACTGTTCTCGAATGACCTGGATTTATTTTTTTAAAAAAAGAGTCAAAAGTCTTTGACAAATTTACCCACTTTTTTGCTCTTGTCAAAACTCAGTTCCAAAAGTCTATTCAGGTTCTTCGTTCTGACAATGGGGGGGAATATGTTAATTCTCAAATGACACAGTTCTGCACTACACAAGGAATTGTTCATCAAACCACTTGTCCTTACACCCCTGAACAAAATGGTGTTGTAGAACGGAAAAATAGAATCCTTCTTGAAATGGCCAGAGCTATGTTGCTCGAATCCGACACCCCTACAACTTTTTGGCCAGAAGTACTTTCCACTTCAGTCTACCTTATAAATCGGCTTCCTACTAAAGCGTTAAAACTCCAAACACCTCTCCAAGCCCTGTCCACCCAAGCTCAAATCCCTGTGGCACTTACCCTCAAACCGAGAGTTTTTGGCTGCTCGGTTTTCATTCATCTCCCTAAAACTAACCGTCACAAATTCTCTCCTTATGCGGTTAAGTGTGTCTTCGTTGGCTATGGTGTTCATCAAAAAGGATACCGATGCTACGATCCCAAATCTCGTCATATGTTCACTACTATAAACTGTGATTTTCTGGAAAATGAGTATTTTTCCACCATCTTACGAGTCGGGGGGAGAGTATGGGAACTAGTAACTCTTTAAGCTGGTTGACGGTGCCAGACTCTGTGCCTATACCGAAAACTGGTCCAACAGATGAGGTTAACAATACCGTGGAGATATCCTTAGATATAGTTCAATCCACTGTCATTAGTGACCATGCTTTTGAGACATTCCCCCTAATGATACCTAAGGTACGAGCTTCTAATGATATTAGTAACTCTAGTTCTTTCTTGG
Organism: Perilla frutescens; assembly: GCA_026008535.1. Classification (NCBI taxonomy): domain Eukaryota; kingdom Viridiplantae; phylum Streptophyta; class Magnoliopsida; order Lamiales; family Lamiaceae; genus Perilla; species Perilla frutescens. The sequence continues at coordinate 55,730,271 of BRKX01000003.1, forward strand.
AAGATAATACTGCTGATAATGGGGAGGATGTTGTAAGTAAAGAGACAGGTACTGAAGATGTTCTTGATAGTGAATGCTTGGAGAACAGTGCAGATACTGGAAGGTATGTATTACCACCAAGAAGCAACAGGGGGGTCCCACCCAAGAGATATTCTCCTGAACTGTCTAGACGAAAGTCTCGATATGCTATTGGAGAATGTACTACAAGTTGTCTTACTGAGTCAGCCCGAGCTTTCGAGGCTGCACTTCTGAGAGAAGAAGATGTTCCGTCATCAGTCGAAGAGGCTATGGAATATGAACATTGGAGAGAAGCAATGAAAAAAGAAATTGATGCATTGGCAAGAAATCAAACTTGGGAGAAATGCAAGCTACCAAAAGGGAAGAAGCCCGTTGGATGCAGATGGGTCTTCACCATCAAACGACGGTGAGATGGTACAATTGAGAGATACAAAGCAAGACTAGTAGCGAAAGGCTGTACTCAGACATATGGGATTGATTATTCCGAGATGTTTTCTCCAGTTGTAAAGATGAACACTATAAGAGTGCTGTTGTCTATTGCAGCTAGTCGAGATTGGTCTCTACATCAATTCGATGTAACCAATGCCTTCCTTCACGGAGAATTAAAAAAAGAAGTATATATGGAAGCACCTCCAGGTTTTTCAGAGGAATTTGAACAAAGTGAAGGATGCCGGCTGAGAAAAACGTTGTATGGCCTAAAACAGTCACCTAGAGCTTGGTTTGGAAGGTTTACAGATGCCATGATAAAATATGGATACAAACAAAGTAATTCTGATCATACTCTATTTTTGAAGCGAAGAGAGAACAAGGTAACGTGCCTAATCATCTATGTGGATGATATGATCATCACAAGAGATGACACTGAAGAAATCTCGAGATTGAGAAAGAACTTGTTCCAAGAATTCGAAATGAAAGATTTGGGGAGTCTGAAGTACTTTCTTGGAATCGAAGTGCTAAGATCACATAAAGGCATATTCTTGCGACAGAAAAAATACATTTTGGATTTATTGGTTGAGACTGGTTTACTTGACTGCAAACCAGCTGATACACCAATCGCTGTTAACCATGGACTACAGATTCTTGAAGGGGCTGCATTAACTGATCGAGGAAGATACCAACGTCTAGTTGGGAAACTGATTTATCTATCCCACACTAGACCTGACATTGCCTATGCGGTAGGGGTTGTCAGTCAATTCATGCACAAACCTCAATTAGAACATATGGAAGCCGCTCTACGAATTGTTCGCTATCTTAAGGGAACTGTGGGCTATGGTGTTCTGCTTGAGAAAAACGGACATCTGGAAGTTCATGGTTACACAGATGCAGATTGGGTAGGGAATCTTGTGGACAGAAGGTCTACAGGGGGATATTTTACATTTGTTGGAGGAAATCTTGTCACGTGGAGAAGTAAGAAGCAGAAGGTTGTGGCCTTATCAAGTGCTGAGGTAGAATTCCGAGGAATCAAAAGTGGGCTCACAGAGATGTTGTGGCTAAGAAAACTGTTGATCGAGATTGGCTTTCCTCCATCACAGAAGAGTCAGTTGTTCTGTGATAATAAGGTTGCGATCAGCATTTCAGAGAATCCGGTTCAACACGACAGGACTAAACATGTTGAAGTAGACCGACATTTTATCAAAGAGAAAATCGAGAGTGGCATTATTGAATTACCATTTGTGCGGTCTGAGGACCAATTGGCAGATATCCTGACAAAGGCTGTGAATTCCAAAAGTTTTGCTGAAGTTCTTCACAAGTTAAGTATTGGAGACCTCACTACTTAACTTGAGGGGGGGTGTTGGAAAGAAAATCAAACAAAAAGAAGTCAAGATTGAGACCGAGAATTTAGGGATTTATATTGATTTGTTTCCTTTTATTGTACAAACAAATACTCTTTAAAAGAGAGCTGTAATGAGTCTATGGAATATACAATACAATTACTTCTCTTTTATATCATCTAAATCTCTTCCAATGGCGTCTGTACCATTTAACAGAGAGTGGTTTCGTATATAATCGGTGAGCTCCGGTGATATCTTCAATCGATATCCCCCTTTTTTTGCAATAATGGTTCCCAAATAATTTCCTTTTTATTTCATCTTTATCATCCAAGAAGCAGACGACGTTGACTTGCTGTGGTGAGCGTCGAGCGATCAAGATTTCATTGCCCAAAAGATTTCGGACGCGAGACAGTCAGGTAAGTTTTTTTTTTTATCTATCTTTTTTCCAACTTGAATGATTTGTAGCTCAAGTGATGAGTATGAGTGTGGGATTGAGATTTTGAATTTTAAAGAAAGCATCTTCATTCATCTAGGCCATCTGTAGCATCTCTGATTTACTCATATTATTTGACATGCATATCTGCGTCCCATATTTTTGAACTTCTGTATCTTAAAGTTCCTTTCCAAGAAAGTTGATCTTATTATCTGTATACATATAAACACATATATATTTTGAATGCAGAGATATGAGTGAATGCATGTAAAAAAAATGAAATACACATATATATGCAATTATGCACTTAATTACGTAATGCATGCATGAAAAAATATGCTACTTATATATTTACGTAAAGCATGCACATATATATATATATACCTATATCTAGCTAACCGACTAGGCATGTAAGATTAATTATATTAAATTATATATATATAGACTATATATGCATGTTTTACTGTGTGCTAGTAGCCATATAATTATGCCTATATGTTAATGCTGAGAAATATTATAATTAACTACATAGAAGTAATTTAATACACATACATTAACTTTTCGTTATATATATATATATATAGCAGACTAGTATACATATACATATATTCAATGTTGGCATAGTTTATATATATATAATATAATGCACATATGTAAAAAAGATGAAATGCATATATGCTATGCTCACACACTATCTATCATGCATGCTTATATATATATATACACTAAAAAAAATGTGAGATGAAAATTAGCATTGACACTTTGTATAAAAGCTCTTTTTTTTCTTTTTTTTTACTCATGAGACAAATTCATTTGGGAGGCTTTTCGTTGTATATGGGAGATGTTAAATCAAGAGGCGAACAATCCAAGTCACGTCTGCCAACTCAATGTCAATCAAGAGATGATTTGATTTGTAATTCTCTACATGAAGATTTCGGCCTCGTCAAGATGAAGATTTTGACTTCAAAATGGAGATTTCAATTCTATCAAGCCAAGGATTTAAGCTTCCATAAGACAAAGGTTTCCGTTTTGACGAGAGCAACAGGACTTCATTTCAAATTCTTGACTTCTGCATGGAAAAAATTTCAGCTACCGCTAGAAAGTTCCAACTTCAGCTAGAAGATTTCAATTGAAGATGGAGCCGAAGATGCTTGAAGATGTAGAGGACTTGCATACTCGAAGCTTGAAGATAGAGCCAACTTGCATGCTTGAAGCTTGAAGATGGAACTCAAAGATGCTTGAAGGTGGAGTTGTCATGATGGAATCATAAAGAAGGTGTTCATCGAGTTGGGTAAAGGGTGGATTTACTTGTTGCTATGCACAGTCTGTCTACCATATCTTTGTCACTTTAGTTGATTTCTGTTATGAATGTTTTTTTGGAATGATGTTGCTCTTGTGATTTCTTCAAATATTTGAATTGCTTCTCATTTTCTTTGAAGATAGACATCATTCAGCTATAATCATTCAATTTCAAAGACGAAAGATAAGCTATGACTGAACTTAGAATATGTCTAAGCTGCCTACGTATCCATAAGAGGGATCAAGTCAGAACGTAGTTCAAGCGATCAATTTGTTTTGGGGAGGTGCCGTATATAGTTTATACTCATGCGGGCCAGGAGTGACTATTTATTTAACCACTAAATAGACAAAGTGGAGTAAATAACAGTTTAACCACATAAATTTTACCATTTTGGTGGAATAAATAACAGTTTAGCCACATAAATTTAACTTTTGGTGGTTACCGTACACAGTTTATACTCATGCGGGTCAGGAGTAACATACAGTTTAGGCTCATGCGTCATGGAGCGTTTTTTTGTATATATATATTTTTCTTTTTTTTATTATTTTTTTTCTTTTTTTTGTATTTTTTTGTCTTTTTTTGTCCTTTTTTAAGGATAGTAGCGCTTTAAGAATTTTCTGTTTATTAGGCCGATCCTCACATGGTCTTCAGAGATCAACTTATAAGCGTCATTCGTGTACACTTCTTTGACTACATACGAACCATCCCATCTAGGAACAAACTTATTTCCAACACGGTGGGTGGTGATGATTGGCCTTTTTATCGCAAGCACCAGATCTCCGACTTGGAAAGAGCATGGCCGTACTTTTTTGTTGAAGGTTCTTAAGAGACGAGCTTGATAACACTTGAGCCTTTGTTGTGCTTCTAGTCTCTTTTCATCTAAAGCCTCCAACTCTTCAAGGCGCAATCGTGCATTTTCCTCTTCAGTTAAACCTTCTTGGATTGCGATCCTTAAAGACGGGATTTGTTGTTCGAGGGGGATGATAACTTCCACACCATAAACCAACGAGTACGGAGTTGCTTGTGTAGGGGTCCGATGAGTGGTCCTGTATCCCACAATGCTTCTCCGATTCTTTCATGCCAATCACGCTTCGATTTTCCGACCACTTTTTTGAGCAAATTGATGAGGGTCTTGTTGAATGCTTCAGCGAGTCCGTTGGCAGCAGCATTGTACATGGATGACTTTCTTTGTTTGAACCTGAACTTCTCGCACAACTTATCTATCAAGGCGTTGCTGAATGGATTTTCATTATCAATGATGATGTATCGAGGGATCCCATAGTGATAGATTATATTGCCTTTGATGAAATCAACAACATTTTCTTTCTTCACTTCTTTTAAGGGAACGACCTCAGCCCATTTAGAGAAGTAGTCAGTTGCTGCCAAGATATATAAATGCCCTCCAGAAGACTTAGTCATCGGACCTACGACATCCATACCCCAAGCATCAAATGGCCATGAAGTAACAGTAGAATGCAATGACTCTGGTGGTTGATGGATGAGATTTGCATGAAACTGGCATGGTTGACACCTTTTTGCATAGTCCATGTAGTCTTTTACCATTGTTAGCCAATAGTAGCCCATTCTTTTGATACAAAAGTGTAGCTTTGGACCAGATTGATGGGTCCCACAAACACTGGAATGTGCTTCCTCAATGGCTTGTGCTGCTTCTTCATCACCTAAGCATCTCAAGAAGACTCCATCAAATGAATGTCTGTAAAGTATTTCTTTGAAGTAGATGAAGCGAGTAGCACGATGCCTAATATCAATTTTTTAATGTTGGTCACTTGGAAGCTTATCATATTTCAGATAATCGAAAAATGGTTGTCGCCAGTCTTCTGTATCAATTTCAAATACCTCAATGGCATTGTTAGCTTCTCCCTTATCATCATCCTCTTTAAAGATGGGTGGTACAACCCAACTATTGCAGATTGGTATATGAACTTCATTGCTAGCCATGGCTATTGTAGAAGCGAGCTTGGCAAGTGCATCTGCTTATTTGTTATCTTTTCTTGGAACATGCTCGAGTTCCACATCTCCCAGCCATCCAATCATCCTATGAGCATACTTGACATAAGGCATTAACTCCGGCTTTTTGACTTCATATGTCCCAAGTAGTTGATTGATTACTAGCTTGGAGTCTCCATACACCTTTATCTGAAATCTCTTAGTATCCATTGCCATTTCTAACCCAAGGATAAGTGCTTGATACTCGGCAACATTGTTGGAACAATTTTCAGTTAAAGTGAAGGAATATGGCAACACTTCTCCTTCAGGTGTTATGAATACCACTCCAGCACCAGCTCCATCTCTATGAGATGCGTCATCAAAATACATCTTCTAAGGAGGTAATACTTCAATGGCAAGGACATCTTCATCGGGAAGGTCATCATTCAACTCCCATTCAGCAGGGATGGGGTGGTCAGCCAAGAAATCAGTTAATACTTGCCCCTTCACAGCCTTTTGAGGAACATAGATGATTTCAAATTGTTGAAGCTGAAGATACCAACGTGCTAGCCAATCAGATAGAACTGGCCCCATCATCACATACTTTAATGGGTTTGCTTTTGAGATCAGACGAACCGTATGAGCTTGGAAATAATGCTTCAGTTTCTGAATGGAGAAAATCAATGCCAAGCATAACTTCTCAACTGGAGAATAATTTAGCTCATTCGGTGTCATCATCCTACTTAAGTAATATAGTGCATTCTCTTTTCCATTTTCATTTTCTTGAATAAGCAGTGCCCCGACAAAACGCTCTTGAGCAGCAATATATAGAATTAATGTCGATCTGCAACTGGCGCGACTAATACTGAAGCTTTCATCAAATAATCTTTGATACTTTCGAAAGCATTGCGGCATGACTCATCACATTCAAACAGGACTCCTTTTTTCATGATTCGGCTGAAAGGTTGGCATCCCTCTGCTAAGTTTGAGATGAACCTTCGCAAGTATGCTAACTTCCCTTGCAAACTTTTGAGGTCATGAATGTTGCGGGGCTCGGGCATCTTTAGTATTGCATCAATTTTTACTTGTTCAATCTCTATTCCTTGATGGCAAACAATGAAGCCAAGGAATTTTTCCGATCTCATCCCAAATGCACATTTTAAGGGGTTCATCTTGAGCTGATATCTTCTCAAGTATTCAAAAACTAATCGTAGATCTTGCAAGTGACTACTTCATTTTCTTAACTTTACTACTGCATCATCTATGTAGCACTCAATGTTCTTGTGGAGTATGTCATCAAAGATTCTTTGCATGGCCCTTTGATATATGGCACCAGCATTCTTTAACCCGAATGGCATCACTTTGTAACAATAGATGCCTTTTGGGGTACGGAAGGCTGTCATTTCTTCATCTCTTGGGGACATGAGAATTTGATTGTAACCAGATGATCCATCCATGAATGATAGTGCTTCATGTCCAATTGCAGCATCAATCATTAGTTCAGCAATTGGTAATGGAAAGTCATCTTTAGGACATGCTTCGTTCAAGTCCATAAAGTCAACACAAACTCGAATTTGCCCATTCTTCTTTCTAACAGGAACAATACTCGAGATCCATGTAGGATACTTGACTTCCCTGATAAATTCAACTTCAATAAGTTTGTTCACCTCAGCTTCGATCAGAGAAACCAAGTCAGGTCGAAATTGACGTTGTGCTTGCTTGATTAGTCGTGCCCCTTTCTTGATGGATAAGTGATGGATAACTACCTTGGGATCTAGTCCCGACATTTCTTTGTAAGACCATGTAAACATATCTTTGAATTCTCTCAATAGTCCAATATAAGATTCTTCTTCATCGAGGGTCAGTAGTGTGCTAATGTAAGTTGGTCGGGGGTCGTCAATACTTCCCAAGTTAACCTCTTTTAGTTCATCAACTGTGGCCTTGACACCTTCTTCAAATTATGGGGGAGCATCTTGTTGGTTTTGTATACTAGAAGACCTATCTTTTGTATACATTATTAATAATGGTTTTATGATGATATAGAATGAATACAATTGCAGTCACTGTTTGCATTTAAATTGTTATATTTACATGCATGTTCACTATACTTGCATTATAGATGATATGGTGTGGGTAAACACACGGTTAGATCATATCATCAGTTCCTTGCAATGTATTAAAAGGCTCACGGTTTAGATGGCACTGAACCTGCTATCGGTACGCCGTAGAATAATCTGATAGTTAGTTTGTCTTGACTAACTGATTATTCTAATACACGGTTAAGTGTATTGAGGAGGATCTACTTAGGATTCTATTCTCTATTCTGACCTTAAATGAGAGAATAAGAATCCACAGAGTTCGGGTTCTTAACCCCTATGTGTTGGCGGACATATACGTGTAGTGTTTGCAGCTTTGATTTATCAAAGGGTGAGATTCTTTCATAAGGATCAATAATCTCGATATCTTGGGTTGTGACATTTACACTTATGATGAGTCGTGTAATATGTAGGGGCACCGTGTCCTGGTGCGCCAGTTTGATGGTGTCCCCTTGAGGAAATGCAAGTTCATGCTGAAACCCTGCAGGTGGAATTTATTATGTGCATGAGTAAAGCTTGTGTGGTACTACTCAAGGATAAGATATTAATTAATTATAGCTGTCAGAAGCTTACATAATTAATTAATGGGCATTATATCTTAAACGCGGGGAATGGCTGGACTAAAGGAGAAAACATATTCAGAAATATGTATTAAATTGGTATGTCAGTATTATTTCTTTAGTGGAATAAAAATAATACTTAATTTATTTAATAATATCCTAAGTTTATTGGATATTGGAAATTAAATAAATTAGCAGGCCAATTTAATATTCTTCTAGATCCCTGTTGTAGCCCAATATGACTTTAATGGACTGGAGTTGGAAAAGAGATAGAGGCCCAAGCCCAATATATTTAGGGCTTGATAATTTCGACCACCTCCCCTATAAATAGGGAGGTGGTGGACGAAATTTGAGTTATATAGATCAGCTCCTCTTGTGTTCTCTTTATCTCCACAGATTTCATACCGATCTAGTAGATTTTAGCCCACCCTGAAACTAGATTCAGTCCGGGAATACAACAGAAGATCAAGGAGTGGAATATCACAGTGGGCGCCGATCATCATCATACACAACAACAAGATTAGACCTTTAATCTTGTCCTCCACCCGTCGTTTGATTTGTAAGTCATTTTTCGATTTCTATGTTTCCGCTTTAGTAGAATCGATTGAACCGGCTATGCATGTTAATTAAACTCGGTTAATTAAAACATATGAGATGCATAAATTTATGATCTACATGACATTAGGATTAATGAACATCCAATTAGATCCTGCGGTGGTTCAATTCGAAAAAACCCCAACACATCTGCAGCATCTTCTTCTTCAATCTCGATTCCTTCATCTAAGGTGATGTGGTGTGAAGATGCGGTTTCTCGATTTACTATTTTAAGACTTGTGAATTCTATACACGTCCTCATTCTCCCACTTCTTTGCCTCACTTAAACCAACTGTATTGTGCCACTCATTTCATTGATGATGCCATTTCTTATCAAATTAAGCATCTCTTGAAGTGCGAGACTCTGAACCATCTGAGGGATTGAATCATGAACATAGAATGACGAAGCGATACTCTCCTTATCATCTTCAATATCGACGGTTTCTGTTAAAATAACAGTTTTCATTTTAGCTTGCAACTCTTTTCTACATGTTATGGTTAATGTGGCTTGCTTCTTTCTGCAGGATGGGACCACACTCTTCCTTCGTCGTCCATTCACAAGTTTGGTCTTGGCAAAATTCAACTTCCGACAACCCGCCGGTTCACTCTTCAATTTCTTGCCAAGTCTTTTGAACACAGACACTCGGGGAGTCTTTTCCTTATTTTTAGGTTTGTTTCCAAGCCTTTCAAATACGGATACTCGAGCTGTATTTTTTATGTTTGCCATTAAAGAAGCTTCATCTTCAGAAATATGATTAGCATTGGCTCTTTTGATTGCAATACGGACAGGATTTTGCGGTGTGAATCCCAATCCCACTTTGGGACTTTGAGCAACATATCCATCATTTTTTGAGAATTTCTGAGTGGCATTGCATTCACCTCTTTTTTACCTGTCGTCTCTTGAGAGATGTTCTTTTATCCTTTGGTCATATCTGGCTTTGAGGAGGAGTGGAAATGCTTTTGGACCAAAGTTTTGAGGAATCGTATGTTCTGAGAGTTCTCCATGCTCAATCATACTTCCTTGCATTGGTCGGAAAAATCCTTCAAGTGGTGGAGGAATTGGCTTCTTTGCATCCATTTTAGTCAGGGACATCGTCAGCCCTCCCAAGGAATCTTCTTTGATGAGAGGTGCTTCATTTTTGCTCTTTTGGACCTCATTATTTTCTGTAGCTTTTAATGACTTTTTACTTGGAAGGTAACACTTTGCATCTGCAAAGTGTGATTCAGACTCCATAAAAGGTTTATTATCGCCGACCACCTTCTTCACACTACCACCTTGATAATATTTGAAGCATTGATGCAATGTTGAAGGGACAACCCTATTTTCGTGCAGCTATGGCCGTCCAAGAAGCATATTATAGGATGTCTTGGCATCTATCACATGGAATAATGCTGTTGAAGCCACATCATCCATTAGTAGGGCCAATCTCATTGAGCCGAGAGCCCTTTGTCCTTCGTGGTTAAAACCTTGGATCATCAGTCGACTAGTTGAAAGTTCATCGGTTGAGATCTCTAATTTCTTCAGCGTGCGTAGAGGCAAGATATTGACTGCGGATCCCCTATCAACAAGTATCCTATTCACCTTTTGTTCACGAGCGTAACCACTAACGAACAGAGGTCGATTGTGAGGGTCAGAACCAAGCTCCAAATCTTCATCAGTGAAGGTTATGCACTCATCAACAACTGCAGATATTTCCTTCTCAAGTTAGTCTTTTATTTGATCTGCAATTTCTTCATCACTGATCATGTTGCTGGATTCTAATGTGACGAGATTAGTGGTGGTGACATCCTCTTCGAGTGATATCTTTCCGTGGCGTGACAACTGCTCCGTGACAACAAAATATCAATTCAATACAGTAGCACAGACGAAGAGAACATACAACGAATTTTCATATTACATAGAAAGGCACAACTAATCGGTTCAATGTTTTGATTCTATCAAAAACCTCCCGATGAAATAACTAGCTAATGCATAACGCGTTTGCCGACATTATCGAAATCGAAATGAGAAATTACCACATTCGGTGAGGAATAGAAGTAGTAGGCGGAGATTCCACCAGAAATTGTGGTAAGAGCTCCGAATCGAACACCAGAAACGAATTTGGTTTGGCCTCGAATTGGACTTTTTGAATCTTCCACTTTGGTTCGAATTTTACTTTCCGAATATGATTAGTTGGTTCGAAAAAATATATTTCGATCCACAATCCAAACCATGTTCGAAAACATTTTTTCGAACTAGAGTTTCATTTTCGAAAATTGATTTTCGAACTGAACTCAAATGTTCTACTAAACTTCTTTTTTCGAATAAGATGACAAATTTCTCAAGGACTCGAAGTTAATTGCAGGTCAGCAATGAAAAATTTGTAGTTCTTAATTTTTTTTTGTAGTAATTGCAAGAAGAGGAGATAAAGTAGGGGCAGGAAGAAGAAGAAGAAAAAGAAAAAGAGTTGGCGTGGTTGTGGTGGCTGGTGTGCAAAAGACCGTTTCTGGTGAAGCACTTCTTTCCGCCGTGTGTGTGTCCGTGCATTTGTTTTTACTGAAATCAATATTTTTTAATAAAAGGGTGTTAATGTAAATTTATGTGGTGCAAAGAGCAAAAACAGTGGTACATTGAGTAAGACTGGTGCAAAGAGTAATTTTTGTGGTGCAAATAGAAACTCCCTTTTTTTTATGAAAAATCTATACCATGGTTAAATGACCCTGTTTCACACTATTTGACACTATTTAATTATATTTAGTCAAAAAGTGTAATTGCCTAGCATTTTCGCTTCACGAGGCATAAAAAAAGTTGGACTCTTTCTCTCTCTATAACCTCTCCTCTAGACTCCAATTATCCAAAACATTGCATCGCCACCAGGCTACAACCACAATAGGAAACTTTCATAGCAACGTCGCACCGCCACCAGATCGTTGACTACGTTGCCATCAACTTCAGGCTTCAACACTATTCTTTCTCTGGTTTTTCATTCTTTCTTTTTTTTGTATGAATATTCTTCCCCTGTGGTGGTTGAGATTGGAGGATAAAAAATTGAATACGCTAAAAATCAACAAAGTCAGTATAGAAATCAAAATTTATTACAGGAATAGAACGACGGATGAGACGAGGAAAGTGCTTGAAGAGGAAGGGAGATGAGCAAACTCAATGTAAATAATAGGGGAGAGGGGGAAAGAGTGTGGGATGGGTGGGAAATTGCTAAGAAGAAATTAAGAAAATGGATGGGGAGAGAGGGGATAGATCAAGAGAGGGAGAAAGAGTGTCTGCTCGGTGGTCACCGGTGGGGAAGAACTAAATAATAATAAAAAGTAAAAAAATGTATAAAGAGAGGGAGAGAGAGTGTCTGCTCGGTGAGAAATTGCTAAGAAGAAATTAAGAAAATGGAATGGGAGAGAGGGGATAGATCAAGAGAGGGAGAGAGAGTGTCTGCTCGGTGGTCACCGATGGGGAAGAACTAAATATTAATAATTTAATATATATATATATATATATATATAAGTAAAAAATTGTATAAAAGTACAAACTTATGAAAAAAGTGATTATAAGAAAATTACATTGATTTACAAAAGTGTATCTATATATATATATTTGGTCGATATCATTCGAAGATAAAGTGTTACTTATGATGAATTCTATTGTTGATTTTAAAGTCGAGTTGTTCATTGTTTTGCGTTTGTGTTCTCTACCACAAATTGTAAAAATAATTACTATGGTTCGAATTTTAGTATTATTTTTTTTTCAATTTTTCATTTTTTGTTGGAAGTCAAAACTTAATGATAAAAAAGTAACGATAATAAAAAAAATTAAGATAAAAAATATTTTCAACATAAAAAATTGTGTGTTTGTGTGCACGTGCATGTACATGTATTTGTGTGCGTGTAGTTGTAAAATTGTGTGTTTGTGTGCATGTGTTTGTGAAAAAAGAAAAATAAAATAAAAGAAGCTTTTCATTCCCAAGAAACGTGTCACATGTTTTAGTTACTTTTTTTCAATTTTATTTTATTTTATTATAAAAAATAAGAGAAAAATTGAAAACTGAGTGTGTCACGTGTTGTATGAAATTTTTCCTTTTTTTTATTTTCTTATCATTTATTATTTTAAAAAACAAAAAAAAAATATTCAATGTGTAGTGTGCGTGTAGCTAGTGTACTATGTGTGTGCGGGTGACATGTTGTGTTTGTGCGTGTAATAATTTGCAGTAACACTATAAACTTATAGTAACTTTTACTTTTTGTTTATTACTGATTTATATTATGTAATATAATAGACATGATTTTTTGCCGGAAAAATGATACAAATGATTTTATTCGCCTAAAATATTGGACCATTTCTGTAAAAATGTTCAAACATTGGGAATTAAATCGTTATTATTAAACGTTGGATGATTTCTATTAAAATATCTTAACTTTGAGAATTAAATTGTCTTTATTAAAACGTTTGATTATTCTATTAAAACCTTCAAACTTGGAAATTAAATTGTAATTAGCCCTTTAAAATAAAATGAACTAATATATTGTAATTTCTTATAGTTTAAAATGAAATGAACTTACACAATCTAAATGAAATGTTTAGAAGAAATAAATAAATAAATGAAATGTTAGAGAAGTTGTTTGGTTAAAAAAATAAAATTTATTTGACAGAGTAATGACCAAATTTATAAAATGGCAAAATAATTATTTTCGTAAAAACTGAAGTATGAAATCATAATTTTATTAAATACAGAAAATTGTGTTGTTACAAGTTACTGTTGTAAATTAATATTGATATTATAGTGTATAGCCGTAAGTTAATATTAGAAAACATTATTACATAAATAGATTTTTATGTGGAAGACTCAATTTATTAATTGGGCGAAGGACATTGGAGTAGTTCGAAAGCGAAATTAGATTATATGTATGTATTTGAATTGAAATTATGTTATATACATTTATTCCAATTGCAAGTATGAAATTTACACTATATTGTGACACTATAAGAAATTAAAATATATTATTTAACTTTATTTCAACTAAACCTATAAGAAATTTAAATACATTATTTCATTTTATTTCAAATAACCATAAATTACATTATTTAACTTTATTTCATTTGAAACTATAAGAAATTACATTATATTTGTTCATTTCATTTCAAATTATAAGAAATTACATTATATAATTTATTTTATTTTAAATTATAGCAAATTACATTATACAAGCTATTCATTACATTTGAAATTATAAGAAATTATATTATAACCAAATTAATTTATATAAAGAAATTTCTTGTGATTTATAATGAAATGCAACAATATATTCTTGTATTATACCATTCGAAACGAAATGAACTTATATAAAGTAATTTGTTGTGATTTGTAATGAAATGAAACAATATATTTTAATTCTCTTATAATGAACTAATAAATTACATTATATTGTTCGTTTCATTTCAAAATACAATAAGTAATAATAATATAAAGATGTGATATCATACTATATTACATGATTCAAAAGAAAATCATAAGATTAAGAAGTAACAACATACTATATTATATAATGATTGGAGTTTGAAACTTTCAAATTTTACTAATACCTCTAAGTATGAGTTTGTTATATTATGGTTCTCCACATATGATTTATTACCGAGTGATATTTATAATTTCAAATTAAACGAACTAATATAATGTAATTTATTATAATTTGAAATAAAATAAAATAATATAATATAATTTCCTAATTCAGGGGTTTAGGGGTTTTAGTTGTTTATGGGTTTCCGGGATTCAGGGATTCATGTGTTTAGTGTTTTAGGGGTTTTAGGGTGCCGGTTTTTCAAGGGTTTCCAAGGGTTTCAGGGGTTTTAATTAGGGGTTCCGAGGGTTTTAAGGGTTTTCGGGGGTTTAGGGGTTTTAGGGGTTTCAGGGTGCCGGGTTTCAGAGGTTTTGAGGGGTTTAGGGATTTTCGGGGGTTTAGGGGTTTAGGGGTTTCCGGGGTTTAGGAGTTTTAGGGGTTAAGGGGGTTGGTGGTGCCGGGATTCAGGATAGTAATGAGTACAATTTCTGGTTCATCATTCAAAGTTCGAATGTTACAATTGCACGTGCAGTTGTAATACTGTAGAATTTCCTGATGTTTATCTTATGTTCAAACGTTACAATTGCACGTCTCAAGAAATTACTATTTCAAATGTCATAATGCAATTTCTTATAATTTGAAACTAAATGAACTTAAATAATGTAATTTTTTATAATTTGAAATGAAATTAACAAATATAATGCATTTTTTTTATAATTTAAAGGCAAAACACAAAAAAAATATCCCTGTACTTTTATATTTTATTTTAATAGGTTCTTGTTCAATTTTTATGTTTTACCAAGTCCTTCTATTTTGATGATACACTTTATGAGATCTTTGTAGTTTGATATTTTATTTCAATAGATCATTGTAAATTTTTTATATTTAGATAATTAACACTCAAGTTGTTAAATAATTTTTTGTATTATTTATTTATGTTAATATAATAATTTACAAAAACACCACAAACTTATAGTAATTTTACCGATTTATATTATGCTTGTTAAAGATTTGTTAAATTATTTATGATCTTATTTTAAAAATGAAAAAATGAATTCTTGAAAGTTACTATTTTTTTTTCATTATGAACTTAGTAACTTTTTGAATTTAATATGTTTTTCAATAGGATTTAATTAGTTTTTAAATTTAGAATTAGAATTTCAAGGTGTTAGGATTTTATTCATTTTTGAATTGTGATTTAATACTATTTTTGAATTAACTTTCATATTTAAATTTTCAACAAATTTTGAATTAGGAGTTCTTTCATATTTGTGCGGTTTCAATTTAGAGTTAGCGTGTGAAATGTTGAGATAAAATAATCTCAATTACAATACAAATCCAAAAATAAATAAACGAGATATCAAATAAATCCAAATACATAAATGATAAAAAATAAATTCGATATTTTAACTAATAGACATGATATAATACAAAAAAAAAATCGAAAACAAATAAATAAAAAAGATTTGGAACGTGTACTACACGTTGGCATCAAACGTGTAGTACACGTTGGTTGGGCGTGTTACACGTTAGACACCAACGTGTAGTACACGTTCAGTTTGATCCTATTTACACGTTCAAAGAAATAAAATTATACCATAAGAAATGGTTGACCCTTATCTCTAAAAGCTTCACTAGCGAAAAACTGTTAACTCTATTGCTGCGTTCCCATCGTTGCCGATTTTCTTCTACCGTTTGAACAGGCAAATCTTCAAGCAGAGTTTCTGTTTCAGCAATGAGAGCTAAGTGGGAGAAGAAGCGTATGAGGAGGTTGAAGAGGAAGCGCCGAAAGATGAGGCAGAGATCCAAGTAGTCTCCCCCAATTCCCAGCGCGTCATTTTTAGGGTTTCATTTCCGCCATATTTTTCTCGAATTTTGATATGTGATAGTGCCTTATTACTTTTCGGAACTACATGTTTTTGGATCAACTATTTAATCAAATGAGATTTTTCTCAAAAAAAAAAAAGAAAAAGAAAAACTGTTAACTCTTTCATTTCTACGACCAACCGAGAGAAAGCGTGAAATATTAGCAGAAATATATAGAGATTTTAGGCAAATGATCTTTTTTCTGATGTTCGCGACTCCGGCTACCTATTGTGCTTTCCCCGAATTCCTGTGCGAATTTTGTTGGGTGCGCCGCCGATGACGATGGAGATGGGATAATTTAGTTTTCTGAAGTTTACGGGTTCAGTTTAGTTGATACTTTAATTTCTCATTTTGCTGATTAAGTTTGATATGCAATCGAGAATTTGGGGATTTCTGAATTTTAGAGGTTTGTTCTTCATGGTAAATTTTGCGTGTGTTCTTGGAAGAAGAACACTGATGTCTGTAATTTTTTTTCTATTTTTTTAATTTCTTGATTAAAAGTTAAAACAGTGTTATTTTGATGTTAGTAATTTAGTATCATTAAATATCGTAAAATATTAAAATCTAATTCCTTTTATCTTAAAGAAAATTAGAAAATTACACATTTCAACTTAAAATTGAATGTTAAGTTGGAACTCAAATTCCATTTAATGGTTGCCACCTAAATCTGGTCTGGTTTGGATTAAAAAGTCGCGTGTAACCAAACTATGGTTAGTTATTTAACCTTTTTATATATGAGAATACTTTTTGAAAATAGTTGACCACGTGTCCCACATCCACCATTGGTATGCAATGCAGGTGGATGTAGCATCAGCCATCAAGTGAACCAAGAAAGCTGCACTGGGTCGAACTTAACGCGTCAGTCAATTTCGTGTGTTTTGAGTTTTAAAAAAAGGGGAAAAAAAAAGAGTGGATTCACTCTCGAGTTAATCTTTAGGAGAATGAATGAATGAGAATTTCTTAACAATAAATTTATTTCTTCAACTAAATAAATTTATAACAAATTTTGGCTTCTAAGATATTTTTAAACTATCTATCTATCTATATATATATATATATTAAAGTAAAATTGTAAGGGTAAAATTATCATTTAAAAACATTAGTATAAACTTGGTTTAAAATAATGTGTTTGCTGAAACTTTTCAGTAAATTAGTAGTGGCTCAGCAGTTCTACGGCAACATCAAAATCGTGTTTTTGACCCCTCACCCCAGTTATATTAAGATATTTTTTAATATATTTTTGTCCTCTTCAGTTTTTTCCCCTGACCCCACCTTTTATTTTCCTTTACTGTTCTTTTCGTTTTTTCTTTTACTTTCCTTTTGGATCTTTTCTCTAATATTTTTGAAGTACATGTTTTTTTTACCAATTTTTTCTTTTACTACTTAATATTTCTTAAGTAAGATCAAGCTCATCATTTATTTTGATAATTAACATTAATTATTTTTAATTTTTTCCTTTTTAATTTTCTATTTTTGAGTTTTTCTTTTTTATTAATTTTTCATTTTATTTTCCTTTTCGATCTTTTCTTTTATTTCTACTCCTTTCTATTTTTTTTATTACTTAATATTTTTAGATACATGATTATGCCTACCATTTATTTTCATTACTGACATTAATTCTATTTAGTTAATACTGTATCTTTTTATTTCTTTCTTTAATTTCTTTAATATGGAATAAAAAAGTGTTTTTAATATCCAGAAATGTTAAATATTTAATATTGACAATTACACGATTTTTTAGAAGAACAATTACCTGAATTAGTCAATACTAATATGGAACAAAAATTGTTAGTCAAAATTTAAAGAAAATCCCAATGGTTGTTACACCAAAAAAATAATAACAGTTTTATATAATGTTTAACAAAAACTTGATTATGATTGTTAGATTAAAAAAATTCATCATAGATATAAGGCAGTACAATAAAATTAAATTAGGCCTAATTATTTTTTACAACTCAAGTTATGTATTTTGTTCAATTAGTACTTTATTTTTATTTTTGTATTTTGAAAAATTAATAAAATGATACCAATAATTAATAATGGTTACTAATTTTCTATTTTTTAGCTAATTGATGTTGTAATTATTAGGGTATTTGAAGAAGGTTTCTAACCAACTATATAATATTTGTGTAATTACATAGAAATATTTTGAGTACATTTGAGACTCATAATATTTTCTCATTCAATTAATTACAATGTGGACACGTTCAAAAGTTAAAATATTAATTTATAAACATTTAAATACGTGCAACGTACAGGACAAATACTAGTCTTAATGCAAAAGAAAATCGTCTAAAATTCATGAATACGATGTAGTCCTCTTAAACTAAATTAAATTAAATTCTTCCAATAGTTTGCAACCGGATAAAGTTTCAAATAAGAGGATAAAAAATAAATATTCATTTTTACCATGTCAATTCAAAATAAGATCCACTAGTCCAATTTATGGGCCGCACTTGATATCTACCAGGAATTTTATTAGTTATTCTTCCAAAAAAAATTTCCTTCAATTTTAATTTTTAATGCTTTAGTTTAATTTTACAAATGTTAATTATGATTTATAATTATTTTTAGTCTTTAAATTTTATTTTTACTTAATAATTAATTATATAATTAGATTATTGTATAATAATGGTATATAATTTTTTTAATTTACTTATGATTGATTATGTTATAATAATTTTTTATATTTATAATAAACATTAATATAGTGGTGACTTTGATGGTGGGATACAAAAATCACCAGAGATATAGAAAGTGGACTTACGCACATATGTTTTAGAAAATTGAATAGAGAGAAGAATTAAGCATCTTATTTTAGCAAATTATTACATGGAAAATACAGCAAACTGAAAACACAAGGCAAATGATAATAGCAAAAAAAAAAAAACTGTGCAAGAATTCTTCAAGATGAACTGAACTGAATTTGTTGGCATATTGTACAGGAGATAATTATTACCAAAATCTTCACATTCTTTACAGCTCTCAGTTTTATTATTACATCTTCCGAAATGGGAAGTAGTCTCACATTTCCTAGGTAAAAAAAGAAAAGAAAAAGAATCTTGCATCAACTGTAACAATTTGGACAGAGTTGAAAATGTGGTTCCGATGAAGTGGTTCAGCTGTAAATGCAAGAATCCTTGATGAATTTGATGGGCTTGATGGTGGTTGAATCGATGGTCAAGTTGCAAGATACTCTTCTATGGTGCTTCGTCCTGACCAGTTTCCCGACCACATCGCCTCGTGTTCTGAGTTCAAAGGCCAACATCAGCGGAACCTTAACCGCACCATCAGTAGTGACTACTAGATCCGATCCAGCCCCGTATAAGGGAACTCTGGTTCCTTCTATGTGCACCATCACATTCTTGTGACTTTTCCGGTGTTGAAAGTATTTTTTCAGCTGCAATGGAACAAAAAGGAATATTAATTGATCATTGATCAAACAATACATATATATATATATATATAGATATATTTCATATCAGAAAAACTAATGTGATCAGGATACAGCTACCATGTAACGAATTTTAAGCAGTCAGTCAGTTCACAAGACTCTGGCTATTTAATTTCCAAGGATTTGAAGTGGGACTCATGTGATGCACAACATTGTCATTGCATAAGCACGTAATGGATGATGATTAATAATACATACCTCTCCTGTTGCAACAACGACGTCTGAGTAGATGAGATTGACAGGTGTGGAACTAACATGAATGCCATAGAATGTAGCAGGATTGTATACACTAATTCTCAATGATCCATTCACATTCAGCATCTTTGTCGGAACACCGGTGAAGTCTGAACCTGAACCCAAGTACATGTTGTTCACCATCAAGCTCTGCATCCAAGAACATATACCATATATATCCGAATGTTAATTAACCTTCTGTTGTCTTTGGATAACGGGACATGACTCAGACATAAATGAAAGAAAATCATACATTCACACTCCCAAACACTGAAACACACACACACACACATATATATATATATATGCATATAGTACTCTGTAATCACCACAACTTGGCATTAATGGAATACAAGCTAAGATTATTAGTTACACCAAAATAAGCACTCATTCCTCACCCGTGGTTGGATCCCCAATTTCCCCATCCCTCGTTATGAGTAGTTCAACCTAAGACGTTAGCAGAATTCTATCCCATTACAAGACTTCAACTACACCATATAACATTAAACCAAAACACAAATTCAACTCCAACCAAAAAATCCTTAAATCACTAACTAAATCTCCCAAATTCCTCAATTTCCGCAAACATCACAATAACGAAAACAACAACAACAACAACAAAATAAAATGTTAATTCAAAAAAAAAAAAAAAAAAACAAGAAGAAGAAGAAGAAAAAAGAGGTTTACCCCGACAGCAACTTGAGGCTTGAACGGCCTCCCGGCTCCCCAAATGATCAAGCAAAAGACAGTAAACAACACAACAAACCCTAAAAGCGCCATCAACGCCTGGCACCGCCGCGTGAACGCCTTCTCATCATCCAATTCATCGTCATTCCCCTCCTCCACGATCACATTGCACTCCGGCCACCCCTTGTCGTTCTGTTTCCGGCCTCCCTTCCGCCCCGACGAAGACCGGAATATGCCGGAGAATCTGCTGGCGGAGGAGTTGCGGGAGTGGCGGCCAAATGAGGGGTGCGACGGCGACTCCATAGGGCTGTTGAAATTGGGGGTTGCATGCATGGACGATGATTTGTCTCCATCGTGAGAATCTCTCGATGGGCTCTGCACGTAGTAGACTTGCCTCTTTGGAGATCTCGACGGCGACGATGGAGCTAAACTCGTTATGTCTGATTCTGATTTCGTGTGTATCATTTTCACTTTTCTTCTCTTTTTCTTTCAAGATTTCGATAAAGCTGGTGTTAGCACTTCATATAGACTTACAAGTGAAGCTAGATATATAAAAATACGATCTTTTTGGTTTTGCTATAAACAGTCGGGTGAAGTAAATGCTAATGAGATTGGATGAATTGGAATCGAATGAAAAGGTAAAGTAGATTGGTGGGGGCTCTGTTTTAATTTAACTAAAACCCAACTATTCAAAAAGCACAGTTCTTTGGATTAAGCAGCAGAATCAAGAATTTGAAGAGAGGCCTTAATTAAACTTAGAGAGAGAGAGAGAGAGAGAGAGAGAGAGAGAGAGAGAGAGAGAGATTGTGCATGGCAATTAGCTAGCAGCAGAGATGAAAGTGAAGAAGAAGAAGAAGAAGAAGTGGGTTGTGTTGTGTGGTGATGAAAGCAACTATGTAGGAAAGCAGACGATTTGTAGGGGAGGAGGGAGCCACAATTGACAGGTGTTGTGAAGTCCGAGGCTGAAACCGAACCTGCCTCCGAGCCTACGCGTTTTTATTGGCTTCGTTTTGGAAGTGAGTGTCGGCAGCCACCAGTCACTGTCACAACTTAGTGGAGTTGTGGGTCCCCTTTTTTCCTATGATTATTGATTTAAATTTTGGAATTATGACAACTTACCAAATCTAATTTTCTTAAATTCGAGTTAATTTTGTGTTCAATTGTAGCATATTTTTAGTTGGGAGTTGTGACTAAAATAACATGTGTTTTTTTTTATTCTTCAATTCATGCTGTCGGTCCAGTAGAAAGTTGGATGTATTGAATCAAAGATCATATTTTCTTTTATAGATAGATTATTGAACACACAAATTTATCATTTATTAACCATATATATTATAATTAAATGTAAGTATGCTATAATAGTCATGCAGTCATCCTAAGTCTATTTAATTTCAAGATCCAAACTCTACATGTTCGTATAATTCAAATGATCCAGGTATCATTTATGTATGATATAAACTCTTCCACCACTTTTAGGCCAATTTTTATGTTTTACACACACAAAATAATGATATATATATATATATGGAAGGGATCAAAT
The DNA here is from genome assembly GCA_026008535.1 of Perilla frutescens. Lineage (NCBI taxonomy): Eukaryota > Viridiplantae > Streptophyta > Magnoliopsida > Lamiales > Lamiaceae > Perilla > Perilla frutescens. The sequence continues at coordinate 55,752,313 of BRKX01000003.1, forward strand.
GAGAACCCTTCATCTAGGTGGGAACTAGGAACCAATCCTAATCCTTGTTTGACTCAATCTGGACGGTGGAGATTTAAGATAGGGGCAATGGTATTTTTGTGATTTTTGACAAGTTTAAGTCAAGGTAGGGTAATATAGTAATTTGATAATTCAAGTTTCTTTCTTCAGATTTTTTTCATATTCATCTTTCCTTTTTTTTTTCTCTCTCTCTCGCCGATTTACGTTTTTCTTCTTCGTTTTTCGATTTCTCATTATCTTCCAACATCTGCTTTCATCTTTTTATCGTGAAAATTCGACCTTGTGATTTGTAGAGTTCATCGGCGGCGCTTTCTTTGTATGGTGACTCCATGTATGTTTTTTTTTTCTTTTCAATTTATTTTTACAGTTTGGTGTATCGATTTATTTCTCATTTCTTCTCACAATTTTTATTTCTCATCTTATTTTAGTTTCTGACTTCATCATTTTATTACGAAGATTCAATATTTTTGATTGATTTGATCTGTTTCGTTCAGATCTGTGTTGTATCAGTTATTTTCTAATTGTTAGGAATCTTAGGGTTTAGTACGAGAATATATAGAATATGCATTAATTTGAAATTTTAATGTTGATTAATTTCGCAATTCGGTGTATCTGCATTGATTTTACAGTTCGTTCTATTGGAGTTCATTACGGTTTTGTATTTACATTTTTATGTTTGACTGATTTGATCCGTTTCATTCAGCTTTGTGTTGTATCAATTGTTTTCTAATTGTTAGGAATCCTAGAGTTTAGTACGAGAATATACAAAATATGCATTAATTTGGCCTGTTTATTTGTTTTAGCATGTTAATGTATTCGTTTTAGCCTGTCGTCACATATGTTTTAGCATGTTAATGTATTCGTTTTAGCCCGTCGTCACATATGTTTTAGCATCATAACATGCTGATTTAATGTTATTTCTACTGCACTTTGTAAAACATGTCATACAAATCATGTTTTGCTTTTTTGTTTTTTTCTTTTGTGCGTGTGTGTTTTTGTGACTCGGCTACACAATGTTACAGATACCATGTAAACATTAGAATACTTTGGTGCTAAAATGTATGTTGCATGATACTAGAATGGTACATACCTAATGCTAAAAATCAATTTGTGTGTCTGAACATCTCTTGATGTGATTGTATTATTATTTTTTACCTTATTCGGTTTATAATTTTTTGATTTTAATGTGTCAGCTTCTTCTGTTTTAAGTGACCGTAGTAAGATTACTCACATGGTGATATGGAGGGTTATACTTCACATAGCAAGACAATGATGTTTGAGCAATTCTACGATTTACGTGCCCCTTCTGAAGTTGTTCATCCACCTATTCCAGTTAAAATAAAAGGTAGCAATAGTCGTTTGATATCTAAGAAGAAGACAATGAAGAGAAAGGAGAACAAACCACTCATAATGTACAACAATTGCCACAAGTTGTCAGATCATGATGCTAGGAACTATCCAGCTTGATGTTATTATAGCGATTGGGCATAGTTTAATATCATGTTTTACCATGCTTGTGAATTGTTTTCAACACATTCATTTTTAAGAATATATATGATTTTTAATAAAAGTGTTTATTACATTTCATTTGCGGTAATTATATTACTATTAAGTTTTATTAACCATAATTACCATTTAGAATAGAGTAAATTTCATTTTTGATCCCATTAGAATATAGTCAAAACACTTTTAGACCCAAAAGTTACATTTTTGGTCCCATATGAATTTTTTTCGACAATTTTGGTCCCATATGAATTTTTTTTCGACAATTTTGGTCCCATAAGATATTTTTATGACAATTTTAGTCCCATAAGAAAATTTTCCAATAATTTTAGTCCCAAACTAATTGAGATATTTGGTGTGCTAGACGACACAAATTGATTTCAGATAGAATACATTGGATTTCGGAACGTATATTATTTATTTTCATATGAATGAGACACATCAAAATTCACCAAAATTGTTAGTTTTGGGACTAAAATTGTTGGAAAATTTTCTTATAGGACTAAAATTGTCAGAAAAATATCTTATGGGACCAAAATTGTTGAAAAAAATTCATTTGGGACCAAAAATGTAACTTTTGGGACTAAAAGTGTTTTGACCCTATTCTAATGGGACCAAAAGTGAAATTTACTCTTTAGAATATAATGCTAAAATAACGGAAGCATGAGGTTATATACGTTGTTAGATTCCCATTACATATTTTGTTTATCAGAACATGCTAAAATGAGAAATGATTTAGGCTAAAATAAGCGAAGTAGGAGGCTAAATTTGATGTGACATTTTCCACTAGGGTTCACCGTTCCTAATTAGGGTTTATTACGTTACAATTAGGGCTCATCTAATCTCAATTAGTAATTATCAGATTCCCATTAGGGTTCATTGTCCCCAAATTGGGTGTATTGCGTTTCATTCCAATGAAATCACCGTTCTATATTTTATTTATCAGAACATGCTAAAATGAAAAATTAATGAGGCTAAAATGAGCGAAGTAGGAGGCTAAATTTGATATGACATTTTCCAATAGGGTTCACCGTTCCTAATTAGGGTTTATTACGTTCCAGTTATGGCTCATCTGATCCCAATTAGTAATTATGAGATTTCCATTAGGGTTCACTGTCCCCAAATTGGGTGTATTGTGTTTCATTCCAACGAAATCACCGTTCCATATTTTGTTTATCAACACATGCTAAAATGAGAAATTAATGAGGCTAAAATGAGCTAAGTAGGAGGCTAAATTTGTATGTTACTTTCTGCACTTAGAATTGCAACATATATTTTGCTCTCATAAAATTTATCTCATTTCAAAAAATATTTACGCATTTTCTTTCTTAGTTGTCAGTCATCTTCTTCGTTGCTTCACTTTCTCATTCTTTTTTCTTTTTTTATTATCAACTCGTGTTTTTCATTTTGTAGTATCTATATAGGTGTAGGTGTTTATATAAAACTGTTAGAAACATATTCATAATATCACCCGCTAAAATGTATTACACAATATGCTAAAATGTTATATAAGTCATGTTAAAATATTGTATACAACATGCTAATATTACTCTGGGGTTGCTCTATGCGAAAATTATGCCTAAAAATGATTTTTTGTATTTTTCATCTTTTTTTTTTTCAAATAAACATATGTGATATGGACCTTAAATGAAAGAGTATGAAAAGAGCTTTAATTTGATATAAGATTTGCGTAAATCCGATTAAAAATGAATAAATTACGATCATTTAAAGTTTTTAAGATTTTTTTCAAAACATGATGATGTTACTTTTTTTAAAAGTCAATTGTTGCAATTTTATCCTTAATGAGACGCGCGAATTGAAAATTTTCGTTTTAATTATAAAATTGCCACTGAAAATTTGCTTTGATCTGGAACGTTCATATTTTAGAATGGACGGATGGGATCGGTTCCCGGTTCCCACCTGATGACCGGTTATATATATATATATATATATATATAGAGAGAGAGAGAGAGAGAGAGAGAGAGAGAGAGAGAGAGAGAGAGAGAGAGGCTAGAGAATATAACACAAATATTTTCAAGAAAATTCTCATTGGTGAGTCGATATAATAAAAAAATATAGATAAACGACGATTCTATTCCTACCGCTACCAATGTCAAGGCGTGTTCCCTCCCTAAAAAAAGTTATTTTTCTTCCTTTTTATATATTTATATATTGACATTATCTAATTCATACCTAAAAAGAGTATTGTTGCATGCGCGCGTCTTTATTTTCTGTTTTTTAATCCCAAATAATGTGCGATACGTCATACATATATTTTTGCGTGCATGAGAAAATCATTATAATTATAATTATATTAGATGTTGTGCGTCGTATCTCCAATGTAAATAGTGTGACATTGTGTGTGTGTGTGTTTAATTTGACTGAGGAAACAGAGATCGAACGCCATTCTTCATCCTTAAATGTGCCTGAATATCATTAGACTACAACTTTTATGTGGGTGGTAATATGTTAGTTACTTGCATAACATAGACCGTATTTGAAATAGAGAGAATATTTTATTAATTTATTTGCAAGTATTGGTAGCAAATGCTATGGCAACCTTTTTGGGTTTATAATATTTGGCGATTTGGCGTTTTAGTGGGTAGATTTCAATAATTGAAGTTTGGTTACGTAATGCCATTATACGCCAAGCCTAGGCTCCGGGAGTTGCTATGATTTTTTTTAATTTTTTTTTTATAGTTATTAATTTTAGGCTATATACTAAATTTGATCAATAATTACTTTTACTAAGAAATAATATTTAATCCCACGTTCTACTTTGATAATGTTTTCTGTATTGATCGATAAAACTACCACGCTATATAAAAATATATTAAAAATGAAATACCGGATACACAGGGTCGTACTAAGAAGTTTGGGGGCCTGAAGCGAAGTCTTCAAGAAACTTAAAAGCACAAAAACGTATATATGCACATGATATATATGGTGGAAAGTTTCAGTAAAGGAATTGACTCAGGCTAACTAAGAAACTCCTCAGAAACTCTACCACTGAGCTAAACACTAATTTTATTTATAATTTGCGTACAGTATACATACATATATATATATATATACATATATAAGAAATTTTCGGGGCCTTCATTTTTTCGGGGGCCTGAGGCTGCTGCCTCGTTCATGATACATTTCAGCCGGCCTTGCGGATACAACATTATTTAATAAGATCTTTTTAATGATCTGCAATATTTTAAAAGTTTGAAGTTGTGGGGGAAAAACAGATTAATATCAATAATCAATTCACTTCTTCTTTTTAGTTGGGGTAAGGAAGAACATTGAATCTCAAATTCGAAATATTTTTTTTGTACATAAGGGTCTCTAATACTTTCTTCGTTCCAATAAAATGGACTTGTTTATCTTTTTAAGATGTCTCGATATATAGATGAATTTCTATATTTAATTAATTAATTTACTAATATGTACTGAAATTATATAATCTCGTGCAAGTGAGCTTGCATATACTTATGTGTTTTTAGTTTACGGTGTAAAATTATTTTTCAGAACTGAAAGTAAATAAAGCAGTAAATTACGCGTGACATTGGTGACTCAGTTCGGTTAAACAACCTACATTTGGGGGACTTCACCCAAAATGAAGATCCGTTCATTACTCCTTCTTGAATACTATTCAACATACTTATACATACATAAATTCATTCTTATGCAGCACTTTCTTACAAAATGAACTTTTTAATGAACGAAATTGTGAGATTCTCTCACAACCGTGTTAGCTAGCCTACCTTAGCTACCCTACATCTCCACTTACAATCTCTCCCGAGATTGTGAACAAAACAATCAAAAGACCTTCACGTGTTTCTTTCACAAAAACACAAATTGTGCTAAACTATTGATAAACTGAAATTTTATACTAGTTTTCGTGCTAGTTAATTGTGCATTCTATATGGTTTACTTATGTTTTAATCTCAGTTTAATTGGATTTCAGTCATTTCACTCATTCTTGGAGTTTGATATGTTTTGTGATTTTTGTAGAATTTATCCCACTCTATGCAATATTTTCGAGAGAAGAGTAGTTGATGATGTCCCGAGATTGTATGATGAAGAATTTGAGTCAAGAAAGGGATGGAAACGTCACAAAAGAGGACTCGCGAGTGGATTCATGAGTCAGCCCGCAAATGGAGTCATGAATTGCACCTTGGCCCATTCTCTGGAAGCCTGCCACTGAGGTGGGGGTTTTCTTCAGAAAATTTGCGAGCTTGGTCGTGAATCTGAAGAGGTCGCAACGAGTGACTAGGTTGCGAGTGAGGTCGTGAGTCGTCTAGGCCTGTCCAATTTTGAGTTGGTTTTGGACTTTATTTTCCTAAGTGTTTAAGGGTTATTTGGGTGAAAATTAGACAAATCCTATCATACCCTAAAGTTGTCAGCAGAGAAAAACAACAGAGAAGAAGAACGCTAAGAAAGAGACCAAGGAATTCAAGAGATTTCAAGATTAGAGGCAGATTTAATCCTCTAGATTTTATTTACTTTGTTCTTAGAAATACAATATTTTCTTTGTGGATTATATTAGTTGTTTATTTTATTATGGATAGTTAAAACCCTAGTATTCTAGGGTTGATTATGATTCAGTTATGAATTTCTTTTGATTCACTTTGTTCTTGTGCCTATGACTTGATTATGTTTTGATTATTTTTGTGCTTATCATGTATTATTTAACTAATCACTAAATGATGCAATCGGATGTGTTAATCAATATCACTCAATAGAGTTGTGATTAATTTAGAGGGCAATAAACCTTGGGAACTATTAGGAGTTACACGATAGATATTGAACATACACGTTAATATATGTTGTGTGATCTACAATCTAGGCATTTCGAGAGAAGGTTTAAGATACTTAAGTGGTTGCTCTAGCATAATTTAAGTTCCAACATAGGTGGTTGAATGAAGTGATTGAAAGAATGAATTAACTGAGGATTAATCAATCATATAATAGATCTTCTTTTCATTGTTTTATTCATATGTGTTTATTTATGTGCTAGCATTTTATTTTGTTTATTTTTTCCATTGTTTAGATATTCAGTAACTTAATCACATTTGACAGTCTAGATAACTCAGAAAGTTAAGTTTAGATAATTAGTAAAATAATTATTAAGTCCCTATGGATACAACCTTGTTCACCATTTTAGTATTAATTTCACTGTACACTTGCAGTATAGATTAAATAATTACCGAACAAGTTTTTGATGTTGTTGTCGGGGACCTAATTTTTATTTAATATTATTTAAATTCGATCAAAGTGTTAATCTAGACATTTATTTTTCTACACTTTATTTTTATTTTCTTTTAAATTTTTCTCATCTTCTTTTTCTTATGGTTAGGTTATACATGAGCACATGATCGCAGGGAGGACCACTAAAAGAATTTGATCCTAAGATTGAAGATACAGTTCTACACAACAACACGAGAAGAAGACAAAGAATGGTCGCTACTGATCAAGTTCTTGATCATGCTGATCAAATTCGTCGTCTCCAAGCACAGTTGGAGGAGATACAACATAAGATACAAAAGCAAGAAGACGCTCGACTCGCAGAGCCTCCTCCAATCAATGAGCTCTTCATTTCAATGCTCAATCATGGAGACGTTCCTGGCCTAAGGATCAACAGAAATAACTTTGAGTTGAAACCTATGTTGATTTCCATGGTTCAATAGAACCAATACGAAGACGGGCTACTGAAGACCCGAATGTACATCTGACTCAGTTCTTGGAGATATATAATATGATGAAGATGAATGGAGTCTCTGATGACCCAATTCTCTCTACAGGATATGGCTAAGCTATGGTGATAATCTCTAGGTGTCGGGTCTATTGAGGGTTGGGAAGGATTATCCCACAATTTTTTGCATAAATTCTTCCCACCTGGAGTTACTTTCAAGCTGAAAGGCGAGATCACACAGTTTCGCCAGTTCAACGATGAGACATTGTATGAGGCTTGGGAGAGGTTCTGGGACATGTTAAGAAAGTTCCCCAACCATGGATTTGAGATAGATCAGCAGGTATGCATCTTCTACAATGGGTGCAACATAGAGCTGAAGGGGCTTCTAGATGCCTCTGCTGGTGGTTCTTTATTAAATAAAGGACATGACTAAGTTATGAGGATCATTGAAGACATGCCAATCAACATCTACTAGTGGCCTGTAGATGAGCAAGTAAAGATGTTGAAGAAAGCCGCAACCATTGATGATAGTGACACGATCTTCAAGTTGGTTGCTCAACTATCCATGTTGAATACTACTATCAATAATAGATCTGACTTCATGTCCAAGCAGACTGAAAATCTTTCCATGAACCAGACAGTGAAAGACATAAATTATGTTAATCAGCGGGGTCATAAGAACAACAGTTACTGATGGGGAAATTAGTTCTACCAAGGTGATCGGTCTAACTTATCTTACGAGAACCCTAATACTGCACTGCAGCCTCCAGCCAATTTTTTCATGATGCATAGGGTTATTGATTAAGAAAAGAAACCGAAGATGAATGATTTGTTGATGGCATTCATAGAAAAGACAGATAATTTCATGGGGGAGTCGCAAGCTAGAGTGGAAAAACTAGAGAACACTATTAGCACTATAAGTGTGCAGATGAAGATGTTTGAGAAGTAGCTGAGGTAGATGGTTACAATGGTTGGAAATCAACATCAGTTTGGCTAGTTTCCCAGTAATATAGTGGTGAATCCTAAAGAGCAGTGCAATGCACTCCATCTGTAAAGCGGGACAAGTTATGATGGTTCTGAGCCACCAAATGAAAATGCATCACCTGCAACATTACCTCCCAAGATAGCTTCTGAAAAGTCAGATTCCACAAGCATGAGTCCAAAGACTGTAACAGCCCGGTCCCTTAGGCGGTTTTTTGATGGGGACGGGGTGTTAGGCGCAAAAACCGAAGAAAATACGTAGATTAATCAGAAATCCAGGGGGTGCTTTTAGAATTAACCTAAGTTAGCACCTCAAGAACTTAGGAAACTTAACTTTATGACTTGGAAGAACTTATCACTTTCAACGAATCAGAAGGGGTCAACGGATTCAATCGAGTCAAATGAATGCCAAGTCATAGGCCAACCGAAATTTAAACAGAATCCAAAGACAAACAGATAGGAATTTGACTTTATAACTAAGAAAGCCTTCCTCAAAAGCCACAATGGCTAAGACCCATAAAAAGGTCGGAGTCAAATAAATCATACTGTCCTATTCATAGGACCAAATAAGAAACTAACTCAAAACTTAACTTGAACTAACAGAATCATGCTTGAAAGAAAAAGCTTCTTCACAGACAAACAACAACAGCAAGCATGTAAGACTTATTCACAAGTCAACTGAAACTGAATAGATACCATAATGCTCAACAGGTATGACTATTCAAATAACTCAGAATCAATAAAGGCATAGATGGGTATGTCAAAAGAACATGCTTCAACTTCTCAAGGCTTTATTGATAACTAGGATTCATAGCATTTAAAACATGCTACTATCAAGAATCAAGTTACACATATCAAGACCAAATACTAACATCAGAGTACTTAGCAGAAACTTAGCGGAAGAAAAACATGTAACCATATATAGCAACAACTTGAAACCTCAAACAACTCAGACAACCCCACCAACAGCACATCACCGGCCTCAGCATCTCAACCTGAAAACATTTGAAAAAGAGGGTGTGAGCACTAATGTACTCAGTGGGGTTTTATGATAAACTTTAGAAATATCCAATTATAAACCGACGGCATATGGAGAGCAAAATGCAAAAGCCCTCTCGATATCCGCAAAACCTTTTACTTCCTTTCTGGCGCCTTTCCTGGCTCAAACATGTTGTCTACTGTACCCTTATGCCTTAGGATGAGAGAGGGTTTAACTCAAATATCCTCTGAGTATGCGAGGGGATTACCCAGCAGTGACTGCCTTTACTTTCAACTGTTCAACATTAGCTGAAATTCCTTCCTCGGGCCTCCTCGGGGTTCACCTCTTCTTTACGAGAGTCGATCAATGACTTGAAACCTTATTCAAGATCCTAATAAGACATTGAAATGATATCTAAACCTTTGAGCCTTAACTATAACTTAAAACATGAGAATTTAAACAATTAAGGTATCCAAAATTACCACAAAAGGGGACGAAAAATCCAACTCGAAAGACTGAGATTCCGGATGATCAGCCACTTTTACCTCTTAGATCATCGAAACATCTTCGATTTGAGTACTCGTGGGCTTCGTAGTTCCAACCGAGGCGAAAGTTATGGCCTCCGCACGAAAATGTGCCGGAGCTTCCGAAACAACGGCGGGGGTGGGGGGGGGGAGGTGCGCGCCGGCGCCCCCTTGCACCAGCCCCGCGGCGCCCCTTGCTGCCCCCTCGGTGCCCTCCTTGCTCCAGCCCCCGCGGCGCCCTCTTGCAGCCCCACGGTGCCCCTCCAGCCCCGCGGCGCTCTCTACTCCGCTCTCTTTCTCACTGGGGTGCCCTCACGAAGAGGACTCCCACTCTCTCTCTACTCTACAGAAATTGGGTGAAGAAGGAATGAGCGAGAAATAGAGAGGGGAGAGCTGTTATTTATAGGAAAAATAGCGGCTTCCTCGAGAAGCTTCTGCAGTGCAACGATACTGCTTGAAAAATATCGTGCTCGGTTAAAAGGCGCTTTATTCGATGTCGAGGTCCAAATGACCTCAAACATGAAATTTAAAAATACCAAGAGGTTCCTTGACTCGAGTACTATTAAACCAACTTGACTCGGAATAAAGAACGACTCATCTTGAATGAAAATGAGAAAAGATTATCTTTTCAAAAATAAAGTTACTATTCCACACAAGGGACAAATAAAATTCCCGAGCATTCAATTAACCTTAGAATGAAAATCTGGGAATGCCAACGGATTCCTTGAGAAATTTTCTATATGATAGGCTTGAAAGAACCAGGCTTGGGTCAACACACGAGATTTCGCAAATTTCTAACGAACGCGCTCCTATGGAAAAAACACTATTCATATCTTCTTTAAACGCGTTTTAAATCACCGGGAACTCAAACGACTTCAGATTCAAAATCCGAAAGCACCGGCATGTTCCTTGGGTCAACGCCTTTCAAACATTACCAAAATCGGTCATAACTGAGCTCGGATCAAAATTCTCAAAAAGACGATTTCACGAAAAATAACTTCTAAAATCGCGGCTTACAACTGAAACATCTTTATTATGCTCAAAATTCCTCTTAAAATTTCCTAATTAAAATTAGGAATTACTTAATCATATTCTGAAAATCCGGGTTGTTACATCTTACGCCCCTTAAAAAAAATTTCGTCCCGAAATTTACTTCCTCTCAACAGAGATCTGGATACCTTTTCAAGAACTTAAAGACTTACTGAAACAACATAGGTTTGAAATCTTTACTATATGGCTAAGAATAGCCTGAAGCCTTCCCTTATAAAATAGTCCTCACGCAGGACTAGTACTTCTATAATCATTTTTCTTTTCTTCCTTAAAGCCTTAGCATCTTTTATCTTTTCTTCCTTAATGAAATCTCTCTGGAAACAACGCTTCACACGAACTTCTTATGATCTTGCATTCGAGCGAACCTCTAGAAACTATTCGATCAACGAAATAAATAAAAGAAAAATTTACTAAACTTGCTCCTTATGCACGAGCCGTGCGGTCTCAACTAGTCCATCCTTCTTTTGTGTTGCTTGGATTTGCTTTTGCTTCTGGCTTTACCTTCTACAGCTTTGAAAAACTTAAACAAACTCGAACTAGACGATAAACTTGAAAAATCAGGCACCTACTTTGATGGTTCCTTTCATGCTCTATCACGTTTGAAAAGTCGCTTTATCTTCATCTTTACTTCCTGAGGTTCGACTTCTTCATCTTCTTGGGGCGTACTTCGTGATGTGCCTCCATCTTTAAATTCTCCTTCACAGTCATCTCTTTTTCTTGAAGTAGTCGTCTGACTTCGTGGCTCCTGCTGGTGGTCACCATTGCTTGCTGGCGTAACAATCGTACGTCTGGACTTTTAACGGCACGCTCGGAACTTACCTGCCGTCATTCTTTAGATCACCTCCAAACGCAACGAGCTAAGAAATCTTCTTGGAAACGCGCGTCCTAAACTTAGAGAATACTATCTGGCACTTACTTGGATTCTACTCCATACTAGGAAATACTATCTCTTATTCCTCCAACCCTGACTAGAAGGAATACTGCTATAGCTCTCTACTTTATTCCAAGATCCACACTCGAGTACTATGAGTGGGAGCAAAATAAATGAATGCCTCTGAGTGAGGGCTTTATCTTGATCAACAATTCTTTAACAAGCTTAAAACTGGAAGAGATATAACACTAGTTTATATATGCTAAAAATATTGCCTCTTCAGAGGACTTATAAACTTAAAGGGTTCTTGCATATAACAAAGATATGGAAGAAATCAACGGTTATCTACTGAAAACCGTGCAGAAATACTTTCTCAAAGGCATTAGTATAGCCTAGCAAGGAAATGCTATTGCTGATTCTTGATGATCAAAGAAGTATCATCCAACAGATTGCAAATTATCCAAACGAATATAATCAAAGATTTTCAAATGGTATAAATGGAGAATTTCAATTAATACGAAGCTATTGAAGGGAAATTGATTCAATTAACAAGAGAATAAATTGATTCCAAAAGAGAATGAACAAATCGATTCTATTGACACGAGAATGAATAAATAGACTCAACAAAAACTTCCATCATACTGAAACTCTCAATCTACCAAATACTAGGTCTATCTTCTTAACGATCTTCTTCGGGTCTTCTCTTTCTTGAGTATCACGTACCTTCTTTTTGGTGAGGTTGCTATGAAACAGCACGAGTCGGTTGGACTTCAAATGGCTTCACTTGGCCGGGAAAGCGATATCCCGGGAATTACTTCCTATTTATCTAAAGGGACACGACAAAGCGACTTGATCTATGGCACCTTCTAAAGTTAAATGATCCAACTTTAACTTCTTCAGAAAACACCGACGAATGTGTCTTCAAACTATCTTGGCTATAATCGTAACGACAATCTTCATCTTTATTAATCGGCTTGAAACAAGCGATAACTCTGGGCATCGAACGCAATGTGACCTTAAATGTATGAATATCGAATCATTAAGCCTCTATCGAAGGGAACGAATCTTCATTCCTTGCAAACGTGATTGGGTCTTTAAACGAGACTTCTCTTGAGTTGAAAACTCATGCGTGGGAATTCCTCAAACTGGCATTAGATCCACGATCGGATAACTTGTCTTTAACTCGACTGCTCACCTTCTTGCTCCTTGCTCGAAACTGAACTTCATGACCTTTTTCTCGATTCTACTATAATCTCAGAACCCCTTTATCTGTCTTATGAACGCTCTATAAATGTTCTTTCGAACTGCTTCTACTTAACGCCAGTTCCACGAGAGGGAACTTATTCAATCTAGGTTCTTAAGAGAACCTAAAGAGAATTCTAGAATTCTCCTTAATTCAAGCTCACTATAGTCTATGTTCTAACTATATTCTCTATGCCTCATTCATCCTTAACTCATCCTCAAATCCTTTTCTTATGGGCAGTAGACGAGCCTTTATCAACAAGAAGATTTTTAAATCAACTTTCAAATTTTACAACTTAAAAATTTTGATGATCCAAAACGACCGATATAGTTTGAGTATCTGCAGAAAATGATATTCTGAAAAGATTCACTACTTGTTCGAGTCCTTAATAACTCAAAACTCTTTAAAACATTGATCTAGAACTTAATTCAATAAGTTCCACCTTAAACTTTGGTATAACCAAAAATTTTATTTCGAAAGAAATAATATTCTTTCAAAAATTGACTAACCTTGTTCTGCTTAAAACTTTTCTCCTCATCCTGTACTTTCAAAAAGTTATACCAAATATAATCAAAATACTTTAACTCAATCATACCTTAACTTTGTTGAAGATGCGAGGGTGATGATGAGCTGGGGGTTGCTGATTAATACCTTTGAACAATTCAATATTCACATACAACTCAATCAAACTTTAAGAAGAGACAGGTCTGCAGAGTTGCAAGCCTTCTCTGATACCATATGTAACAGCTAGGTCCCTTAGGCAGTTATTTTGATGGGGACGGGGTGTTAGGCGCAAAAACCAAAGAAAATAGGTAGATTAATCAGAAATCCAGGGGGGTGCTTTTAGAATTAACCTAAGTTAGCGCTTCAAGAACTTAGGCAACTTAACTTTATGACTTGGAAGAACTTATCACTTTCAACGAATCAGAAGGGGTCAACGGATTCAATCGAGTCAAAGGAATGCCAAGTCATAGGCCAACCGAAATTTAAACAGAATCCAAAGACAAACAGATAGGAATTTGACTTTATAACTAAGCAAGCCTTTCTCAAAAGCCACAATGGCTAAGACCCATAAAAAGGTCGGAGTCAAATAAATCATACTGTCCTATTCATAGGACCAAATAAGAAACTAACTCAAAACTTAACCTGAACTAATAGAATCATGCTTGAAAGAAAAAGCCTCTTCGCAGACAAACAACAACAGCAAGCATGTAAGACTTATTCACAAGTTAACTGAAACTGAATAGATACCATAATGCTCAACAGGTATGACTATTCAAATAACTCAGAAACAATAAAGGCATAGATGTGTATGTCAAAAGAACATGCTTCAACTTCTCAAGGCTTTATTGATAACTAGGATTCATAGCATTTAAAACATGCTACTATCAAGAATCAAGTTACACATATCAAGATCAAATATTAACATTAGAGTACTTAGCAGAAACTTAGCGGAAGAAAAACATGTAACCATATATAGCAACAACTTGAAACCTCAGACAACTCAGACAACCCCACCAACAACACATCACCAGCCTCAGCATCTCAACCTGAAAATATTTGAAAAAGAGGGTGTGAGCACTAATGTACTAAGTGGGGTTTTATGAGAAACTTTTGATAAACTTTAGAAATATCCAATTATAAACCGACGGCATATGAAGAGCAAAACACAAAAGACCTCTCCATATCCGCAAAACCTTTTACTTCCTTTCTGGCGCCTTTCCTGGCTCAAACCTGTTGTCTACTGCACCCTTATGCCTTAGGATGAGAGAGGGGTTACCTCAAGTATCCTCTGAGTATGCGAGGGGATTACCCAGTAGTGACTCCCTTTACTTTCAAATGTTCAACATTAGTGACATGAAGGTCACAACATGATAATGCAAATAAACTATTCTTTGAGCTCGATAACCTGCTTACAACAGAAACTATATCTTTTCTTAAATTCCTCATTTCTTAACCTTAACCTTAACCTTAACCTTCCTTACTTACTTGACTTAGCTCGCAATACCAAGCCTAGAGCAATCATCTAAAGCTAATTCTTAATTGAGCATGATCTCGACCTACAAGGGATTTAACGCTACACTAACAAGGCAATCCTTAATCCTTAACTGTACGAGCTTTATCAAAGCATAAACATTCAAATACGAGAAAATGAATGCGGATAAACATCGATTGCAATAAAGCAATTCTAAACACCTCATGCTAGCATAAATTGTATATAAACAATTCTAGCATACTAAACATACTTGAGAGCTCACTGAACTTATAACAACTTCATTAACCTTATCAAACTCAAATAACAATTCAACAATATCATGCATATAAATTCCTTTATTCCTTTCTTTTCCTTGTACAAAGACTAAACAGATAGAGCATAAAATATTTTAATTGGATATTTCCCTTGCCTTAACATGCTTCTAGAGCTTAATAGCTCAAATCTTGTACTTGGTTTAGAACCACCCACCTCGATGATGAGCATCTCGATAATGAGCACGTGGATGAAACACACGTTGAAATTCCTTCCTAGGGCATCTTCGGGCATCACCTCTTCTTTACGAGAGTCGATCAATGACTTGAAACCTTATTCAAGATCCTAATAAGACATCGAAATGATATCTAAACCCTTGACCCTTAACTATAACTTAAAACACGAGAATTTAAACAATTAAGGTATCCGAAATTACCACAAAATGGGATGGAAAATACAACTTGAAAGATCGAGATTCCAGATGATTGGCCACTTTTACCTCGTATATCATCAAAATAGCTTCGATTTGAGTACTCGTGGGCCTCGTAGTTCCAACCGAGGCGAAAGTTATAGCCTCCGCACGAAAACGTGCCGGAGCTGCCGAAACAAAACGGGAGGGGGGGGGGGGTGCCCCGCGGCGCCCCTTGCTGCCCCCGCGGCGCCTTCCTTGCTCCAGCCCCCGCGGCGCCCTCTTGCAGCCCCGCGGCACTCTCTACTCCGCTCTCTCTCTCACTAGGTTGCCCTCACGAAGAGGACTCCCACTCTTTCTCTCTACTCTACAGAAATGGGGTGAAGAAGGAATGAACAAGAAATAGAGAGGGGAGAGATGCTATTTATAGAAAAAATAGCGGCTTCCTCGAGAAGCTTCTGCAGTGCAACGATACTGCTTCAAAAATATCGTGCTCGGTTAAAAGGCGCTTTATTCGATGTCGAGGTCCAAATGACCTCAGACACGAAATCTGAAAATACCGAGAGGTTCCTTGGCTCGAGTACTATTAAACCAACTTGACTCGGAATAAAGAACGAGTCATCTTGAATGAAAACGAGAAAAGATTCTCTTTTAAAAAATAAAGTTACTATTCCACACAAGAGACAAATAAAATTCCCGAGCGTTCAATTGACCTCAGAATGAAAATCCGGGAACACCAACGGATTCCTTGAGAAATTTTCTATATGATAGGCTTAAAATAACCAGGCTCGGGTCAACACATGAGATTTCGTAAATTTCTAACAAACGCGCTCCTATGGAAAAAACACTATTCATATCTTCTTTAAACGCGTTTTAAATCACCAAGAACTCAAACAACTTCAGATTCAAAATCCGAAAGCACAGGCATGCTCCTTGGGTCAACGCCTTTCAAACATGACCAAAATCGATCATAACTGAGCTCGCATCAAAATTCTCAAAAAGACGATTTCATGAAAAATAACTCCTAAAATCGCGGCTTACAACCGAAACATCTTTATTATGCTCAAAATTCCTCTTAAAATTTCCTAATTAAAATTAGGAATTACTTAATCATATTCTGAAAATCTGGGTTGTTACAAAGACAGGCCCTACAATTCATCCTACAATGACTATCTCATTCCCACGGAGAACTTCAAAACATAAAATTGATGCAAAGTTTTCTCGATTTATTAACATTTTCAAGAAGGTGCACATCAATATTCTTTTGGTGGAGGCATTGCAACGAATGTCTCAGTATGCAAAGTTCCTCAAGGATTTTGTATCTAAGAAGAGAAAGATAGAGAAATTTTACACCTCCTAGAGAACTACGGTGCCATAATCCAAAGGAAGCTCTCAACCAAGATGAAAGATCGATCCAGGAAGTTTCACACTCCCCATCACTATTGGGGATAAGATTGAGGGTTAAGCATTGTGTGATTTGAGAGCGAGCATCAATTTGATGCCATTCTTATTTTTTAAAAAGCTAAACAGTGGGAAACTTAAGTCTACAACAATGTGTTTATAGATGGCTGACCAATCAATAATGTACCCGGAGGGATTCTTAGAAGATGTGTTGGTTAAGATGATGTATTTTATCTTTCCAGTAGATATTGTCATGCTCGGCATAGAAGAGGATAAAAGTATCTCTCTCATTTTAAGATGACCATTTTTACGCATAGGACGAGCCAATATTGATATGGACACGGGGATACTCACTCTCTAATTTGAGGATGAATAAATATGATTCATGTTCGATATTGAGGAGCACAAGGCAGAAGTAAAGTGCAACATCATCAACACTCAGGAATCTGGCTACACTACTGATGACATGCAAAAGCATGGAGCTCTATTGGAATCGTACATACCACTGCTTTCCCCCATTCGATTTGGTGAGTTGGAGTTGTGGCCGATAACTCCAGTGCATGGAGTTGATATCAATTTGAAGGATGATGTAGGTAGAGGCACATGGAGGAAGAATAGGGAAAGATAATGGGGATATCAATTCCTCCACTTTTGGGAACTTGAGTTCAGTTCGTCTAACTGTCGACGTTAAATGCAGCGCTTATTAAGAGGCGATCCAATGTGTTTTGTTTAGTTTTATTTCGTTAAATGTAGTACTTATTAGGAGAAAATTATGAGATCCTCTCACAATCGTGTTAGCCATGCCCTAGCTACCTCACGTCTCCACTTAAAATCTCTCCCGAAATTGTGAATAGGGCTGGAAAAAAATACCTTCATACCAGAATTGTTGGTTTTGTATACTAGAAAGCTTGTCTTTATATACATTAAACAATATTAAGATGATATAGATTGAATAATAATTGCAGTCATTGTGTGCATTTACTTATTCTTATATTTAATTGCACATTACATATACTTGCATTGTAGATAATATGGTGTGGGTCAACACACGATAAAGATCATATCATCGGATTTCTTGCATTGTATTAAAAGGCTCACGGCTTAGATGGTCCTGAACCCACCATCGGTACACTGTAAAATAATTTGATAGTTAGTTTATCTTGGCTAGCTGATTATTCTAGTACACTAATTTGTGTATTGAGGAGGATTACAATAGGATATTGTTCTCTATTATGACTTTAAGTGAGAGAATAAAGATCCACAGAGTTCTGGTTCTTAACCCATATATATTGGCAGACATATATATATTATGTTATTGCTTTGATTTATCAATGAATGAGATTCTCAGATAGGATCAACAACCTCGATATCTTAGGCAGTATCATTTACATATATGATGGGTCGTGTAATATATATGGTCATTGTGTCCTGATGTGCCAGGTTGATAATATCCATAACAAGGATATCATTTATATCCTTGATATGGATATTAGAAATTAAATAAATTAGTAGGCCAATTTAATATTCTTCTAGATCCCTATTGTAGTCTAATATGACCTAACTGGACTAGGAATAGAACAAGAGTTGGAGGCCCAAACCCATTAGGATTTGGGGAGTTGATTTTCATCCACCTCTTTTATTTAATTAAGAGGTGGGGGCGGGCCATGAAAATGATTTAGGGGATAATTCTTCATGAAAAGAGGCCAAATATGCTTCTTAATCTTTAAAGGACAAAACTTCACAACACCAATTATCAAAATATGATCAACATACAAAAGGTAATTCATGCTCAAGAGTGAAACCACGTAAACAATTCATTTCCATGATCAACTTGAAAATAATTCCTTGAAGATTTATATTCCAAATTTTCAAATTTGACAATTGGACAAAACACAAAATGCTAAGTGGGAGGATCATAACAAGCACAACATAGCTAAAATAATAAAATCAACACCTAATGCAACATAATTCAACAAAATAAAATCCAATAAAAAGATAAAATCTAACAACATAATCCAAAACAAAATACCAAAACAAACACAATCTAATACATAATAATAATGAGCTCACCACAATTTTGTTTGGTGTAATTTATTTGCGGGTTGCTACACGCTAACTAATTCGACTAACCGGACTCCCGCAAGAGGACGGGGTTGATTGTAGGGTGGTGAGCTAGCACGGATCGTGTCTCTCAAGGAAGGCTTCATATGTGCAATTATCTTCTAGGCTATGCATGCAAACATGTTCGACAATTTAAATATAAACCTAAACATTCTAATCAAGGATTTGAGGATTGTTTAAAACTAAGGAATTTAAATAAGCAAATTAACTATAACATCACGAATAATAACAAGATCAAGATCGAAAGAAAAGATTATGATAAGAGCATTAGGGTGTAGATTCTCTCACTGGTTTCTCACCTAGCTTGCTTCAAGTTGGTTTTATTAATCTTAAACATACAATAGACCCTTCAAGTGGTTTAATATCAATTACTTTCACCGTTTATCCATTAAACCCCTATCGGCTATATTATACGAACAAGATTAATATTTTAGGCTTATGAACCCAATCCACCTAACGTTGAAGGATCCTTGGTCGGGATTTAGAATCTCCTTTTGGTCTCATCTAAAATCTAGCAATGCTAAGTAGTGATCAAGTACTCAACATGATAATAACAATTCCAAGAACAAACAACCAACCATCACAAGCATAGATCAAAACCAAATAGATTATCTACCCCCTAATGTAGAGATTTAGCCCATCATCATGCTCAAAACAACACAAATATCATATAAGTTCATCATTTCATAATCAAATGCAAATAAGATAAACTTCTACAATATTCAATGTCTCCCCACAAATCCACTAGGCTAAGAAAGAAAATACCAAGGGAAGAGCCTCCTAACGAGCCTAGCTTCCGTGGACGGCTCGGAGTCATAACTTCTTCTCGTCTCTTCTTCTTCAACCCAAGCTTGCTTGCTTCTCTTCTTCCTTCTCTCTTCCTCTCTTGAAAGGTGGTGGTGGTGGTGGTGGTGGTGGTGGTGGTGGTGGTGAAAATGGTGAAGAAAATGGTGGTGATGAAGGAAAATGGTGTGTGGATGGAGAGAAAAAAAATATGGTGAGATGGAGAAGATGATGTGAATGAAGTAGAGTGATGATTGATATCCCCCAAGTCAAGTGGAGAGATATCAGGATGAAAATGAGGGTGATCGGTTGTGAGAAAGGTGAGAGAAAGTTGATGGTAAGAGAGGAGTTAATGAGATGGATTTTTGGAAGATTTGGTTGGAAGATTTTGAGACAAAAATCAAAAGCTAGTTTTTTAGGGGTAATGAAACCCAATATCCCGTACTAATTTAGAGTGCCCAAAAGTCCTCTTCTATTTCATTACCCAAGGTGGCCATGTGAAGGAATTATGAGGGAGTGAAGCTGGTGCAAAGAACTGATGAAGAGTGGAAACTGATCGCAAATCAAAAACTGATCGGGGGTGGGACTGGGCACCCGCGCAGGGGTGCGCGTTGCGCGCGCTGCGCATCGGTGCAGACCTATTCGCCCGCGGGGGCTGTGAGTGTGCACGCCATCACAAGCCTGCGCGCCTGCGGGGGCCGGAAAGTCGAGAGGCTTGGCGCGCGGTCGCGGGGTGGGGTGCGGTCGCACCATGCGGTTGGTGTCGAGACTGGTGGCAGCTGTCGAGGACTAGTCTGTGCCGAGATGCGCACCTGCACGGGGGCGCCGAGTCTTCCCGCTCCGTGTTCCAACTTCAAAATTCAGTTCAAGTTCGGTTTTTCCTCATCAGTTTAGCCTGCAATTTCAGTTCGGTCCGTCAATTCGCTTCTCTATTAGAGCAAAAACTTCAAGCTCGATAATCTTGGCACCTTAATGCCCAAAATCCCTGCTTTTGGAAATAAAAGCTCAAGTTTGCACAACTTGACATTTTCCACCATAAGAGCAATAAGTGAAGCTTAAATACACAAAATCCACACATAACCTACTAAAAATACTAGAAAATAACTTACTAAACATGCAAAATTCCTGCACTAAAACAACACAAACAAACAGTAAACAACTCTCCCACACTTAGCTATTTGCGTGTTCTCAAGCAAACAAGTAATTAAAAATATGGAGCAAGAAGGAAATTTTTGCAAGGTGATCATGCTAATTGGATCAAGTCTCATGGTTCCCACTAAAGCATTTATCATCAAAGAGAGTGAACATAATTATCCAATCAGGTGAGTTGCTTGCCCTCTCAAGACTAAGAAAAACACATTAGATTCAATTCATTTGGAATCAAATTCCCATGAATCATATCCACATTTATTTGGAAAGTAAAATTTCGACAACATAAGGGGATGCAAACATAGGACAAGGATCATTAGGTATAATCATCGAGCTTAGTCGAGCTTCCTAATGTGGTTTCCCATAATCATCATGCAAAATGTTAACAGAATTGACACACATGAGATGAGTAGAATCCAGAATGCAATCCCATTTATTTAAACATATTGAGGGGTGTGGATCAAAATTCACAAGGTTAAATCCTTAGGGAGGAACTCCCTAGTGTCCTTGTGTAGTTTTCTATATTCATAGTTGAATCAACTAGAGGAGTAGAGATCCTTATTGCCCATTTTCTTTTATTTTTCTCTTCTCTTTTTCTCTCTTATATATATATATATATATATATATATGGATAAATGATTTAGGGGATAATTCTTCATGAAAAGAGGCCAAATATGCTTCTTAATCTTTAAAGGACAAAACTTCACAACACCAATTATCAAAATATGATCAATATCCAAAAGGTAATTCATGCTCAAGAGTGAAACCACGTAAACAATTCATTTCCATGATCAACTTGAAAATAATTCCTTGAAGATTTATATTCCAAATTTTAAAATTTGACAATTGGACAAAACACAAAATGCTAAGTGGGAGGATCATAACAAGCACAACATAGCTAAAACAATAAAATCAACACCTAATGCAACATAATTCAACAAAATAAAATCCAATAAAAAGATAAAATCTAACAACATAATCCAAAACAAAATACTAAAACAAACACAATCTAATACATAATAATAATGAGCTCACCACAATTTTGTTTGGTGTAATTTATTTGCGGGTTGCTACACGCTAACTAATTCAACTAACCGGACTCCCGCAAGAGGACGGGGTTGATTTTAGGGTGGTGAGCTAGCACGGATCGTGTCTCTCAAGGAAGGCTTCGTATGTGCAATTATCTTCTAGGCTATGCATGCAAACATGTTTGACAATTTAAATATAAAACTAAACATTCTAATCAAGGATTTGAGGATTGTTTAAAACTAAGGAATTTAAATAAGCAAATTAACTATAACAACACGAAAAATAACAAGATCAAGATCGAAAGAAAAGATTATGATAAGAGCATTAGGGTGTAGATTCTCTCACTGGTTTCTCACCTAGCTTGCTTCAAGTTGGTTTTATTAATCTTAAACATACAATAGACCCTTCAAGTGGTTTAATATCAATTACTGTCACCATCTATCCATTAAACCCCTATCAGCTATATTATACGAACAAGATTAATATTTTAGGCTTATGAACCCAATCCACCTAACGTTGAAGGAACCTTGGTCGGGATTTAGAATCTTCTTTTGGTCTCATCTAAAACCTATCAATGCTAAGTAGTGATCAAGTACTCAACATGATAATAACAATTGCAAGAACAAACAACCAACCATCACAAGCATAGATCAAAACCAAATCGATTATCTACCCCCTAATGTAGAGATTTAGCCCATCATCATGCTCAAAACAACACAAATATCATATAAGTTTATCATCTCATAATCTAATGCAAATAAGATAAACTTCTACAATATTTAATGTTTCAATAGTTTTGGGACAAATCCCCACAAATCCACTAGGCTAAGAAAGAAAATACCAAGGGAAGAGCCTCCTAACGAGCCTAGCTTCTGCGGACGGCTCGGAGTCAGAACTTCTTCTCATCTCTTCTTCTTCAACCCGAGCTTGCTTGCCTTTCTTCTTCCTCCCCTCTTCCTCTCTTGAAAGGTGGTGGTGGTGGTGAAAATGGTGAAGAAAATGGTGGTGATGAAGGAAAATGGTGTGTGTATGGAGAGAAAAAATATGGTGAGATAGAGAAGATGATGTGAATGAAGTAGAGTGATGATTGATATCCCCCACAAGTCAAGTGGAGAGATATCAAGATGAAAATGAGGGTGATCGGTTGTGAGAGAGGTGAGAGAAAGTTGATGTGAGGGTTGATGGTAAGAGAGGAGTTAATGAGAGGGATTTTTGGAAGATTTGGTTGGAAGATTTTTAGACAAAAATCAAAAGCTAGCTTTTTAGGGATAATTAAACCCTATATCCCCTGCTAATTTAGAGTGCCCAAAAGTCCTCTCCTATTTCATTACCCAAGGTGGCCATGTGAAGGAATTATGAGGGAGTGAAGCTGGTGTAAAGAACTGATGAAGAGTGGAAACTGATCGGGGGTGGAACTGGGCACTCGCACAACCGCGCAGGGGTGCGCCTTGTGCGTGCTACGCGTCGGTGCAGACCTGCGCGTTCGCGGGGGCTGTGAGTGTGCGCGCCCGCGTGGGCCGAAAATCCGAGAGTCTTGGCGCGCGATCGCGGGGTGGGGTGCGGTCGTGCCGTGCGGTTGGTGCCGAGACTGGCGGCAGCTGCCGAGGCGCGTGCGGGCACGGGGGCACCGGGTCTTCCCGCTCTGTGTTCCAACTTCAAAATTCAGTTCAAGTTCGGCTTTTCCTCATCATTTTGGCCTGTAATTTCAGCTTGGTCCGTCAATTCGCTTCTCTGCTAGAGCAAAAACTTCAAGCTCGGTAATCTTGCCACCTTAATGCCAAAAATTCCTGATTTTGGAAACAAAAGCTCAAGTTTGCACAACTTGGCATTTTCCACCATGAGAGCAACAAGTGAAGCTTAAACACACAAAATCCACACATAACCTACTAAAAATACTAGAAAATAACTTATTAAACATGCAAAATTCCTACAATAAAACAACACAAACAAACACTAAACAATAATCTTGTATTCTTCTTCAATTTTTAAAACTAAAAGTTAAGAAGAATGATAAAAAAAGATTAAAATAAAATTAGATTTATTATACAATAATAATATAATACTTAATCTGTTTATCATAAAAGTTAAAAAAATATAATATTTAATATAATATAATAATTAAATTATAACTTAAAATGAAAAAAATGGTTATCAAATGTAACAAATAATAATTATATTTTTCTTCAATCTTTAAATTAAATGTTATGATGAATGATATACATTTTTTTTAAGAATGGGATATACTATACAATAATATAATGTTTAGACCTTAGTATGTTTTATTATAAAAGTTTTGAAAATTATTAAATTTCATATAATTTAATACTTAAATTATAACTACAAATTGATCAATTTGAAATCAAATATTATTAATAATCTTCTATTCTTCTTTATTCTTTAGACTAAAAATTATGACGAATGTTATATGAAATTATAATAAAATGAGATATGATATACAGTACTATAATACTTAGTATATTCATCATAAAAGTTTAAGAAAATATTATATTTCATATAATTTAATACAAAACTCATAACTAAAAATTAAACAATTTGAAATCAAATGTAATAAATAATAATCTTATATTCTTCTTTAATCTTTAGGCTAAAAGTTATGATAAATTATCAAGAAAATTAAAATAAAATGAGATATGCTATATAATACTATAATAGTTAGTATGTTCATCATAAATATTTAGGAAAATATATATTTCATACAATACTATAATATTTAGTATGTTCATCATAAACATTTGTTGAGATGTTGGAGACTTGAAGTTTCAAGAATTGTATTGGATTTTAAAATGTTGGAATTATATGCTTATGTTTTTCATATTTGTTGGGACTTGAGATTGTGCTTCTAATAATTGTGTATTTAATATCTGTTAGGATTTTAATATAATTACATTATTTTTTTTAATTTTTATTGCATTTGAGTATCATTGTTGATTTGTCGTATTGGTATTTGAATGTTAATTGGGATATTTGATGTCGTTACTATTATTATTTATGCATGAGTTTTTTTACTAAATAATTTTTAATGTACCCAAAAATTTCGGTATAATGTGAAATGTGGGTACGGTACGGTATACCAAAATGTCGGTACAATAAAATATATTGTAAGAAGGTATGGTAAATGTATGCATTATGTGTCATACCGAATTTAAAGTATATTGGAAGGTAAGGTACGACAACAGTATGATTTTTATCATATCGTAAATTAAGGTAAGGTATTAGGTATGACTCGAAAAAGTAAGGTATACCGTACCATGACACCCCTAACTGTGAACAAAACGATCAAAAGACCCTCATGTGTTTCTCTCACGAAAATATAAATTGTGCTTGACTATCACGTTGAATAGATTAAGGAACATCTCTAGCTATTACATAAACCAACATTACGACTCACAAATAATAAACTCAGCAAGTCAATCTCAATATTAGCTCCACTGATTCTGAAAAGAATTCGGCCTTTAAATAAGAATTTGAAAGCCTTCTCCGTAAGTTTTCCTTATTGAGGTTGGTTTCCTTATAGATAAGATTTGATTCATTTGATGATAAAATATTTCCTTCGAGGATTATGGTAGATCTTCAAAGGTGACACTAAATAAACGGACTTGATCTCCAAGAAATCTCACCAACTTAGACTTCTACTTGAATAAAGAAATTATCATAAACTGTTGAGGACAATTTTTGCAACATCAGAAGGAACATATACAACTTGTTCTTTCATTTGCACAGCGGAATCAACGCACCACATCAGGAATAGATCCACTAACACATTGTTGGACACAACTGCCAAAACAAACAAGTGCATACAAATGACATTAACATATACAACTATTTAATATGTTTACATTAACTATTAATTCATTGTCAAATAAATAAATAGAGAAATAATAGGAATTTTTTTTTATTAATTGTCTTTCCTAATTTTTTTTTCTTAATTCTTGTGAAAATCTCAATCATCCTCTCTTATTTGACGGTGGAAGTGTAATTGAGGCACTTTTATGCCATCTAGAACTTTAACAATGTACCAAAGAAAAATAATAAAAATTCTCACTTTTTTTTATCCCACACTCTACATGTGGTATTGAGAAGATTTTAATCTGTGATCTTTGATCTTTAAACAACCTCACCCCACCACTAGGTCATCCCTACCGGAACAAATTCTCACTTATTAATTAACCTTTTAGCAACACTCATAAATAACCCCCAAATTTCATTTACCAACATTGCTTTCTTTCGACTTTTCCTCTCATTTATTTATCCGACAACATTTTGTTGGGGGGCGGGATTTTTTCCCCCCGTAAATATAGAAAATTTAGATTGTTGAAATATCTAGTATAAATCCATTAGTGATGGTTTTTGACACGTGCAAGAGCGACATTCTAAATATTAATAAATTTGGGTGCAATTATTGGATTATCTGATATTTTCTTCGATTCAAAATAAGCAACATTTAATATTTTAATTTACAAATGTAATTTTCTTAACCACAATCCAACTCTGGGTTTTTTTTGGCACACTTGTGTGAGATCTCTTACGTTAGACGGATCTCCATCCGACCCGGCCATATATATATATTAAAAAAAATTATCGGCTTATCTTTCTCTCTCTCTCTCTCAGTTGCCCTAATCAGATCAAAAAAGACGATAGCTCTCTCTCTCTCTCTCTCTCAGCGGCAGACTGCTCGAGCCTGGTAGGGAAGATGGTGGACTGCCTCTCCTACGTAACGGCAGGGGGCACGATGGTGATCCGGCGGCCCTTCACCCAGAATTTTCGACAAGTGCAATCAGTTCTCGACCGCAACCGCGCCCTGATCCAGCAGATCAATGAGAACCACCAATCCAATGCTCACAACAATCTGGTGAAGAACATCGCTCTGATTCAGGAAATCAAGGGAATATATCCAAGGTCGTTTCGATGTATTCGAATCTCTCCACCAATTTCACGACCATCTGCCACCAGCAGCGATCGCTCGGCGACGAGAAGAGCAACTCCTCCGGCAAGAAGTGAAGCTCAATTGCTACTCTTTAGTTTTTAGCTATTTTTAATTGAAGATATGTATGGTTTGGATTCAGGTATATTTCTAGTTCCAAATAAATTTCATAACTCATCATTTATCTTTACTCTTTCTAATTAATTATGTGAGTTAACTTTTTTCGTATAAGTCTCCATTTTTTAATGATTTATAGCATAAGTTCGTTGATTTTCCAGTTTCAAGGTGGAGTATTTTATTGCTATTATTATAGAAATTTGAATTTAGCGAGATGTAGCTCTGCACTTTTTTAGTGCGTGTATGGAGATTTGTGTTGTTTTGAGTAATTCTTAGATCTATTTTGGGTTTTGAGTCTGTTGTCACAAGTGCGTTGATGATGCCATTGTTGGTCTTGTAAGGTGGAAGATCGAGATCGTGTTGAAGATTTTTAGTGATATTTTTATTTGTAATTAGTGTTACTTTCTTTTGTAATTAGTAATACTTTATTTTGTAATCAATAATATTTTTCTCTATGATAATGAAATAAATTTTTTTACTCAAGAATGAGTTTTTATTGTATTCATAGACCCGATTCTCAATTTGAGATTATGTTTTAAACTGACATTTTTCTTTCCAATTAGTGATACTTTCTTTTGTAATTAGTGATACTTTTTTTCATAGTAATGAGACTTCACTCCATAGGTGATAATACTTTACCCCATAAATAATGATACTTCACCCATAAATAATGATGCTTGAGTTAATGATACTCCACTCATAGTTAATGACATTTATCTATTGTGGATTTGATAATTAATGTTCATCAATATTATCATATTATACCCCACTTTTGAGTTAATGATATTTCATCTCATAATTAATGATACTTCACATACAGTTAATGATACTCACCAGATATATATCTAATAATACTTCACTTAATAGTTAATGATATTTCGCCACATTTATATCTAATGATACTTCGCGTCATAGTTAATTGTACTTCACTTCACAGTAAGTGATACTTTACTTTATACCTAGTGATGCTTTACTTTATATCTAGTGATACTCCAATGCCCGAAAATGGATTTTGGGGCGGGTTTTGAACGGATTTGGGTTTTATTTGACCCGTCTAACGTAAACGACTCGTTAGACGGTCTCATATAAATTTTTGTCTTTTTTTTCTCTCTTTGCTTTATTCATTCAATTAAAAATGAATATAGAAATTAGATTGCTAAAATATCTAGTATATATCCGTTAGTAATGGTTTTGCCACGTGCTAGATCGATCTTCTAAATATTAATAAATCTCGGTGCCAATAGTGTTGAATTATTTGATATTTTCTTTTTAATCAAAACAAACAATATTTAAGTTTTTTTTTTATAAATGTAAATTTTATTTTTTTACCGCGATTCAACTCCGACTTTTGTAAACTGACGTGATTGGTATGGTGGAATGGAATGGAATGGAATAGAATGATCATTCCTATGTCCATTCTCATTTCGACGATTGGTATGGTTCAAAATCGGGAATCGTCATTCCCGATGGAATCCCTATTCCCAAAGGAAGATGAATACTCATTCCACCTACCTCCATGAGTTTAGCTATTCCCAATGATCAACAAAATTAATATATGATATATATATACATAATCATGTCTTATAATATTATTTTATCATATTTAGAAAAATAAATAAATAAAAATAAAATAATTTATTATTATTATATTTATTTATTTATTTTCAAAATATAATTTAAAAATATGTGTTAAAATCAAATTTTGATAGCTTTTATAATTTTATTGAAAAAAAATGAAAGTGGTGCCGAAATAAATATAGCATAAAAATATGTTATAATACAATATAAAATATTTATGTATTTGATATAAGTTAATATATTCAAATGAAAAATTGAAATGTTAAAGTATTTTTCTATGAAATAAAAATATTTTTATTAACTTATACAAATTATTATATATTGATTAATTAAATATTTTAGAATAAGATTTTTCAATAAAACAAATAAATTATAATTTGCTAAAAAATTAGAAAAAATCATATACTAAAAAAGAAAAATGGCGTTTATAAATATAAAAATATAAATTAAGGCATGTGTTGATATTTATTAGCTACTACGTACATTTTATTCAATTATAAGAAAATTTGAAATTACATAAAATATTCATTATATAAAATAAAAAAAAAGATGATATTCCATTATATTCTTCGTTCCGTAGACATACCAATTATAAAATCATCATTTCATACATATCTAATTCCATTCTATCATACCAATCACGAGTATTAAAAAGGATAGTCTAACATCTTCTTAAATTGAAAATTCTTTTAGAATATTAATGGACAAATGTGTGTATGCCTGTGTGCGGAGATGGAGTGTGGGGTTATTTTTAATATATTTTTCTTATCAGTTTTGTTGATTAGTCTTTAATCATGGAGTTGTGGATTGAATAAGATAGAGAAGAGAGTATGCTTACATGGTTACAAGATATTAGTAAGGGTGAATTCGTAAAAATTCAATTATATTTAGATTATATATTAGGGAAAAGGGTCATTTAGGACCCTAAACTACATGATAGAGTTTAAATAGGACCTTGTTTTAATTTTTGGTCCGTGTTTAGTGTCTAATTATGTTATTTTAATTTATTTATTTTATTGTGTTTAGTATTTATTTTGTTTGATTTTATATTGTTATGTGTTGATTTTATGAGTTTATTTGTGGTTATTGCTCTAATGGTGGATTATGCCAAGTATTGCAAAGCTTGAGCTTTTAATCATAAAAGCAGGTAATTTACGGCAATTAGGTGGCAAGTGCAAATCGAATAATTGAGTTGGATCGTTTAAAGAAGAAGATCAAGATTTTCTTAAGAAATTGAGAAAAAGCACCCGCGCGGGCGGGCATCAAAAGGCCGAGAGCCCCACGCCCCCGCAGCTCCAGCCCCCCTGCCCCCGCGGCGCACACCAGCCCCGTCCCGGCGCCCGCCCCGTGCCCCTGCGGCGCCCGCGCCCCCGCCGCGCTGTCCCTCGCCGCGCGCCCTATACCCCGCGGCGCCGCACCCCGCCGTCGCGCGGGGTGCCTCTCTCTCCCTCTCGGGTCCAGTTCTCTCCCATGTTCATTGCAATTCCACTCCTATTCACTCCAGTTCCAACTGATTTTATTTAAATTTGATCAAGGACTCTTTTGAGCCATTTTTTAATTGCTAGATTGATAGGTTATTATTCCCTAAATCCTAGCGTTGGACTTTTGCTCCCAAAAATCTCCACAAGTCTTTGCATTAAATGATCCCTTAACATCAGCTCCCATCACCTTTTCTTTTTCTCTCTCTTTTTTTCTCTCTCTCTTTCGTATCTCTCTTCTCTCTGATATCTGTTGGTGATTTTTGGGGGATTCATCATCATTCACTATCATTCCATTCACTCTCACCACATCATCTTCTCCACCATTCTCTCCATTCTCTCTACACACAAATTACATACACTAAATCTCTACCCCACTCTCTCACCATTTTCACCATCATCATCTGCACAAAAGAGAAGATGAGAAAAGGAAGAAGAAGGGAGCCAAGCCAAACAAGAAGAAGAGAAGACGAGAAGGAACCGACATCGAGCCATCCGCGGAAGCTATGCTCGAAGGAGGTTTCCCTTTTTATTTTCTTTGTATTTCTTAGATGCTTTGTGGAGATTGTTCCAAACTCTTGAAGGATACTTAATATTGTAGAAGTTTAAGTTATTTGCATTTGATTTATGAGATGACTTTCTTCTATGGTATTTGTGTTGTTTTGAGCATGTTTAGTAGCTAATCTCTCTATTAGGGGGTAGAGGATCAATGTGGTTTTGATCTATGCTTGTGCTTGTTGATTGTTGTTGTTGGAATCATGCTTTTTCATGTTTAGGTACTTGATCACTACTTGAACATTGATAGGATTTAGAGGATTCTTGATTGTGAATCTAAATCCGGAAATTGGTTCCTTCGACGTTAGGTGGATGGGGTTCCTAAGCCTAATATGTCAATCTTGTTTGTACGATATAGCTAAGAGAGGTTTAACGGATAGACGATGACAGTAATTGAAGTTAAACTAATCGGAAGGGTCTATCGTATTTGTGAGAGTAGCATTATCAACTTGAATAAAGCATAGTGATAAAACCATTGAGAGAATCTACACCCTAATACCTTAATCCAACTCATTTCCTCAAATCTTAATTTAACTTGTGTATTTGCATTTAATTGTCTTGCTTTATTATCTATTTCAAATTCCTAGTATAATCATCATCAAACCCCTTTGTTAGAATGTTTAGATTTTATTTTAGTTGCTTAGTTGAAAGCATGTGTAACCTTTAGATAATTATTTCCTATAAAGTCTTCCTTGAGAGATCGACTCGGGTTAAGCTTATTGCTTCTACAATTGACCCCGTCTAATTGCGGGTGTGGTCCTTAGTAGTTACCTAGTGAGCATAAACCGAAAATATAAATGTAAATTTGGACCCAATCAGTCTGGATAGACCCTCTAACTTTAAAGATTAGTTCAACAAGGACCCTCCAACACCCCAAAATTAACATATGCTAACGTCCGTCTACAACATCTGTCTACAACATCCATCTACAGCCTCACACTTCCCTCACCGCTCATGGCGGATTGAATAGCTGCAGGGCTCCAATCGGGATGTGCAGCTTTGAGAAGGGCAGCAATGCCAGAGATATGAGGGCCAAGCCATTGATGTTCCCGACAAGAGAGTGTAGTCACGCGATAGGAATATGTTGCTACCAATACTTGCTTCGGAATCGTAAGGATTATATGCTGCTAAGATGAGAACTCCCAGAGCCATGATGTCGGGCTTCAAGATTTGTTGGTAGTTCCTACCGGGGCCTCTTGATGAGGAAGCTAAAAGCGCCGGAGCAGCTCTCGGCTCTGTCCCGATAATTGTTTGCTGGATATCAATGCTTACTGTTGGTGCATCATTATTTGATGCTTAAGTGATCACGTCCTCTGCCTCCGAGGGCATCATCACCACTCCTGGGTGAGGAAATGAGGTGGATCTTTGTATGCTTGTATCTTAAGATATGATATTGATGGATGCTTGAACATTTGATCGGGATAGATAATTCATTAGGGAATTAAAACTGTGCTCTCATCGGTAATGTTGCATATGATGATGGTTTGATCGGGAGCTTTTGCTAGTAGCTCACTCGAGTTGCATGCAGATAATGTCTCGTTGTAAACAAGAGGCAACTTTCTAACTACAGCTCTCGTAGGAAGCATAGTACATCCGGTTATGGTTTTGCCATCGCCAAGAGTGATTGTGTCGGCAAACCACCGATCAATAGTCCCCAACGCCACGAAGAACGCCCACGGGATTCCTTCCAGCAGAGTTGCAGTACATGGGCCTCAATTTCCCGCAGACACAGAAACAAGAATTCCCTTCTCCCTCATACCAAATCCTGTTATTGCGATGGGAGTCTCGTACTAATTAGTCCTTCGGTAGCTTAGAAAAATCGACAATATGTCAACTCCATCAGCAACTGCTTGATCAATGCCGGTGAGAGCATCTGACTCGAAGCTCCCGCCATCCCAACCGATCACCTTATATGTGGCAACACGAGCGCGCGACACAACTCCTCTTGCTGTTCTCGGAGCATAATCGAAGAACGAAATGCCGTGACATAGTTCCCGGCTGCAGTGGAGGCCACGTGAGTGCCGTGGCCGGTCTCATCCCTAGCCGAATTCACAGTTGTGTTGACATCAGGATTAGCAACTCGATTAACATACAAACATAGTAAATGAGGGGTGAGGGAAGTGTGAGGCTGTGGATGAAGGTTGTAGATTGACGTTAGCAGATGTTAGTTTTGGGTGTTGGAGGGTCCTCGTTGAACTAATATTAAAAGTTTGAGGGTCTATCTGGACCAAATATTAAAATAAGGTCCTATTTAAACCCTATCATATAGTTTAGGGTCCTAAACGACCCTTTTCCCTATATATTATTATGGAGGCTATAGTAAGTAAAATTGTGACTATGTATAGAATCATCCTATCAAAAAAATTATATATTTAGAAGATACTAATATATTTTACTCCATTTTCCATGTCTAAATGTTTGTTATGTTATGATTTTAATTTAGAATTAATAGTTAATTTTTTAGACTAATGTACCCTCCCTATATCAAATAAAATTCTATTCACTTATATTTTCCTAAAAAGTTGTCAAAATTTTCTCTCTCCATATATTTGTAGGTTAAAATTGGGACATAGATTATGAAAATATATAAAATAACAAACATTTTAACATAAAATAAAACTCCTAAAACAACAAACATTTAGACACGGAGGTAGTATAAATTACTTCAATATTTTTATGTCAATTGATAAAATTGATAATTCTATTTAATTTATGAGTTCACATGTAATTTTTTAAAATTTTTAATTAAAGAAAAACGTAAGCTATTAAAAAAAAAGAAGGTAAGTGACGAAAATGAAAATAGTGGAAACTTAACCATTCAAGAGAATGTCACATGAATTTCTAGCAACCAAACAATCATTTTGTATAAATAGGACAAAATTTAAAGTGAATTAAAGAAATTATAAAAGTAAGTAATTATTTGCATCAGTATTCCTACATCTTATTTAAGAAAATTTTAGTTGTAATATCACTACTGAACGATGTAATAATCCCCCCATACTGGTTCTACCTAATCGACAATTGTAAATTGAATACAAATTTAAAATTAATAAAACAAATTATATGTCATATAGTAGACTGATTTATATATATATATATATAGGTATAGATATATTTGTGAGGCAATATATCCGGAAAAAATAAAATGAAAGGAAACTGAAAATTGAACAGCCGAAAAGTAGGAGAAAATGGGCAACTCTGATTTAGACTAGTGACTCGGCCTATATACTTTTAACGGGCCAATGGCGGATCCATAATATTTAAGTAGCCCATTAAGAATATCTAATTGAATGCTAATTTAAGAATTATATATTCGCAGACAGGTGGCAAAAGTAGCGACGCCACGATTTTATACGCGCTAAGTAATTTCAGCCCGTTTCGGCCCAACCCAAAAAAGATATTGGTCCGAATAGGCCGATCTACCTAGTCAAAAACATGAAAAATAAATATTTGGCCCACACGCGGCCCAACCCAACTCGATATTTGGGCCATACTGGGCCACAATTTTTTAGGCCTGAAACTCTTCGAGTCGGACGACCCCATCACAATTGGCCGATGGGCTAGCCCGGTCTGACCTAAAGGAAATTCTAAATACAGCCCCCATTTTACTGTTTATATAGCCCCCGAAATTAAATAAACTAAAAATATTATTTAAATGTTCTTTTTTACTCTCGTAGGCCACATCCCCCATTTATTTTCAAATTTAGATCTCTTATTTTCAACCCCAACAATGTATAACCCGCCAACATTCCGTTTAAATGGTGATGATGAAGTTAGTGTTGAGCAGAAGCCGATCATTACATCATTGATGCAAGTGTTGAGGAGAAGCGATTAAATTTTTTGGGATAATTCCACTCCAATGGAGTAGCTATAGACGAGAAAGAAAATTTGAATTATGTATGTAGTTAGTCTTCTCGTTTCACATGTGAACTCGACATATAATACGGTTAAGGAAATATGTGAGTTGATGATTAATCCAACTATAGATTAAGATGAAAACAATGGAAACTATCAAAGAATGGAATATGAACCTTGCCAAACTGGTCTTACTATATGCACCTTCCCCCTTCTTCTACATGGCATAGAGGTTTCCGTCAGGAAAATCTTGTCCTCTGTCATCACCACTTGAAGCCACCTCGCAATGAAAGACGTGATCCTCCACGTCACATAGGGGGGTCGGCAGCCTTGATGACGTCTTAGAGCACTGGGATGGTAAGATGATGGGGGCTATATTTGTCGGGTTCTTGAAGAAGAAATATTGAAATTAAATGAGGTTATGAGGGTAAAATAGAATATTTATGTAGTATTATTAAATTATTTAATTTTGAGGGTTACAAAAAGTAAAATGTGGGCATTGTTTAGAATTACCTCTGACCTAATTATCAGCTTAATATAGGATACCCACAAGCATGTAGCCTAGTGATTTTCCTCACCTATATAAGAGTGAGAGAATAGGGTTCGATCCCTAATTTCCCCGACCCCAACTAAAAAAATGATTATATATATGACTAATTATACTTTACTACCCCCAGTTTGGGATTGTTAATAATTTTGTCATAATTTTTCAAAAATTTACATATTGATATTGAACGTTTGCATAATTTAACAAATATAGTAGTTGAGTAACATTTTACATTCCAAATCTGATGTGGGTTGCTCAAAATATGATGTAGACTTTAGTTGGTTAATGGTTATATATTAATCTTCTTGATTTTGGAAAATTGCCTCAAATTTGGGATGCTCAAAATTTGCTCATTTGTCAGATTATACAAACGTTGAATATCAATATATATTTTTTGAAACATGAAAACAAAAATGTTAACAACCTCAAACGATAGGTACTAAAGTGTAATTATCTCTTATATATACATATAAATGCGTGTCCTAAAATATAAAGATATATATATATTTAAATTCTCGTGTAGTGTGCGTGTAAATTTATTAATAATGGAAAATATCAATAGCTGAATATATTTTAATAACTGAAAAAAAATAGTGTAGAAGAACAGAGTAATGTTAATATGACTTTAATGGTTATTACTTGGTGTGCCGTTTCCACCAAAAATAAAAAGATCCGACAACAGTCAGTTTGCCCACACTGTACAGTACAGTGGCAAGCCAGATCGTTTCCCTAGAGACTGGCGAGAATTACCCTCACTTTTCAACCTGTAAAACCGAACCCTTCAACAGAGAATTTATAGAAATTAAATAAAAGATGCGAAAATAAAGTAGTGATTAAATAAAATATCCAAACATTCACACAAAAGAGCTATTTATATAGGTGATTAAAAATTATCCGGAAGTCAATCACACCACCTTGGCTATTCAACTGATCCTAGATTCAAGAATTAAATTAATTATGCCATGCAAATCGGTTATGGTTATCGAAGACACTTTTCGGCATAACCTAATTCCTATATCTATCGACAATTAAGAAGACACTTCATTAATTGCTTTCCTAATCAACCGACAATCTTGAGAGACACTCTACTGATTTAATGGGCTGATTGCACTAAAGTCCTAGGAACCCGATACAAAATCAATTGACTCTGACACAGGACAATTTAATTAAGCCTACTATTCCCTTGATTATGAAAAATCGTTTTGCTCCAAATTAACTCCTATCACAATTTCGGATGATGGATTTAATTAGCTAGTAATAAATTCAAACCACTAAGTATTTGCAACTACCTCGTAAATTCGAATAAATCACAACTTGCAAAGCGGAGAATAGTAAATACACGAAAATAATTAATTGAAAGAAAGCGATTAGATCTCACAGTTGAATCGAGCTAAGGATTCATGGATTGATTTCCGGATGAACGACGTCTAGCTTGCTTGCATATTAATCATCAAAATATCGAAAATATTGTTGAAGATAAAAATATGAGCGGAATAAAATTATCGGAATTCTAATGTTAATCTGCGTTCCCTCGCGTCTCTGTAATTTATCCGACATCAAAAACTAGTAATATAGATACATCCAAATCTCCCAAGATAATTTCCTAATTAAAGAGAGTTCCATATGGAAATAAAATCCTAGCCTATATCTACTAGGTAATAGCAAAATAGAGGTGATCATAAGCTGTAATTAAGCTGGAATCCGCGTCCAGGTCTTGGGCCGGGTCAAAGTTGACGCCAACAGGTCTAAATTACGCGCACATGCCCAAAACCAAAAACTCTCGGTCCATCCTTCAAGCTGTATGCCGAAACTGCCTGCTTCAGAACTTTCTTTCAGACGAACCCTGCTGCAATTCCCAAAACTAGTAGCCGCACTGCCCAAGTCTAATTATCTACCTGCAAACTTCAAAGCACATCCAACTCTTCCAAAATAGATGCAAGACAGATAATTATGCAAAATAGACATAAAAAACACCCCTTTTAAAACAGGTAGAAAATACCCAATCAAACCCCCCCACATTTGAGCAATGCTCGCCCTCGAGCATACAAAACAAGCACAAACGAGAAATAAAAACAATTAGCAAGTTCATGGGCTGTATCGAACCAACAAGTATTTGGAGGAATGGCTAGGACCGACTGTCATCAACCCACAAACCCATCTCATTTATGAAATCATTCAACACCCTCAACTAAGTCAAAATCATGCTCTAGACCCAACCTCACCGGAAATCACTCTTGTTATCTCACAACAAAGAAGAGACTGAATTAGACAAATAAACACACAAGTCGTGACATGTGTTTCTCAGCTTCGGTTTGCTCTCCTGTCATTCCAATTATCATCGAACCAAGTTGAGTCATGGATCAAAAGGTCTTGTCAAAAAGGTGTAATGGGGCTTGGGTGATGGGTTGGATAAGTCTGGGTACTTGGCTCAAAAGAGGGAACATGTAAGCTCATGAACAACTTCTACACCCAAAACCTCATACTGTTATTCTTCAAGGAATTCACCTCCTCTTTTTTTTTTATTATTACTCTTTTTCTGTTTTTTTTTTGAGCGGACAGTATACTGCCTTGTCCTCCTCTCTGCCTTTTTTCCCCGTTTTTATTTATTATTATTTTTTTCATCTTACAATATTGGCTAGCAACCCTCCCAAAATTTCCAACCAATTCATGAATTAGAACAATGCTTCCATGTTCCCTGGGACAAAAAACAGGCTAGAAAACAAAAGCCATGGGTAGATTCGTTGAGGCTCAATTGAACAAGGAATTGAGGAATTTAAAAGCTCAAATTTATGCTCACTAGTTGGAAAATGTAAGGGAAGGATATATATATAGTTGGAGGCCAAGAATGAGGGTTGTTCCTAAATGCCTTAATCACTTCCATGTCTCAACTTGTGGTGACAAATTTAGTTAGGCAAAAGAGCAAACCAAACATCAAAATCCACATCCGACACACTCTTCAACAAATAATGAGCTTTCAACAGATTTAACATGCTCATGGCTCAAAACTCACTTTCGGAGGCAATAAAATATGATCAAGAGCATAATTCGTCATTCCAAGTATCATATGGGCATTAAAAAAAACTTCATAAATGAGACAACAACCAAACTTGTCAGTCAAACCCAATCTTAACCATTCCCCCTCATACTATTCGGTCCTCCACTGCCCATTACTTGCCAACAAACAAAACACACAAGCAAAACATGCAAACAGTGAACTCAACACAGAGACACGATTTTTGTTTTTTATTTTATTTTTATAAGCAGTTACAAAACCAACAGAAAAAAAAAGCAAAGAACTAAGACAGACCCCCCACATTTAAGAACACACAGTGTCCTCACTGTGAAGGGGTTAAAACACAAAGACAAGAAATCAAATTAAAACACATAAACATGCTAATAGAACAAGTAAAATAGAAAGAAAGAGTGGAGGAAGAGAGGGCAAACACTACTCAGTCATTTTGCGAATGACTCCTTCAATGTCAGTGAGGCGGGTTTCGATATCATCTAGGCGGCGGTTGAGGCGATCTTCAAGTCCTTGGGTCATTGTGGTGAGCAAAACCTCAAAAACGGGTAAAACAGAACCTGTAGAGGGAAAAGAACTCGGGTCTTTGACACCCGGTTGGGAAAGCTGATATTGCCCATCGGCGTTAACACACAAAAGCTTCATCGCAGCAAAATCAGACAAAGAAAAATAAGTAGCAAGCATAAACTCAGGCTCATCAATGGAGACATGCAAACTCTGTGCAAGTGCAGTAACAACATGACCAAGGGTGATCCTATACATGGGATGCTTAGCAGTAAATTGCCACTGCCTAGCAATCCACACACCAAGATTCAACTTCTCCTTTAAAACCATGCAATCCAACATAAAAATTTCTTGCTGAGTGACTGCATTCTGCAAATCTAGACGACCATAAAATGTGCAAGACAAGAAGCGATGACAAAGACGAAGAGCACCATCTCGAAGATGGGTGCTCCTAACAGACCGACTATACTCTGTATCAATAGACAACTCACACCAACGCTCTGGGGCATGAAGACCAAAAGTAGCAGGCATATCATGATGTGCAGAAATATAATCATCAGACAAAATGGACTCATCGGACTCGAAATCCAACAGAACATTCAAATCATCAACAGACAGGGTAAAACGACGACCTCCCAAAGAAAAAACCAAAGCATGATCATCATCGAAACTTCTAGAAGAATCATAGGAAAATGTAGACAAAAACTCCAAAGTCAATTTCTTATAAACTGGCAAAGAATTATCCAGAAATTTACCCCATCCAATACCATCAAAGAAAGCCCGAATATTATCATTCTGTCCTAATACTGCAATGTTTTCCCAATGAAAAATGCGCGCACCTACAAAGGAACGACCGTCGTTCCTTTGAGTACGGTGATTTACCTCATCTTCTGGGAGAAACGGGGGTGGCGGTGCAGACCGTCGGGGACTCGACGAGGCTGTGTCCTTGCTTGAAGCACGGTGAGAAGTGGTGTCAGGGGAGTGGCTGGGCTCACCGTGCGAGGCAGATGTGGGTTTGCCCTTAGGACACTTAGAGCGGCGGACAGGTGGCTCGGTGGCTGATGGTGAAGGTCGCACCGGTGAAGGTGGTGCTGTGATGTTGACAGGTGGTGACGAACGAGATGGGGTGTCAGAGCCGGCACCGGACACTGTCTGCGACTTGGAGGGCGAGAGCTTACCGTGCGTTTGTGGAGTGGGCTCTTTCTTGTGTTTTCTGGCAGCCTTGGAAGTGGTTGGACTTTCGGCCGGTGAAGGGTGAGGCGGAGTCGGCTAGCGCGGCGGAGACGGAGGCGGCTCTCGTCTTGGCGGAGGGGGAGACTCCTTTTTCTTTTGCTCCACGGTTTTTACAGTGTTGGTTGACCTCGTTGCGCGCCGCGGTTGCTGTACAGGCGGTGGAGTAGAGCTAGATGCCGGAGAGGGTTGAGTTGGGTCCTCCTCGTGCGGCGGAGACGGAGGTGGCTCTTTGGGCGAAGGAGTGCGCTCCGGTGGTTGAGAAGAGGCTGGAGCAGCTTTCTTAGGGCTTTTCTTCGTAAGCTTTTTCCTTCCCATGACGATGGTGGTGCTCGGAATCTTTGATGTCACAGATGATGGCGGGAAAGCTTGGAGGCGGTGAAAATTTCAGAAACAGAGCAGTGAAAAAGATATGAGATTTTACTAAGGCACGAAGGGTTAAATTGGGGGGGGGGGAATTGGATTTAAGGTTTCTAGAAGTAAATCCCCAAATTAGAAGATGGAGAATTGCAATTAAGCCCCTATAATTAATAAAACACAAAACTCAACCCCTCCACATTTAAGAGAGCAGCCCATCTCAAAATAGATGACCCAATGGGTCGGATCCCACTGCCGCAACCCATTTGAATCCTATATATATTTTTTTACTGTTAAATAAACGAAATTAAAATAAAATATTTAAAACAAAAGAAACAATAAAAAGCATCAGAAATAAAACTTGCACACAAATAAATAAAACAAAAGCAGTATGAAAATAAGAAATGAAAACAGAAAAATAAAAATAAGCATAGCCGAAAAATAAATAAAAAGATAAATAAAAACTAAAAGAAAATAACAAGAAAGGAAGAAAGAAAGTCGGGTTGCCTCCCGATTAGCGCCTCTTTTTTAACATCTGTGGCTCGACGAGAAGTTCCAGATCAAGTGAAAGTGGGATGGGCTAAGGTAACCCCATCAAAATGTGACAACTCCATCTCGGCACAGTATGGTTTAAGGAGCTACCCATTGACCTTCAATAATTTATGAGTGGCAAAACTACGGATTTCCACGGCTCCATGTGGACTGACACTAACAACTTTATAGGGTCCCGTCCAACGGGACTTTAATTTTCCAGGCATGAGTCGGAGGCGGGCATTGAAAGCTAGAACTTTTTGACCGACCTCGAAAGTTTTTCGCCGGATGTATTTGTTATGGAGAAACTTGGTGCGCTCTTTGTAGCGACTAGCAGTGTCATAAGCTTCCAAACAAATTTCCTCGAGTTCTTGCAACTGAAATCTCCTCTCATGTGCTGCTAAATATGGGTCCAAATTATACTGTTTGACAGCCCAAAATACACGATGTTCCAATTCAACGGGTAAG
This sequence comes from Perilla frutescens, assembly GCA_026008535.1. Classification (NCBI taxonomy): domain Eukaryota; kingdom Viridiplantae; phylum Streptophyta; class Magnoliopsida; order Lamiales; family Lamiaceae; genus Perilla; species Perilla frutescens. Next base: position 55,793,489 of record BRKX01000003.1, read on the forward strand.
TGGCACTGCTTCCCAAAAATCAGCCGATAAGGGGACATCCCGATGGGTGTTTTGAACGCCGTGCGGTATGCCCAAACGGCATCATCTAGACGCAGGCTCCAGTCCTTAGGGCTTGGGCATACAGTTTTCTCCAGAATATTTTTTATCTCGTGATTCGAGACTTCAGCCTGGCCATTGGATTGCGGATGGTAAGCTGTAGCAACCCTATGTGTGACTCCATACTTCTTGAACAATGCTTCCAAAGTTTGGTTACAGAAATGTGTGCCTTGGTCACTTATGATGGCTCGAGGAATCCCAAAGCGTTGGAAAATTTGGGGCTTGAGGAATTTTGCAACTACCTTGGAATCATTGGATTGGGTAGCCTTCACTTCGACCCACTTGGAAACATAATCAACTGCCAACAAAATGTAAGAATTCCCATAGGAGCTGGGGAAAGGCCCCATGAAATCCATGCCCCATACGTCGAATATCTCACAGACCAAGATAGGAACCTGTGGCATCTCGTTCCTTGATGAAATGTTGCTAAGTCATTGGCAACGATCACAATGCTTGAAGAAGTGGTAGGCATCTTTAAATAAAGTCTCCCAATAAAAACCACAGTCTAGGACTTTGCGAGCTGTCCTCTTTGGCCCAAAATGGCCCCCACAGACGTGAGCATGACAAAAGGTGAGAATAGAGTGAATCTCATCATCCGGAATGCACCTTCGAATAACTTGATCAGCACAAGTTTTCCACAGATAAGGGTCGTCCCAAATGAAGTACTTGGCTTGACTTCTCAACTTGTTCTTCTTGGCAGATTCAGTACCTTTTGGAAACATCCCAGTGGTAAGAAAGTTTACTAGATCTGCATACTAAGGTGCTGTTTCTGCAGCGGCAAGTAACAACTCATCTAGAAAATCATCCCATATGGGCAAACCGTCTGACTGGGTCAGCAACCTGCTCAAATGATCAGCAACATTATTTTCAAATCCCTTCTTGTCCTTGATCTCTAAATCAAATTCTTGCAGAGGAAGGACCCAACGAATTAGGTGAGGCTTTGACTCCTTTTTGGATAGCAAGTACTTTAGAGCTCCATGATCAGTGTACACCACCACTTTTGATCCAACTATGTAAGATCAAAATTTCTCACATGCAAAGACAACGGCAAGGAGCTCCTTCTCAGTTGTGGTGTAGTTGCATTGAGCGGGATTGAGAGTCTTGGAAGCATAATATATGGCATGGCTGACCTTCCCGGTCTTTTGCCCAAGCACAACACCAACAGCATAGTCACTTGCATCGCACATAAGTTCAAACGGGAGTCCCCACTGTGGTGGCTGAATTATTGGTGCAGAAGTCAGTTTCTCCTTCAACAAATCAAATGCTTCCTTACACTTATCATCGAAGACAAAAGGAGTATCCTTCTGTAGCGGCTTAGTCATCGGTTGAGCAATTTTCGAAAAGTCCTGGATGAAGCGACGGTAGAAGCCTGCATGGCCTAAAAAGGCTCTGATCACTTTTTCGTTGGAAAGATATGGCAGCTTTGTGATTAAATCCACTTTTTCTCTATCGACTTCGATGCCTTTCGCAGAGATGACATGCCCGAGCACAATTCCTTGTTGCACCATAAAGTGGCACTTCTCGAAGTTCAAAACCAAATCGGTCTCTACACATCGTTGAAGAACCTTGTCTAAATGCTCCATACATTGCTCAAAGGAGTCGCCATGCACTGTGAAGTCATCCATAAAAATCTCAATGCAGCTCTCTATCAAATCGGAAAAAATACTCATCATGCATCGCTGGAAAGTGCCCGGGACGTTGCACAAGCCAAATGGCATCTTTCTGCAAGCAAATGTCCCAAACGGATAAGTAAAGGTCGTCTTTTCCTGATCTTCTTGAGCCACAAAAATCTGAAAATAACCGGAGTAGCCATCAAGGAAGCAGAAATAGAATTTCCCTGCCAATCTTTCGAGCATCTCATCAATAAAAGGCAATGGAAAGTGGTCTTTGCGTGTCGCGTCATTCAACTTCCTGAAATCGATGCACATTCGCCAACCCGTTTGCAATCTCATTGGTATTAATTCATTGCTCTCATTCTTCACGAGCTGGAATCCAGATTTCTTTGGAACAACATGCACCGGGCTGACCCAAACACTGTCTGAGATGGGGTAAATGATTCCCAATTGGAGCAACTTCAGAATCTCTTTCAATACCACTTCCTTCATCACCAGGTTTAACTTCCTCTGGGGGTCTCGGGATGGTTTGTGATCAGATTCTAGAAAAATCCGATGCATACAGATGTCAGGACTGATTCCTTTAATATCAGCAAGAGTCCAGCCAATAGCTCCCTTGTGTTTGCGCAGAACAGCAACCAGGCGCTCCTCTTGGGCAAACGACAGGTCCTTGCTGATGATGACTGGCAGTGTCTCTCCTTCCCCCAAATATGCATACTTCAGATGCTCAGGAAGGACCTTCAATTCCAAAACAGGAGCCTTCACATGAGATGGCAAAATTGGCTCTGTGTTGGTTGATATGGGCAAACGGCCTGTCAGATTCCTTGCTGGAAATTCTTCAGTGGCATAAAGCTACTGGATTATCTCTTGGATTTCTTTTTCTTCCTCTGAATCTCCAGTAGGTGCATGCATTCCTCCAAAGAGTACCTGTTCTAGCTTATCATTCCTGAAATTATTCTCAACAAACTCATCAATAATGGAATCAACAGTGTCAACCATATGAATAGCCTCATGATCTTCCACATGTTTCATAGCTTCGAATATATTAAATGTGACAACATCCCCATCAAATTCGAAGCTCATCATACCCTTATCTACATCAATTTTTGTTCTTGCCGTTTTCATGAATGGACGACCTAACAAAATCAATGATCTATGTGCAGAAAAATAATCATCCATGTCCACAATATAAAAATCAACGGGGAAAATCAAGTCATTAACTTTAACTAGTACATCCTCTACAACACCTTGTGGGTATGCATTAGATCGATCCGCCAACTGGATAATGACTCTAGTATCTTTCATAGGACCCAACTTCAAATCTTTGTACATGGATAAAGGCATGACATTAATAGAAGCCCCTAAGTCAAGCATAACCTTTTCTACCTTTTTGCTCCCAAGGATGCAAGGGATAGTAAACATACCTGGATCCCTGCACTTTTGTGGCAATTTGCGCTGGATTACTGCTGAAACGTTCTCACCAACTTTGATCTTTGCATCCTTCCCGTATCTCATCTTTTTGGAACACAGCTCCTTCAGAAATTTGGCATAACGAGGAACTTGTTTGATGGCATCGATCAAGGGCAAGTTGATTTCCACTTTTTTAAACAATTCGAGGATCTCTTTTTCATCATCCTCTTTCTTGTGCTTTGCTAACCTGGAAGGAAAAGGGGCTGAGTCAATTTTATTAGGAACATTAGACTGAATAGATACCTCAACAGGAGTAGAGTGCGTAAGAATTGCTTCGGTGTCAGCTTCAGGTTTGTCATCAGTTCCTGCAGTTTGCCCAAACTTCTGGGTTTTCCCTTTCTTTGCTTCAACGTCAGCTAATTTCTTCCCACTTCGAAGTGTGATAGCACTGACATTCCCCCTCGGATTTTGCTCAGTCTGGGACATAAGCTTCCCTTGATTTCCTTGTATTTTCTTCATTTGTGTTGCAAGCTGCGTGATCTGCGTGCCCATACTGCCGAGTGTAGCCTGAGTCTCCTGCTGGACCGCCTTCTGATTCTGTGCCAAATTATTCACCAGAGTACTGCTCTATTCCAGGCACTTCATAATCTCACTCATACTGGGAGCAGACTTGTCAGTTTGGGCATATTGTCCGTCTCTCGCAGGTTTCGGGGGGAAATCTCCTTGAGCAGGAAGGTCTCCAGGTTGCTTCCATCGGAAATTGGGGTGATTTCTCCAGCCTGGGTTGTAGGTATTGGAGTAGGGATCATTGTTTCATTTCCTCCTAAAATCATCTCCTCGTCCCGAGCCATCATAGTAAATCCCCCTGAGTGCATCTTGTTGCGCATCACCCGAACCATAGCAAGCTTGTTCGGAGGGAGATTCTTACAGGGTTGGGCATGCATCAGTAAAGTGCCCAATCTCAGTACAAACACCACATCGAGGCCCTTTTGTTTGTGCTCCGGCTAATCTACGGACTAGAGATGTTAAAGCCTCAATTTTCTCATTCACATCAGATGTCTCAACTCTTTTTATGCTCTTCACAGGTAGGTGGCGACCCTCGTCCTCATCATCATATTGTTGCCCACCAGACACTATGTCCATGATCAACTGCTTTGCCTCTGCCAAAGTCTTGTTGGTGAGTGAACCTCCACTGGCAGCATCTATAATCTTTCTATCAAACGTCGACATGCCTCGATAAAAATAGTTGGTGAACAACTGGTAGTCGGTGAATCCATGGTCTGGACACCTTCGGCATAGTTGCTAAAATCTCACCCAATAATCTGCCAGACATTCATTCGGTTTCTGCTTGATGCTGGAGAAGGCCATTCGAAAATTTGCTGCTCTAGTCTCTGGAAAAAATTTGCGCAGAAACTGTTCTTCCAGCTCATCCCAGGTGGTGATTGAAGCTGGTGGAAGATCAAAAAGCCATTCTCGTGCCCCGCCTTGCAATGTGTGTGAAAAAGTTAACAAGCGCAGGTTGTCATTTGTAAAGCCTTGAGGACGCAGGGTTGAGCAAACCCAATCGAACTCTGCTAAGTGTGTGTACGCACTTTCTCCAGGTGCATCACTGAATTTGGGTAGCACTTGTATGGACCCCGGCCGGATCTCTGCATTGTGGGCAATGGGAGGCAGTACAATGGAGATAGGCCTATTACTTCGATGACGACCCAGCTCTCGAATCAAGGGAGCAGGTTCCTCCGCCTCAGCATTGATTAAGGCTCGATTATTCTGGTTGTTCTGATTATCACGTGGATTTAGGTTATCCGCCATGTTGACCAGCTGTTGCAAACCAGGTGTTCCTTCCTTAGGTTGGGACGTCTCCTTAGACTCCCGAGCAGCCCTCATCAATTGGTGTAATGTTCTCTCCGGTTCCGGGTTGAACAATAATTCTCCTTTGTGTGAGGAATGGGTCATGCACTGTAAAACAAACGAAAAAGCCACAGTAAGAGAAATAACAAATTGAAAAGTTTCGAGTAATTACTGCTTTGGAACCAATCCCCGGCAACGGCGCCAAAATTTGGCATGTCGTTTCCACCAAAAATAAAAAGATTCGACAACAGTCGGTTTGCCCACACTGTACAGTACAGTGGCAAGCAAGATCGTTTCCCTAGAGACTGGCGAGAATTACCCTCACTTTTCAACCTGTAAAACCGAACCCTTCATCAGAGAATTTATAGAAATTAAATAAAATATGCGAAAATAAAGTAGTGATTAAATAAAATATCCAAACATTCACACAAAAGAGCTATTTATATAGGTGATTAAAAATTATCCGGAAGTCAATCACACCACCTTGGCTATTCAACTGATCCTAGATTCAAGAATTAAATTAATTATGCCATGCAAATCGGTTATGGTTATCGAAGACACTTTCCAGCATAACCTAATTCCTATATCTATCGACAATCAAGAAGACACTTCATTAATTGCTTCCCTAATCAACCGACAATCTTGAGAGACACTCTACCGATTTAATGGGCTGATTGCACTAAATTCCTAAGGAACCCGATACAAAATCAATTGACTTTGACACAGGACAATTTAATTAAGCCTACTATTCCCTTGATTATGAAAAATCGTTTTGCTCCAAATTAACTCCTATCACAATTTCGGATGATGGATTTAATTAGCTAGTAATAAATTCAAACCACTAAGTATTTGCAACTACCTCGTAAATTCGAATAAATCACAACTTGCAAAGCGGAGAATAGTAAATACACGAAAATAATTAATTGGAAGAAAGTGATTAGATCTCACAATTGAATCGAGCCAAGGATTCGTGGATTGATTTTCGGATGAACGATGTCTAGCTTGCTTGCATATTAATCATCAAAATATCAAAATTATTGTTGAAGATAAAAATATGAGCGGAATAAAATTATCGGAATTCTACTGTTAATCTGCGTTCCCTCGCGTCTCTGTAATTTATCCGACATCAAAAACTAGTAATATAGATACATCCAAATCTCCCAAGATAATTTCCTAATTAAAGAGAGTTCCATATGGAAATAAAATCCTAGCCTATCTCTACTAGGTAATAGCAAAATAGAGGTGATCATAAGCTGTAATTAAGCTGAAATCCGCGTCCAGGTCTTGGGCCGGGTCAAAGTTGACGCCAACAGGTCTAAATTACGCGCACAGGCCCAAAACTAAAAACTCTCGGTTCATCCTTCAAGCTGTATGCCGAAACTGTCTGCTTCAGAACTTTCTTTCAGACGAACCCTGCTGCAATTCCCAAAACTAGTAGCCACACTGCCCAAGTCTAATTATCTACCTGCAAACTTCAAAGCACATCCAACTCTTCCAAAATAGATGCAAGGCAGATAATTATGAAAAATAGACATCAAAAACACCCTTTTTAAAACAGGTAGAAAATACCCAATCATTACTACAATGCCTCATGAGTAAATTTATAGATGCAAAATTTGTTCACGTATGTAGAGGCTTGAAATATAAAACTCCCATAAAATTTTACCATCTCACAGAAAATTAACGTACAGACCATAAATTTATGTATAGCCATAGTGTTTTTGAAAATAAATGTTTACATTCCTAAGCAAGTATATTGATTTTTCAAAAGATACATGTTCATTTGGAGATATCAAATGGTGCAATATATCTATACAATAAAATAGAGTTCTCTCCAAAAAATTTCCTTCTCAAAAATATAAAATAATCTAGGGTATATTTTTTAATTTTTTTAATCTCTCACCCATACACACGTGTTATGCCCATTTTTTATATATAATTCATGTATATTATATTCAATAATATATTACGTATAGAGGTTCGAAGCTCAACTTCTACATCCTCTCTTCCTTCCGCAGAAGGGCAATTCACTATGCAAGTGTAAAGTTTCTTTATTACAGTTACACAGTGAAGATAAACTGTTGGACCTGGCGATCGGTGACTTTACGAGTCACGGACTCCTTTCCAACTGGTGTTGTCCCGGAAACAATGATCCAACGAACGCAGCCGCCTCAGCCGGTAGAGTCGACAGTCTCACACTTGCGATCCCCAACTGCTTGCTGGAGAGATAAGGTGCTATTGACCGTATTTACAAGGTTTTAGATCTCTTTCAATCTTCACGAATACAATCTTGAAACTGGTATCAATTGGTGTGCTCCTTTGTGCGCCTTCGGCTTAAGCTGGGTAGTTGATCGATGTAGAACAGAACTGAGAGAGTGGCTTTGGCTGGAATTCTTCAACAGCTAGCTTGATGAGCAGTGTTGCTCCTTCTCTTCAGTTAGGCTTTTTGCTTTGATGAATTTGAGCTTGATACTTTAGAGCTTTGGCGAACGTCTTCGTGAAAAATCTATGTTCCGATTTCTTTTATGCAAAGAAGTCTCGCAAAAAAGTCACGATCACAATCTGGGTCACTCATCTTTTATAGTTGAGTGGCTGGCGACCGTTGCGGATCAAAGAATGATAATAAATGATAAAGCCGTTGAGAGGCTTTTCATTTAAAGAGCTGTTGAGTTGCCTTTGTTCTTCTGACATGCATTTGCTTCAGGATCTTGATTGCATTTACTTCAAGATCTTCATGTTGCATTTTTGAAATTTGAATTTCAGTTATGGCTTCTGTCTTGATCTTCAGTTCTGGGCTTCAGCTGGTAGTTGAAAACTTCAGTTTTGAATATTTCCTCAGCTGTCAGTTCTGCATATCTTTGGCAGTTTTGCAAGCTCCAGTTTTGATCTTCTTTAGCTGGCGGTTCTGGACTCTGGCTTGATGCTTTCTGAGCTCCAGTTTGGTTTGCTTCAGCTGGCAGTTTTGAACCAGTGTTCCTTCAGCTGATGTTTTGGACTGATGTCCCTTCAGCTGGAACTTCTTGAACTGGTCTTCAGTTATGATGTTGAGCTGGTGCTTCTTCAGTTGGTATTCTGAAATGGTGCGTCTTCAGCTGGTATCCTCTGAACTGGTATATTCTTCAGCTGGAACTTCCTTGAGCTGGCATATCCTTCAGCTCGTACTTTGGACTAGTGTATCCTTCAGCTGACATTCTTCTTCAGCTCGAAATGGTCCATTCTTCAGTTGGTACTCTTCTTCAGCTGGAATTGGGTACTTATGAACTCGTGCCTTGAACTGGCATTCTCATCAGTTCATAACTGTAGACTGATGGTATTTTGGTACTTCGAACTTGTCGGTACCTGCATTGTCAATTTTCTTGACTTGCTAACTAATCTAGCAAGCAAGCTACAGTTCTTTCTTTTTCACAGCTCTTGGGTTGGATTTTTTCTTTTCTCTCTTTTCTTTTCTCAGCTCTTGGCTGGTTTTTCTTTTCTTTTCTTTTCTCTCTCTTTTCTTCTCTCAGCTCTTGGCTATTTTTTTTTCATTTCTCTCTTGGATTGATTATTTTCAGGCTTTGATAGCTCATTTTTTGTTTTGATCAACCTTAGTTTTCTGCTTGATTTCTTTTCAGTTTTTCAATGGCTCTTTGCATATTTTGACATATTTTAACATCTCATCAAAACCCCAGTCAGGAAAACTCTTAATAGTTTTTCCTAACATATTACGTTATATACATGAATATGACATTCAAAATCTATTTATATGAATGAATAAATATGTGAGTTTTCACATATTAAGAAGTGAATATTGATAACGTTTGGTGGATTTTATTATGTCAAATAATTATCAACATATATTAAAGGGTTAATTGTCTTAAAATACATAAACTCTGGAGTGTTTTTGATTTTTCACACATTTTAAAAACGTAGTTTTAATAACATAAACGTAGCCCTTGTTTGGTTTTCACATGATTTTTAAATTTCGGCCAATTGAATCTTACGTGGCAGCCGGAGATTGCCACGTGTACATATATGTGGACACCAAATTGCCTTAAAATACATGAACTTTGGACTGATTTTATTTTTTTCACATGAATTAAAAAAGATCAATTTCAGTTTTGTTTTTGGACCTTTTCATGTAATGCAGCGAACGTGATATAAATACTTCAAGTTATATATTCCAAAAATAATTACAAAACATGATATAAGTTTTAATTAACATCATTTGACAATTGTGATGTTGTTGATCTTAGTAATTCATTTAATATGTACGAAATCATACTATAACTTTAGAGTGTGTGTGGTGTGAAAATTTATCACTACGACATTTGGAAGAATTTGAGTCATTATATACTTATATTATTAGCAGGTTTAAAGAATAATAAAATAGATGAATTAAAAATATGTTCAACAATATTAATGGAAATCTTCAATTATAAAATTATTTGAGATTATCTAACGTATAAAGCTATCTTTAAAATGTTATTAAACATATATGAAAAATTCGTATGTATTCCATGTGATCACTTAATTTTAAACATAATTAATTGGGTGTGTAATATTATTCATCAACATATACGTATCCTCATGGATCATTATTGACTTGAATTATTGTATTCGAAATTCAAATATATATATATATATAATTTAATAGAATATTATTATTTTGAATACCCAAAATTACACTAGCTTCAGTTGGATATTTTTCTTCAAATAGAGAACTAAAAATGTGTGATTGTATTTTATTTTATTTTTTCGAGCGTAAATTTTATATATTGTTGAACTAATAAAATTCAAGTAAATTTCATTATATGTATTTGCTTATTTTGTAGATTAGTTTATCGTTAATTATTAATTTTAGACGAAATTTATAATAATAATTCATTGTACGCACATTCAAAATGACTATAATTTCTATAAGCAACACATCAAATAATAAAATACAATATATTTTAGAACAACTTTATAGTAATAATTAATGAATTTGTCGCATTACACAAAAAGTCGAAAAAAAAAAACTAAAATTAATCATTTTTAATTCGTGTGAAAAAATAAAATCAGTTTAAGATTTGTGTATGAATTCGTCGTGGTCTCCGGCGGCCACGTCAGATTCAATTGGCCGAAATTTGAAAATCATGTGAAAAAATAAATAAGGGCTAAGTTCATGTTATTAAAACTACGTTTTTTAAAATGTGTGAAAAATAAAAAACTCCCCAAAGTTTATGTATTTTAAGGCCATTAACCATATATTAAATACATTAAATGAAATAATCAAGTGAATTATTTGGTAAAATATCATAACCGGTAGCATGTTTTATTATTATTTACACGTAGATATAACGTTTATAATATTTTTTTAATTATATTGAACATGAAATAGTTATCAATTTAACATTTTAATGGAATAAATAACTAAATCAAACAAGCATTGATATTTATAAATTCATATAGTCTATTATATTATTTTTTAAAAAGTATAGTCTTAAGGTTATTGGATACACAATCATAGTTAACATATTTTATAGATTTCATCACACTTTAGTATCCGAATATTAGACGTTTCTACACTTCTATTTCAAAGTTTAAAAAAATTACATATTGACACTAATAGAACTAGAATAATTTTTCGGACTCGTAATTGTTGATTAAAATATAATATTTTTACAAATATTGGATGTTGTTGCCACTCCTCACAATTTTCAGCAATCCATGTTAACATTTGTGCGTAAAATTGCTCTAGCGTTGTAAGCATTAATTTGTACAAATGTTTAGTATTAATATGTAAATTTTGAAAATTTTGGAATACAAGTGTAAAAGTGCTTAACATTGGGTACTAAAGTGTAATCAACCATATTTTAATGCAAATAAAATGAATATTGATATATGATGAAGATATGTAGACTGCATTGTTATAGTTTCTGTAACAGCCCGGTCCCGAGGATGAGGACGGGGTTGTTGTGCGTAAAATAACACAAAATATCAGAAATCCAAGGGGGGGTGCTTTTAGAATTAAACTAAGTTAGTGCCTCAAGAACTTAGGCCACTTAACTTTATGATTTGGAAGGACTATCATCTTTAACGAATTAAAGGGATCAAAGGATTCAATCGAGTCAAAGGAATGCCAAATCATAGGCCAACTGAAATTAAACAGAATCCAAAGATAGACATATAGGAATTCGACTTTATAACTAAACAAGAATTCCTCAAAAGCCACAATGGCTAAGACCCATAAAAAGGTCGGAGTCAAATAAATCATACTGTCCCATTCATAGGACCAAACAAGAAACTAACTCAAAACTTAACTTGAACGAACAGAATCATGCTTGAAAGAAAAAAGCCTCTTCGTAGGCGAACAATAATAACAAGCATGAAAGACTTATTCCCAAGTCAACAGAAAATGAATAGATACCAGAATGCTCATTAATTGACTCTTCCATTAACTCGGAATTAATGAAGGAATAACTGGGATGTCAAAAGAACATGCTTCAAAGACTTTATTGATAACTAGGATTCATAGCATTAAAAACATGCTACTATCAAGAATCAAGTTACATATATCAAGACTAAATACTAACATCAGAGTACTTAGCAGAAACTTAGCGGAAGAAAATCATGTAACCATACAAAGTAACAAACTTGAAATCTCAGAGAACTCAGACAACCCCACCAGCAGCACATCACCGGCCTCAGCATCTCAACCTGAAAACATTTGAAAAAGAGGGTGTGAGCACTAATGTACTCAGTGGGGTTTTACGAGAAAACTCTTTAATAAACTTTGGAATATCCAATTTATAAACCGACGGCATATGGAGAGCAAAACGCAAAAGCCCTCTCCATATCCGCAAAACCTTTTACTTCATTTCTGGCACCTTTGCTGGCTCAAACCTGTTGTCTACTGCACCCTTATGCCTTAGGATGAAAGAGGGGTTACCTCAAGTATCCTCTGAGTATGCGAGGGGATTACCCAGCAGTGACTCCCTTTACTTTCAAATGTTCAACTTAGTAACTCGAAGGTCATGACATGATAATGCAAATAAACTGTTCTTTGAGCTCGATAACCTGCTTACAGCAGAAGCTATATCTTTCCTTAACTTTCTTCTTTAACCTTAACCTTCCTTACTTACTTAACTTGCTAGCAATACCAAGCCTAGAGCAATCGTCTAAGGCTAATCCTTTAATTGAGCATGATCTCGGCCTATAAGGGATTTATAACTTACCCTAAAAGGTAATACTTAGCTAAATAATCTTTAGCAAGATCCAACATTCCAATACGAGGAAAAGAACACGGATAAATATCAATTGCAAATAAAGCAATTCTAAACATCTCATGCTAGCATAAACTGTATATAGACAATTCTAGCATATCCTTAGCTAATTAAGCTTAGCAAAACTCAATAACCAAATACTAGGAAATGAATGGGCATAAGCATAGATTGCAATTAAAAGCAATTCTAGATCTCGGGCTAGCATCAATTGTATTTAAACAATTCTAGTATATCTAAACATACTTGAGAGCTCACTTAACTTATAATAACTCCCTTCACTTATCAAACTCAAATAACAGTTTAACAATATCATGCATATAACTTCCTTTTCTTTCCTTCCGTTATACAGAGACTAAACAGGCAGAGCATAAAATATTTTAATTGGATATTCATCTTGTCCATCCATGCTTCTAGAGCTTAATATCTCAAAACTTATACGTGGTTTAGAACCACTCACCTCGATGATGAGCATCTCGATAACGAGCACGTAGATGAAGCGACGAGCTAAAAATCCTTCCTCAGGCCTCCTAGGGGTTCACCTCTTCTTTACGAAAGTTGCTCAATGACTTGAAACCTTATTCGAGCTCCTAATAAGATATCGGAACGATATCTAAACCCTCAACCCTTAACTATAACTTAAAGCACGAGAATTTAAACGATTAAGGGATCTGAAATTACCACAAAAGGGGACGGAAAATCCGATTCGAATGATCGAGATCCCAAATGATCGGCCACTGCTACCTTGTAGATCATCGAAAGAGCTTCGATTTGAGTACTCGTGAGCCTCGTGGTTCAAACTGAGACGAAAGTTATGGCCTCTGCACGAAAACGTGCCAAAGCTGCCGAAACAACACGAGCGCCGCGGAGCTCCCTCTTTCGCTCCTCTCTCTACTGGGGTGCCCTCATGAAGAGGACTCCCACTCTCTCTCTCTACTCTACAGAAATGGGGTGAAGAAGGAATGAGCAAGAAATAGGGAGGGGAGAGCTGCTATTTATAGGGGAAATTAAGGCTTCCCCGAGAAGCTTTAGCAGTGCAACAATACTGCTTTAAAAATATCGGGTTCGGTTAAAAGGCGCTTTATTTGATGTCGAGGTCCAAATGACCTCAGCCACGAAATCCAAAAATACCGGGAGGTTCGTTGGCTCGAGTACTATTAAACCAACTTGACTCGAGATAAAGAACGAGTCATCTTGAAGGAAAACGAGAAAATATATTCTTTTCAAAAATAAAGTTACTATTCCACACAAGGGACAAATAAAATTCCTGAGCGTTCAATTGACCTCAGAATGAAAATCCGGGAACGCCAATGGATTTCTTGAGAAATTTTCTATAGGATAGGCTTGAAAAATCCAGGCTCGGGTCAACACACGAGATTTCGCAAATTTCTAACGATCGCGCTCCTACGGAAAAACACTATTCATAACTTCTTCAAACGCGTTTTAAATCACCGGGAACTCAAACGACTTCAGATTCAAAATCCAAAAGCACCGACATGCTCCTTGGGTCAACGCCTTTCAAACGTGACCGAAATCGGTTGTAACTGAACTGAAATTGAAATTCTTGAAAAGACGATTTCACGAAAAATAACTTCTAAAATCACAATTTAGAACCGAAACATCCTTAACTAGGCTCTAATTAATTTCTTTAATTTTCTAAATAAACTCTGAAAATCTGGGATGTTACAGCTTCTTAAATTGAAATTTTTATGTTTCAATATATATTTATTAACATTATTTTGACCACATTTATTTTACATACAACATAATTATGAATTTCTTAATAGTTAAATCAAACAAGTCTATATAAATATACAATCCTAAAACCTTTAAAACAAAACATAAGTTATTGTTATAATCTTTGTTCACATATAGTTTTCATAAATTTTTAGTTAAGGTCAATTGTACGTAGTTATTTTACGAGTCACAAGCCGTGCTGATTTGAAAATTTTTATTTGTAAAGATGATGATAATATAATAAATATTACTAAAGACGGATAAATTTTAATGGTTAAATTAAATTATGCCATGCAAATATTTAAATATCAAATTATATCATTTATTTATATTTTAGGAATTTAATTAAATTAATTCCTAAGTTAAATAAATAGATAGTGATATTTAATAGATGGAGATAAAGATTTAAATATCAAATTATATCATTTATTTATATTTTAGGAATTTAATTAAATTAATTCCTAAATTAAATAAATAGATATTGATATTTAATAGATGGAGATAAAGATTTAAATATCAAAGTATATCATTTATTTATATTTTAGGGATTTACATGAATTAATTCATGAATTAAATAAATAAATATTGATATTTAACTGTGAGGATAATCTCGACCAATCAGGAGGCGACACGTGTCAAATCTGTGCAGAAATCAATGATTTGATAAAGATAAGTCCAAAATATTGAGGAGTCAATCAAATCGCACCACCTCAACCCTATTTCTCTCTCCTTACACCTATAAATAGAGGCCATATGGAGAATGAAAATCACACCAGAATTTATTTGAAGAGTTCAAGAATTTGAGAAGAAGTTCTACAAGTGAAGTTCTCTCAGATATTCAAGGCGTTCTTGCGGCATTCAAAGGCGTTCTTCACCAAAATCATCCCGAAGACGGCGTTTGATCCACAAGCAAGACAGTTTAAAGCGTTCTGTCCCAAATTCAAGCGGCATTAAAAGGCATTCTTCACCAAAATCATCCCGAAGATGGCGTTTGATCCACAAGCGAGGCAGTTTGAAGCGTTCCGCACCAAATTCAAGCCAAAGTCAGTGTTTGATCCGGAAACAAGACATTGACCCTCCGAATTAACGTTGTCAAAAGACCAAAGACCAAGTCAAAGAAGATCGAGGAAATAAATCTTTCCCGAAAACTTCGAAGACTGTTTGAAGATCGTTCATAGAGTGATTAATCAGAGGAGAAATAGAGATTGGATCCAAAATATAAATTTGATCCGAAAATATTTTATTTGTACACTGTTTTGTGTTTTATTAAATTAAATACAAAAATCTATGTTACAAATTTTGGCACGCCCGGTGGGACCATCTCTACCTCTCATCTTTTCACTCTACCAAATTCGTGAATGATGTCTGCTCAAAGTAGTGCAATGAAAACAAAATTTTCAACAGCAACTACTTCAAAAACCTCAACTACTGAAAAAAGTGTGATGAAAATAAAAATTTCATCCACGGCTGCTCCAAATAGCTCTTTAAAGAGTGTCGGTGTCATTACACAGAGAATGACCAAACAAGAAAGAGAGACTTCTTAGTCAATTAATCCTGCAGAAACGGAACTACAACTGGCTGACAAGAACAAGAAAAGTGATGAAGTGGAGACTGGTGCTGCACCATTGAACACTCACTCATCAACAAGTTACCCACTTGAGAAGTCCGTCATGATGGCAGATGGATCGACTACCGATGAACAAATTGCAAATTTGACAAAGTTGATGGAGCATATGTATGCCCATATAAAAAGGCAAGACGACCAAATTGCGAGGCTCTTGAAAGGAAAAGAGGTCGTGAGTCAAGAGAATCATGAAGAAAATAGTGAAAATAATGTCGGCGAAACACCTGAGAAGCCGGAAATGAATGATGATGAAAAATCATCTGCTAAAGAGTTGAATGTTTCAGTTGATGGTTCTATTCCAATCAACCAACTCAAGGAGTTCATTGAAGGAACCATAAAAGATAGGTTCGGTGAAAGTTCCAAGTCAGTGGCGGTTTATTCTAAGCCTTACACTCGAAGGATCGATAACTTGAAGATGCCTGTAGGTTATCAACCCCCAAAGTTTCAATAGTTCGATGGAAAGGGCAATCCAAGACAACATGTAGCCCATTTTGTTGAAATGTGCAATAATGCTGGAACCTATGGAGATTATTTGGTCAAGCAGTTTGTTCGCTCTCTAAAAGGAAATACATTTGACTGGTATACAGACTTGGAGCCTAACTCAATTGACAATTGGGAGCAGCTCGAGCATGAGTTTCTCAATCGCTTTTACAGTACCAAAAGAACCCATCAGTATGGTGGAACTCACAAGTTCTCGCCAATGGAAAGAAGAGCATGTGATTGATTATATCAATCGGTGGAGAAATCTTTATCTTAACTGCAAAGATCGTTTGTCTGAAGCATCTTCCATAGAAATGTGCATCCAAGAAATGCATTAGGGTCTTCAATACATCTTGCGAGGAATTCAACCAAGAACTTTTGAAGAACTAGCTACCAGAGCTTATGATATGGAGTTAAGTATGGCAGCAAGCGGAATTGATGGACCACCAATGCAAGAACCTCGCAAGTTCAAAGAAAGACAAGATTTCAAGATGAGTGCCAAGTCCTTCGACAAATCACCAAAGAAAGAGTCTATGGTAACGAAAACAACACCTGTCAAGTTCATCAGAAAGGATGCTGATAAAGATACAAAGCAGAATGTTCAGCCAGAAAAAAGGATGACCCTGAAAGAGATGCAACAAAAACAATATCCTTTCCTGGATTCAGATGTCTCGGGGATTTTTGATGACCTACTCAAAGAAGGACTCATTAAATTGCCAGAAATGAAGCGTTCTAACGAAGCAGGGAGAACTGATGACTCGAAATACTGCAAATACCACCGATTAGTTGGACACCCAATTCATGACTGCTTCATATTGAAAGACAAGATCATGCAACTGGCTCGTTAAGGGAAAATATCACTTGAAGAAGATGACGCCACTACAAATATTATCGTCACTTAGTCTAGTAATGTTGTGAATGATGAAGAAGATGATAAACAAGTCGAAAAAGAGGCTCATGTGGCTGATAATGATTGCATATCTGCAATAACATTCACTGATGAAGATTTGCAGCTTGGGTCTGATCCTCACAATAGACCTTTATTCATGAGTGGCTACGCATGTGAAAAATGATTCAACAGAATACTTATTGATGGAGGATCTGCAGTGAATATCTTGTCTTTAAGAACATTGAAAGAATTGAAAATTCCTATGGAAGATCTTTCAGGTAGTTGGTTGATGATTCAAGGATTCAACCATGAAGGAGAAAGAGCTCTTGGTGCTATAAGGTTGGATTTACTAATGAATGATATGAAATCAACCGCAATGTTCTATGTGATTGACCCCAAGACTTCATATAACATGCTTCTTGGACGACCATGGCTACATAAGAATGGAGTTGTCCCCTCAACATGGCATCAATGCTTCAAGTATTGTCGGGATGGAGTTGTAAAGATGATAGTTGGTGACCACAAGCTTTTTACGGAAGCTGAATCATACTTTGCTGATTCAAAGTACTATTTATCTAACACAAAGACAGCAAAAGGGGCAGAAGTTCATCAGAAAGAACTTGGAAGTGGCCAAAAGATCAAGAAAGAAGCATCTGGAACAGAACCACTGGAAGGACTCACTTTGCCTCTAACCAAAATTGACGCAAAGAAGCCAATCACACCACCACTCAAAGGGTTCGTTCGACCAACACAAGGCAGTGCTACTGAACATGGAGAAAGTGTGGATAGTGATGCCACGCAGCATTTTGGTCCAAAAGTATTTAAACTTCTCATTAAAGCTGGATATAGTCCACAAGAAAGCCCTGTGACAGAGTCCCATTTAAAATTTGTAGATCAACAGAACTACGGACTTAATGCCACATAAAAAAATGTTGAAAAAGAACGGTCGTGCTGTCCCAAGCACTAAGACAGGTTTGGGATTTGTTCCACAAAGTCCCGTCCATATCACCATCAAAAGGGCTACAACAAACCATGTATTTGCAGGAGAATTTTCGTCAACAGAAGACGCAGTTCGCAAATACAAAGAGAAAACTCCAAGAATATCTATTTTTAAGAGACTCGGTAAAACTCCGAGGCTGTCTGTCTTTAAGAGACTTGGTAGAAAATGTGGCGGCAAGATCACAAAAGTTGAAAGTCCAAATGGATTTGATAAACCTCGAGTAACTCAAAAGGTGAGGAGTTTGATCCCTTCCCGCATGAAGAGATACACTACATTGACTGTGTTGTGTGGAAGAGAACTAAAAGCCAAGATAAAGACTGTCATCTTTACACAACATATAGAAAATGAAGACGACAGAGAAAGTGTAGCTTCATCTTACTATACTGCCAGTGGTGTTCAAAACATGACCCTTCGTAATGTTCAAAATCAGTTTTAGCGAGACATTTCCCGCCTGGATAGAAGGGGTGTGATCAAGATAAATAATGAGGCACACATAGTTTGGGTGAGACGAAGGGACAGAACAATGAGAAAATGCATAGATTTCAAAAGTCCCAAAGAAATGAATGAAGAAGTTACCTCATCACATCACATTACCTCAAGTGAAGAAGTGACTATCGAAGAGGAAGATGTAGAGATAGCCCCTCCTCAGTTCGAAGAAGGTGTCAAGTCCACTATAGATGAGTTGAAAGAAGTCAATTTGAGCGATGAAAATAACCCAAGGTCCACCTACATAAGTGCACTTTTGACTGCTGATGAAGAATATTCATACATTGAACTGCTAAAAGAGTTCAAAGATGTATTCCCTTGGTCATACAAAAAGATGCCTGGATTAAATCCAAAGATAGTTGTACATCATCTAGCAGTGAAAAATGAGATACGGCCTGTCAAGCAAGCTCAATGGCGATTTCGTCCAGACTTGGTCCCACTCATTGAAGCTGAAGTCAACAAACTCATTGAAATGGGGTTCATTAGAGAAGTTAAATATCCTACTTGGATATCCAGCATCGTCCCTGTGAGAAAGAAAAATGGGCAAATTCGAGTTTGTGTTGACTTCAGAGATTTAAATGAAGCATGCCCAAAAGATGACTTCCCACTGTCGATCGCCGAACTAATGATCGATGCTATCACTGGACATGAAGCATTGTCTTTCATGGATGGATCTTCTGGTTATAACCAAATTCGTATGTCTCTAGAAGATGAAGAGCTCACGATATTTCGTACCCCTAAAGGGATATACTGCTACACAGTCATACCATTTGGATTAAAGAATGCTGGTGCTACTTATCAAAGGGCTATGCAGAATATTTTTGATGATATACTTCACAAAAACATCGAATGTTATGTTGGTGATGTGGTAGTAAAGTCAAAACGGCGAATTGACCATTTAGAGGACTTGAGGATGATCTTTGAGCGACTCAGAAAATATCAACTAAAGATGAATCCTCTGAAGTGCACATTTGGAGTAAAGTCTGGAAAATTCCTTGGATTTATTGTTTGCCACCAAGGAATAGAAATTGATAAATCCAAAATTGATGCAATAATGAAGATGTTTGCACCTCGTAATCTTCACGAGTTAAAGAGCCTACAATGAAAGTTGGCATATCTCCGGAGGTTTATCTCAAATCTAGCTGGTCGGTGTCAACCATTCAGCCGGATCATGAAAAAGGGTGTGTCATTCGAATGGGATGAGTCGTGCAGTAATGCTTTTCAAAGCATTAAAGACTATCTTATAAAATCTCCTGTGTTAGTGGCACCGGTGGCAGATCGCCCGTTGATTTTATACATTGCTGCTCAGAAAGGTCCATGGAAGCATTACTTGCCCAAGAAAATGAGAACGGCAAAGAGTGCTCTATATTACCTCAGTAGAATGATGACGCCGAATGAGTTGAAGTACTCTCCAATTGAGAAGTTATGTTTAGCTTTTATATTCTCCATTCAGAAATTAAAGCATTACTTCCAAGCTCATACGGTCCATCTTATCTCTAAAGCAAATCTATTGAAGTATGTAATGTCAGGACCCGTTCTGTCAGATAGGCTTGCACGGTGGTATCTCCGACTACAACAGTTTGAGATCATATATGTCCCTCAAAAAGCTGTGAAAGGACAAGTTCTAGCAGATTTTCTAGCTGACCATCCAATCCCTACCGAATGGGAACTCACCGACGATTTCCCAGATGAAGATGCACTTGCAGTGGAAATCTCTCCTCCTTGGCTTATGTATTTTGATGGTGCGGCCCATAGAGAAGGAGCTGGTGCCGGAGTTGTGTTCGTAACACCTGGTGGAGAAGTACTGTCTTATTCCTTTACCCTAACAAAGAATTGTTCCAATAATGTAGCTGAGTGTCAAGCGCTTATTCTCGGATTGGAGATGGTAGTAGATACAAAAAGATTGCAGATGAAAGTCTATGGAGACTCTAAGTTGGTGATTAATCAAATAAATGAGCAATATGAAGTCAAAAAGCCCGAGTTACTGCCATACGTCAAGTATGCCCAATGAATGATTGGATGGCTTAGAAATGTGGAAATTGAACATGTGCCAAGAAAAGAAAATAAACAAGCAGACGCATTGGCTAAGCTTGCATCCACAATAGCCATGGCCAATGGCAAAGTTCTCATACCTGTTTGTAAAAATTGGGTTATACCACCTGTCTTCGAAGATGAAGATTGTGAAGAAGATGAGAATAATGTCATGGAAGCGTTTGAAATTGAACAAGAAGACTGAAGACAGGTGTTTGTTGATTATTTGAAATATGAAAGGTTGCCAGATGATCCGCGTCGAAGAATTGATGTTTGTCATCGTGGTGCTCATTTCATATATTTCAAAAACACGCTATATAGACGATCTTTTGATGGCGTCTTTTTGAGATGTTTAAAGGATAAAGAAGCTGCAAAAGCTATGGAAGAAGCACATTCCGGTGTTTGTGGTGCTCACTAATCAAGCCCAAAACTGCACTTCCGAATTAAGAGAATGGGTTACTACTGGTCGACCATGGTGAAAGATTGCTTGGATTATGCGCAGAGATGTCAACCTTGTCAATTTCATGCAAACCTTATCCATCAACCGCCTGAGCCATTGCATCCAACAGTCGCTTCTTGGCCTTTTGATGCTTGGGGCATGGATGTTGTGTGACCCATGACAAAATCTTCTGGAGGGCACTTATACATCTTGGCTGCAACAGATTATTTCTCAAAGTGGGCTGAAGCAGTACCTTTGAAAGAAGTGAAGAAGGAGAATGTGGCTAACTTCATCCAGTCCAATATTATCTATTGCTACGGGGTCCCTTGATACATCATCACTGATAATGGGAAGCCCTTTAGTAATGCATTGATAGATAAACTCTGCGAGAAATTCAACTTCAAGCAAAGAAAATCATCCATGTATAATGCAGCTGCCAATGGACTAGCTGAAGCTTTTAACAAGACATTGTGCAACTTGTTGAAGAATGTAGTTGCAAAATCAAAGCGTGATTGGCATGAGCGAATTAGTGAAGCATTATGGGCGTACAGAAAAACTCACAGAACACCCACACAAGCAACTCCCTATTCACTGGTGTATGGAGTGGAAGCCGTTATCCCACTTGAGCAACAAATTCCATCTCTCAGAATTGCTATCCAAGAAGGATTAACTAAAAAAGAAAATGCACACTTACGTCTTCAAGAGTTGGAAGCTTTAGATGAAAAGTGATTGGAGGAACAACAAAGGTTGGAATGCTATCAAGCTCGACTCTCAAAAGCTTTCAATAAAAAAGTGCGATCACGTTCTTTCCAAGTTGGAGATCTGGTCCTTGCTGTGAGAAGACCAATTATCACCACTCATCTTGTCGGAAACAAATTTGTGACAAGATGGGATGGTCCATGTGCTGTTAAAGAAGTCTACACAAATGGTGCCTACAAATTGATCTCTGAAGATAACGTAAGAATTGGCCCGATAAATGGGAAGTTCTTGAAGCGTTACTATCCTTGAAAGAAGAAGATATGAAGAAAACTCCTGGCCCGCATGAGTATAAACTGCGTACGGTAACCACCAAAGAATGTGCACGTGGCTAAACTGCTAACTTTCCCACCAAAAGTTAAATTTATGTGGTTAAACTATTATTTATCCCACCAAATGTGTTCTATGTGGTTAAAATATAAAACACCTACTTTGTCTATAGTGGTTAAAGAATATTCACTCCTGGCCCGCATGAGTATAAACTGTGTACGACACCCCCCCAAAATAAAATACAAATTGATCATTTGAACTACGTATTGACTTGATCCCTTTCAAAAGGGTACGTAGGCAGCTTAGATAATTTTTAAGTTCAGTCATGATTTGTGTTTTGCCATTTCAGTTGGAAGATCATAGTTGAAGAACATAAATTCCCAAAAGCAGAAAAGAATCAATGCATTGATTTAAATAAATTGCATAACAGTGTCATTAAAAAAAAGGATAAACATACAGCAAAAATGCATGAAACTAGACAAGGACTAAGCAAAACGGTTCTGGTCTTCTAAAGCCGCTCTAGCAGACTCCAAGAGAGATCTCAAATTATCCACATTTTTAGTCGCTTCCAATCCAAAGGTGTTTTTCTGCTTAACAAGCTCACTCTCAAGTTCTTTAATCTTGCTCCGGAGAGCCTTTTGCGAAGCCTGGCGCTCTTTTAAAGACTTGGATAGGTGCTCTTTCTGTTTCTCCAACTCGACCAACTCATTTTTTAAAGATTTAATTTGATTGGCATCGTCCTTCTTTTTGGACTTTGCATCACGAATACTTTGCTTAACTTCTTTCAAACATTGCGAAGAGACCTCTGCGGATTCAAAGGATGCTGATCTTGCCTCGTCATAAGCAGCAGCTTGGGAGAAAAGAGTAGTCAAACTATTCTTCAAGTAAGACAAGTCAAAATCAGAGGAAAGACTTTGTATACTTGAAATCCCACCAAGAACATCTTCTTTAATGGATGATATGAACTCAGCCGGAGTTTTCAATATCTTTCTTTTAAGATCACCCCAAACACCTGTGAGAAATATCTTGCGATGGGAATCGTAAAGAGCCTGGCCATTAAACCCAGAAACATCACCAAGATGAGGTGTCAGTCTGATCTTAGTAGGCTTATCTAGAGATGGTCTACGCTTAGCTGAATCCCGATTGTCTTTCAAATCACTACCTCCAAAATACTTTTTAATCACCTGATAAAAAAAAAGAGGTGGGTAAAAAATCGAGGCAATATAGAATACCAAAATATACCAAATGATAAAGAAGAAAGAAAACCTCATCTCCAGCTATAGTAGCAGGACCGCTCTCAGCATGTTGTTCAATAGGTTGTTCATGCCTTTTCTGTCTCTTCCAATGACGCTCGGTATTGCTACTGACAGAATCATCACCAACATTCAAATGTGTTTTTCTCTTTTCAGAAAGAGGATCAACCTTATCAGCTCATGTTTGGCCTTCAACAACATCCGTCTGGGGCTGGATCATAAGAACATCCATTTGGGGACGAATCGGGGTACTGACATCCTCTTGGGAGAAGTTTTTGTATACTAAATCCCACAAATCTTTATAATCCTCGGATGAAAGATTCTTTGCACTTAAAGTTTGACTTGGAAAACAAGCACGTGATGTAGGATCATCTAACAAGCAAAGTCGCCAATATTTAAGACCCACGTCTAAGGAAGCATCTCGAACATCTGGATCAAGAACTCCAGGTAAAACCTGATAATACCCAAACTGGCGGCTGAATCGGTGCGGGTTGTAAGGTTCGATGATAAAACTATCACCAAGCCTCTTCATCAGGTAATTAGAGCGGATAGCCATAAAGAAGCACTGATGGAATTCTGGCGCTTTACCGTCATCGGTATACCAGATATTCTGAGCCTTAGTCTTGGAAAGCATCATACAATCCCAAGAAATCTGATCCCAATTTCAAAGTCGAGCATGAGCTTGAGCAGGATCATAATATATCGCCCATCCCTCGCCTGAATAGTTGATCATCATCCGGGGAGTTTGCACTTGTAGGCTAAGAGAAAAATGAGTTTTGAAGTAATGTCCCAACCAGCTATAAACAAAGTGGATCGGGAATGCTTCCTGGATGCAAATAGGCTCTGGAGAAGATGAAAGGTCATTTAAACCTCTATAAATGCTCACCAAAACTGGTACAATTAGGGCTATTTCTTTTCGAAATGCCATCATACTCGCCATTTTAAATGTCTCCGGACGAATCAAACTGGCATCACCTTCTCGAAGGACAAAGTTGCATAGCCAACAAGCAAGATAAGCAGCTAGATACGTCTGGTGCATATGCTTGTCCTTCACTCCAAGTTTCTCAAACGAGATCTTTTCCGCAGCAGTCCACGTCTGATGAACTCCGATGTTGCCAGTAGGATTATGAGTTGACTTAGAACGCACCATCCTCTTTTCTTTACGTGGAGGAGGCCTTTGATACTTCTTCTTGTTCTTTGACCAAAATTTTATCCATTCCTCAATAGAAACTGAAGAAGACTAGCCCTAAAGAATGTGATAAGCATGGAAAAGATATCTACAGCTAGCAGGAACATATAGTTTGTTATTTTGGTCAGCACCAGTAAGTTCCTTCGTAGAACATATCACTTCATCATAAAGTCCTCCATTCATCGGAAGTCTGGATAGCACATGCACATCCCATAAGGAGATCGACATCTCACCTACTGAGGTTAACAAAGTGTTTGTTTTTGGACACCAAGCTTCAGAGAATACTTTAACAATTTCGGTGTTTCGATCGTACGTAAAAAGAGAGGCAAAGACAGCATCATAAATCCTAGCCTCTCGAACATCATCAGCACATTGACTAAGGATATCTTCACTTCATTCCCAGTATCCACTGAAATAGCGGCATTCTCTGACAAATTCTATGTCATTTCCCCACTTGATATTCTCAGTAGCAAGACGATATCTCAGAATCGGTAATATGTTGGCGTCATTTATCAAACGATGGTGAGTAGATTGCAAAGTCCATACTGTAGGTGTCTTGGACACTTCAATCTGATGTGACCACCCCTTCTAATGAACAGGATTGGTAAGCTTAGGCCAAGCATTTGCGAACTTGCCGGTAAGAGGTTCATGAACCCTTCGAAGCGTCCCATCCTAAGTTCGCTGATCTTCGTGATCCAAAATCACCAAATGTCTTCTTCCGGAGAAAGTGATATCTTTGAAGAAAATCATGTTTAAACTGCAATAAAAAAGAAAAGGGGCATGAAACAAATATATACATATATATAAAGATAAAAAGAGTTGACATGCAAACAAACTTCTTTCAAAACACATGCATCCATATCACCAAGAAAATTATATCTCTTAGTTTGTAGTCCCCTGGTCGAAGTTGAAGTCTTGTCAAAATCAAAGATGGATTGTTCTCTAGAGAAATCACCTTTTGATCGAAATCAAAATGGACCATTCTCTTAGAGAACGCACCTCTTGATTTATAGTATCTTGATCGGAATTGAAGTCGGGTCAAAATCAAAGATGGATTGTTCTCTAGAGAAGTCACCTTTTGATCAAAATCAACGATGGATCATTCTCTTAGAGAACGCACCTCTTGATTTATAGCATCTTGATCGGAATTGAAGTCGGGTCAAAATCAAAGATGGATTGTTCTCTAGAGAAGTCACCTTTTGATCGAAATCAAAATGGATCATTCTCTTAGAGAACGCACCTCTTAATTTATAGCCTCTTGATCGAAATTGAAGTCGAGTCAAAATCAAAGATAGATTGTTCTCTAGAGAAGTCACCTTTTGATCGAAATCAAAATGGATCATCTTCTAGAGAACTCACCTCTTGATTTGAAGCCTCCTGATTGAAGTTGATGTCTTGATTGGAATCACAGATGGATCATTCTCTAGATAAATCACCTTTTGATCAAAATCAAAATGGGTCATTTTCTAGAGAACTCACCTCTTGATTTGAAACCTCTTGAAGTTTGAAGCTGCGGATTGGGGTCTAGAAGAATCTTGCAAATTCTTGCCAAAAAAAAAACGAGACGTATAGATATGTGTTACGCGTGCATGCGAGAAGAGCATATATTGGAATGATTAAATAGGAACCATGCAGACAACATGCACACATACATGGGGGCAAGATATGCTGCAATAAAAAAAGGTTAACAAAAATCTAAGGATGCACCAACATACCTTAGGAGTCGATTTCCAAAACTTGTTGCTGTAAAAAAATCGTTGATGAAGATGCAATCCGATAAGATGATGCAGTCAATCTCTGCAAAACAAGGATCGGAAGGTGCATTGAACAAGCATATATTTGTTAAGAATAACTAAGGATTAAAAGTTAGAGATGGAAGATCATAGTTACCAGAGCAAAACAAATATCCAAGCTGACTAAAAAATTCAGGACGCAAATGATGGTGATCTGACTGCTTTGTAGATTTATGTTGTGAAAAAGGAACCAAGAGAATGAAATATTTATAGGCAGTCGTTCAAGTGTTTGAGTCGACAAAAGAATTCGAGTAAAACGAGGAATCCTTTCTGTATGAGGACTCAAATATAGTTGATAACTAGTTTTACACCCACGCGTTGCGTGGTAAGATGTGAGATGACATAATTTGATCTTAATTGATATCTCATTTCATGTCTAATGACGGTTTTTTTTTTTTGTAATAATTTTCAAGATGCTTTGCTATTTCTGAATCATTTTTTAAATTATAAGTAGTTTCATAATTTAAATTTGCATGTATACATTCAAATTAATAAAAATGAGAAACTTAAACAAACTAACATATGATAAATAAGATGACCGTAATTACAACTTACTCACATGTGATAAATGAAATAAACGAATTGAAGTGCACAAAAATTGATTTAAAAACATATATAAAACGATTGTTTAAAAATTATTCAAGCTAAAAAAAAAATTAGGCCCAAGGTATTTGATACAACATATTGATCATATATTGATATTGTGATTTAATTTCACACACTGTTTCTGCCGCCTCCCTCTAATTCTCCTCATCTCTGCTTCTGTCGTCACTGGTAGAATATATAAATTTTCACCGTTGAAATTTATTTTTCACCAATTGAACTCTGATGAACCATCTATACTTCATAGATAATCTTGATTCTCAAAAAAAGAAAAAAGAAAAATAACTCCTACAAACTTAAAATGAAAGTCTTCTCCAGATTTGCTTGGTGTTGCAGATAGCTAGTTTCATTTTTTTTTTTTTACCTTAAAACATTAACCCTTAGATGACATCAAAGATGCATATATTCAAACCAATCTTCTTAGCCTCTAAGAATCATTGTTTCCATTTACGTTTGCATTTGCATTTCTTCTTCTGCACAATTATCTCTGGACATCATGTATAATTATATTATTAAATTGTAAATCTACGTTTATCATGTATAATTATATTATTAAATTGTAAATCTACGTTTAATAAAATTCTCGAAAAAAATATATAGCAGTAATTATTTTTGGAAAAAAAAAGTTATGTTAATTATTTATATACTCATCTGCTTTTGGTGAGATTTTAAGGCCAATATGCCATGATTCTTATTTCTTAAAATGGAAATTCGTAAAAAGATTAGTTACTAATTTGTTATGAGAAAAAAAAGAATACATATTTTATTATTAAAAAACACTGAAAATGTTTTGTACCCAACAATTTTTAGTCTTGGCGTGATAGATATACACATGCAGTTTTTTAAGTCTCCAGGTGAAAATTTAAAATTCAAACATACCTAATTAATTATTGGGAGAAAAGTTTATCTGACAATTAAATTCTAAAATTAGGGTAGTTGGGCAAGTTTTAAGGGTATAGGAGCTATATGGGCAATCTGTACTATATTATGTATCTTTTATTTATAGTGGGTCCCAGAAATCTTGAATTTAAAAAAAAAATCTGAAAATGTGTACTTTCAACCCTAAAATCATTAAAGAATCTGAATCTTTTGGAACTTATTACCTGCCTTATTTTACTTTCGTTATTTTCGTTCACTTCTCCAACTTCCGTTACACCAATAACGAAAATTAAATGTCTATAACGAAAATTTAATTTCATGAATAACGAATCTTTATTTTTTAACATAACGAAAATTTAATTTTACATGAACGAAAATATAATTTTTGACACAGTGAAAATGTAATTTAACAATAAAGAAAATTTAATTTTAACCATAATGAAAGTTAAAGTTACCAACAACGAAAATTCTATTTTTAACATAACAAAAATGTAATTTACCAAGAATGAAAATTTAATTTTAACAAGAACGAAAATTTAAGTTTTAACATAATGAAAATTTAATTTAACAATAACGAAAATTTAATTTTGACCATAACGAAATTTAAAGTTAACCAAAATCTACTTTTCATTACGTAAGGAAATATAAATTTAACAATAACGAAATTTTAATTTTAACAATAACGAAAATTGAATTTTTAACATAACGAAAAATTAATTTAACAATAACGAAAATTTAATTTTGAACCTAACAAAATTTAAATTTAAACATAACAAAAATTTAATCTAACCATAACGAAAATTGAAATAGAAACATTTGACCATAAAAGCTGAATATTCCCCACTTTTTTCGAAAAAGAATAAAATATTTCTTTGGAATAAGATCTTTCCCGATATATATTACGTTGATACTGTATCTTTTGGAACAAAATTTATCCAAACTCAAGTTTAGTTTGAAAAAAAAATCGTGGAATCAAATCCTCTTTATTATCGCCTTAAATATCAGTAACTACCCTCTTTACTCTATCTCTCTCTCAATTACATTTTTTTTCCTTCTCTTTTCCTCTCTGTCGTTGCTCTATATTTTTTTCGCTCTAAGTTCTGTGAAAATAATAAACTGAGAGATTGATTTGAGTTGAAGAGGATGGAGGAAGAACGAGAAGAAGGACGTGAAGATGTAGACCGACCGTCGGGAGAGGTTAAACTCATATCCTTTTAAGCGTTAACGATTGTCGTCGACTTATTATCATTTCTATCGTTATGCATAATTTTGATTATCGTTACACTTTGTTAGTATCGTTATGCCAATTATATGTTTAATATGAATGTTATGCCTTTTTTTGAAGTATGGTTATGATTTCATGTAATCGTTATGCTTATTTTTGAATTATCGTTATGATTTCATGTAATCGTTATGCCAATTTATGTGTATCGTTGCGTCTTGATTTCCTATAATCGTTATGCTTGGATTATCATCGTTAATCCTCATTTTCATTCTTTTTTGAAGTATCGTTATGCCTAAATTTATGTTTATCGTTATGCCAATTTATATTTATCGTTATGCCTAAATTCATGTAATCGTTATGCCTAAATTCATGTAATATTAGGCCAAATAATAATAATAATCGTTATTAATAATCATTATTATTTTCGTTAACACCAATAATAATAATCATTATTTATTATAATTTTCGTTATGCATTAGTTAATAGAATCGTTATGCCCTCATTAATGTTAATAACATGAGATCATTAACGATAACCTTATCGTTATGCCCTATATTATTTTAGATTTCGTTATTCTTTTTTTAAATAAACGTTATCATATTTAATTAATCATTTAACTAAATATATAGGCCACATTTATCCAAATCGTTGTGTCCTATTCAATCTTAATTACATTTAATCATAATAATACAAATAATAATTCAATCTTAAATAGTAATAATTTTCTAATAATAATAATAATAATAATTTAATACATGTAGCTACAAATTTAATTTAATAATTTAATAACAGTCTAATTTTATATTGTGAATATAAATAGTAATAATTTTTTAATAAGAATAATAATAACAACAACAATTAATCTAATAATAATAATAATAACAATAATAGTAATAATTGTTTAATACATGTAGCTACAAATTTAATTTAATAATTTAATAACAGTCTAATTTTCTATTGTGAATATTAGATTCAGTGGATTAGACGCCCCCTCTAGAGGCTGAAACCGAATATTTTGATGTACATAAAGCTGGAGCTAATAGAGAATATTAGGGAGGTCTTAGAGCATTTTGGTGGTTAGGCTACGATCCAGATGTTTAGATCTGGATGTTTTGGACATTTTTTGGACTTTAGGGGGGTAGTATAGCACGCAAGGCGATGCATGCCTTGATCTGTCGCGAGGTGCGTGTCCAGGATCCTGCACGCGAGGGTAGAGAGTGTTGGTTCTATGTCAATGGAACCACACTTCGCTTTGGGCCCTCAGAGTTCGCACTGGTGTCAGGTTTACAGTTCGGCCCGTCGAACTTCGATCCAAATGCGGCTCATCCCATTCCGCCTAATAGCATCTTTTACCGATTATTTGAAGGGAAAAAGACGACTATGACACAAAGTAAACAAATTAAAGTCGCCTTAACAAAGTAGAATTAACATAGATAACAAAGTAAAGTAGAATCCACGAAGCAAACAGGGTAAATGTAGACATGATCAATCTAGGTCGGTAGTCTGTCTAGTCAGACACCTGGGACGGGTATGTGTCGTCTCACCACAAACACTACATTTCTTAGGAGCTCTTCTACGTGCACCCTCTGTATGCACGTCCTCCGGAGGTGCATTTAAGTCCACACCACCTATTGGGATCTGGGCTGTGCACACTCGTCTGTTGTGACCAGGGCCATGACATCTAGTGCAAACCTGTCTTCGCGAGCTAGATGCTGCCCCAACGCCTCCTTGAGCTCTTGACATCCGAGGACGACCAGCTTGTTTTTTAATAACTGGGGCAAGCACAAGTGGTGAACCATAAAGTGGCAAAATCCACTCTTCAGGACTCGGTAAGCCCAGGATCACTGAGTCGTACATGCTGACTACAGTCTCCGTCTTATAGCACCTATCCACAAAATTATATATGTGTCCACCGGAGAATCTATGTGTGCACAAAAAATCATAGTTAAAAATGATGATGGTTGAGCAAATGGATTCTTAACATTTTAAACTTGAAAGTTGCATACCTGATCGCCGCTGCAGCGTGGTTACATGGGATCAAATCCAGCTCGAACTCACGACAATCACAGGAACGATGTTGAAGATCGACCATAAATGACTCTCTGCCAACCTCAACTTTCCACAGGTGTGCTAATGTCGTGCATCGAACAGGAAAACATCATCCATGCTCAACATTCTTTGATAACTTGTTCACAGCTTCTGGAGTCAACACGTGATCCCAACTCTGTGCGGCAGCCCTTCGCTCAACAAACCATTCTTCGACAATACGCCTGAACACCTCAAGCATTGAGCAAATAGGCAATCTTCTAGCCCACAGTAGACGAGCATTGAGTGACTCAGCTGCATTAGATGTCATGAAGCTGAAACGCCGTGCGGGACACTGCGATCGGGACCAATGCTCTGGACCAATTCTACAAAGCTTCTGGTGTGCCGGGGTGCTTACCAATTCCAATGCTGACATATGCCTCTGGAATATGTCTGTACGATAGGCATAGGCAGCCTCCTTAAACATGGCAATCACATGGGCACCGCGCTTCGCCATCTTGTTCTATAAATGATAATAGCACAAACCGTGTGCCGCTCTTAGAAAAACAGCTGCGACAGCATTCTTAATGCTCTGGTGCTGATCTGACACAATCAGGAGATCTTCAGTCTCCCCCAGAGTGATATCCAACCGACTCAGGAACCACTTCCAAGAATCATCATTCTCGATCGGACCAAGACCGATTGCAATAGGTAATATTTGTTCATTCCCGTCCTTCGTCACAGTAGCAAACAGAATTCCCTTGTTCCTCCCCTTCAAGTGTGTCCCATCAATCACGACCACTGGTCGTGAACCCTCCTGAAAAGCTCTGATGCACGGTCCGAGTGCAAAAAACATATACTGGAACTGATTTTCAGGGGTCATCAAAAATTCGTACAATGTCCCGGGGTTCTGCAGCTGCATCGTGTGCAGAAACGCAGGTAATTGCGCATATGACTTATCATAGTCTCCATAAATCATCTCAATAGCAATGTTCCTCGAGCGCAAAGTGAAACTGTAATCGATCTGAATCCCGTACTCGTGTAAAAGCTCAGACATCATCTTTTTGGGCTTCAGAACAACCCCCTCATCCACCAGTTTGCGAGCAAAATGTTTTGCAATGACCCGTGCAGGCACTTGGCGTGGAGCAATGCGACTCATATCCATGTGGCAAGTGTGAGTGGAGTTGAACTTGTAGATTCTCCAAACAACTCCATCCACAACAGCACACAGCCTGAACGGGCACTCCTTGCCATGCTTGCACATGTAGACCAGTCGTGTCTTGTTTGATCGATACACGACATACTCCACTCGATTCTGCATGTGATAGAGTCCCACAGCTAGGGCCAAATCATCCTTCCTACGAAAAATAGTACCCTTGTAAAGTGTGTCCGTATGTGCTGCTGAAGGCTCACCCCAATCCAGTGGGCCAGCAATGTCCAGATTGGTAAGCGGAAGAACCCAATTGCTCAAGGCCCTCTCAGGAACATCCTCAGACCTAGTATTCGATGAGGCTTCTCCTCCCATCATACCCATCAATCGCCCTCTACCCCCTGTCGAACGAATCCAACCACAAAACTCTGTATACAATGATTCGAGTAAGGTCAATATGTCGTTCTCCTCTTCATCTTCATCAGTAGAGGGCATCTCTTCTTCTTCGTCGACTTCTTCTTCTTCCTCTCCTTCGTGCGGGCCTGCATCGTCATCAACATTCTGCTCATCTCTAACCGGATCTCTTTCTTCTGGCATGGTGTCAGATATGACCCTTGAGCTGCTGCAGCCTCTCTGAACAACATACACAACCATCTCTGGGCTCTGTTCGTGGAGCAAGTCAAGCAAATCTGCATCATCTTTCAGTCTTGTCTTGATCTGTCTGCCACTATTGGTGCTCGACATCCACGATAACTGATACTCGACAGATGTGGGATCGGTCTCCAGTAACTCATGAATCTCTCTAATTAGTGACCTAAAACAGAAACCATCCAATGACATGATGATCTGCTCCTCCACACCATCTACGTATTGAGCTCTCTCCCATTGACCACTATGTCGTACAATAATACGATGTCTAACCATCTGTCATAACGAAAATATTCAAAAATAAGCATAACGAACCATAACGAAAATTTTAACAATAACGAAACTTAATTTTAAACATAACAAAAAATGAAAAATGAAATTTAACTATAACGAAACTTTCATTTTTAAAATAACGAAAATTTAATAAATATCATAACGAAATTTAAATTGAATAATAACGATAATTCTATTTAACCATAACGATATGCAAAAATAAGCCCTCACGAAAATTCAGTATATACATAACGATAATTAAATTTATACATAACAGAAAATTAAATTTATACATAACGAAAATTAAATTTAAACATAACGAAAATTTAATTATAAAACAATCGTTATTATAAAATCGAGACAATCGTTATTAATTTTAAACATTCATTATTAATAACTTTAATCATCCGTTATTATCAATAATGCTTCGTTATCATTATTTCTTTTTTTACTTTCGTTATTCATATTTCAATTATCGTTATTATAACTTTTAAACAATCGTTATTATTATTTTTAATTATACTTTATTATTACTTTTAATCAATCGTTATTTTTATTTTTAGTTATGACTTTTTTTTAAATAATCGTTATTATATATAAATGATAATAACGATTGTTAAAAGAATAACGACAGATATTATGGCTTTTAATTTTCGATATGTTTTCCGTAATAAACTTTCGTTATTACGGCTTTTAAATAATCGTTATCATGGCTTTTGTAAATGATAATAATATCGTTATTATGTCTTATAATTTTCGTTATAGCTTTTTTAAACTTTCGTTATTCATATTTCAAGTATCATTATTATAAATTTTAAACAATCGTTATTATTATTTTAAATAATACATTATTATTACTTTTAATAAATCATTATTTTTAATCAATCGTTATTTTTAATTTTAGTTATGACTTTTTTTTAAATAATCGTTATTATATATAAATGACAATAACGATTGTTAAAAAAATATCGACAGATATTATGGCTTTTAATTTTCGGTATGTCTTTTTTTAAACTTTCATTATTATGGATTTTAAATAATCGTTATCATGGCTTTTGTAAATGATAATAATATCGTTATTATGGCTTTTAATTTTAGTTATGGCTTTTTTAAACTTTCGTTATTATGGCTTTTCAATAATCGTTATCATGGCTTTTGTAAATGATAATAATATCGTTATTATGGCTTTTAATTTTAGTTATGGCTTTTTTTAAACATTCGTTATTATGGTTTTTAAATAATCGTTATTATGTCTTTTGTTCTTTTCTTATTATTATTTCTATCGTTATAGCCTAACTTCACATAATTAATCGTTAGAGCCTAACGTTACATAATTAAAATCAAGAAATGATAACACTAGATCATAAAATCAACGTAGAAACATAGAAACATAAAACCAGATAGCCTAAACTTAAAACAAATTCTACATTTCTTGAAGAAATAAACTCGAAACATACCTTTCAAAATTTAGGAACTTCTACTCGGCCCGTTCGTTGATGAAGATGACGTTGCTTCGTTCATAAAACTTCTCGATCAACCTCTCAATATATTTCTTCTCTTTTATTTGAAGGGAATCGACATTTTTTGTGTTTTATTGTTTTGGATATTCCGCCCTACCTTCAATATATGCATTTTACGCTACCAACATCTCTTACACAAAATTAAATGCATTAAATTTAATTTAATTTGGGTCAACTAATACCTACCTATACAAATACATATTTATTCATTCTACCTACCTCATTTTGGTCGAAAAAATGAGAGAATAATTGATTGATATTAAATGAATAATTGATTGATGTTCATTTAATGTTACGTGCATTAACGTTAGTTTTTTTAAAAAAAATCGTTATGCTTATTTTCTTTTTCATAACGTTAGTGGAAGGTCAGTTTTTTAAAAGAATTTCGTTACGTGCATTAACGTTATTTTTTTAAAAAAATTCGTTATGCTTATTTTCATTTTTAAAAATTTTGTTGTTTTAGAGTGTGGCACTTTCTAACCCTAACCCTAAAATTCATGAAATTGGATTTTTATATGTTAGGTGTGTGCATTTATTGGGTAGTTATTAAAAGTGTAAATAGTACACTTACACACAATGATTGGAATGTGGGGACATGTGTGTCATAGGGGTATTGTAGACATTTACACTCCAAATTGCCCAAATAACTCCTATAGCCTTATATCTTATTTTTTTTCCCAATTACTATTTTATTTTGCCTATTTTTATCCATTTACACTTAATTATTTCAGCATTCTAAAATATAAAATTTGAATTTAAAAGAGCAAAGAGTTTTCATTTAACTTTGTTCAACTGTCAGATTGTTTTTGGGATTTATAACACTGTTTCTCAAAAAGCTGTGAAGCATGTGCCTTACAAATCTTTGCATGGATAGGATGGTTTTGAGCGGGACAATTGGTGTTTGGGCCGGAATTCACCATGCACATTACTTTGTTTTTATATATATATAGATGATGATTTTCTTGGTGTTGGTCGGTTTCCATAAAAAGGTTTATCATTAAAAAACTCAACACATGGGAACCGATGCTCTGCTATCGAATATCTTCGGCCATAAAGATTATTGTTTTATTCATTAAATGGATCTAAGATAAGATGAAGTGAAGTTCAAGAAAGATCATGAGAAGTATTCTTTGGAAGAAATGATGTGTCATGTAAAGGATTATGGGTCTTTTAATTAAAGATTCAATTTGAGTATATCTCCACCTAATATTCAGCAAGCTTGGGCGCGAAGAAGAGATCTAGGGGGTGTATTCAATTGAGATTTAAAAGATTTTAATGGATTTTGAAAAGTCCATGGATTTATAAAATTCATAGACTCCACATGGAGTCTCCGTGACTTGGGTATAGATTTCGGACCGATTTCGGACGATTTTAATGAATTTGAAATCCTTCTTTCCAACGCTCACTAGAATACAGCGACCGTTGTATGTGTAAACGATTTTAATGAATTTGAAATCCTTCGACCGTTGTATGTGTAAACGATTTTAATGAATTTGAAATCCTTCTTTCCAGAACACAGCGACCGCTGTATGTGTAAACCAGCGCCCGCTGAAAACTAGCGGAAGACAAAATTTAACCCAACGACCGTTAGAAGCCAGCGGCCGCTGGGAATGAGTGTCCGCTGATCCCAGCGGCCGCTGGAAATTAATAAAGAGAATATAATCAAGAATTTTCATCCAAGTCCCATTTCATAATTTTCATATACAATTCATGCTTTGTGGAAGAAACGGAAACATATATACATTTGGCAACACACCGCCCTTCACAAACTCACGGCGGGAGCCGCCCTTGGGCTTCGTCACGACGAGCTTTCCGTTAAAGAACGCCGCCGTGGCCAGCTCCGGCAGAGTTGACGTCGGCAGCCGGAACCTCCACGTGTCGAGCTCCAACTTGTTCAAGAACAGCTCAACACAACTAAGCTTGTGATCATTCGTCACGACAATCTTGATCACACCCGGATGAATCTCCACTGCATGAGCCCTTACATCACCTACGGCGGCGCCGCCATCGGCCTTGATTTTCACAACGAACCGGAAGAAATCTGGCCCCTCCTCCACCGCCACATCAGCATCCGACCGGAAAGGCAGCTCCAAGACTTTGCCAAAAACGTGAGGTAATTTTCTGAGCTTTTTGTGGGAATTTCGTTCCATTTTTTTTTTGTGAGGAGTTTGATCGTGAATTCTTTGCCGCTGTCACCGCCTCCATAAATAGTGGAGTTGAGAAGAGAAGGAATATTTATGAGAACAAAATATTTCGATAAAAAAGATTTATTGGAGGTGGAAATGAAGATGTGGAATCATTTAAAGATGTGGTTTGTGATAGAGGCTTCTTTTTAAAGTTTAATGAAGATGACTAGTTTAAACTTTAATGCACTGAAGCAAATGGAAAAAGATATATGCGACAATATTATTGATAAAAGGAAAAGAGAGTGGGAGAGAGAGAATGGGATATGTTCGATATGTTCTCTACAATATAGTATTTCATTTTTTGTTTTAATATATCAGTTTATATTGGGTGAATGCCGGTTATGCTATTAATTTTTTTTTTTGTACATCTTTCAATAAAAATGTGAGCTCTTGTCGAACAGAAGTTAGTTATTTTTTTTTTTTTACTTATTCCCAGCGACCACTGGAGCATCGGCTACTGGGTTACACCGCTCGCCCGGTTTTTCAAATCCATCAAAATCTCGTGTCTAGAGCTCGGATTTCATCCTTTGTATTTTTAACGTGATTTTGAGGTGAAATCCAATGAAATCCGTGACATTTTAAAGTTCATAGATTTTTGAATACACCCGGATTTTAAAAGATTTTAAAAAGTGTGGATTGAATACACCCGGATTTTAAAATACTTTTAAAAGTTTGGATTGAATACTCCCGGATTTTAAAGGACTTTTAAAAGTTTGGATTGAATACACCTGGATTTTAAAAATCTTTTAAAATCCATCAAAATCCCAATCCAATACACTCCCTTTAGTGCGAGTAGGAGAGTTGAAAATTGGAGTGAGACTGATATTAGGAGAAGCTTTTGCTTGGGATTCCATTTTATTTATTTGATGAGAAGAAATCTAGACAGCAAGAGTTCATCAAGACTAACTCTCGTTGGAAAATCTTGAGTTGTGGCTCTGATTTCTTCTAGAAATTGAAATCTTCTATTGCACTCATGGTGTTACATCTTGTGTTGCACCATCCGGATGAGTGACACCTCAGATTAGATGAGATTACACTAACGGCGCTACTTAACACCGTCTATACTACAAGAATCTGTTAGAATGGAAAGTTCCAAAATCCTTCCAAATTTCAACTGCGTCTTCCATGTCCCAAGATTCTTCAAATCATTATTCATGAGGAGATAATATCTTAAAGAAAAACTCAAAATTTCAGAACCGCTCTTCGTTCCCAATCCTCTAGAGAATTTAAAGTTGTAAAAATTGAGAAATCGTTGGAAGAATGGTGAACTGATCAACAGGAAACGAGTGCAGCCCCTTTTTTGTTCCCTCGGTAAGTTATTATAGTTTAGATATGTGTAGTGGTAGATGGAGCATTTCTTAGTTTTGTATAGTTTATCTAAAAATTAATGATCGCTTTTATTGGATATTTTTTTTCTTTAGAACAGAGATGGACAAAGGTCCCCGAGATGATAATACTTCAAAACAAACAATAGAATTTAATGAAGCAGATTGTGGACGAGATGTTCTTGATGATATTATTGTAGATGGGTTCATGGTTGATGAATTGGTAACTACTCTAGACGAAAAAGTTCCTAGACTTGGTATGGAGTTTGAGAGTGAATCTGCAGCCTTTAGATTTTATAATGATTATGCTAAGGCAATAGGATTTGGTGTTAGAATGCATCATGTTCACAGACAACATACAAGGGTACTTGATCGAATATTTTGTTGTGAGTGCGAAGGTTATAGAAAAAGGGATAAAAGAGATTTGCATGTTAAGCGTCATCAGCCCGAAACAAGAACTGGTTGTGGTGCGAAGATGAAGATTAATGGTAAAGGAAAGGATACATATACAGTCGTTGAATTTGTTGCAGAGCACACTGGTCATGATCTGGTAAGTCCAAAGAAAGCTCATATGCTAAGATCTCATAGAAATTTAACTTCTATCCAAGCTGCACCTGCTGATGATTTAGAAAGTTCGGGAATAGCACCAAAAGAAGGTTTTGCATTAATGTCAAAACAAGTTGGTGGGCGTGAAAATGTTGGGTTTACATTGGAAGATTACAGAAACTACTTGCGTTCAAAGAGAACTATTGAGATGAATGTTGACGATACGCGTGGGGTATTGGAATACATGCAACAAACACAATGTCATGATCCAAATTTCTTTTATACTATACAGATTGATAATGAGGCCTCAATAACAAATATTCTTTGGGTCGATGCTCGAATGAAGAGTGATTTTTCTTATTTCGGTGACGTGGTCTCTTTTGATACAACATATCGAAAAAGTAAAGAAGACAGGCCATTTGCCATTTTTGTTGGTGTGAATCACCACAAGCAAACAATCATTTTTGCTGCAGCATTGTTGTTTGATGAAACTGCATCGACATTTATGTGGTTATTTGATTCATTTGCTAAAGCAATGTCTGAAAAAAAACCTGTAACCATTCTTACGGATCAAGATGCTGCAATGGCGAAAGCTTTAGCATCACAATGGCCTGAAACGTATCACCGTTTGTGTATTTGGCACATATATCAAAATGCTGCCATTCATCTAAGCCATGTGTTTGCAAGTTTTAAGGACTTCGTAAAGGAGTTTAGTTCGTGTGTCTATGATTAGGAGGAAGAAGAAGAGTTTCTACTTGCATGGCATCAGATGTTGGAAAAGTTTGGGCTCCAAAATAATGAGTGGTTGAAACGATTGTTCAAGATCAAAGAAAAATGGGCATTAGTTTATGGGAGACGATCATTTTGTGCGGATATGATAACTACTCAACATAGTGAAAGCATGCACAGTTCTCTTAAAAAATATGTGATCTACAAACATAACTTGCTGCAATTCTTCTGCCATTTTGATAGATTGATCGATGATCGTCGATATAAAGAGGCAAAAGCAGATCTGTATACATGTAAGACAACACCTGTTGCAACTTTCCCAGTTCTAATATCGAAGCATGCATCTAGTATTTATACATACGAAGTGTTTCTCATGTTTCAAGAAGAGCTGCGTAAGTCTTATAACTCTAAATTTGAGTTGTGTGCTGAGAATGGTGAAATTTATGAGTATACAGTTTCCTCTTATGGTAAACAACATTCACACAAAGTGATGTTTCAACCAACTCAATGCAAAATTTCATGTGGATGTAAGAAGTTTGAGTTTGCAGGGATTTTATGTTCACACATACTCAAAGTATTATCTTGGAGGAATATTACAGAAATTCCCAAGTTATATATTATGAAGAGATGGACTAAATTGGCAAAAAAAGTGATGTTGAAGCTCAATTTACAGAAGCGAGTACGGATGTTTCCGAATTTACCAATGACATTGATGAAAAAGAGTTACATGGGATTCAATATAAAGAAATTTGTAGCCCTGTCAGTTAGCGATGCGTGCAGCTTCTTTACCCGCAGAAGCATTTGGAATTGCTAAAAGGGGTCTTTTGATGTTGATAAAAGAAGTTGATGCTAGTTGGGAAAATACTATTTCTATGTTACAAATTTCTAAACCAAATTTAACTACACACAGAGTTAGGTCCTCATCAACAGTGATGAAAAATCAAAGTTCTGCATCTGAAATATGTGAAGAAGTTGCAGAGAGAAGAGGATGGAAAACAAAACAAAAGAAAACCATAAAATCTGGAAAAAGAGTAAGAAGTGGATTGGAGAAAAATACAAGGAAGAAGACATTCTTTACCATAGGTGTTCAAGCTGCGAGCAAAGCTCAGGTATCTTTATCATATTTTTCCCTTCAATTTTTTAATTTTTGTATAATTTATTAATTAATTTCTTGCATGTTTTATTACTATTTGCAGAAGAATCTGCAGCCATCAGTGCCACAATTTGCCCAGGTTATCGAAATCCTTTTATTTTTATAACTCAAAATATTAAGTTTTTGCAAGTCTTATTGGGTAATATGTTTTTTATAAATATTTTCCTATTTAAATTTGTAAGTTTTCTTATACTTTTTTTTCTTTTTTTTGCAAACAACCAGGAAAAACAACTTTGTGAGATTGATTTAAGCAAGACTCATCCAGTTGAATGATTTTCAGTGCCACATATTATCAGTTTTAATTCTCCTCAGGTGTGGTAGTGTTCTATATTTATATAAGTTTGTAACAAGCATATCATTATTCTCTTACTGATTAATAAGAGATATATTTTTGCTGAAGATGTCCGATCCAAATACTAGTGAAGAGTTTAACTCCACACCATTATATTCATTAAAAGAGCAGCATATTGAAACAAGTTGGATGCAATTACTACAGGTAGGGACACCTTATCTAACATATCTATATTTTATTTCTTACAAGTATGCTTATTTTTTGTTTTTTTATATGTATAGCAACAGCACTCAATCAAGCCTCAAGGATTTGAAAGGCATTCTTTGAATAATTTCATTCCTGAAGTCCAACAAGAGAAAGCCAGTGAAGAATATGATGATGTATGTGGTTAATTCATATTGCTAAAGCCGTAGTGCAATCTGGTTTTATAATCTTATGATGTTTGAGTTTAGACAAATACTGAATATGTTGTTTGGTTTATTTTAATTACTAGCTACTATATTAAATTGAGTTGTTATTTTAATTTAATCTAGTATTGCATTTGAGATGAGAGAATTCAACATGAAGTCTTATATATACATAATCATATTTCATTATTTGTTATAACCAAGATTTTTAAATCATGATTCATGAATTTGAGGAATTTCTAAAAGTTTGGCTATGAAGAGCAAAACTATAGTGACCAACCGCTGGAGATAGAAACCAGCAAATTCGAACTAAGACAATTCACCAAGTGAAACAAGTGAAAATATTTTTATCTTGATCGACCTTGTAAATGAATTTTGTGATAATTTCTCCTTAAACAAGAAGTCAAAAGTGTATGCAATAACATGTTCAGGAGTTAGAATTGATCCTCTTAAGAAAAAAATCGCGTTATGGATAATTGAAATGAACTTAGAAATTTCTGTTTTAACATAATGCAATGTGGCTTTGAATAACAATAACAGTGAAGATTTATAAATAATAACAGACATTTTAAAAAAATTACTATTGGAACTTCATTTACTTTTACACCTCAAATCCAGGTATAATTTGTAGAAATACATCAACAGAGCTCTAGAAGAGGATTTCGAAGAATGTTATAATCTAGGAAATATTAATTGGTTATCAATGTATACATATGCAAGAAGAACTTGAAATAATTGTTGCCCCTTGAGTCGAATGAGCTGCTTCATAAATGTTTTACAGTTTTCTGCGCCGACATGGATTCGGTTGAGACAAAGGATATGGAGGTGGAGTCAGTGAATGTTCAATACGGAGCAGATTTGGTGGAGGCCATATTCACTCAAACTTTCAGTAAGAATTCAACGGCAAAATTGAAAAAAAAAAAAACTCAGGAATAAAAAAAAGAATTGAAACAATGTATTATGTATAATTCCTACGATCACAAGGTGTTTGTGAGAATGTCCGAGAGGTGCTGACACATACTATAAATTTATGCTATAATTTAAAATCCAAACCAAATTCAAAATTTTCAGTTTGCAGCGAGTTGGATTTTTTTATTCCATGTACAAAACTAAGAATATAATTGCTCCATCTACGATTACAAATGTGCATCAAGATTTTAATATTTTTATAATAACTCACTAAAGGAACAAAGTGACGTTGGAGTCGTTTCATGAGTTCGTGTACTTCCAAATTTTGCAGTCGATTTAATCAGTAAAAACAATTTTGTATTCTCTAGAGGATTGGGAACAAAGAGCGGTTCTGAAATTTTGAGTTTTTCTTTAAGATATTATCTCCTCATGAATAACGATTTGAATAATCTTGAGACATGAAAGACGCGGTTGAAATTTGGAAGGATTTTGGAACTTTCCATTCTAACAGATTCTTGTAGTATAGACGGTGTTAAGTAGCACCGTTAGTGTAATCTCATCTAATCTAAGATGTCACTCATCCGGATGATACAACACAAAATGTAACACCATCAGTGCAATAGAAGATTTCAATTGTTCTTCTAGACGTCCGCACTCGAAGGAAAAAAGAAGTTGTGAGTGCAATAGAAGATTTTCTTGTTTTAAAAAAACAAGAAAATCTATAATCTGTTGGGATAGGTTGTCGCGTGATAACCTCATTGAAGAAAGCTTGGCGTTTATATGGTACGCAAGAGCACCTACACCATGTGATATTGGGCCAATGAAATGGTGAAAGATAAAAA
This sequence comes from Perilla frutescens, assembly GCA_026008535.1. Lineage (NCBI taxonomy): Eukaryota > Viridiplantae > Streptophyta > Magnoliopsida > Lamiales > Lamiaceae > Perilla > Perilla frutescens. Next base: position 55,836,359 of record BRKX01000003.1, read on the forward strand.
AAAAAATCTTCGAATGGGTCCTTTTTGACAAAACAAATTAAATAATTGGGACATAGCCCATTTTCTGCTCACGTGAGCTTTGGGTGCTCAATTAATTAAAAGGATTTCAAAGCTCAACTTCTTTTAGCCTTTGATAAGAAATTAATTATTAGTTTCTCTAAATTCCAAATTCAAGAATTCATGAACACGAGTATAAAATATCTATAAATTCAAGCTCCAAAAATAAAAGCTCCTTGATACGAGTTGAAATTATCCAATAAATTAAAAATGAAGGCTCCTTGATACGAGTGAAAACTATCTAATAAATCTCAAAATTTGAGACTAATTTATTTCCAAGGCAAATTGTCTATGAACAAGTCTCAAGGGGACATTTGTAGACGGATAAATTTTAATGGCTAAATTAAATTATGCCATGTAAATAATTAAATATGAAATTATATCATTGATTTATATTTTAGGAATTTAATTAAATTAATTCCTAAATTAAATAAATAGATATTGATATTTAATAGATGGAGATAAAGATTTAAATATCAAATTATTTATTTATATTTTAGGAATTTAATTAAATTAATTCCTAAATTAAATAAATAGATATTGATATTTAATAGATGGAGATAAAGATTTAAATATCAAATTATATCATTTATTTATATTTTAGGAATTTTAATTAAATTAATTCCTAAATTAAATAAATAGATATTGATATTTAATAGATGGAGATAAAGATTTAAATATCAAAGTATATCTTATTTATATTTTCGGGATTTACATGAATTAATTCCTAAATTAAATAAATAAATATTGATATTTAACTGCGTGGATAATCTCGACCAATCAGGAGTCGACAAATGTCAAATTTGTGCAGAAATCAATGATTTGATAAAGATAAGTCCAAAACATTGAGGAGCCAATCAAATCGCGCCACCTCAGCTCTATTTCTCTCTCCTTACATCTATAAATAGAGGTCATATGGAGAATGAAAATCACACCAGAATTCATTTGAAGAGTTCAAGAATTTGAGAAGAAGTTCCACAAGTAAAGTTCTCTCAGATATTCAAGGCGTTCTTGCGGCATTCAAAGGCGTTCTTCACCAAAATCATCCCGAAGACGGCGTTTGATCCACAAGCATGACAGTTTAAAGCGTTCTGCCCCAAATTCAAGCGACGTTCAAAGGCGTTCTTCACCAAAGTCATCCCGAAGACGGCGTTTGATCCACAAGCGAAGCAGTTTAATGCGTTCTGCACCAAATTCAACCCAAAGTCAGTGTTTGATCCGGAAACAAGGCATTGACCCTCCGAATTAATGTTGTCAAAAGACCAAAGACCAAGTCAAAGAAGATCGAGGAAATAAATCTTCCCCAAAAACTTCGAAAACTGTTTGAAGATCGTTCATAGAGTGATTAATCAGAGGAGAAATAGAGATTGGATCCAAAATACAAATTTGATCCGAAAATATTTTATTTGTACACTGTTTTGTATTTTATTAAATTAAATACAAAAATTTGTGTTACAATTACTACAAACGTTGTATACGAACAAGTGTTGCATAATTTATAATATAACATTTTGATTGTAGTAGTTTATTAATTATTTAAAATATATTATAATATTGTGTGTATGTATATAAATATATATATGTGTGTGTAATCAAACAATTATTTCTTTTATCGATTGTCAATTTAACTCATTTTAGATTCAGAATAATAATTGTTAGGTATTAAAAAAAGATAACAGGACAAATGAAAAACGATATGAACTTATTAAGTAAAATTTCAATTATCTATAAAATATGAATATGTGATATTTACATTAAATAATACTCCTTCCGTTTCGAAATGTTTGTTGTTTTAGGTTTTTTTATCTAGAATTAACAATTAATTTTGTGGATAAATATACCCATCCCTCATATATGCTATAAAATCTAGTTCATCTATATTTTCTTAAAAAATAACAACATTTTCTCTCTCCATATATTTTTCTCTCTCCATTTTGTTAGAATCAAGAAATTTTGTAGGATTTGAGAGGGTTAAAATTGAGAGAGAGGATGTCAAATTATAAAAAACAACAAACGTTTTGAAACAAAATAAAAAACCTAAAACAACAAACATTTCGAAACAAAAGGAGAATATAATAACTGATTTTGAGTCCATAAATGAACACGTGCGTTGCAAGGGAGGAAATCTAGTTTCTCTATAAAAACAAAGTAAGATCTCCCCAAAAAAAGTAAAAGATGTATTGAGAGGAAATTCAATGCATACCTCACTTCAATTTTAATTATAAATTTCATTTCGAAAATATTGTTATTTCATCTGAAATCCACACACATTGGAACAATTCTTAAATAAATTAGAGTAGAAGAATCTGCATCATTGGTGTCCAAACTATCACAAACACTTGGACGCATAAATATAAGTCATATTCTAGATGGGTCAATTAAATTCGCGGGTTAATCTGCTTTGATCCAAGTCAACACGGGATTCAAATCAACACGGGTTAACTCGTAAAAAAAAACGTCAAAATTAATATCAACTGTAACACTAAAAAATATTACTCAAAATTCAAAAAGTATTACCCTGTATCCTTAAAAAGTAAGGGATATGCTAGTTGTCTTATACTAATTTATTTAGTTCAAATTGTGAGTTTTTCCATTCCAGTTAATGTTTAGAATTTAGGAGTTTATAGTTTTTTTAGAGTTCATAGTTTTTTAAGGTTCATGGGTTTTTAGTGGGTTTTTAATAATTTTTAGATTTTTAGGGGTTTATTTTGTATTTTTTAGGGTTCATGTTTTTTTTTTAAGTTTTATTAATCTCAATTATGAGTTATATTTAAGTTGGAAAAATTAATTGTCAAACGCATTGCGCGAGTCGCTGAATTTAAAAAAAATCAAATTAATTCACTTTTATTTTAGAATTCACTAATTCCATTTTAAGGTATATATTTATTTCAAAATTATGTTTTTATTTTTCAAATATTGTTTATATTTATTTTGAAAAAATTAAATTAATTATCAAGTGTAAATCACGAGCCCACGCGTTATCGGATTTTAAAAAAGTTAAATTCAAAACTTTTATTTTAGGATTTATTAATTTCATTTTAGAGTATAAATTTATATTTATTTTAATTAAATTAAATCAATTCACTTTAAATTTAGGCAATGTTTGGTATACTGGTACGGATATACCCACATTAATAAAATCTGGATTTCTTTGAAAGATAATTGCGTATTAACTATTTTAATTGTGTGTTTGGTTATTAAGATAAATATACTAAGATTGTTTCACACATCTGTTTGGTATATTATTTTATTTGGTAGACTAACTTCTGGAATGAGTAAATTAGTTTAGGCAATGTTTGGTAGCCCAGATAAAGGCATATATACTAAAATTGCTACGCCAGAAACTGTAACTAAGAGGGGCGTCGGATACATTGTCCAGTCGAATCAGTAAATTACACCCCGAGCCTCGCGTTAGGACCGGGCCTCGCGTGAACGAGCAATGGCTACCAAACACACGGTTCTTGCTGGATACCTTTACTAATATGCCTTTATCCAGGCTACCAAACATTGTCTGAGGGTATAAATTTTTTGGGAAAAAACTTAAAAAGAAACAGAAAATTAAAAAACAAACAAATAAATAAATAGCTCAGGAAAAAAAAAATGACAAACGCGTATCTGATGTTGTCGCATATATGGCATCCTGCGTGCAAGTGCTTCTCCCAAACTATAGGTCAGTAAATGAATTTGATATTCTAAGAGCATCTCCAATGCTAAACACCTATTTGGTGCAGATTCTGCACCAAATAGGTGCAATTTCAGCACCAAATTTTTTTGCAGATCCAATGTTCAGCACCAAATTTTACACCAAATAAGAATATTCTCTTAAAGATTCTATTTTATTTTATGATTGAAATATAAATATGCTTAATGAATTTTTTTTTAAATAATGATTATCCAAAACTAATAACTTTTAATTATATACTTTCAAAAAAATATACCATTAAAAAATTATGTACTATTAAAAAAATTATAACATATAATGTGTTTGTAATATTATCATTTGTTGGCTCCTCAACAATTGGAGCCGATATTTCATCTCGTTCCTCAAATGGAGCACTTATATCACGCTCAAACGATTTCGGTTAATATTATAATTATCTTAGAGGATCTAAAAATGATTTTTGATGTGTTTTTTCATATAGTTTTAGTTATTTGTAGTGTGTTTTTAAGTTAATTTTTAGTAATTTATAATATATGGGACTTCATTCTATCCATTATGTTTAATTAATTTTGCTTTTATTGAAAGTATTTTTTTATTTAGATGATTTATAATTTAAATTAAGTGAATATATAATTTATAAATTAAATTAAATTTATTAAATAATATATTTAATAATGATTTTAAATAATAAAATAATTCATTAAATGTTGTGGACCCATCAGCACCAATTTAGAGCAGAATTTGCGACAACATTGGAGTGAATTTCTGCACCAAATTAATGTTTTAGTCCACCATTGACGTTGGCCTCACAACCAAAAATTGACTAGAATCATCTAAATTTGACTTGGTCAATATTATTTTTTTCTCACACGTTCTTAATTCTTCTAACTTCAGAGTGAGTTCAGCACTAGTTTTCCTACTATTTAAATTTGAATTCCAAGCTTTTTTTTTTTTTTTAAAAAAAGAGAAAACTGTAATAATTTTTCTAAGTTGGAAAATTCCTTTTGGATTCCGAAATAAGTTTTCATACAAGTAAAATTGCATTTTTAAGGGGAAATTGTATAAGATATCTAGAATTTTACGTCCCATCCTATAAATCAATACACAATAGCTAAATTCCTTTATTTTAAAAAAAAAATATATTGATGTAATACGATCTCTCTGTGGAGGATGTTGTAATAATTTTAAACGCGTTATAGATTTTTCTCTTGTTGTCATTGTCGGATTTGCGGAACATCATTGTGTATTCTTGTATTGTATTCAAACTAGTGGACGCCCTTTCTTTTTTCTTCTTTAAAAATTACAAAACCAACCTTTTCTCTCATAAATTCAGCTGATCTTTCCAAAATTCTGCCATAAAAAAAATCCAACTAAACTATAAGAATGATTTTAGTCAGGATGCATTTTAATTCAGCTGATCTTTCCAAAATTATGGCAATTAAAATAGAAAGAAATAAAAAGCAAAAATTATTTTAGGACAAGATTCTTTATTGATTCATTGAGGTGATCTTTCCAAAAGTCTGAGGATTAAAATAGAAACAAATAAAACGCAATAATGATTTTTAGTCAAGATGCTTTATTGATTCATTCAGCTGATCTTTCCAAAATTCTGGCAATTAAAATAGAAACACAAAAAAAGGGGGAAAGAATTAATTTAGGCCTCACCAGCTTTATCCTTAACATCGTTATCCCTTAACTAAAAAACCCCCTTTACCCACTTTGTTACACACATTCAAGAAATACTCACTATGTCTAATATATCCCTACTTTTTCAATTTTCAATGTATTCCAAGGTGGGTCCTCTCACTTTTCAGAAATTGTAAGTAGAAGTACTCATTTTTCAGCTCAAATCAGACTAATAAATATGTAAAGTGATTCCTCACGTGTGTTCTCGAACCTCGGAAAATGAAATACCGCTCGAAACCCATAATTTTAATACGAGCGGTATCTCAGTGGTATTGCAAGGGAACCGAAATAGAGTTGAAATATTTCAATACCGTCCATATTATACATTCGGCGGTATGCGAGCGGTATCACATTATACCGGTCAGTATTCGAGCGGTATCACATTATACCGACCGGTATTCGAGCGGTATCACATTATACCGGCCGATATGTGAGCGGTATGACATTATACCATTTTACGGACAATTGCCCGAAAAAAAGTAGTGAATATAATTCCAAATTGAAAAAAACAATGGATTTAATTGAGAGGGAATTATATGATGATCCATATATGGTTTTAAAGGTATTTGATTATATGATTCAACTAAAAAAAAATTTCGACAAAATTATATTCATGAAAAAAGTTATGACCGTTTTACGAACGAGTACCCGAAAAACAGGTCACGAACATTGTACCAAATTGAAAATATCATCGACTTTGATTGGAATGGAATTAGATTATGAGTAATACCTTGTTGGAAAGCTAGTCGAGTCTAGTTTTCAGCAAAAAAAGAATTTTCAAAAAATATTAACCGAGGAGAAAGTTATGACCGTTTTAGTGACAATTGCCAGAAAATTTGAAATCACGCTTGGCTACCGCCCACAAGCGGTATACGAGCGGTATCCTCAGTTTTCTCTCGATTTTTTGTCCAAAATCATTGAATTCAACTGTAGGATATCATTACCGATCGGTATTCGAGTGGTATGCCATTATACCGGCCGATATGTGAGCGGTATGACATTATACCGTTTTACGAATGATTGCCCGAAAAAAGTAGGGAATCCAATTTCAAATTGAAAAAAAATAATGGATTTAATTGAGAAGGAATTATATGATGATCCATATATGGTTTGAAAGGTATTTGATCATATGATTCAACAAAAAAGTAATTTCGACAAAATTATATTCATCAAAAAAGTTATGACCGTTTTAGGAACGAGTACCCGAAAAACTGGTCACGAACATTGTACCAAATTGAAAAAATCACCGATTTTGATTGGAATGGAATTAGATTATGAATAATACCTTGTTGGAAAGCTATTCGAGTCTAGTTTTCAGCAAAAAAAGAATTTCCAAAAAATATTAACCGAGGAGAAAGTTATGACCGTTTTAGTGACGATTGCCAGAAAATTTGAAATCACGCTCGGCTACCGCCCACAAGCGGTATACGGGCGGTATCGTCAGTTTTCTCTCGATTTTTTGCCCAAAATCATTGAATTTAACTGTAGGATATCATTACCGATCGGTATTCAAGCGGTATGCCATTATACCGGCCGATATGTAAGCGGTATGACATTATACCGTTTTACGGATGATTGCCCGAAAAAAAGTAGCGAACCGAATTCCAAATTGAAAAAAATAATGAATTTAATTGATAAGGAATTATATGATGATCCATATATGGTTTGAAAGGTATTTGATCATATGATTCGACAAAAAAGTAATTTCGACAAAATTATATTCATCAAAAAAGTTATGACCGTTTTAGGAACGAGTTCCCGAAAAACAGGTCACGAACATTGTACCAAATTGAAAAAATCACCGACTTTGATTGGAATGGAATTAGGTTATGAGTAATACCTTGTTGGAAAGCTATTCGAGTCTAGTTTTCAGCAAAAAAAGAATTTCCAAAAAATATTAACCGATGAGAAAGTTATGACCGTTTTAGTGACGATTGCCAGAAAATTTCAAATCACGCTCGGCTACCGTTAACGAACGGTATACGGGCGGTATCGTCAATTTTCTCTTGAAAATCAATAATAAATTGAAAGATTACATTGTAGTTTGATATTCAAGTCATATAGGATGGATAATTTAATTCAATACACCTCTAATTGGCGTGGGAATTCACAATACCGCTGAGGAGGCGCAATACTGCCCGGATATCGCCCACAATACCGTCGGACGGTATCCAAGCATGATTCGGGGCATAAAGCGGTATTCGTTTTGTCCTATCATAGTCTTGTTATAAATTCAATCCAAAGAACTCCTAAAATGAAGGAGTATGTAATTTAAAAAGTAATTAAATATTCCCCTACTTCTTTTCCTATCTCATTATAAAAGTAGTGTACTCACAAGTGTATAATTCAAGCTTTCAATTATAAGACCGATTATCACTTGCAATACTACACTAATGTCTCAAGAGTGTAGTGCTAATGTCTCAAGAGTATAGTACTTGGCATCACAAGTGGAAAATCAATAATAAATTGAAAGATTACATTGTAATTTGATACTCAAGTCATATAGAATGGATAATTTAATTCAATACACCCTAATTGGCGTGGAAATTCACAATACCACTGAGGAGACGCAGTACCGCCCGGATACCGCCCACAATACCGTCGGACGGTATCCAAGCATGATTCGGGGCATAAAGCGGTATTCGTTTTGTCCTATCATAGTCTTGTTATAAATTCAATCCAAAGAACTCCTAAAATGAAGGAGTATGTAATTTAAAAAGTAATTAAATATTCCCCTACTTCTTTTCCTATCTCATTATAAAAGTAGTGTACTCACAAGTGTATAATTCAAACTTTCAATTATAAGACCGATTATCACTTGCAATACTACACTAATGTCTCAAGAGTGTAGAGCTAATGTCTCAAGAGTATAGTACTTGGCATCACAAGTGGAAAATCAATAATAAATTGAAAGATTACATTTTAATTTGATACTCAAGTCATATAGGATGGATAATTTAATTCAATACACCCTAATTGGCGTGGAAATTCACAATACCGCTGAGGAGACGCAGTACCGCCCGAATACCGCCCACTGTACCATCGGGCGGTATCCAAGCGTGATTCGGGGCATAAAGCGGTATTCGTTTTGTCCTATCATAGTCTTGTTATAAATTCAATCCAAAGAACCCCTAAAAATGAAGGAGTGTGTAATTTAAAAAGTAATTAAACATTTCTCTACTTCTTTTCCTATCTCATTATAAAAGTAGTGTACTCATGAGTGTATAATTCAAACTTTCAATTACAAGACCAATGATCACTTGCAATACTACACTAATGTCTCAAGAGTGTAGAGCTAATGTCTCAAGAGTATAGTACTTGGCATCACAAGTGGAAAATCAATAATAAATTGAAAGATTACATTGAAATTTGATACTCAAGTTATATAGGATGGATAATTTAATTCAATACACCCTAATTGGCGTGAGAATTCACAATACCGTTGAGGAGGCGCAGTACCGTCCGAATACCGCCCACGATACCGTCGGGCGGTATCCAAGTGTGATTCGGGGCATAAAGCGGTATTCGTTTTGTCCTATCATAGTTTTGTTATAAATTCAGTCCAAAGAACTCCTAAAAATGAAGGAGTATGTAATTTAAAAGGTAATTAAACATTCTCCTACTTCTTTTCCTATCTCATTATAAAAGTAGTGGACTCACGAGTGTATAATTCAAGCTTTCAATTACAAGGCCAATGATCACTTGTTTTACGAACGATTGCCCTAAAAAAGTAGCGAATGTGATCCCAAATTGAAAAAAAATAGATTTGATTGAGAAGGAATTATATGATGATCGATATATGGTTTGAAATATATTTGATTATATGATTCAACTAAAAAAGAATTTCGACAAAATAATATTCATGAAAAAAGTTATGACCGTTTTACGAACGAGTACCCAAAAAAGGGGTCACAAACATTGTACCAAATTGAAAAAATCACCGACTTTGATTAGAATGGAATTAAATTATGAGTAATACCTTGTTGGAAAGCTATTCGAGTCTAGTTTACAGAAAAAAAAGAATTTCCAAAAAATATTAACCGAGGAGAAAGTTATGACCGTTTTAGTGACGATTGCCAGAAAATTTAAAATCACGCTTGGCTACCGCCCACGAGCGGTATCATCAGTTTTCTCTCGATTTTTTGTCTAAAATCATTGAATTTAACTATAGGATATCATTGTAGGCTCTTATGAGTCATAATATCTTATTTTATCGCAATTCCTCATTAACAAGAATGAAAATAATATCGTAGGCTAAATGATGAGAGCGGTGTGGAATTTCCAATATGAAAAAGATTTGCGAGTAACAAAAGTATATGTTATGCCTTGAAAAACCTATAATATTCGAATAATAACATATTTTCATGAGAAAGAATAGTAGAGTGAAGCTAATGTACGCGGGAGTTAGGAACGAGATTGAAAACGTATTTCTAGCCAAAACAATATGTAATGAATTTTGTCCGAATTAGAAAAATAAAATTAATTTTATTTCCAAACAACTAAGTGATGATCCCTACATGTTTGGAAATATAATTAAGTCTATATTTCAAATAAAAATAATTTTTAGTAAATATTATCCGTGTCGAAAGTTATCACCATTTTACGAACGATTGCCCAAAAAAAAAGTTGCGAATGTAATCCCAAATTGAAAAAAATAATGGATTTCATTGAGAAGGAATTATATGATGATCCATATATGGTTTGAAAGGTATTTGATTATATGATTCAACTAAAAAAGAATTTCGACAAAATAATATTCATGAAAAAAGTTATGACCATTTTACGAACGAGTGCCCGAAAAACGGGTCACGAACATTGTACCAAATTGAAAAAATCACCGACTTTGATTGGAATAGAATTAGATTATGAGTAATACCTTGTTGGAAAGCTATTCGAGTCTAGTTTTCAGCAAAAAAAGAATTTCCAAAAAATATTAACCGAGGAGAAAGTTATGACCGTTTTAGTGGCGATTGCCAGAAAATTTGAAATCACGCTCGGCTACCGCCCACGAGCGGTATACGGGCGGTATCGTCAGTTTTCTCTCGATTTTTTGCCTAAAATCATTGAATTTAACTGTAGGATATTATTGTAGGCTCATATGAGTCATAATATTTTATTTTATCGCAATTCCTCATTAACAAGAATGAAAGTAATATCGTAGGCTAAATGATGAGAGCGGTGCGGAATTTCCAATATGAAAAAGATTTGTGAGTGACAAAAATATATGTTATACCCCGAAAAACCTATAATATTCGAACAATAACATATTTTCATGAGAAAGAATAGAAGAGTGAAGCTAATGCACGTGGGAGTTAGGAACGAGAGTGAAAATGTATTTCTAGGCCAAACAATACGTAATGAATTTTGTCCGAATTAGAAAAATAAAATTAATTTCATTGTCAAACAACTAATCTATGGTCCATACATGTTTGGAAATATATTTAAGTCTATATTTCAACTAAAAAATAATTTTGAGTAAATATTGTCCATGTCGAAAGCTGTCACCGTTTTACGAACGATTGCAAAAAAAAAAAGTAGTGAATGTGATCTCAAATTGAAAAAAACAATGGATTTGATTGAGAATGAATTATATGATGATCCATATATGATTTAAAGGTATTTGATTTTACGATTCAACTAAAAAATAATTTCGACAAAATTATATTCATGGAAAAAGTTATGGCCGTTTTACGAACGAGTGCCTGAAAAATAGATCACAAACATTGTACCAAATTGAAAAAATCACCGACTTTGATTTAGATGGAATTAGATTATGAATAATACCTTGTTAGAAAGCTAGTCGAGTCTAGTTTTTAGCAAAAAAAGAATTTCCAAAAAATATTAACCGTGTAGAAAGTTATGACCGTTTTAGTGACGATTGCCAGAAAATTTCAAATCACGCTCGGCTACCGCCCACAAGCGGTATATGGGCGGTATCGTCAATTTTCTCTCGATTTTTTGCACAAAATCATTGAATTTAACTATAGGATATCATTGTAGGCTTGTATGAGTCATAATATCTTATTTGAGCGGTATTACATATATAATGTAATACCGTTACAATACCGGCCGGTATTCGGATGAAATCTGTAGAATACCGGCTGGTATAATGTAATACCGCTGGAATACCGGCCGGTATCAGGTTCGGTAATCCAGCGATATTATATAATACCGCCCGTCGTAATACCGACCGGTATTAGGATGAAATCTATACAATACCGGTCGGTATAATGAAATACCGTTACAGTACCGGCCGGTATAATGTAATACTGCTGGATTACATAATACCGCTCGCGTATCGATCGGTAAATCCAATATCGCCTGAATACCGGCCGGTATAGTGTAATGCCGCTGGAAAACTGTCCGGTATTAGATCCGGGATTTGTGCAATGATTTTTCCAGCCAATGAGAAGTCGTCCTTGTCACATGTTTCTGTTACTTTTCAATCAATTATTATGTAATTATTATGTACTTTTGTCATGGTTTTTAGCACAATAAAGTACACTTGTGTAAGAAAGGTGTAAGAGATCACTTTTTAAGGGTATTTTAGGGACTTTACACTAAAGGTGGGTAATTCTTGAATGTGGGTAAGGAGGTGGGTAAAAGGGGTTTTTTGTTAAGGGATATGGGTAGTTTCATATATTTACACTTGATGTAATACGATCTCTCTGTGGAGGATGTTGTAATATTTTTAAACGCGTTATAGATTTTTCTCTTGTTGTCATTGTTGGATTTGCGGAACATCATTGTGTATTCTTGTATTGTATTCAAACTAGTGGACGCCCTTTCTTTTTTCTTCTTTAAAAATTACAAAACCAACCTTTTCTCTCATAAATTCAGCTGATCTTTCCAAAATTCTGCCATAAAAAAAATCCAACTAAACTATAAGAATGATTTTAGTCAGGATGCATTTTAATTCAGCTGATCTTTCCAAAATTATGGCAATTAAAATAGAAAGAAATAAAAAGCAAAAATTATTTTAGGACAAGATTCTTTATTGATTCATTGAGGTGATCTTTCCAAAAGTCTGAGGATTAAAATAGAAACAAATAAAACGCAATAATGATTTTTAGTCAAGATGCTTTATTGATTCATTCAGCTGATCTTTCCAAAATTCTGGCAATTAAAATAGAAACACAAAAAAAGGGGGAAAGAATTAATTTAGGCCTCACCAGCTTTATCCTTAACATCGTTATCCTGTAGTATGACGCCAGAAAAGAGTGTCCGAAAACAGAATAAGGCAAGAAAAGTGCGTAAAGTGAGGAGAAAAAAGACATTAAAATAATTGGAATTTGTGCCATCAAACCACTCTTCTACACATGGAGAAACGCCCATATCCCACACATGTATACGTACAATGCTTACAAGGCTTTGAGTAGATGATGACTACTTCTCTCTCCTATATAATCTTACTACCCTTTTCTGCAACAGGAGTGAGAAAATAGGAGGAATTCTTATCCGGGCTCTCAAGAGAGAGAGAGAGAGAGAGAGAGAGAGAGAGAGGCTTAATTCTGCAGTGGGATTTTAGTTTGGAGGAAGATGTTGGAAGGGAAAGCTTTGATAGAGGACACAGATATGCCATTGAAGATGCAGATCCAAGCAATGGCCTTTGCTTCTCAGGCTTTGGATCTCCACGATGTTTTCGACTGCAAATCGATTGCAGCCTACATCAAAAAGGTTTGATTTTTTTTTTTTTACAGTGAGATAGATGTCTTTTTCTGATGTTGGTTAATGTGGAATTATTTCAAGATTTTGTTTTTAATTAGAGATGGATATTTCACAGGAGTTTGACAAGAAGTATGGGAGTGGATGGCAGTGTGTGGTGGGATCCAACTTTGGGTGTTTTTTCACACACACCAAAGGGAGCTTCATATACTTCACACTAGAGACTCTCAACTTTCTCATCTTCAAAGGTGCTTCTTCCCCTTAAGAGAGAGAGAGAGAGAGAGAGGATTTGGAGGTTGTAGAGAGAGAAGGTGTAGTGTAGCATTTGGTCTTTCCACGTTAGGACTATAGAATAGAAGACAAAATTGGTGTTGATTTTCTTGAACTATTGTGTTTCTTGAGGAACTCCTTTTGATTTTCCTCAGATGTAGAAGCTTAGGTTGTACAAATATTATGATGTACTACTACTTCTGGGCTTTGTCCATGAAATCTTAAGAAAGAAATTTAACATATTCTTGCAACTTACAAACTACTACAATGTTATCGCATTCCCAAATGGAGAGCTCCAGAAATCATTTATTTAAAAAAAATGACACAGATAGAGGAGTGTTATCTAGATAAGATAAAGCTGAATGTTCTTCTGGATAAATTCAATAGTAGTTGCAACTTGCAACGTCAAGAATCCTAGGTTTTAGTCATGTAATGTGCACCATTTTTCACCTATCTATCTTGATGTTTTTCACTTTTTCCCCACCCCTTTCAATGAATCTTAATGGAGCAATCCCATAATTTTATAAACATTTGATTTTAACAATATACATGTACTTTTTTATGCAAAGCAGAAGCACTTGTCAAATTGGATTAAGATTCTAGCTAGTTTTTTGGAGCCTCTGATTATAAATATGAAAAGAAAGTTGTAGATATAAGCGCCTTTGTTTTGTCTGTGATAAAATAATGAACTGTATTCTTTCTGGAAAAATAGCAGAATATTTTTCTTGTCTTTAAAGTTTCACATGGCACAACTAATTGCTTTGTCAGCACGAATCTTTAACAAATGCGTTAGGTAAGCTTACAATAGTCTATTAAAGTAATGACCTATAGCATATAGGGTTGTTACGTGGGAAAATTCGACTTTATATAAATAAACAAGATTCCCTCAATGGAAGCCATAGTTGTGTTTTCGAGCTTGTCAAATAGGTGTCCAATGTAGATTCCAATTCCAATTCCAATTCCAAGTGGGCACGACCTCCTTATTTTCCTTGTTCCATGCTACTCTACGTGGTTTGATCTTAAATCATTAATTCTCCGCCAAGTAATTCGTGCGGCGTGGGATTCAAATTCAAACAAATTGTGATAATGGAGGCATATAAAGATTCACATAACCCACTCAAATCAACAGTTTGGATCTCCTATTATTATTCGATCCAATCTTGTTCTTGTGTTCAGTTGCTACTAACTACCATGTATATCATCACTATAGTCATCTTGTTTGTCAAACCAAAGAAATCCTGACTCCCTACATACATACAGACATACTCATATTCAAACTAACAACAGAATGCATGCATATACAGATATACTTACTGTCAATGCCAACATTTCCCTATAACAAGATCTCGAATACCAAATAATAATGGTAGGTATATAAGTGCATTACATGAAAGTGGAGCTGATAAACATACCTGAGCAACCTTGGCACGACTATCAGACAACTGGATTAAGCAACGGCTTGTTTGAAAAATGTGCTTCAAGATTTTCAATGACAAGGTCTGCCAATCTCTTGCGAGTTTCAAATGTGCTGGCTCCAACATGTGGTGAGAGGACCACATTATCTAGACCAATGAGTAGATCAGGTACTTGAGGTTCGTGTTCCAACACATCTAGCCCGGCTCCTCCCAACCGGTGTTCAGCAAGAGCAGAGATCAACTCAGCTTGATCAATGTGAGAGCCTCTTGCAATGTTGACTATAATCCCATCTCTACCCAATGCATCAATCACACCACGATTGACAATGTGATGAGTTTCATCTGTTAGTGCACACGACACAACGAGGATCTGGGAGTGTGATGCCAAGTCCGTGACAGAAGAGTAGTATTTGTATCTTGAATTCAGTTTCGGTGAATGAGAGTGGTAGCCGATTGAACAGCCAAAAGCTTCAGCCCTCTTAGCTATGGCTGATCCAATCCTTCCCAATCCAATAATGCCCACTGATTTCCCACTGAACTGAAGAATTGTGAATGAACTACTACTTCATCAATCGAACACAAAAATCATCACCAGTTTCCCAAGAAAAGACGAATTTGCAATAAAACAATCACAAGCAATGCTTCAAAATGCCTCTTCTAAATTGATTTGCTAAATAACAAGGTCCGTGAACAACTCTGTTAAAAAGCCATTAAACTATTCAACTTCAGTTCAAAATTCATCATTTCCTTTAGCCCTTTTCCTTAAAAAAATTAAAACAAAAACAAAAATTATTAATTGAATTCCAGCAACTGTAAATAGCAGGAATTGATATGTTAGTGAAACAGAAAATACCCAAATTTCACAAATATTGGTAAAAATTGAAGAAAAAAAAATCACCTTTGCCGTCAACTTGAAATCAGCATTCTTCCACTGACCCCTCCTGATGAACTCGTCGGCCGCAGAAATCCGCCGCGAAGTGGCCAAAATGAGCAGAATCGCCATGTCGGCCACCTCATCCGTCAAGGCGTCGGGAGTGTAAGTTACCCTAATGCCCCTCTTCCTGCACCTATCCAAATCAATCTTGTCGAGGCCGGAGCTGTGGCTGGCGACGATCTCCAGGAGCGGCAGCGCGTCGATGATCTCGGCATCGGCGCCCTGCACACCGTTGCACACCACCGCCTTGATCGAGCTAGAGTGCTTTCCGAGGAACTCGCGGTGGAGATGCGGCGGCGATTCCCAGAGTCTGAAAAGGGCGTAACGTTTGGAGAGCTCTTGCTGGAGGTACGGCGACAGCGGGCGGAGCAGGAGAACGCCGATTTGATTTGAAGCCGTTTCCATTTTTTGGGGGAGATCGTTGATATCTGTTGGGTTTCGCGGGTTTTTGTGGAATAAAATTTGAATACTAGAAGGAAAAACTACTACACCCTCCTCCATGAAATGTTGTTTTAGAATTTTATTTTTGTGTGAAAATATTTTCACACCATTTTTTCAATTTTAATCCTACAAATATATGGAGAGAGAATTTTTTTTTGCTAATATAAATATACGAAGTGAGAAAATTTTGCTAATTTTTTAAGAAAATATAAGGGAATAAGATTTTATTTGATATAGAAGGAAGTGATATATTAGTCTAAAAAAATAATTATTAATTCTAGATTAAAATCTTAAAACAACAAATATTATGAAACGGAGGAAATAGTATTTAATAAGAAATTGATTGAATTTACTACAAAACAGATGGTTTTTTAGGGAAAAATCTGATGAGTATATAAATTCAAATAAAACACTATTTTGTTCCCTCGTACTAATATTTTTAGGATTAAATCTCTATTTTATTTGGTTAAAATGAGAGCTTCATAATATCAATTTGATTAAAATCAAGCCAAAATACTATTTTGGATCCCTACTATCAGAGGGACTTAATTTTAATAAAATTGATAATACAGGAACCCCAATTCAAAACGAAAAATGGGTTTTAAATAAATAAATAAAAATTTATTAGAAAAACAATTTGTTAAAAAACTATTGTTCTGCTTTTTTATTTAAACTAGTGCAGATCACGTGCGTTGCACGTAAATTGTATGTTTTTTTTACTAAAATATGTAAAATTAAAAGTTCTTTTGAAAGTCTAAAATTTAAAATTATAAGTTATATTACAATTAGAAAATATTAATAAATAATTAGAGTAAGAATATATATATATATATATATTAGTAACATTAAAATGAATTCTTTATCTAAAACTATATATATATAGGATATATATATATATAGGATATAGATCAAACAGGGACTAACCCTTGGTGTGAAAACTAGGGACAATTTACAATCGTTGGATCCGATGAGATGGACGGTTAGATTTAGGTATATTTTCTTTTTTTTTACACATTTTTTTAATTTAAAATTAGTGGTAAGGCTAATGATGTAATTTATTAAATAACCTGTACATCCCATATCTTTCAAAATCATAACCGTCCTTAGAAAACGGTTTGTTGAAACCGTAGGTTTTATTTGTAACCATTATTTTGTTTATTTGGTTTGTATTTGTTTTGTCTTTCTTTATTGTTTTCTTGTACATGAAGAAATTCGGTTGAGATATTCAAGGGAGGCTGTTATGCTTAACTAAATCCAGGTTGACTGTGTCAATGGTTGTTATGGAAGTTGCAGCAGGCTTGCGGCGCAAATTTAGGACTAAAGAGATCAAGTTGTTATTTGGAGTAGAGACCAAGTTTTATGTTTTATATAAATAGGGATCAGTTGTATTGTGATAGATACGGATTCTTAGAGAGATATATTCAGATTATAGATCGAGTTTTTGTATTCTGCAGATTTTCTACTAGATTTGGTTAAGACAACTTTAGTCTCAACTTTCTGTGAAGGAAGAGATAAAGTGTCTTAATATTTTAGTTAGTGTTTGTCTAATAGTGTTTTTGTAATTCACATATTCTATACAGTGAAGATTTCGCCCTGAGGCATTTCGCGAGGTTATAGAAATATAATCTCGTGAAAATTTCAATCCGTTGTTCTATTTCTAAATTTCCGCTGCGTATGCAAAGTTGTTCCAACTTTGGAGCCAACTTTGATCACAACTCTGTTAAAACCGAGAGTTCGGTTTCTTCAATTGGCATCGAGAGCAGACACTTGATACACTAAGTGGTGATCTTGTTTTCGTAAGCACAATGGATTGCACGAACCCGTTGTTCAACAAACCTCCAGTGTTAGATGGCATGAACTATTCCTTTTGGAAAGTTCGGATGAGAGCATGCATCAAGTCGATTGATGCAAGAGCATGGAACGCAGTTCAAAAAGGATGGGTACACCCCAAGACCGTGGATGCTGAAGGTGATGTATGTCGCACTCCTCAATCTGAATGGACCAGAGAACAAAATGAAGAAGCCACGTTCAACGACAAAGCGCTTAATGCGATTCAATCCTCCTTGGATGTTCAAATGTTCAAACTCATAAGGAATTGTGAGACGGCCAAGGAAGCATGGGATATACTCCAGCAGCATTGCGAAGGTGATATTGGAATTAAAGAATCAAGGCATCGGATTCTCATCACGAAGTTTGAAAACCTGAAGATGGAGGATGATGAAACCGTTGGAGACTACTGCAACAAGTTGCTTGAGATAGCAAATGAATGCACTGATCTTGGTGATCCGATCACAAACAAAAGGTTAGTCTCAAAAGTTTTGAGGATGCTAACACCTCGTTTTGACATGAAGGTAGTTGCAATTGATACGGCTTCAAACACTGGGCACCTGGACTTTACTAAACTAATGAATGATTTGAAGACCTTCGAGATGGAATTGAATGAAAAAGGTGGACATAAGAAAAAGGGAATTGCCTTGACTGTCGGGACAACTTCAAAGTCAACCTCAACTTATGATGAAGAAGAGAATGAAGATCTTGAAGAAATCAATGAAAAGAATCCTGACTATGCACTTCTTACCAGAAGACTTAACACTCTCATTCGAGCTAGTAGAGGAAAACAACAAAAGGGAGGTGGTGAACAACGCAAGCTTCGAAATGATTCTTCCGGATCCTTGGTTCTCTATGAAAAATTAAACACACCTGGAAAGGAAACAAAGATCATAAAGCGTGCTGCATCAGACCATTTCAGACCAAAGGAAGTGAAAGACTTCTCAACTGTTCAATGTTATGAGTGCAAAGGATATGGGCACTTTGCAAATGAGTGTCCAAATACTTTTAGAAAACTTGGAAAACAAGTTAATTTCCTATCTCTTAGTGACAGTGAGCTAGACACTTCAGGGATTTATGTAGAAGAGATACCAGATGATACACCAAATGAGCACGCAACCTTAACTGCAGTATGTACTGAAGAGAATAAGACTAGTTACACTGAAGTTGAGATAACTTCTGAAAGGTATGATGAGTCTTATTACAAAACTCTATTTTGTTTCAACACTATTATAACTACTGCAGATGAGGAGGAAGAAGTCTCTGAAGAAGAAACATTGGAGTTACTGATAAAGATGTAGGGACTCTACAAAGAGTTATACGTAAAGTGGAGCAAACAGTGCAAAGTGGTGGAATCACTTAATGAGGAAAGTACTATCCAGAAGGCGTTACTGGCAAAGCTGGAAGTAATGCTGACAAAGAAAGACGCTGAGATTGACAACATAAGGATCCAGCTTAACCATGCAAATGAGACCTTCAAAAGGCTCAACACTGGTACTTCCAAGCTAGATGAGGTTCTTGCTCAAACTCAGGTAACTCCACATGGGATAGGCTATGATAAAAGTATGAAGTCTGCCTTTACACAAATCATGTCTACCCATGGAAAACCATTTGTAAAAGCAACGGAAGCTCCCTCCATCTCGTCCATAAGAAGGAAATGTAGGAGGTGCATATGTCACTACTGTTTTCTTCCGGGTCACATCAAGCCATTCTGTCACAGATTCTTGCAGGAACATCAGAAGAAGATGCATCTGAGGAAACAACTGTCAAATCATGTTCTAGCAGGCAAAGGGAATAAGTCCAAGAAATTGGTATGGAGACGAAAAGTTACCTCCACAGTTACCTGCCAAGTGGTCTTCACTGCATCAACTGTTGATAACCTAACAACTTGGTACTTTGATAGCGGGTGCTCACGCCACATGACAGGTTCTAGATGTTACCTATCAAACTATCAAAGAGTCAATGGTAGCGAAGTAACCTTTGGTGGAGGATCAAATGGCAAGATTGTGGGACGTGGTACCTTGGACAGTCCTGGTCTCCCAAAACTGGCCAATGTATCACATGTTGAAGGACTGACTACAAATCTAATAAGCATCAGTCAACTTTGTGATTACAACTTCAGCGTCATCTTTGATAAAGAAAGGTGCACTGTGATGGACAGCAATGGGAACCATGTGATCTCAGGTGTAAGATCTTCCAATAATATCTATGAGACCAACAGAAACAGTTGTCTAAGTGCGCAGGTGAATGAGGTGCAGCTTTGGCATCAGAAATTGGGACACACCAACTTTCATAACATGAAGAATCTCCAAAGACTAAATGCTATCCTAGGTGTTCCCAAGTTGAACATTGCAAATCCTAGTCTTTGCGGAGATTGTCAAAAAGGAAAACAAGTCAAAACATCGCACCCTGTTGTGACAACTGCTGAGAGACCTTTCTCAACTCAAAGCTGTTTCGAACTTCTACATATGGATCTTATGGGACCAGCTGAAGTTGAAAGCCTCGGAGGTAAATGGTATTCCTTTATGATTGTAGATGATCTATCTAGGTATACTTGGGTAAAATTTTTGAGAAACAAGGGTGAAACATATGATTCCTTCTTGGAGTTATATGCTAAGATCAAAAATTTTTACCACGCTTGTATCAAGAGACTAAGATCAGATCATGGGAGGAAATTTGAGAATATTCAACTCCTCAACTTCTGCACGAAAGAAGGAATCCATCATGAGTACACATCACCAAAGACACCCCAGCAAAATGGTATAGCCGAGCGAAAGAATAGAACCCTACAAGAGATGGCAACTGTGATGCTGCATTCAAAGAAGTTGGCCAAACGGTTCTGGGCTGAAGCTTTAAACACTGCATGCCATGGAAGTACAAGTACTACAGAAGCAAAACAAGTTGACCCTGAAGTTGAGCCCACTTCAGACACACCTCCTGATGAACCTGAATCTGATCATGAGCAAGAAGGATCAGATATCACTGTACAAGGGAGTGCTAGAAGGGACCCACCGAAAAGAATTCGTAAAGATCATCCAATAGACCAAGTCATTGGAGATGTTAACGAAGGGGTCCGAACAAGAGGAAAGGCAATTGCCAACTACAAGGAAATGGTAAGGATGGTGTGTTTATCATGTGTCATACATGAAGTTGGCACGATTGTGTTCTTGTCCATGATTGAACCTAAGAATGCTGCTGAAGCCTTGAAGGATGAATTTTGGATTAGTGCAATGCAAGCCGAGTTACTTGAGTTCGTGAGAAACAAAGTCTGGACACTTGTGCCCAGACCTTCTGGAGTAAATGTTATTGGAACTAAGTGGATATTCAAAAATAAAACTGATGAATTTGAGAATATCATTAGAAATAAGGCTCGCTTAGTTGCCCAAGGATATACTCAGGTAGAAGGCATAGACTATGATGAAACTTTTGCCCCGGTTGCACGTATAGAGTCTATTAGGCTTTTATTTGCTATTGCTTGTTATCTCAACATCACTCTTCACCAGATGGATGTTAAAGCAGCTTTTCTCAATGGAGTTTTAAAAGAGGAGGCGTATGTGGAACAACCCAAAGGATTCGAAGATCCAACAAAGACCGATCATGTGTACAAGCTACACAAGGCCTTATATGGACTAAAGAAAGCTCCTAGAGCTTGGTATAGTCGTTTGACCGAATTTTTGCTTGATTTTGGTTTTTACAGGGGACATGCGGACAGGACACTCTTTCTAAAAAGGGAAAATAACTTTCTAACTATAGCTCAAATCTATGTCGATGACATAGTATTTGGGTCAACTAGTGAGAAAGCCTTGAAGGAATTTGTGGAAGCCATGTCTACCTCTTTCAAGATGAGTATGGTTGGTGAACTTAGCAACTTTCTCGGACTTCAAGTCAAGCAAAAGGAGAATGGAGTGTTCGTCTCTTAGACGAAATATGCAAAGAATCTCGTGAAGAAGTTTGGATTAGAAACTGCAAAGCACATGAGAACCCCCATGAGCACAACTGAGAAACTTTCGAAAGATGCAGTTGGGCCTGAAGTTGACCCAACTTTGTACAGATCGATGATCGGAAGTCTACTGTACCTGACCGCAAGCCGGCCAGATATCATGTACAGCGTATGTGCATGTGCTCGTTTTCAGTCATGCCCAAAGGAGGAGCATCTAAAAGTAGTAAAAAAGATCATTCGATATGTTGCTGGTACTTGTGAACTGGGACTTTGGTTCACAAAAGACACAACCACAGATCTTGTTGGCTACAGTGATGCCGACTGAGCTAGTGAAATTGATGATCGGAGAAGCACAAGTGGAGGATGCTGTTACTTAGGAAACAATCTCATCTCTTGGCACAGCAAAAAGCAAAATTGTATCTCATTGTCCACAGCTGAGTCTGAATATGTGGCTGTCGGGAGCTGTTCTACTCAATTAATATGGCTGAAGTCGATGCTAGATGATTATGGCTTGGAAAGTAATTCCTTGGTGATGCTCTGTGATAATACAAGTGCCATCAACCTTGCAAAGAACCCCGTTCATCACTCAAAATCCAAGCACATTCATTTAAGGAATCATTTTATTAGAGATTTAGTTGAAAAGAAGTTATTAAAGTTAGAGTATATTAGTACAGATAATCAACTGGCTGATTTATTTACAAAAGCTTTAAGCTATGAGAGATTCTCAATTTTGAGAAAATCTCTTGGCTTATGTATGATGTGATACCGTTTGTTGGCCCGACTGTTGTCACAACTTTTGATGTATCATAGTTAACTGTGAAGTTGAGCAGATTCGAGGATGAAAAAGCCTATTTCTAGGCGAAACCATGATTGTTCTTATAAAATCATATAACTAGATCAAAGATCTTAGATAAATGATTCTTGTGAGATTTTTTTTGTTATTCATCTATTCATCATCTGTTTCTCTTTGTTAATAAGTTTTCTATGATGTATCAAAAGTTTACTAATATATATATATTTTTTTGTGACAATAGTTGGATAATTAAAAAAAAAATCCGGGAAAATTTTGAAAGTCAGTTGAATGTATCTGGAAGTATATCTTACTCTATCTTTAATATCTGTTTGACTATATCTTTAATTTATTGATTCCTATTAATTTGGAGGCGGGTATCTATCAACTATATGTATATCCCTTTACTTTTCATGCTTGTCATTTTCATTTAGATTCTCTTCTGAAAACTCTTCATCTTCCCGAAACCCTTCTCTTTCTTTCTCCAATCTTTCGTCATGAATCCCGACAAGCTGAAACAGATCCAGGAGCTCTTCAACGACCCAGAGGTGTCGGCCTATCTCCGGCACTTGTCTACTTTTCCTCCACAACCTTCGTTCTCTCCGCCACAACCCATTCTTCCAAATCCTTTCCGGTTTCTTTCACCGGACTCCATTCCAATCCTTCGACCTAAGGTGTTTCTGTCTCCATCTAAGAGAAATACGCCAATGAAAATTTCTCCAGAAATTGCAAGTTGTTCTGAGATTCAATCTCACCCACTTGCATTACCGGCCTCTTCTCCAACAATTGACTCCTCTCAGGCTATAATACTTGCTCCCGACGAAGTAATTATGACAGACCTCGACACTCCAGTTCTTGCCAAAGAGCAAATCGACCCTTTTCTTTCTTCCGATGATGGAAATATGTACAATGAAGGACCAATTGAGGTCCCATTTTCTGAAATTGAGGAAGAGACAAAAGAAGAGATGCCCGAAAAGACTACTCCAACACCTTCCCCGCCCAAGAAGAAATCTACAAAATCAAAGAAGGTTCTACCAACTAGACGATCCAAACGTTTTCTTGTGACTGGTAGTTCATCGAGAACTCCAGTGGAGCCAATTGAGATCATTAGTGAAGCGGAAGAAGAGGAGGAGTGTGAAGAATAAAATAATTCGGATGACCAGACTCCTTCAGAGTCTGAAGCTGATGATGAAGTTGAAGAAACTGTTGTTTCGAAAAAGGGCAAAAAGAAAATCTCTTTCTCTTCTCCCTCGAAAGGTCGTGGAAAATCTGTGAAGAAAGCTAAGCAGGTTGCTGCTCAAACTGAGGAGGTTGCTGATTCTGATTCGGATTTAGAGGTATCGAAGGCAAACTCAATTTTATTTTATTCTGATATTGCTAAGTGAAATTGGGAATTCTTTAAGAATAGAGAAATCTTGAATGATCGAGCCGTGGATTTAAAAGATTTTACTGGTTACAATTTGGATGAATTTTTAAAGAAAAGAAAAGTACTGGGGAGTGTAACCTATGCTAGGCCGTATGTTGCTGAAGTAGTTAGGTATTTCTATGCAAATTTGTCACATGATTTTGGGAATCCAGCTTCTAAACAATATGGTAAAGTCTATGTTCGTGGGAAAGTGTTCATAGTTACTCCTGCTAGGATTAACAAATTTTTGGGAATGCCTAATGTTATTGAATCTGATGAGGGGGTTGATGAAGAGTTGGAAGCCAAGATGGCAGATGTGTTAACTGGTGGCCAAACTGAGATGTGGGTGGCTAACAAGAAGCCGAATAGACTTGCTTCTGTTCTAACTTCACTGTTTTCAACACTTCACAAAATCTCTGTGTCAAACTGGATTCCTACCTCTAACACAACAATGGTACCTTTTGAACATGTTTGTCTACTCTATAAAGTGTATATGGGAGAAAAGGTGAATCTAGGGCAACATATTTTTCATTCAATTGCTGAAATTGCCATGTCCAAGTCCAACAAAAAGTTGGTAGTTCCCTCTCTCATTTACAACATGCTCCTGGACCAAGGTTTCAAGCCTAGAAAGAAGGATATTCTCACGGCCAGACTTCCTCTCCAGACTGTCCAAAAGGCTTTTCTTGCTGAATCCAGAACTCGTGATCTTCCATGGAGTGATGCTGCTGAGACTGCTCCTCCATCTTCAGATCATCTTTCTTCTATCCCTATGTTTGTTTTGCAGGAACAAATTGATCTCTACACTGCCCAGATTGAGATTTTTGCCAAGCAAAGAAAAGTATTCCAATGTCTTCTTTCTTCCCAAAAAGGGGGAGAAACTGGTGGTGGAGAAGGGTGTAGCAGAGGTAAAGGAAGGGCAGCAAGGGTAGCAGCCAGTGAAGAGGAGGAAACCGATGATCAAGAGCAAGAGGAGGAGGAGGAGTAAAGGAAGGAGGATTGCAGACTTGTTTATGTTGCAGATTTGTTTATGCTAATTTCAAAACAATTTCTCAAAACAATTTACTTTTGGTTTTGTGCTTAAACACTATGCTTATTTTTGTTGATCTTTTGATGAAGATGCTGATATTTGATGAATGAAGAGTGTTGGATGACACTTTGTTTTGGGAAGTTTGCATGACAGGGGGAGCAACTTCATTATGTTTTATTATGCTTGTTATGTTCTATGTATTTATTTAGGGGGAGTTTAGTTATGTTGCAGGCTTGAGGTTGTTTTGGAAAGAAAGACAAAAAGGGGGAGATTGTTGAAACCGTAGGTTTTATTTGTAACCATTATTTTGTTTATTTAGTTTGTATTTGTTTTGTCTTTCTTTATTGTTTTCTTGTACAGGAAGAAATTCGGTTGAGATATTCAAGGGAGGCTGTTATGCTTAACTAAATCCAGGTTGACTGTGTCAATGGTTGTTATGGAAGTTGCAGCAGGCTTGCGGCGCAAATTTAGGACTAAAGAGATCAAGTTTTTATTTGGAGTAGAGACCAAGTTTTAAGTTTTATATAAATAGAGATCAGTTGTATTGTGATAGATACGGATTCTTAGAGAGATATATTCAGATTATAG
Source organism: Perilla frutescens (assembly GCA_026008535.1). NCBI lineage: Eukaryota > Viridiplantae > Streptophyta > Magnoliopsida > Lamiales > Lamiaceae > Perilla > Perilla frutescens. The sequence continues at coordinate 55,862,065 of BRKX01000003.1, forward strand.
ATCGAGTTTTTGTATTCTGCAGATTTTCTACTAGATTTGGTTAAGACAACTTTAGTCTCAACTTTCTGTGAAGGAAGAGATAAAGTGTCTTAATATTTTAGTTAGTGTTTGTCTAGTAGTGTTTTTGTAATTCACATATTCTATATAGTGAAGATTTCGCCCTGAGGCATTTCGCGAGGTTATAGAAATATAATCTCGTGAAAATTTCAATCCGTTGTTCTATTTCTAAATTTCCGCTGCGTATGCAAAGTTGTTCCAACTTTGGAGCTAACTTTGATCACAACTCTGTTAAAACCGAGAGTTCGATTTCTTCACGGTTTTTAAATATGGACAGATAATATATCTATTGATTTCGGAGATTCAGAAGATTTTTTTTCATACATGCGTAGATTAAGTTTTCTTTTAACAATTTATTGGTTCAGGCGTCAAGATTCAGACGATTTTTTTCATAAAAAAGATGCTAATTCTACAGGGGAAGACGACTTTGACGGGTTTTTTTTCTTAATTTTAGTTGGTGTAGAGACAATGGAAGATTCAGGTTTATGCTCATTTTCTTTTTTTTTCTTCGATTTTGTCTGCAATCTGGATGAAGTGGTTATTTTATATTTTGCTAATTGATGGATATAATGTTCAATGTTAGTTCCTTTTACGTATAGAGTGTATGTATTTGTTATTGTTGTTATTTAGTATATATATGTTCTTTATGAGACATCACAATTTGTGTGTTTACGATATTGCATGTCGAAGGTTTTTATGATATTGTTAGTGTAGCAAGTATTTTTGTTGTAGGATGCATTGAAAATACAATTACATAGCATTGAATAAGTGGCGGCTTTTTTCCGTTCAGGTCTGATTCACTCCAGTCAAGGTATTCTTGAAGTGTCACCAGGTGGAATGACAAAGGTATATATTCCCCAGTGCGATCCTTCCATGAAGCCATTTGTCAAGCAGAAATTTCGTAATATTAATGATGGAGTACAGTTTTACAAAAAGTATGCTCTTGCATGTGGTTTTGACATACGCCACGGTACAAAAAGGAAGTCGTATGACGGGTCGTGTATAACATTGAAATATATATTTTGCAATAAGGAATGTGTCAAGCATGCAGCATATATGGATGTTCCTGGGACGCTAAAAAGTGACGTACTGTGTCATCTCGTATAGACTACAAGGCTCAGATCGTTTTCATGTTTGTTGGATTAGAAGGATATATGGTTACAAAATTTGTAGAGGCACATTCGCACACTTTAGTGCTGGAAGCTTATAGGTATTTTATGAAGATGAACTCTAAGTTGGATGCAGGTCACTAGAAGTTTGTTATGGATTGTGCAAAGGCTAATATTGGTGCAATGGGGTCGTATAAGATGTTGAAGACATTCGCTGGTTCATACTCTAGTATTGGTTGCTCAAGTGTTCAAGTTAAAAACTTTTCTCATGACCTTAAAGCTTATGTTATTGGTGCTGATGCACAAATGATCATTGACAAGTTGTGTAGGAAACGGGAGTTGTGTTCTGCTTTCTATTTTGAGTTTGAAGTTGATGAGAGTGATCATTTGAAATCACTGTTTTGGGCCGATCCAATAGCTAGGAGAAATTTTTGCACGTTTGGTGATGTGGTTTCTTTTGACGCCACATACAGTACGAATAAGTTAGTATATGTTAATTCTTTGTACTTTAATGTTTAATGCATTGTATGTTATTTTTTTTTGTTTAATAGTTTGGTCCATGTGAGATTGATGCTTTATTACTTGTTTATGTATGCTTTATAGGGAATTTGTTATGACGATTTTTTTTTTTGGCAAACATGGTAGGTACAACATGATTTTTGCACCATTCACAGCTAAAGACAATCATGGGAAATGTGTTACGTTAGCTGCTGCTTTGATGAATGGGGAGTCTATAGAATCGTATGCATGGGTATTTAAGCAATTTAAAAAGTGCATGATTCATGAACCTGTTGTACTAATTACTGATCAAGACCCGGCTATCAAGGTTGCATTTAAATGGGTTTTCCAACATACGAGGCATCGTTTATGCATGTGGCACATAATGTCCAAAATTACTGAGAAGGTACCTATTATATTGAAGAAAGATCCTGACTTTATGAAACAATTCTGTAGTCTCATTTGGTCAGTTAATGTTGAGCTAGATGTGTTTGAGGTAAAGTGGAGTGATATAATGAATACATTTGATCTGGTGGATGAGTCATGGTTCATATCTATGTATAATATTCGTGAAATGTGGATTCCAGCATATTTTAGAGATTTAAAGATGGGAGGCTTGTTTAGGACAACATCACCATCTGAGAGCGAGAATAGTTTTTTTCATATGCACATGTCTCAACACTCAAACCTTCTCCAGTTTTTTATGTATTTTGAGAGTGCATTAGACTCACAGAGACACACTCAAGCAAAGCTGAATAATCAGGACTTGTCATGTTGTAGTGATTTTAGAACTTTGCTTCAGTTTGAGAAGCATGCAGCAATGGTGTATACAAGGAACATTTTCAACCAGTTGCAAGATGATATCGAGCGTGCTTGCTACACTTGTCGTCTTACTGACATCACTGAAGATGAATTCAGTTGCTTGTACCAGGTTGATGATTGTACCAATGGGATTTTCAATGTTAAGTATGACAAGGTGGCTAAGGATATTGGTTGTAGCTGCAAAAGATTTGTGATGATTGGTCTACTGTGTTGCCACGTGTTTTTTGTATTCAAAGATCTCAAATTCGAGTCCATACCCCAGAAATACATAGTTAGCCGTTGGACAAAACAAGCATTATTCAGTACGGGCCATATTGTTGCTGATGATGTATTGCTATCTTGTGCTGCTATTGATGCTAATCGGTTTACTTTGTATGACATTGTTTCTGAATTTTATAGTTGCTTGAGCATGGTTGATGGGGACTTGGATAGATCTAATTCATTGCTGCAAGCTATAAGGGATGTTAAAGACTCATTCAAATCTGGTGGAGATAGTGATTATAATGGCCATGGTAAGAAGAGGTTATTTGAAGAGTATTATGAATTGTCTATGCTGGAGCAAGTAAATATTAAATCACCAATACCTGTGAAGACAGAAGGGAGTGGCAGTCGCATAAAGTCTGACAAAGAGAAGAATGTGGAAAAGATGAAGAAGCCATTGAGGAAATGCAGTGCTTGTGGTGAGAAAAGCCACCATGATGCTAGAAATTGTCCAGAGAAAAAATGATTTAGAATTATTTTTTTTTCCATTGTTTCATTTTTTACTTAGATATGATTTATTTTAGGTAAATATTTGCGTGATGTTTTCAATGGTATTTTAGTTATTTTTGCTTACATTTTGTGTGCTAGTTTACAATTTCTTTATTAGATAGGGTTGTTATTTTGTAGCATTTAACATCTTAATACATAGCATTAACTCGTACTACAATGCAAACTGAAAAGGCTTAATCTTGTTTATGAAACATTAATATGAAATGTAAGAAGCATTGTCTTCATTTCATTATCATTATACATATACATAACTAATTACTAGCATTAATTGACACCAAAATGCCAGCCCTTAGAGAAAAAAAATGTGGCGTTCATTGCTAAGTTTTTAAATATATAACTGCTCATTCGTTTGGTCATTACAAATTCAATTTCTCATATAGGTGTTAGTTATTACACTTACATTAAACCATATGAAATACTAATCGGTAATATAAAAAGCACTAAATAAATGTATATTTTACTTGAAAATAAACGAGATTATAATTAAGCATTATAATTAAACGTATGAAGCATTAAAAATTAGAACAATATGTAGTTAAATATATAGATTTGAGGCAATAACTAAATCAAACCATTCCAAGGCAAAAAACCAAACCCATTGTATCAGCATTAATCATACCAACAAAATATGAGTAAATTCAAAAGATGATAGTATCATAGCTAAATATCTACCAACATTCATCAAAAATAATGTAATAGTTAGTTGGAAAGTAAAAGTCAAACATCTCCACTCAAAATATCATTGACTGTTGGTTGTTTCTTCTTAGAGTTGGCTGCAAAAACAGACTCTGCGTTTATTTTAATTGAGGTAGCACGTTCATTCAAATCTGATGATAGAATAGATGCAGAATACTTGATGCGTAGCACGTTCATTTTTGAGACATTTCCTTTCTCTAGATCGCAATGCCAAGCTTTGCTAGATTGGTCTATGCGATCCCGCCAATACATGTCAAGCCTTGCCATGCATGTTCGTCTAACTGTTCCTGATTTCACCTTCAATCCCTCCGTGTATAAGAAGTCAGCGAACACATTTTGCTGAAATATACGACAATTGATTCATTTAAACAAGACTCGCATATATATGTTTTTAACAACTCATAAGAAATTTATATCGCAAAAAAACATCAACTTTGTGAAGACATAACATTGGATTGAGGTTGATAAAACAATAACAGTAATACCAGTGTAAATGGCGTTACTCTATACTTTGCTCTCAGATCTATTCCATCGGAGTCGTCTGAATTGTCTATCACCCACACATTATTCATTCTTAAGTCAAAGCAAACTATGTAGTAGTGGTCTCGATCAAGCACGGGGAAGAAGAACTGTAGTATAAGTTATCATTGTTATTTTTTATTGGACTTATGCATAAATAAGTAATTTATAGAGTAATTATAGATTACCATGTCAATGTTGCGTAGTGCGTGCTTATCGTTACACCATAGTTGAAGTTTAAGAGAGTCACTGAACTCTGTTTCCACTCTTGTCTTATCTCATCCCGGAGCTCCAAGTGCGTATCACTACAAATTGAGTAATTACCAAAAATTAAATATTAAGTGTTATTATATAATTTGCTATAGAACAACAGATATGCATAAGTAGCATGGATGATATGGATAACTAGCATAACTAACATGCACAAATAGCATCAAATACATGCAGCGGTAGAATCAAAGATAAGTAATATCAAAAGGAACACAACCATGCACAAGTTGCATCAACAACAATATTAAAAAGCACTAACTGACAGAAGTGGCAAAATATTTAAAAGTAGCATCAAAGATATTCATAAGTAGCATCACAAATGGCCATAAATATCATTCAGAATATAATGTACCCAACACCCAACATATACACATAAGTAGCATGTATGATATGCATAACTAGCATAACTAATATGCACAAGTAGCATAACATATATGCAGCCATAGCATCACATTCAAGTAACAGACAAAGGACCACAGCCATGCACAAGTAGCATCAACAATAATATTAAAAAGAAATAAATCAGAGATATTCATAAATAGCATCACAAATGACCATAAATAATATTCCACAAATAGTTCACCAACACCAAACAGATATGCATATATAGCATCAACATTAACAATACAGAGCACCAAGTCACACATAATTAAGATTACCAAATTAAAACTTTGGAATGAAGTACACATTCTTACACATGCATTTGTTGTTGCAAAGAACCGACAAGGAGCGGTCTTCCTCCTGATTTCTTCATTGTCATTTAGGATAGTGCTCCACACATTGATGACATGTGTGCTTATCCATACACTTGTACGCAATGTCTGTATTGGTCCCGGGCGAGTCGATATCAGTTTAGAGGGGGGGTGAATAAACTGATTAAAACTTTTGCTTCAAATGCGGAATGACAGGGCCCTTTGACTCGCTTAATGAAACTTATCTATGCACAAACTTATTGAACAGTTAATACAATTTGAGTGCGGCTTGTGTGATATTGTGTGCAGTTCAAAGATATGCAATAATCAAAATGCTACAACACACAAGCAATTTATAGAGGTTCGAAGTCTCAAACTTCTACGTCCTCTCTTCCTTCCGCAGAAAGGCAACTTCACTATATAACTTGAGTTTCTTTACAAATTATACAATGAAGGACAGTTGGCTAAACCTGGTAACTGCTCGCTAACTCAGCGGGTCAATGGCTCACACTTGAAGTCCCTAATTGCTCGCTAGGAAGGTAGGTGCTATTGTCATCTTTACAAGGTTTTAGATCTCTTTCGATCTTCAAGAGGTTAGTCTTGAACAAGGGTTATCAACTGATGTGCTCCTTCAATTGAGCTGAGTAGTTGATCGTTGTATAGCTGAAACTGAGAAGACTACCATGGTTGGATTGTCAACAGCTGGCTGATTATCTTGACTCTGTGCATTTCTTCTTCTCAGTTGAACTCTTGCAGTTTCTATCAAACGCTGAACTTGAGCTTGAGTGGGATGGAGGAAGAAAAGCTCTTGCTTGTATATGCGAAAGTTGTGTAGGTGAAGGATTCTTCTTAGTTCTGCTCAAAGTTGTTTTTAAACTCTGATTCACTCGTCTTTTATAGAGGAGTGATTTTATGACCGTTGAGTTCCATTGTCTATTGGTCGGTGGCTCTGTTGGCTCATCAATGGAGGATGATCGTTTGGAGCTTTTGGTTTGAAGTAGCCGTTACTCTGCCAATCGATCTTCATTGGATATTTAATTCCAGGATCTTTGTTGAAGTATTTATTCCAAGATTCGACAGTTTGAGCAATAAACTCCAGGGTTCTTTGGCTTCAGTTTCTTGGCAGCTTTGAGTTCTAGTTGACAGTTCTGGACTTGTCAGCTGAGTTTGACTATTTCTCTAGTTGGCAGTTTTGAGCTCGTGTCAGCTGAGTTTGGCTATTGCTCCAGTTAGGAGTTTTGAGCTCGTCAGCTGAGTTTGGCTATTGCTCCCATTGGCTGATTTCTCTTGAGCTTTCATGTCAGCTTGACTAATCGCAAGTTGTCTGACTACAGTTTTGGCCTTCAGCTGATCTGTCTTGTTTACTTCAGTTTGGTCATCAGTTGGATACTTCCAGTCTTCAGTCTAAACTGATCTCTTATCAGTTCCCTTAGTTGACTCTTTTCTCCCTCAGTTTAGCTGACTTAGTTGTCAGTTTGTGTCGACTGATTCAACTTCTTGACTTCTCAGTTCAGTTGACTTCTGAATGAATGACGTATCCTTCAGTTTGCAGACCATACTCTTGATTGGTTGACTTTGACTTTGCTTGATTTCCTTTTTGATGATGCCTTGGATTAATCAGCTCCGATCTGCAACTTGAATTTTAGTCAGTTTTTCACAAATAATTTTGACATCTCATCAAAACCTAATCTAGGGGTTCCTTGATAGTTTTTCCTAACAATTTCCCCCTTTTTGATGATGTCAAAACTTTGTTGATGATGATGGAAAAAGCTGCAAGTGTAGCAAGTTTGCTTAAGCAGTTTCAGAGCAAATTCAGAGCAAGTTTGAGAGAATATTTGATTCATGATTTTCATTCAAGTATCAGAGCATTTGTCATTAGCATTTGTCATTCATGCTATTATTCAGGTATTAAAGCATTTAAGATATGCATGAAATTCAAGTATTAGAGCAATTAGTCTTCAAGTTTCAGAGCATTCTCTCATTCTTTCATTTTGGGCATGCTTTCATTCCAGTATTAGAGCATTTTTCATTCAAGTATCAGAGCATTTAACCATTTTCCATTCAAGTATCAGAGCATTTAACTTAATCATACTTGAAGTATCAGAGATGACCATTATAAGCATGGTCGAAATGTATATTATATATATTCATTTTAAAGCATATTATATTTTCAAGAGTAGTTAACACTACTGATCTACTCCCTGAAAATTGCTTCTTTGCTCATTTTCCTTTCTGCTCGATTCTCCTTTTTCTTGAGCTCTTTGCATAATCCATGCTTCCTCCTGAAGCTGATCTTCCCCCTCATGATGAATTTCTCTTTGAATTTGATCCCAAAGAGTTAAGCATCCATCATCTTTCTGTTCTTCTTCCCTCTTTTTGGCATCATCCAAAAGGTGGAATGGGTCGCATGATGGTAGTGACAAGTTTGGCAGGAAGGTGAACGCAGTTGCCAGATTGTCATTATGAATTGAGGGAACTGAAGGAATTTGCATGGGTGAGGAGTGCCATGCATAGGCTTCTTCAGTTGTCATGAACTGACCTTGAGCAGAGGAGAGAGAGACTGCTTGCTCTCTGAAGTTCATCGAGGCCAAGTTGTTGAAGATCTCATCTGTTGAAGGGATGGGTGGATCATCAACGAAGGGTGTGCATGAGGAGTTGGCTGGTTCATTGTCAGGGAGAGGAGCATTGGCTGGTATGTTCAGCTGGATTCGCTTGATCATCGAATCCATTATCTCTGAAAGCGTTGGTGGCGAGGAGAGTGGATGATTCATCCAGTTTCTACTCCATGTTCCTTCGTTGATCCAGAAGATGGAGCCACAGGTGCGGATGAGGTGGAACATTGTTGACTCATCCAGTTGAAATCATCATATATGGTACTGCAGGTACCGCCGCAGTTGGTCGAACAGAGAGGAGTCTGTGTCTTCAACGAGACCGAAACAGCTTCTCAGCTGATGATCGAGAACTGCTTCAAACTCAACCTCAATGGAGTCACGTTGGACTAATGGTAGAGGTTGGGAGCTGGCTGATATTGTAGACCGATCACTTAGCCTTGAAAGATGTTCGTCCTCAATCATTAGCTCTCTTTCGTCAGAGGAGCTGACGGGTGCCTCCAAAGGTGCCTTTCCACGACCTGAGTTGGAAGGCCCTTGTCGACGTGAACGCTTCAGGATCGGATGGCATTAGATAGTGGGGAACATGTCTCTTCTTTTGAGTTGTATGCCAGTTGGGATGAACTCATCAAACTGGCTTTGAATGATATGGCTTATGCGACTCATAAACCCGACCTTTTTACGAAATGAGCCGGTTGATGGGTCATATGCCACTCGTTCTACATTAGCTCGCAGTTGAGCAAGGATGAAGGAGGCCCAGTCGGCTTTACAACCGTAATATAGAGCGGCTGTGAGATGGGCTTTGATGTCCGAGAATTGGACTGTCTCAAAGTTGCCATGTAGAATATGGCCAGTGATGTCTAAGAGTTGGAGGATATCATTGGGCATACTCTCCTTTAGCCTGTGGGAACAGTCGTGGTGGCGGACGTGAGAGAGCTTCCAAGCATCCCATAGTGCGTATTTGCAGGGCAATTTCAGAGTCATGACATCTGGACTGTCACCTGGAAGTTGAAGGGTAGACATCATCGTCCCTTTCGTCACTGTGATCGTCTGGTTCCGGACGGAGGAAATGATGTTGTCACCAGAGATTGTTGCATTGTAGTAGAATTCCGCAACATGGGAAGGTAAGTGCTTGAGCGGCACGATCGTCAAAAATGGCAGCAGGCCAGTTACCTCCAATGGCATATAGATGCTCTGAAATGTGTCTGCGCTGAGACGTGCATTAAGATATTCTAGACTTAGAGTCTTATCTTTCTTCAGCTTCTTAATAAGTAGATTTGCATCGACCGTCTGAAATGAGGGCTTCATATCTGCAAAAAGATGTTGTTTTAGGTAAGAGAGCAAGTGTTTTTGAGGAGAGAGAGAAGACTTAGCAGATGATCAAAGCAAGAGAGAGAAAGGATTTGCAGATGATCGGAGCCTTCATCTCTGTGCACATATTTATTTAGCTTTGCATGCAGGAATCGAGGGCACTCGATTGCTTTTCTTAGCTGATCAGCCATCCGATTTGATGGAGGATTAGCTGAATTAATGATGCTTACATCTCAACCGTTTGATGAAGAAGTAACTTTATGATCTTGTGGCTGAGAAGTAGCTACTCTGAAGAACTGATTGATCAGTTGTCGTCTCACTTCTCAGTTGTCGCTGAAGAACTGGCTGAGGTTGAAGCTGTATTTGAACTGAATTGATCAGTTGGCTTGATCAGTTGCTTGGCTCGTCAGTAGACAGTTTCCGCTTTTTGAAGGGCCTAACCGGACTAGTTGCACTGCTTCTTTGGGATGCAGTTATGATCTTTGGCAGTTCAGGCCTTGCAGTCCTCCGGGCTTGGTGAAGGTGAAGCTGGATGGCAACTGATGAGTTTTTCATCCTTTGACTAAGGGATTGTGAAGTTCCCTTTGGCGATTATCGAAACTGATCATTCTTCATAGGCAATTGCAAGCCTTTTGAGCTGGATATGAGCAGTGGAGTGAGATAGCTCTTGGATAGGAGACTTGGTGATGTGGCAGTGTCTTCATCATCACTATCGCTTTCGTCAGCACGTCTTGGATTCTTCTGGGTAACCATAGCTTTAGTATGTGATAGATGTAGTTCTATCTTTTTGACGACAGTCGGAGTTTGTCGTGAGGGCTCAACTGACTTACTTGATAGATTATCAAAGTTCAGTTTTCGACTAAGCGACCCAGTTGGGCAGTTGACTGGTTGATTTGCAGTTCCAACTGCTTGAGGCGTGATGTTGGTCTTCATTTCTGCTAATAAGGCGGTTGCTTGAATCTTGTTGACAAGCCGGTGATTCATGATGTGCTGGACTTGCACAATGGTTGGAGGAAATGGATTTGATGATCCTCTCCATTTGATGCTCCAAGTTTCTTCTCGTTGCCAATAGCTCATGCCGTGAAAGGCAGTTAGCAGAAAATGAGACTGGATGGACATAGAATGTCTCCAGTTATACCAATAGAAGTACCGGTGGAGTTGTTTGAACAACTCTTGGTCACGTTGTGCAACAAAGGCAAAGTGATTGAGAATGAGATTGGTCACTTCCTTTTGTACACCTTTGACTGCATATTCACCACTATAAAAAGTGCGAATATTTTCTTCAGTCAGCTAGAGAGGAGGGCATGTACTTCTGAAGTAGTCCACTCCGTAGTTTGGATGGGGGATTCCAATGAATGGGATAAGCTCATCTGGATCAGAGCAAACCTAAAAATCAACTGGTGATCTGTTCTTTGATTTTGGAGACTGAACGGCATTGGCAGTTGAGTTACTCGATGAGTGGTTGCCTGTCTTGGCTTTGGCTTTTCTCTTTTTCTTTAGTGACCGAAGATGAGCAGTTCCTTTCTTGGGAATCCAGTCAGAGATAAGAACTGGTAGTGACTCATCATTTGAAAGCTTCAGCAGGTCTTCAAGCATTTTACTCATTCTTAGAACAAGTCCAACCTTGGACTCAAATTTACCAGAGTTTTTTGAGTCAGAGGCCTTGATGACTTGATGCTTGAATTGTTGAAAGACAAATTCTGCCCAGTTCGTTTGTCGCCCTTCAACAAGGTGAATCATAACCTTGTATCTCTCTTGGGTGAGTTGACTCAGGCTTCCAATGGCCCCGAACATCATCTTGTTCGTTATGTCAAGTAGAACTCCATACTCGGGCTTCAAGTCAGTTTTAGCGGTTGTAAAACTGAATTGCTTGTCGCAGGTTGAAGCTTTCCATTTTCTCCAGTACAATTCTGCAGATTCTTTTAGATCTTGAATGGATGAACCTTCCTGTGGGAGTTGGAACACTTCTGCAATTGTTCTTTCAGTGATTTGAAGTGGTCGTCCTTGAATCACTGATGACACCGTCTTTCCATCTGCAGGTAATTTATGTCTTATGAAGTTTTGACAGAAGGATTGGGTTGTTTAATTCATTTAGAATCACTTGAAATTTCTTCCTATCAAGAAATTTATCTCTCATAAGCTGTTCCTTGAAAGAATTTGAAGATCTGGATAATTCGGCCATCTTTGGGGTTGGCTGAGATTTTGGGAATTTAAGATCTTTTGAGAGAGAGTTTTTGGAGATTGTAGAAGGAGGGGGCTTTTTGAGAGGTTTGAAATAGAGGGGCTGTTTATGAGTGTTTGGACAGGCTTATAGATCTGTTGGTTGGAATGGTACTAGCCTCTGGTCTCTTTTGGTCGTTGGCAATTAATGACTTTCACATGTGTCATTGTTTTGCAACGGTCAAAATTTCAAAATAAATGTGAGGCTTAACATTTATTTGAAATAAAAAACTTTTATAAATATATCAAAAGATATAATTACAAACTGATTAACAAGAAGTACACTTAGGGCTTTTCTAATCAGTTTTAACTTGATCAGCCACTTAGTCCTTCTTGTGATCAGTTTTCCTTTTCTTAGCCAGCGGTTCAGTGAGATCCTCTTCTCCATCCTCGTCACTGCTTTATGACTCCATTTCAGCTGACTGGAGCCTTGGATGGGCTTGCAGCTGCTTGATCTGCTCAGTGTGCAGTTTAACCTGTTGCTGCAGGGATTGGATCAGTTTTTCATAATATGGAGGGAGCCGGACTATTGAACTGCTTGGCTGAGCGATGAACTGTACTACTCTAGAGTCCACTTCTTCTCCTGCTTCAGTTCCAACAAGTTCCTCGCAAGGAACTGTGTGGGAGTGGTTTGCTTTCTCCATACTAATAGATTCATCATAGCTTGCCTCTGGTGGAGTTTCTGGAGCAGCGGCTAAGGCTTCAGCTTGAAGAGCCCTTTGAACTGGGTCAAAGTACACAGTTAATGCTAGGAGGAAATTGCATTTTCGGTCCCACAGGACATCCTCTCATTTGGAAATGGTCCCAATACTCTCACTTTTGACCCCAAATGTAAAAAATTATGCAGAAGTGATCCCATACGACTATATTTTGCACTTTTAGTCCTAATATCACTAACAGAAAGTCTTCATGTAAGGCGCATGCGATTTTCTCAATTTCTTAACTAATGACGTTGAACCCTAATTCAAGAAATCGCCAAATCAAACCCACTCTTCTATATCACAACTTCAAGAATTGGAAAAACTTGCCCATAATTTTGCTCCCAAATCTGCAAAAGTCTCCAAAAAAAAGGGCGAAAATTGCCCATGGTTCCAGTCCTAAATATGCTTCGTCGTCGTGCACAATTTCCTCGGATGAAGAGGCTGAATTATCGCATTCGTTCTCCATAAAAGATATCAAAGATGAAGTGGTTATCATGAGGATCGTAACAGTGGCCCCCCATCAACGACCGCAACCAGATCTGTCGGAGGTGGTCGTCGGCGGGGAAAGATGACGAGGACGAATGCGATAATTCAGCCTCTTCAACTGAGGAAACTGTGCACGACGACAAAGCATATTTAGGACTAGAACCATGGGCAATTTTCGCCCTTTTTTTAGAGACTTTCGCAGATTTCGGAGCAGAATTATGGGCAAGTTTTTCCAATTCTTGAAGTCATGATATAGAAGAGTGGGTTTGATTTGGCGATTTCTTCAATTAGGGTTTGTAGCGACCCAGTTTTCTAAATATATTTAAATTGCTACTTTTTTTCTAAATTTTTTTTTCATTATTTTATATGTGATATTAATTGATTAAGTCTAATAAGTCGCGCCTAAGTAATTTATAAGCATGAATTCATTTTAGCATATAGTAATTTTATAGCATGAGCATGCATTTAATTTTTTATAATTAAAGTGCCTAATGTGTTACATTTTATTTATTTTGTCCAAAGTTTATTTCTAGTTTTCTTTTTTTTAATTAGAAGCCCAATTACTTTAAGTTCAAGATCCAGTAGAAAGAAGGTCCAAATCTTTATTTTATTTAATTATTATCTTCTCCTCCAAGTAAAAGATAATCACGAGAGAATCATAGTTCTACCAAACTCCTCTATGAAACCCTAGCAATACTAGTATAAATAGGGGTCTCAACCTTTCACTTTTCCTCACCCCAAAAATTTAAGAGAGTTCGAAAACCTGAAATTCAGTCCAGCTAAAGGTACGAACTTTCACTGCATCCGTTTTCTTTCTCCTTCGCATTAGCATGGTTTTTTTTTCTTTTTTGAAGTTTTATGTGATTCTGTCTTCGTAAATCAGGAGGGGGGGAAGATGATTTCTGAATTTGCTAGTTCACGTAAACCATGTGGGGAGAGAGGGTGGTGTTGGTGTATTTCTTTTAAGAGATAATGAAAGTGGGTTGTTTTGTGGAGATGGGCTACAAGTTTTAAGTTAATGGGCCGAGAAGCAAGATTGAAGTTGAGAGGCATTTGATTCAAGCATTAGTTTGGTTTCCAAATCCTAGCATAATATATATAAGTGTACTGTTACGTGGCATGGTTTCATCATTAATCATGCATTAGTTTTTTTTATCATTTCAAACCCATATCTTGGCATATTATATATATATGCATGTATTTGTTTATTGTATGTGAATGATAGATAATATATATGATATGTACGTATATGTTAATAAATAATTGAAGTTATGCATTTATTAAAAGAATTTTATTTTATATATATATATATGATTATTGTTTTAAAGCATGCATCATAGTTTGAATTCATGCATAGTTTAATTACATCATGTTATACATTGTATTAATTTAACATAATTAATTTATAGGCAAGGCGCGCAGGACTTAATTGGTTAATATCAAGGTCAAGGTCAAGGTGGGGTTTTATGTTGATTTTGTCCGTGTTATCCTCTCTATATATTTTATTGAATATATATGATGTCACAGCATAGCAAGAGCCTCCGGGCTATCACGCAGAGCTTTCGAGCTATATACGCAGAGCCTTCGGGCTATACGCAGAGCTTTCGAGCTATCACGCAGAGCCTCCGGGCTACATGGTTTGGTCTACGGACTGAACACAAGTTTAATATTTGCATATTATTCTGTTTGATATATAGCTTGGATAATTGGACACTCCCCACTGAGTCAGTAGTACTCACCCCAAAATCTACTTATTCTTTTCAGGTGTTGTCTCGGGTGATGCGTAGCGGACAAGATGTGATGATGGTGGTCAAGTGATCAAGCATGATTAAAGATTTAATTTTATCTTTGACTTTATTTTATGTAAAAAATGCTGAGTTATGCTTTGAAACTTCCGCTGTATTTTAAGAAAAGTATTTTATTAATGAAAAGCATGGATAACGTGCATTTTTCTATTAAAGTGAATTTGGGGCGTTACAGGGTTCAACGTCATTAGTTAAGAAATTGAGAAAATCACATGCGCCTTACGTACGTGAAGACTTTCTTTTAGTGTCTAACGGATTCATTAAAATTTTAGGACTAAAAGTGCAAAATATAGTCGTATGGGACTAAAAGTGCAAAATATAGTCGTATGGGATCACTTCTGCATGATTTTTTACATTTGGGGTCAAAAGTGAGAGTATTGGGACCATTTCCAAATGAGAGGATGTCCTGTGGGACCGAAAATGCAATTTCCTCTTAGTGCTAGTGTACCTTGATAGGCAGATTGTTCATCCATGTGAGTAGCCTGTCTAGCTGGCTGGTCAGATTCAGCTGACGTTGGAGTTGTATCTTGAGGAGGAACAGTTTGAGGTTCAGTTGGCTCCTCAGGCAGTTCAGTCTCTTCAGACGTCTTTTGTGGATCTTCATCACTTGGAAGATCTGGTAGGGTAGGAGATTTGAGCAGTTCTTCAAACTTCTGATCGCTGGCTGTTTGTTCGTCAACTGGTTGCACCTTAGGGGAATCATCAAGAAGATTAATGATGATGTCATCTGGTTGAGTGGATTCTTCGAATGTTAACTGCCTAGTCACGGATGCTATGACAGTTTGCCTTGGACTGTAAGCTGCAGCAGTTCCAGCTCTTTGTTGACTGCTTTGAGCTTCTTTGTTGAACTGGTTCTGAAGCTGTTGCTGCCTGAATTTTAACACTTCATTGAGCAACCAATGCTGTTGAACCTGAGGATTTTTCCATTGTTGCTGCTCAGCTTGAGTTTGCAGATGTGGCAATCTAATGTTGGCTCAGTTTAGTAGATCATTCATTACTTCCAACAAAGTTTGTTGTTCTGGATGTGGATGGTTCCTTCGGATGGCAAGCATTCTTTTCAAGGTAATGACTGGATTTTGTTCTGGAGTTTCCTGTCCAGCCCATTGCATGCTCCACCTCTCTTCCCTTCTCCAAAAGCTCATCCCATGTAGAGCAGTTAGGAGAAAATGGGCTTCGGAGTTGAAGCAATGTCTCCAAAGGTACCAGTAAACATACCTTGATGAAGCTGCATACAGAGCGGCAGTGCCAATCACATCTTCAATAAAATTTTCAGTGATGAACTTCTGCACTTGTTCATCAGCCCAGCATTTGACGATTTCAGCTCTTGATAGAGCTCTTATGTTTTCTTCAGTTTCTCCCATCGGGAGGCACACAGTTCTGAAGAAATCTGCCCATGTGTCCTTTGGTGGAATTCCCCTGTCAGGCACAATATCATCTCCTGCAATTAGTCCTACATCAAATACCTTGATATTGTGAGGAGGCAGTTTTGGAGGAGGTGGAGGCCCTGATTTCTTCTTCTTCTTCCCCTTTGGTTGAACTGCTGCGGATTTCTTCTTTAACTTACCAGTTTTTTTCTTGAACTGAACTGGCCTGGTAGGGATCTTTTCTTCAGGTGAATCAATAAATGATCCACAGCGAACTTGGCGCAGTGGCTTAGCTTTAATTGAGCTTCCCAACATTTGTCTTATTGGGAGATTGTCATCTAAATCGGAGTCTTCTTGCGGCATCTCAACAGTAATTTCTTTGCCTTTTCTTTTTGAAGGCTCCTCAGCTCTCTTTAATAGGGCAGCAGTTGACTGACTGCTTTTGATGTTTATGGATTTTGCAGCTGGCTGCCTTCTGCTGGTTGCTGGTATAAAATCCATTTTATCAATTGCCAACGTGTCAGTTTCTTCTAACATGGAGTTTAGAGAGTTCTCCAATATGGTGCTTATCCTGCAGGGGTAGCACATTTTCTGATAGAACTCAGTTTCTCTCCAGTGCTTCTCAACAATATCAACATACTTCTTTATTTGCTCAAAGAAGTACTGAGCCCAGTTGACGTTGATGCCTTTGATGATCGCTGTTATCATACTTCTCAACAATATCAACATACTTCTTTATTCTCATGAATTGAGCAGAGATGAGCCTTCATTCTCCTGCTCCAGTTATCATAATTCTCAATTGAAAACAAAGGTAGCTTATGGTTTCCCATAGCTAAAATGTTAGCACAGATAAGTAGATCTAATTCAGTTGATCTGCAGAAACACCTGATCCTTAGAATCAACCGCTCTGATACCACTCGTTGGTCCCGGACGAGTCGATATCAGTTTAGAGGGGGGGTGAATAAACTGATTAAAACTTTTACTTCAAATGCGGAATGACAGGGCCCTTTGACTCGCTTAATGAAACTTATCTATGCACAAACTTATTGAACAGTTAAGACAATTTGAGTGCGGCTTGTGTGATATTGTGTGCAGTTCAAAGATATGCAATAATCAAAATGGTACAGCATATAAGCAATTTATAGAGGTTCGAAGTCTCAAACTTCTACGTCCTCTCTTCCTTCCGCAGAAGGGCAACTTCACTATATAACTTGAGTTTCTTTACAAATTATACAATGAAGGACAGTTGGCTAAACCTGGTAACTGCTAGCTACCTCAGCGGGTCGATGGTTTACACTTGAAGTCCCTAACTGCTCGCTAGGAAGGTAGGTGCTATTGTCGTCTTTACAAGGTTTTAGATCTCTTTCGATCTTCAAGAGGTTAGTCTTGAACAGGGGTTATCAACTGATGTGCTCCTTCAATTGAGCTGAGTAGTTGATCGTTGTATAGTTGAAACTGAGAAGACTGCCCTGGCTGGATTGTCAACAGCTAGCTGATTTTCTTGACTCTATGAATTTCTTCTTCTCAGTTGAACTCTCGTAGTTTCTATCAAATGCTGAACTTGAGCTTGAGTGGGAGGGAGGAAGAAAAGCTCTTTCTTGTATATACGAAAGTTATGTAGGCGAAAGATTCTTCTTAGTTCTGCTCAAAGTTGTTTTTAAACTCTGATTCACTCGTCTTTTATAGAGGAGTGATTTTATGACCGTTGAGTTCCATTGTCCATTGGTCGGTGGCTCTGTTGGCTCATCAATGGAGGATGATCGCTTGGAGCTTTTGGTTTGAAGTAGCCGTTACTCTGCCAATCGATCTTCAATGGATATTTAATTCCAGGATCTTTGTTGAAGCATTTATTCCAAGATTTGGCAGTTTGAGCAATAAATTCCAGGGTTCTTTGGCTTCAGTTTTCTTGGCAGCTTTGAGTTCCAGTTGATAGTTCTGGACTTATCAGCTGAGTTTGACTATTGCTCCAGTTGGCAGTTTTGAGCTCGTCAGCTGAGTTTGGCTATTGCTCCAGTTGGCAGTTTTGAGCTTGTCAGCTGAGTTTGGCTATTGCTCCAGTTGGCAGTTTTGAGCTTGTCAGCTGAGCTTGGCTATTGCTCCAGTTGGCAGTTTTGAGCTCGTCATCTGAGTTTGGCTATTGCTCCCATTGGCTGATTTCTCTTGAGCTTTCATGTCAGCTTGACTAATCGCAAGCTGTCTAACTACAGTTCTGGCCTTCAGCTGATCTGTCTTGTTTACTTCAGTTTGGTCATCAGTTGGATACTTCCAGTCTTCAGTCTAAACTGATCTCTTATCAGTTCCCTTAGTTGACTCTTTTCTCCCTCAGTTTAGCTGACTTAGTTGTCAGTTTGTTTCGACTGATTCAACTTCTTGACTTCTCAGTTCAGTTGACTTCTGACTGAATGACGTATCCTTCAATTTGCAGACCATACTCTTGATTGGTTGACTTTGACTTTGCTTGATTTCCTTTTTGATGATGCATTGGATTAATCAGCTCCGATCTGCAACTTGAATTTTAGTCAGTTTTTCACAAATAATTTTGACATCTCATCAAAACCTAATCTAGGGGTTCCTTGATAGTTTTTCCTAACAGTCCGCAATTCCTCTCTTCTTAGACTTATGTTCTTGTATGTGAAGACCACCTCCTGTCTGAAATTTAAGTGTCATGTAAAATTATGATGACGTAAACAGAAGAATATAATTCACTGATGGCATTAACACTCTTACGGGTTTTGGTCTGCATTATGGACCAACCAGTAGTAGAGCTTTTTATCCTGCTTATTTAGTTCCCCTGACCCATCAACCGTTCTCTTATGGTAAGGCGACGTGAAAGCTTCATTTTTCTTTAAAATTGCAGCCTTGCGTTTCACCATTGGACGTACGGGTGCATCCGATGTAACCTTTGTACATAATGAACGGTTAAACATAATTTAAATTATTTTGTAAATAACAGGTGTATAATTTATATATTGCACCTTCTCTTTTCGGCTCCTCAACCTTCTTCTAATATTTTCTTCCTGTTGTGCAGGTTGCTTGCCTTTTTCCGCTATTTCGGTGATCTAATTTACAACAACAATAGTAAACTAGCATTGTTGAAAAAACAAATATTATATTGTGTGTTAAGTATATGTGATCTTACAATTATTTTATCTGTATGATCATCTGCATCCTTGGCACCACTTAGCTCTATTCTTGTTTCAATCTACATGTGTTTATAGTTGGTAAGCAAAATAGAATTTTTAAAACTCTGAATTTAATTTTTTTTAAGTAATGCTTCATAATGTACCTCTTGATGTGGGTCAACATGAGATTCTACCTCTGGTCCCTCATGTGGCATGTCTACAATTTCTCTGCTTATGTTGACAACGTCATCCCAATCTTGTGAAAGTCCAAGGCTGAAGCTAGGCCTTTCGAAGATATGCTTCTTCCATTCGTCTCTTTTCATTATGGCCTTTTCAATCTCTTCCAAGGCAGCAATACAGCTAGGATTACTCCAAAATTTTCGTCATCTTCATCTTGTTCATAGAATTGGGTAGGTCTGGTATTGTCTGGCGTGCTTGGAATTCCTACTTTGCATCCAACCAAATATTGCCCAGCCTCGACAATCTTCTTAAAGCAGGGGTTTTCCCAAAGATGTTTTGGAGCTCTCTCTATTAGCATTATTAGCTGCATCATCGTGTGAGCCATGAGCTTGGATTTTGCTAGGAACTCATTTGCAAATTTCTGCATCTCGTCATCTTGAACGTCATTGTTTCCATCTCGTTTCCTTCTTTCTTCATCAGTAGTCAACTGTGTAAGTTCTTCATCAGTTTTTTTATATTGAGGACACAGTCGTCCACCTCCAAAACCCCCAGCCATCATCTCTTGTTTTTCCCGCTTTCGAATTAAATGGAATGTCCAATCTTTGACAGTTGGGAAGGACCTGTCAACAAGCCGTTTCCCATGCGAGATAACTCGATCGACATACATTGCCTGCACCAAATGTAAGCATAATAAGCATCAAAAGTAATCAAATTTATCATCAAAGATCATTGCTTTCAGTTCAATGTTGCATACATTGAGCTATCAAAATAAATGATACATAGCATTATTACAATGAATATTATGCACCCAATATAATTGTTATGGAGCACCATGTCCAATGAATATTATCAAAGCTTAGAGCACATAATTAGACAACTCATTCATTGAATTTGATTATAATTATTAATTTGTAGCATCAACATTAAATATATTTAGCACTAACATTAACAATCATTTAGCCCAAACGTTGTCAAAGTGAACATGTGAAAATTACACACAAATAAATCACACTATTAAAGCATTCTTTATAATATCATCACGTGAAATAGAAGATTAGTTACTTACAGTCAGAAACAGGATTGGGCCACCAAAACTATTAGCCTTGTTAGCCTCCCACATCCTTTTGTGCTGTATTAGACTTGCAACCACATATTCGCACCAATCAAGCTCATGGATGGATTTTAGGCTTTCACCATCCATGTACCGTAACATTGGGGCTGCTGCGTACCCGTTTATATTGCTCTCAATCAAGCATGCAGTAAGCAAAACCAAAAAATCCATCCTAAACACTTCACCCCCTCCAACGTCCTCCATCATTTTGTCATAAACCAACTTCAGTTTTATCCTGTCCATTTTCATATCTCCAAATTGATTGTAAAATTTTGTTTCAGAGTTGAGGACATCAGATTTCTTCCTTCTTTGTATTTTTCTCCCTCCTTTAGGGAATCCAAAGACTAGATGTACATCATCTGCATCAACCGGTATCGAGCGTCCATTTGCCAAACGCAGCTCTGAGCTATTATCATCAAAATTATCGAGCACCTAGTAAGCTAGTTGTGTTGGGACCTTATTCACTTTCATATGGAGTATAACTGCTTCTCGTTGTCCCGATTAGAAGTTTTCGATTGCTTGAAATAGTAATGTAGGACACGCTCGGCTTCTTAGTTTCGGATATTCAGTAACGCCCGAGTCATCATCATCCTCGGCTATTATGTCATCTTCATTAGGATTTGATTGGACGGTCTCCTTTGACACTATAACAATATAGACAGTAATATAAAATAATGAAAATCATTAGAACATAGTCTAAGAAGCATTATTTGCAAATGAAGGGATGATATAAGACATAACAATCACATAACAAAAAAACCTTTTCTACTCTTCTTAGATGGAACCGTGGCCTTATCTTTCAAATTTGGTTCAGCTGCATTAAATTGCAACAAACATTACATATTTAGAATTGTTGCTCATTATATAGGAAAATTCTATATATAATTAGTTATCATATGCAAGATAACATAAATACTTCGTCTTTTGTTGTGTGTATTTTTGGACCTTAGTTCGTTGTCTTTATCAGTTGTGTCATCACTCTTATCGTGCGAAGTCCTATCAGCCTCAAAATCAGAGTTGTCTTGAAGAACATTAGCACCACCTGAAACAAAACATAAAAAGCATGGAATTCTTATTTAGCATTCAATTTTCAAGTGATGTATATATATTAATTGTCATTACCATTGTTGGTCGATGCAATAATTGTAAACAATACAAATCACATACACAATTCAACACACACGGTCAATTTTCAATTCATGTAAATATAAGAAGTAACAGATCCATTTAAACTCTTGCAAAGCATGTATTTTATTTATTCATAGCATTAACAATTACCAAATGTGGAAGATTTCACAAACATTTAATTATATAACACTGTAAGACATTAAACTTAGCACTTATACATTCTGTTTGGATATTTAAGCATCATACCAAATGCTTTAACACGTAAATGTAAACAAATCTGACATTAATTACAACATAGTCCAAAGTTCAAAAAATAACAAAATTTGTAAACCCACAAATCCCCATTTACAAAAATGACAAAATAACACAATTTGTAAACCCACAATTATGGAATCCCAAATTTTGTTCAATTTCGTAAAACCACAATACCCACAATACACAACATAGCTATTCTTATGCTATTCGCCAAAAAAAAAAACCTACTTTCTAAATATATTTTTTCAATCAATCAAAAGCATCAGAATTTAATTAGTACGAATTTTTTCCCCAAAATCATTGTTAAATTCTATTGAAAGCATTGAATCTTACCCGATTTCGTCCGACCCATGTTTATTTTTGGCTTCTCATTCGAAAGCGCCGATGTCGGAGGGAGAAAATCTACCGTCTCGTTTACTGTTCAAGCGGCCGCGCACGAGAAAATCACTGAGCTATGCCGGAATACTCGTCGGTTCTCAAGAATGTCGCCATCGGTTATTGCGTTCTCTTAGGTTTTCTGATTTCAAAGGATGGAATTTTGATTTCTAGAAGTAACCGTTCCTTCTATGTGGAAGTTGTGTTTGCAGATTTTCAGAGATTTGGCTTTCACGTAGATACCATATATCATGTTCCGAATCTAGCGCCATTTTTAGTGCATGCTACGATATGAAATTAATATGGGATTTGATAGTAATACCCCTATTTGTTTTAATATTAATTAAAAAATCAGAAATTACCACAAAATCTGTGTAATCTGATCCATCCATCTTATATATGTGTAGGGTTCAGATTTGTCCCTAATTTTCACACCAACACTTGTCCTCAATATAACCAACCCCTATATATATATATATATATATATATATATATATATATTGGGCGAGTGTAGATTCTCATATAAAATAGAACATCTTGTCAATAATTTTTTACTAATGATTTTTTTGGCAAACCTAAGATGATAAAAAAACTTTCAATGCATTTTTTTAGTATCAAACAAAATTCATTATGTTTCAAAAAGGGACATCTATTTTGTGGTTATGCTGGTTTTAATTTCTCAGAGCAACATCCTAGTAAAAATTGAAAAAATAGATTAAAATTATAATATTTATACTTTATAGTTATGTGTGTTTCTAAATACTCCACACATTTGAAAATATAAGGCATGTTTGAAAATATATTTTTGAACATACATGATCAATAGTTAGAGATATTAAAGATACATTTTTTTATTTTATATTTTATAAGGCTCATACATACATACATATATATATATATAATTCATACTATTAATTAATTTGAAATGATTCGTGTAGTATCATAAATCATACAAACTTATATGCTTATGATCTAAATTAAATTGATATCAATAAATACACTAATACTTAGATATATTAATGTTCTCATCATTAATTCATTGATTAGTATATATTGATTGTCACTATTGACATTATAGTGTAAGAGATACTAAAAAAAAAATATATTCTTGATGTATATATACCATACTATCTTAAAGTTACTTATAAGCATACATTTTCATTAGTTCATGTAGTTGAAATATTAACCTCTATACATTTACAGTTATATAAAATAATATATATATATATATATATAATTTTATAAATGCTTTATGTGTTCTTTCTAATATTAATTACTGAAAATAATAAAGATTAAAAAAATATTTATTTTTTAATATCTAAAACTCTTATATTCACTAAAATGTATTATATTTATTGTTATCTTTTTCTCTTTTAACTAATCAGGTGATTGTCCTAATAAAATTGAATCATGAATAAATCATTTAATTGAATTGAAATTGTTTGGATGAATCTATGAAATCGACGATTTAGATTATTTCTTCCTCTATTATATCAATTCCTAATTTTCTCTGTTTATCTTTATTTGTCTTTAATTAATTATTTCTCTTTAGTAGACATAAAATAAAACTTTAAATGCGCTACATATCTAATACTTGAAGATTGACGTTGCAATACTCACATTATGATTAAGTTTTTAGTCTTTGTGGAATACGATCTTGCTCACATTGTAATACAGATACTTCGTATACTTGTGGATAGCTAATGAGAAGTCGAATAATTGTAATGTAATAAAATAAATATTTGGTTGAGAAGTGCAAGAAATGATATTTAAAAAATAAATTCTTATATTTGCCCAACTTTAGCAGCTAAAGTTTACATTTTTAATTATAACATTTGTACGTGCTATTATAAAAGTAGTATTTTCTCTAATATAATAGTATAATAAAGCTAAATTTTTCCCTAGTTAAAATAGTATTAGAAAAATTAATAGTGTTCTAAAATGAATTGTTGTATACATGGTAACTTGTTAGGGCTACTTTGAGACAATATGGGGCCCGAGGTGAAATAATGAATATATTCAGTATATTTTTTAAAAGATAATACAGTAATATGTTTTAAAGAAATTCATTTATTATTTCTTATTTTATTAAGAATAAAACCACTTTTAAATGTTCTAAATCTCAAACCGTGACATATTCCTCAAATTAAAAACTTACTTCAACAAAAAATAATTGTTCTAATTAGCATATCCAATAATATCCAATAGGTAATATATGCATTAGAAAATGTTTATTTATATAATATAATATTTCAATATATAATTTTGTATTTAATTTTTTGTCCTAGGCCAAAAAATAAAATTACAGTTATTTTAAAATGTTTAATTAAATTTTATTTTTATTTAATTTTTTAAATAAATTTTAATTAAAAATTCAAATTGTATTTATTTTTTATTTTATTTAATTATTTTTTAATTTTTATTTGTTTATTTTAATAACATTAATTTTTTATTTTTGTTTTTAAATTGGGTCCCTATCAATCTGATTAAAATCGACTTGATTTTAATCAAATTGATAGTATAGAGACTTTATTTTAACCAAATGAAATAGATAGACAAAATCCGAAAATTTTAAAAATATGAGGACCCAAAACAACGTTTTGCCTAAATTTAATTCAATAAGTTTTAATTTGTGGAATGACAATTTCATAAATAAATTGAAAATGAAATTATAAAAAAATTATAAAATACTTCAAATTTTTATCCGGTATTTGACATAGTGCACTCGCCCAACGCTAATGCGTGAGCTCGTGCACTGCAACTGATAATTATTTTAAAAAAAAAATAAATATATACCCTAAAATAGAATCAATAAACCCTATAATTAAATTAAATTAATTTGAATTTTTGAAATAATTTATTTATTTTATGTGGCGTCCACGTGGTGTACTCTCGCTATGCTAACGCTTGAGCTTGTATACTATGCTTAATACAAAATAAAAATTAAAATAAAAAATAAAAAACAAAAAAAAAGAAAAAACCCGAAAGAAATAAAAAAAAAATGGAGGTTCAGATGTGCGCGTGAATTTCACGTGCCTGGTGGAAAAATGCATGGATGGGGTGGGTTTGGATCTATTTGACCCATCTAACGGATTGTGACCGATTGAACAATTTTATACAAGTTTTTTGTCTAATTATAATTATATTATCATAAATATTGTAAACCGTGTATTGTGGATGGATTTGAAACTCACTAAGATGATAAATTGAGAAACTGACACATCAGCATCAGGTGAATACTTTTATTTCAAATACTCATTACATCTCATTTATATAAGTTGATTGAATTTTTCATTATAATTAAAAAAATATTAAAAAAGACAATTAAATAAATAAACTTCCTAATATTCTCATATTTATATCATTTGACAATGAATTATTGATTAATGTATATATATTGAATATGAATATATTAGTTGTAGCGACCCAATTTTCTGTATATTTAAATTGCTACATATTTTTCTTTTCTATCCTAAAAATATTTTTATTCATTTTATTTTCCTATATATGATATTAATTTGCTTAAGTTTAATAAGTCGTGCCTAAGTAATTTTAATAAATAACTAAGCATGAATTAATTATAATATATGATAATTTATATCATGAGCATGCATATAGAATTTTTCTTTCTTTCTTTGAAGGCCCATTTTAAATTAGAGGCTATTGCATTTATTTAATTTAGCCCAAACTTCAAACCCAAATAGTTGAGCCCAGTCTAGAATCTTCCTTGTTTGTTTTTCTCTCTTTTCCCACGTTTTGGTGATAAACTGATAACTTGTAATTCAAAACTCAACCTTATCATCTCCTTATCACTTTATCATCCTCAATAAGATAACTATGCATCTCTTATTCCCACATTTCCAACCCTAGAAACTAGGATAAATAGAGAGCTCTATCGCTCTATTTTCCTTACATGCAAAAACTGAAGCTAGAGAAATCTAGAGTTGGAGTTGTCTTCGTGTAATTTCATTCGGGTATGCAGATCTTCTTTAATGTGTTTCTTGTTTTTTTCTCATGCATTTGCATTGCATAGTTATGGGAGGGGGGTTGGTATGGAAGATGAAGAAGATGGTTGTATTGTGGTGGCAACTGCGACGAGTCGATGACGGGAACCTTGCAGGTGTGCAGTGGGTTTGGTAGCAGCACCTACGGTGGATAGAGGTTGGAGAGGTGCGTCTGCAACGACGGTTCGTGGGTGGCTGCGGCGGCGGTGAACTGCGAAGCGGATGTTGTTGCAGCTAAGATATGCGGCTATCCATTGTAGCAGAGATCGACGTCGACATATTTGCAGGTGGTCTTCGACGTTGATGGTGTAGATGACAAGGTGGCATTGTAGTATATGTGAAGCTACTGTTGTCGTGAATAGATGAAGAAGAAAGAAAGTTGATTTGTTCTTTTACTAATTCTATCTATTTTGCAGGTGGGCTTTAATTGATTTAGAAAGATTTGGGCCTTAGATAAACTAATTATGGGCCGAGAGGGTTGGGATTAGAGGCCATTCAATTGTTCATTATTTTATTCAAAAATCATACAATAGCATGCATAACTATATGTATATTTACGTAGGGTACTTGGCACCAAATCAAATTAAATGGATTATGCATTTGTCATGGAATTTTCACGTAAATACTAGGTTAATCATTAATTATAATTGAGCATGCATCATATATATAATGGGCTAGTAACATGCATTGAATTTTTTATATCTTACTCATATATTAATTTAAGATAAATAATTTATTGACAAAGCGTGCAGGACTTAATCGGTTAATATCGAGGTCAAAGTTAATGTGGGGTTTTATGTTGAACTTGTCCATATAATCCTCTCTATATGTTTTATTAAATGTATGTGAAATGTTAAATTATGATTTTAAACTTCCGCTGTATTTTGCGTAAATTTTTTTATTAATGAAAAACATGGATAACGTGTATTTTTCTATTAAAAGTGAAATTGAGGCGTTACATTATTAATGAACTAAATAAATATAGATATATTGGGACATCCAAAAAAGAAAAATCTATATAATATATAATAACGAAATTGTGGTCCGAAATAGAAATTATAAATTTTCCCGCTCAAATGACATTTCTAAATATAAAAATTATTAATGTAATTTGTGAATATTTAATTGCTTAATTTAAAATAACTATATATATTAAATATATATATGAAGTCAAATATGCCTAATATGTGCATTGAATATATATATATATAGAACCAAAAATTCTGCAATTAATTTCGTCTGGATCCGGGCTCCGTCGATCTACAAAACAAAGGCAAAAAAGAATTGTGAAGCCGAAGGACTGTCGGGGGTTGATGATCGAACGGACTCCGACGCTCAAGTCAGAATCGAGACTAGGAAAAATAGATGAATAAAGCAATAAGTAAGGTAGATGAAATAAGCCATAAAGTTGAATGATTGCCTCGTGTTTTTATAATCAATGATTCTCTTTTTTTCTCATTATAAAAGGGACGTATATATAGATGAAGGTTTAACCAATTTCCCCTTTTCAAGGGATCCTTTCTATCCCTTTTAGGGTTTTGACTGGGTCATACTTATCTTCAACGGACATGTTTGACTTGGTCTTCTTTAAGAGTCTTGTTCAAACATGGTCGAGACCTCCGGACCTCGAGGCTTCTGGACCTCAGGACATCGATCTCGAAGCCTCTAGACCTCTGGACCTCGAGACGTCCACCTCGAGGCCTCTAGACCTCGAGACGTTGACCTCGATTAAGGCTTCGACCTCTTGATTTCGGCTCTTAAGCCTTTGACCTCTTTATGGGCCTTAGTTTTGGGCCTTAAGCGGAAAAAGGCCTCTACAATTAGCTCCTCATTACTTGTTCTTGAATTTCAAAGATCGAGTAATGAATGTTGATATCACCGATCGTTACCCTCGTGTAATCCTAGACTTAAATACTGACTCTAGGATAGTCTCGGAAGCGTACTCCGAATTGGGAGCGGGTTTTGGGCGAACTTACTGAGGTCATGAAAGCAGACCTCGTAGAACTCCAGACCTGAAGGCAGGTCCTGGAGAGATTCTGAGGTCATGAGAGCAGACCTCATAGAGCTCCAGACCTGAAGGCAGGTCCTAGGAGAGCTCGAGGCTTTGAGAGCAAGCCTCCGGAGGGAGCTCCAAACAGTGAAAGCGGGTCTAGGGGAGCTCAAGGCTCTGAGAGCAAGCCTCGGGGGAGCTCCAGACTCGAAGGCGAGTCCGGGGGAGCTTGAGGCTCTAAGAGCAAGCCTCTTATTTTGAACATAGTACTTCAATAAGCGAGCTGAATAAGTCGAGGCTATGGCAGCCGATGCAAAGGCTTTGAAGAAATCTGCAAGCATTTATATTAATGGTAGAACCAAGTAGACATTAAAACAAATTTGCAGTTTACAAAATATATCGTAAATATATAACCATCACACGTCTGACTGCAAGAAAACTCTTGGAATGGTTTCAGATTAATTCTTCCAAATCTAAAAAGGTAATTTAAGCCCATCAGAAGTTCTTCAATAGCTGCCTCAGTCTCCACTCGGTTTGCAAAGTAAAGGTCATGTTATAAGCAAAGGGGAGACAGCCAGTTCAACATCATCATGAATGCTAAGCTCCACTGAACTACAAAAGCAGCATCGTGGAAACATGAAGCTGGAGTTCTTGAAAATGTCTTCAGATTTGCCCTCAGAGAGCTTTTGATAGTTGTAGGCAACAAATTGTAGAGATCGTTTCTAGCATCAAGGCTAATTAAGTGAGGTGACAAGCTAACTTTTCAATCAGAATGATGATACTTGCATAATACAGAGCAAATGCAACATGACCAAGAGTAGATGCAAAAGCATCCAACAGACACCATTTGAAATTAAAGAGAGATAATTTAGTGGAGATTATGCCACCATATATAGCGGGAACTTCTCTAGTATTTTTCACTTCAATGATTGTAATGCAGCAAGTCTACAACATAAATTGTAATGCAGCAAGTCTTTTGACAGATTTTAGGCATTCATTCGCAGAGATAGAGACCTCATTTTTCACAAGAAAATGATACTAGAACAGTGAAGAACACATTAACATGAGCATAGTAGAGTAGATAGCATGCTAACAACTTGGACTTATAGGTAGATCATTTGGAACAAGTCAACAGGCTACAAGATTATGAGCATAAACCTCTCAAGATTAATACAATTTACTACACATGCTTGAACACGTTGTATAGCAGGTTATAATATTGTCACTCAAGTAGGGGATGCATAATAAGTCAAGTTTCAATTCCTAACATAAACCAAGTTAGTTCATTTCAGAGCAGTAGCCTATTGTTTTAACACAACCGCACAAACTCCAGAACACGAGATGGCCTTTTCAGGGCAATGATTTCATGTGTGCATCAGCTCCAGCATGCTTGTACATAGTATAGTAAAGCAGGTAGCATGCAAGATATGCACATAAGAGTAGTTAGGGGACATGGGCAGAATTCCTTGCGTGCAAGGAGATTAATACACAACAAGAGCCATAAATTAACATGTAACTGATTACTTATACTTACACAAATTCAATTATGAGTATACATTAAACTATGGAAAGCAGGGCAGGGTATAGGCCAATCTTTAGCCTTCCAAGAGCAATATGAACTTTCTAGATTCCATGTACTGTTAGGGTAATTTGTTTTTTCCAAGTTGAGACAGTTTATTGACATAAATATGCATTTTGAACCTTGTAGGAACAATACAGATTTAATTCAGGTAAGGAGCATTCACAGAACAACATACAAGCCCTATGCTTGAACTTTTAGCAATAGGTTTCACAGGATCTGCATTTTCACTTCTTTTTTTTTATGTTATTAATCTGGAGACAATCATACTTCAGCCACTACAGCCAGCAGCGACGTATGCATTTAATCAATCAGATGATTATCAGTTACAGCAATGCTACATCATACTTCAACCACTACATCAGTTAGCATAATAGAAATGCATTCAATAAATAAGTGGCACTTAAAGAGCAGAAACCCTCCCGATACATACTTCATTCAAATACCAAATCCAAAACAAACAGAGTCCATTTCAGCTGCTGTAGGTGGGCTATATTTCATGTTGATGGGGAGAATAGCATAAAGGCTTAAATAAAGCATGCTTTCATGATTTACAAAGCAGCAGAATATAGATATGCAGCCCTTTAGTCATTAAGTTCTAGGGGCAGTTACAGTTAACAACAGGCTTTCATGCTTAATCATAAATAGAGGTTTAATCACATTATCTTAAATGGCATATATATAATAATACACATAATACATATAACACACTATTGAGCAGGAGATTAGCTCTGGAACACAAAGGAAACATTTCAAACATTGTTTTGCGGCAGCAGAGGTTAGGCAGAGGCCAACAAGTATACAAGAGATGTAACTTTTTTTTTTAAGGAGCGGGGGAATTTCAGTTGTGATATAGCAGGGATAGGCGTCCCTTCTCTATGTTTTGGAGCTTGCATGATCCTATTTATTATTTCTCCCTCGAAGATTCATCATGAGCCAAAAGACCACTAAAAAATGGATTTAAGCATACAAAACAGTCTTAATCGTGCGCAAAAACTGATCCCAATAACCGCAAAAATACATATCCTAACAATACGTCTGACACCCCTTCACAACTCAATGCAATACAAGCTACCCATGGACAAGCACATACGGAACTCGATAAGAATATAATTAAAGAACCAAAGCATAAACTGCACTAAATCAATAAAAATTCCACATTTAGTAGATTTAAATTAAAGCATGCTCAATTAAAATCCACCACGGCAGAATTGAATTTTATCAACTAGGAAACCTTCACGGTAATCAGCAACCAATTTAAATGATTAAATCACCACCTAATCATGAATTTATCACTTTAGGGATACAACAATTGATTTAATTTTTATCAAGGAGCTCTCGGCCAGATAACAACTTAGCAGGTCAAAGCCTAGATCAAATCAAGGTATAAATTCCCATGAAATTCCTTAATTTAATAAATTGAGATTTATCAAATTATACAATATGTGGCAGTTTATATTAAAAGCATGCAAAGACACGTAGGTGGGGTATTATTGCATGCAAAGTAAACTCCTTCACGGCAAAAAAGAATTTAATTGGAGAATTTTCCTTATAAATTACAATCCCCACGGTAGATTTAAAATTTATCAAATAAATTCCTTCTAGGCACCAACCAATAACAAAGTTGCAATGATTTTCAAAAACACAATGGGGAACTTAATTAAATTACAACATGCTTAATTAAATCCCTCACGGCAGAATTTAACTTATCAATTAAGGTTCTTCATGGCAGAAACAATAAAACCAAGATACAATTATAACAAAGAGCTATAGTTTAATTAATCACTCAATCAAGGATTAATTAACATAAATATGCAGATAAAGCCCAGATTAAAACAATGAACAAATCACGAAATCACCTAATTTAATAAATTAGAACTTATCAAATTATGCAACAAGTGGCAGGTTCTATGAGGACATGCAATAACACGAGAGGAGAGGTCTGATAGAGGAACGAATGCACCTGTTTGAGCAACCCTTGCTCTAAGTAGGTCTGCTGCGGCACTTTCTTGCGTGGTTCAGAGACTTTCCACACGTGGGCTCTATTTGCAGCTTCTGGGATTTTTAACCCTATTACACACATGCACTCCGCAAGCCAAAAGAACAGTATCTATTCTAGGGAGAAATAGTGAAAGTGCAAGAACAAGAATGAAGGCATCTGAAAATAGGAACACTCCGCTTTTGATGTTGTTGAACACCCTGTTCAGGGTCACAGGGGTGCCACGATGATAGGGAACAGGCTCCGCAGGGGTCGCGAGCTCTGGATTTCAGTTTTTGGACAATAAACCCTAGACGCCGCTTCTTCTGTTCTCGGAGTTTGCAGGCGTTTCTTGTACCCTAGAGGGATGAATAATCTTGTAGTGATGAGTTAGGATAGAATCTTAGGGTGTTGGCTTGAATAATATAGATTCCCGCGGCCTTCTTCAATTTTTGGAATCACGCTTTGTGTTTGAATGTTGTAAATTACCTCTTCGATTTCTTGTGTTTCCACCTTGAGAAGACAGCAAGGATCCAAGAGTGGAATGGATGGAGGCACGGCTGTGTAATTTTGAAACCCTAGCCGCCTTGAAAGATAAATCCGGATTGAAGGATTTTGAAGAAAAATCACCGCCGCTGAAGTGATGATGAGCCGCGAGCCCTAGTTGGTTGAGAGCTTTTCGCCTTTGAGAGAGGGAACAGGTTCTGGTCAGAATCCCCTTCAAGTGAACACGGCCTCAATCATCGTCGCTAGTCACCAGAGAATAAGTAGTTGCCTTGTAGTATCGATCAGAGCCCACGGTGGGTGCCAAATTGTAGAACCAAAAATTCTGCAATTAATTTCGTCTGGATTCGGAGCCGAAGGACCGTCGGGGGTCGAACGGACTCCGACACTCAAGTCATAATCGAGACTAGGAAAAATAGATGAATAAAGCAATGAGTAAGGTAGATGAAATAATCCATAAAGTTCCCCTTTTCAAGGGATCATTTCTATCCCTTTTAGGGTTTTGACTGGGTCTTACTTATCTTCAACGGACATGTTTGACTTGGTCTTCTTTAAGAGTCTTGTTTAAACTTTGTCGAGACCTCCGGACCTCGAGGCTTCTGGACCTCAGGACATCGACCTCGAGGTCTCTGGACCTCTGGACCTTGAGACGTCGACCTCGATTAAGGCTTCGACCTCTTGATTTCGGCTCTTAAGTCTTTGACCTCTTTATGGGCCTTAGTTTTGGGCCTTAAGCGGAAAAAAGGCCTCTATAATATATATATATATATATATATATATATATATATATATATATATATATATATATGGAATGGATCAAATGTAAACCATTTCCTGGTGTGTAAACTGTAAACTCATCTCCCACCATCCATCCATTAAAATTTAATGGTCTAGATTAAATCCAATTCAAGGTGGTATTTTTGTAATATTTAACTTATTTTATGGTGGCAAGGTTACTTATGTAATTTGGTAAATATGATTAGGGTTTGATTTCTCTTCTTCATATCCATTTCCTTACGTAATTCTATGGAGGCATACTCTTTCTCTCTCTCTCTCTCCATCGTTGCCGCCTCCACCACCACTATTGTTGTCTCTTTCACGATTTTCTCTCTCTCTACCGCCACCATCGCCATCACCGCCGCCACCACTATCGTCATCTCTTCAATCTAATAGAAGTATGAATTGCTATGTATCATCTCTCTCTCTCCACCGTCGACATCGCTACGCCTTCCACCTACATAAGAAAATTCAGCAATAGTAACGGCGATAAAGATCTGAAAAAGAGGAAAAACGTCGGTGATTGAAATTCGTCTGGAGCTGTGTTTTTTTATTTTTAGATCATCTCAGACAATCAATAATTCAAGATCAATTTTTTCTAATCCATATCTGCATATACCATCGTTGTTTTAGAATTTCATTTTTTGTAGGATTTGATGAATTCGACATGTATTTTTTAATGAGATTTGGAAGTCATCTGAAAATATTTTTAAGCTTTTTTTGTCGTGTATGTGTTCTTTATTTAGAGAAGATGTTTTTGATGATGATTTATATTTTCAGATTTAAAGTTAATTAATTGTTGGTTGAAGAGTTAATATATATATATATATATATATATATATATATATATTATGTATTTTTCTTCGCGTAGTATGATGTTAGCCTGATACAGTTTATCTGTTAGCATCATTATATTTTTCCGTTAGCATTGTATTTTTGTTATATATGTTAATATTCGTGCTAACGAACATAATCATGTATGCTAAGTAAAATGCTTTTAAATATTTATGTTGTAAGATTTTGAAGGTACCAACTCAAGGTCTCATGGTTTGAAAAAACGCCAGTGATTGAAATTCGTCTGGAGCTCTGTTTTTTATTTTTAGATCATCTCAGGCACTCACAATCATTTTTTTTTGATCCATTTCTGTGTATACCATCGTTGTTTTAGTATTTCATTTTTTGTAGATTTGATGAATTAAACATGTATTTTTTATGAGATTTGGAAATCATCTGAAATTTTTTTTGAGCTTTTTTGCCGTGTCTGTGTTCTTTATTCAGAGAAGATGTTTTTGATGATGGTTTGTGTTTTCAAATTTAAAGTTAATTAATTGTTGGTTGAAGAATTAATATATTTATTTTTGGTATTTTTGTTCACGTAGTATGTTGTTAGCATGATACAGTTTATCTGCTAGCATCATTATATTTTTTTGTTAGCATTGTATTTTTGTTATATATGTTAATATTCGTGCTCACGAATATAATCATGTATGCTAAGTAAGATGCTTTTAAATATTCACGTTGTAATATTTTGAAGGTACCAACTCAAGGTCTCATGGTTTGGAAAAACGCCGGTGATTGAATTTCGTCTGGAGCTATGTTTTTTATTTTTAGATTATCTCAGGCACTCACGATCAATTTTTTTCTAATCCATATCTGCATATACCATCGTTGTTTTAGTATTTCATTTTTTGTAGATTTGATGAATTCAACATGTATTTTTATGAGATTTGGAAATCATCTGAAATTTTTTTTGAGCTTTTTTTGTCGTGTCTGTGTTCTTTATTTAGAGAAGATATTTTTGATGATGGTTTATGTTTTCAGATTTAAAGTTAATTAATTGCTGGTTGAAGAATTAATATATATGTTTTTTGGTATTTTTGTTCGTGTAGTATGATGTTAGCATGATACAGTTTATCTGTTAGCATCATTATATCTTTCCGTTAGCATTGTGTTTTTGTTGTATATGTTAATATTCGTGCTAATGAATATAATCATGTATGCTAAGTAAGATGCCTTTAAATATTCACGTTGTAATATTTTGAAGGTACCAACTTAAGGTCTCATGGTTTAGAAAAACGCCGGTGTTTGAAATTCGTCTGGAGCTGTGTTTTTTATTTTTAGATCATCTCAGGCAATCATGATCAATTTTTTTCTGATCCATATCCGCATATACCATCGTTGTTTTAGTATTTCACTTTTGTAGATTTGATGAATTCAACATGTATTTTTTATGAGATTTGGAAATCATCTAAAATTTTTTTTTTGAGCTTTTTTTGTCGTGTCTGTGTTCTTTATTCAAAGAAGATGTTTTTGTTGATGGTTTATGTTTTCATATTTAAAGTGAATTAATTGCTTGTTGAAGAATTAGTATACATGTTTTTGGTATTTTTGTTCACGTAGTATGATGTTAGCATGACACATTTTATCTATTAGCATCATTATATTTTTCTGTTAGCATTGTATTTTATTGTATATGTTAATATTAGTGCTAATGAATATAATCATGTATGCTAAGTAAGATACTTTTAAATGTTGATGTTGTAATATTTTGATGACAGGTGTCAACTCAAAGTCTCATGGTTTGGAGATTAAAATAGATATACCAAGATCTGAAATCTTCTATGAAGTCATTGAAAGATTTATGAGGCATCCATTGTTTTTTCTTCAGATAAAAGAATCTACGCTTTAAATCGGCTAAATTCCCCTGTATATTTAGTTTTTGTCATAATCCTTTTTATTTTTGGTGTTTCTGGTACTTTTGTATCTTTAATGTAGCATGAGCAAATACTAATTTTCATTAGCATATTGGTTGAATTACGTTAGAAATCTATTATATGTTGTATTTATGTAACGACCCGCTTTTACGTAATTTGAATTATTTTAATTGCTTAATTGCTTGGAATTGAATTTTAATTTATTTGGTGATGCTCGATAAAATTAGACGGACTTAAGGGAGTCCAATATTGCGCCCCTAGTATATAGAAAAGAAAATTTTAGAACTTAAACTTGGGCCTTAGAATTATTACATGAGCTTGTTAAAATATTTTCAAACTTATTTCTTTTGTGCTTTAGAATTTAAAAAAAAAATAATATATTGTTTTATTTTATTTTATTTTCAAGAATAAATATAATATTACATAAAAATACTATTTTATTTTTAGGATTAAGCATTGAATTGAAAATATACATATATATATATATAATAGTAATAATTAAATATCATTTGTATCTTATCATCACCTAGAAGCTTCCAATCTCTCTCTAACTTCTTGAGGA
The DNA here is from genome assembly GCA_026008535.1 of Perilla frutescens. Classification (NCBI taxonomy): domain Eukaryota; kingdom Viridiplantae; phylum Streptophyta; class Magnoliopsida; order Lamiales; family Lamiaceae; genus Perilla; species Perilla frutescens. Next base: position 55,898,274 of record BRKX01000003.1, read on the forward strand.
AGAAAAAAAATAAGAAGATTTGGAATGATTGTCAACTCATTCCATACGTGTCATTAGTTGGAATGAGCAAAGAGGTGTCAATATATGGTTTAAGAGGTGGTGAGTCATGTTTCAAATTAATCATTAAATTTATACAAATATATATATATGTAATGAATGGAATTGAAAAGTTTAGTTCTCTACGCCATCCCTCTCCCACTCTTCGTCTCTCTCTCCCCAATTCATTTCTCTCTCCCCTCTCAAATTCTTGAAAGGTTGCAGCCACACAAACATAGATACACTTGTTAATTTCCCTTCCTCGCATCGATCTCTACTCCAAGTAAGGTAATCCTCTTTATATATTTTCCTTCTTGTTTAATTATGTTGAATGGTGTGGCTAGATGATCGATTGTGCTCAAAATTATGTCTTTTCTTTTGGGAAATCTAAAGACTTCTTCTTCTATCATCTCTGAATTTTGGGACAGCCTACACACCATCATTTTAAATCAAATATCTTAATTTGTTGAGCCATTTCTGGGCATCCAAACCTTTCTATACTTGTAGGTGCTTGTCTTAACTTTCATAAATTATTTAATTAGGCCATAACTTATTTTAACCTCAAAATATGTCTAGAAACTTTTCATAAGTTAGAATTTTTGGCTCAAGATTCTAATTTTTCAGATTTGATTAAATTGGAATTTGCCATTTTATTTAATTAATATTATTAATTTTAATACTAGGTGCGGCACAATTAGGATCCTCGTCCACTGTGTGATTCACTACTCAATTTTACCTGCTCTCTATTATCAGGTGGGTAAAATTATTATTTTCGAAATAAAAGTATATGATATATGCTTTTTGAGATAGAAATATTTTTAATACAACTTGAATTATCGTGGATGGAATTTGGATAAGAATCGCGTTTCGTATGCACTAGAATAGTGTAACGCACGTACCGAGAGCGTGGCTTACACAACAGAGAGAATATGTCCTATGCATAGTTCAAGATGTATTCTAGATCAGAAGAAGAGTACCCTAAATCCATTATTCCTGCGATTTAAATTCAGTTGGATAAATAGAAAGAAATGTGCATGATCCCCCACCACTGAGTACGTTTTAAGAGTACTCACCCCCATATTTTTTAATGTTTTCAGATCAGTGAGCTTGGAGCAGCGTGAAAGAAATGGGGTGTACATGGTTTTGATGTCTGAGTTAATTATTTCAGTCTTTTGACCTTGTTGCCTTAAGTTAGATATTTTGAACTTGATGTTCTATGACGATTGCCTTTTGAATTAACTCAAGCTAATAATCGATTATTATGATTTTATCTATGTCTCGAATATAAATTTTATATTATAAATTATAAGTTTTCTCTTTGAAATGAATTTGGTGTTTATGAAATGTAGGTATTTTGATTTAAGAATTTATATTTCTGAAAAAAAAATATAAATATTGTGATCTACTTTCCTACTTGGGGATTTCTAGTGTGATTATTATTTGGAAAAAAAAAATACTAAAATTATTATTATTAATCATTTTCTGCTTTAAAGAATAAAAATAGTAACAATTTAAATTATAGAATTTAGGGTGTTACATTTAGTGGTATCAGAGCGGGTCTACCTTCTTGTAGACTCGAAGTGTTTTAAAAAGATATATTAGTTGACTTTATGGCACGCCACCCATTTCTGCCACGTGCTCCTGCTCCAAGGTACGTTTGTTTGATTAATTTATTTTGCAAAATTGTTGAAGTGGTGGGCATGGAGAAAGAATGAGAAATGCTGAGAAAAGATTTATGCAAAGAAAGAATGTGAAACGATTTATGCAAAGAAAGAATGAGATGTTGAGAAATGATTTATGCAAATCAATTCTATTATTTTGAAATGCATGATGAATGACAAAGAAGTTACTTAGTCCTCGAAATTTAGAAGAACATAGAAGTTTCCTCCATAGATGTTTCCTTATTTAGATTCAAGGTATTTAGAGATTTATTAGTTAACTTGAACCTAGTAGTATACACTTCTTCAATTACCTGCGCGCGTCACATGAAATATGAGATGAGGCCGATCAAGCGTCGAATGTGAAAAGAAATAACTTCATGCTAGATCTAATTAGAGCACTTTAGGGATTCGTCTAACATCCAAACGCAGAGCATGATGAATCAACAAAATGCAGCGCCCAATGCACCTGTTCTGCCAACTATTAGTCAGGAGATCGAGTAATTTCATCGATATACTCCAACTAGATTCCCTGGTAGTATTGAACCTCTCATTTCCGAAGAATGGCATGATCGGAGAAGAGCATCAAGGCTTAACTTGGGACAAGTTTAAAGAGATCGTTATGTATAAGTACTTCTCTCGCGCTTTTCGCATGTAAAAACAAACCGAATTCCTGGAGCTGAGATAAGGGAATTTGTCCGTGAGAGAGTGCGAGTGAAAGTTTAATTAACTCTCACAATATGCAGCACGTGTAATCAATACTGAAGACCATGAGACCGACTGGTTCATGAGAGGCTTTTAACCAGAGATGCATGGAATTCTCGAAGCTTAACGGATCACTGATTACGGTTAAAAAATTAGGAAATCTCATGAAGATGTTGTTGGACTAAAAGTAGATGGAGAACTTAGTCCCGATGTTAGGATCTCTACTGGAAATACCTTGAGAATCAATAGAATTGCTAGGGATGTTAGATTAGACTTTGAACGGAAGGAACTTGTGGCTGACTTGTATGCTCTCAAAATACGAGAATTCAATTTCATCTTGGGAATGGACTGGTTAAGTAAAATTTTTATGACAATACATTGTCATGATCGAAAACTAGCATTTCAGAAATCGAACAAGGAAGAGTTTATATTCCATGGAGCTAAGTTAGGTAGATGACCCAGAATAATATCAGTAATTAAAGCTTTAATGATGTTGAGGAATGGTGAATGTCAAGGATTCTTGGCAAATGTGATCGAAACGACATCAAAAGAACTGACATTGGATAGCATGCTAATAGTTAGATATTTCACAGACGTGTTCCCTAAGGAGATACCCAGATTACCGTCAAATAGATAAATCAAGTTTACGATCGACATGGTCCCAGGAGCAGCACCCGTGTCCAAAGCGCCGTACCGAATGGCACCATCAGAATTACAAGAGTTGAAGATCCAGCTTCAAGAACTTCTAGACAAAAGATATATTCGATTGAGCATTTCATCATCGAGCACCGATCTTGTTTGTGAAGACAAAAGATAGAAGTATGAGAATGTGTATAGATTACCGAGATTTAAATCGCCTCACCGTGAAAAATAAATATCCCTCACTGAGAATTGAAGATTTATTCGATCAACTTAGAGGAACAAACGTGTTCTCAAAATTAAAAATAGACCTAAAGTCGAGGTATCATCAATTGGAGATAATCCCACTCGCAATTTGGAGTTGGCTGCTGTTGTGTCTGTATTGAATATATGGAGACATTATCTCCACGAAGGTAAATGTGAGATTTATACAGACCGTAAGAGTTTAAAATATTTCTTTACTCGGAAGGAGTTGAACATGACGCAAAGAATGTGGCTAGAATTAGTCAAATATTACGATTGCAAAATCATGTATCATCCTAGAAAGACCAACATTGTCACTGACGCACTCAGCAGAAAGAAAGTGAATCCCACAAACGAAATCACGCAACAAGAGGAGTTGATTAAGGATTTTAAGAAGTTGAGTCTAAAGATTGTAGCCACACCAGAAGAAGCTAATGCTATAATTGAAACATTAGTAGTTCAACCGACGCTTCGAGATTGAATTAGAATCATACAAAGGGAAGATGGTTTTCTACAAAAAATACGAGCAAGAGAAGTGTCAGACGATTTTAAGGGATTCACGATATCATCATATGGGACCCTATTTTTTAAAGAAAGAATTTGCGTGCCAAACAACGACATAATGAGAGAAATCCTGGACGAGGCACATCGAACGCCTTACATGGCACATCCTGGATATAATAAGATATATCAAGACTTAAAAAGAAGTTTCTGGTGGTATGGCATGAAGAGATCATTTTTGGATTACGTTGCACGATGATTAGCCTGTCAGCAAGTAAAGATAGAGCACCAGAGACCGTCAGGATTGTTGAATCCTTTGGAAATATCAGAATGGAAGTGGAAGCATGTTACAATGGACTTTTTAGTTAGACTTCCCAAGACCATTAAGAATAATGATACGATTCGGGTTATAGTGGATCAATTGGCGAAATCAACTCACTTTTTACCCATATGAATGACGTTCACCATGGGTCAACTCGCTCAGTTATACATTCGAGAAGTAGTCCGACTACACAGAGTCCCAATGTCCATAATATCAGATCAAGATCCCCATTTCACATCAAGATTCTGGAAGAGTTTACATGCAGCTTTGGGCACGAAGTTAAAGTTTTCAATATTGTATCATCCTCGGACAAATGGCTAATCGGAAATAACTATACAGATGTTAGAAAATATGTTATGGACTTGCATCATGGATTTAGGAGGCAGCTGGGAGGCGCATTTACCAATAGTAGAATTTGCTTATAACACCAATTACCACTCTAAGATATAAAGTGTTATACGGATTAACGTGTAAATCACCAGCATATTGGGATGAAGTTAGAGAAAGAAGGATTTAGGGCCTGTAATTATCAAAAGAACAGTGGAAGTAGTAAAGAAGATTCGAGACAATGTTAAAGTTGCTCAAGATCGACCAAAAAAAAAAATCGTACGCCAACAAAAGAAGAAAAGATTTACATTTAGAGGTAGGTGATTAAGTGTTTTTAAAAATCGCTCCTATGAAGGGGAGTGCTATGATTTGGGAAGAAAAGAAAAGTTGAGATCTCATTTTATCGCACCTTTCGAAATTTTAGAACGAATTGATGATGTAGATTATCGTTTAGCTTTACCACCTGAATTGTCGCCAATACACGATGTCTTTCATGTTTCTATGCTAAGAAAGTATTTGCATGAGCCAAGTCACACCATCAACTATGAGGAGATACAACTCAATAAAGATTTGACCTATGAAGATGAGTTTGTCGCTATTTTTCAATAGGAAGACCCACGAGCTGAGAAATAGACAAGTTTCGTGGAGTGGACATGGGAAAGAAGAAGCAACTTAAGAGTCTAAAGAAGAAATCCTAACTAAGTACCCATCCTTAGGACACCCGGTAAGATAAATTTCGAGGACGAAATTTTCTTTAAGTGGGTAGGGTTGTAACGACCCGCTTTTACGTAATTTGAATTATTTTAATTGCTTAATTGCTTGGAATTGAATTTTAATTTATTTGGTGATGCTCGATAAAATTAGACGGACTTAAGGGAGTCCAATATTGCGCCCCTAGTATATAGAAAAGAAAAATTTAGAACTTAAACTTGGGCCTTAGAATTATTACATGAGCTTGTTAAAATATTTTCAAACTTATTTCTTTTGTGCTTTAGAATTTAAAAAAAAAATAATATATTATTTTATTTTATTTTATTTTCAAGAATAAATATAAGATTACATAAAAATACTATTTTTATTTTTAGGATTAAGCATTGAATTGAAAATATATATATATATATATAATAGTAATAATTAAATATCATTTGTATCTTATCATCACCTAGAAGCTTCCAATCTCTCTCTAACTTCTTGAAGAAGAAGAAAAAATAAGAAGATTTGGAATGATTGTCAACTCATTCCACACGTGTCATTAGTTGGAATGAGCAAAGATGTGTCAATATATGGTTTAAGAGGTGGTGAGTCATGTTTCAAATTAATCATTAAATTTATACAAATATATACATGTAATGAATGGAATTGAAAAGTTTAGTTCTCTACACCATCCCTCTCCCACTCTTCGTCTCTCTCTCCCCAATTCATTTCTCTCTCCCCTCTCAAATTCTTGAAAGGTTGCAGCCACACAAACATAGATACACTTGTTAATTTTCCTTCCTCGCATCGATCTCTACTCCAAGTAAGGTAATCCTCTTTATATATTTTCCTTCTTGTTTAATGATGTTAAATGGTGTGGCTAGATGATGGACTGTCCTCAAAATTATGTCTTTTCTTTTGGAAAATCTAAAGACTTCTTCTTCTATCATCTCTGAATTTTGGGACAGCCTACACACCATCACTTTAAATTAAATATCTTAATTTGTTGAGCCATTTCTGGGCATCCAAACCTTTCTATAATTGTAGGTGTTTGTCTTAACTTTCATAAATTATTTAATTAGGCCATAACTTATTTCAACCTCAAAATATGTCTAGAAACTTTTCATAAGTTAGAATTTTTGGCTCAAGATTCTAATTTTTCAGATTTGATTAAATTGAAATTTGCCATTTTATTTAATTAATATTATTAATTTTAATACTAGGTGTGGCGCAATTAGGATCCTCGTCCACTGTGTGATTCTCTACTCAATTTTACCTGCTCTCTATTATCAGGTGGGTAAAATTATTATTTTCGAAATAAAAGTATATGATATATGCTTTTTGAGATAGAAATATTTTTAATCCAACTTGAATTATCGTGGATGGAATTTGGATAAGAATCGCGTTTCGTATGCACCAGAATAGTGTAACGCACGTACCGAGAGCGTGGCTTACACAACAGAGAGAATATGTCATATGCATAGTTCAAGATGTATTCTAGATCAGTAGAAGAGTACCCTAAATCCATTATTCCTGCGATTTAAATTCAGTTGGATAAATAGAAAGAAATGTGCATGATCCCCCACCACTGAGTACGTTTTAAGAGTACTCACCCCCATATTTTTTAATGTTTTCAGATCAGTGAGCTTGGAGCAGTGTGAAGGAAATGGGGTGTACATGCTTTTGATGTCTGAGTTAATTATTTCAGTCTTTTGACCTTGTTGCCTTAAGATAGTTATTTTGAACTTGATGTTCTATGACGATTGCCTTTTGAATTAACTCAAGCTAGTAATCGATTATTATGATTTTATCTATGTCTCGAATATAAATTTTATATTATAAATTATAAGTTTTCTCTTTGAAATGAATTTGGTGTTTATGAAATGTAGGTATTTTGATTTAAGATTTTATATTTCTGAAAAAAAAAATATAAATATTGTGATCTACTTTCCTACTTGGGGATTTCTAGTGTGATTATTATTTGGAAAAAAAATACTAAAATTATTATTATTATTATTATTATTATTATTATTAATCGTTTTCTGCTTTAAAGAATAAAAATAGTAACAATTTAAATTATAGAATTTAGGGTGTTACAATTTATCTGACAATATTATTCAATGCTAATATTATTTTCTTATAATGCTAATGAAGTAATAGCATATCACTAATGAAGAACAGTATATTGACAGAGAACAATTTACATTAATGCATTAAGCCATTTTAGCATTGGTTATCCAATGCTAATATATTATTACTATAATGCTAACGAAATAATAACATATTTCCAATGAAAGACAATATACTGATAACAAACAATATATTAATGCATTGAGATATTTTTTATATGAGAATGCAAATACATTTCTAATATTAGCATTGTCATATGCTAATGAAAATATTACAATAATGCTAATAGAATCATGTGTCTTTCATACTACATATGATGATAATATAAATAAATATTAATAATAGGAAATATTAAAAGATTTGTTAGTATAAATGAATGTTAATACTATTGTTAGGATTGTCGGATGCTATTGTTAGCACATGATAATGCTAACAGTAGAATTATGTAACACTTATGACAGTATTATTATAACATTAGCATTGTTAAATGATATTGTTAGCATTGTTATATGCTAACGAAAACATTATATATTGATATAAGGGTTTATTAAATCAATTTTAGGATTTAATAATTTAATTTTATTGCATTTCATCATTTACTTATATTAGCATTGTCGTATGCTAATGGAAGGATTATGTAATGTTGAATGAATGTATTATCCAATGCTAATGAAATAATAATGTATTGGATTGAAGCCAAATAATGCAACTTACAACTTTCAATAAAACAACCATAAGTTTATCCATGATAAATATGTTTTTAATTTTTTTTTTGTTGAAAAGTAGGTTTGAGTAGCTTTCTAACCATATTAAACTTGTCATTTAATTATTTCACAAGTGATGATAATATAAATGAAAGTTAATAATTTTGAATACTAAAATATTTGCTAACATAAAATGAATGTTATTGTTATTGTTAGCATTGTTATATGCTAATGTTAGCATATGCTAATGCTAACAGTAGAATTATATAACACATATGACAATAGCCTTATAACGTTAGGATTGTTAAATCATATTGTTAGCATTATGTAATACATTCCTTCACCATTATTGTATTTAATCATTTACTTCTATTAGCAATATCTTATACTAACTGAAGCATTATGTAATGCTCAAGGAATGGATTGCATAATGCTAATGAAACAATAATGTAGTGGATTGAAGTCAAATAATGCAAATAACAACCTTCAATCAAAAAACCACAACTTTATCCACGATTAAAACTTTTTTGAAACTGTTTTTTTGTTGAAAAGTAGGCTTAACTAGCTTTCTAACCATATAAAACCCGTCATTTAATTACTTCATAACAAAATCAAGTTTGCATTTGAAGTTACGTGTTGTGCATGCAGTGATACTGCTTTGTTAGCATATGTTTATATGTTCGTCAGCATATGCTTGTGTCTCCGTTAGCATGCGTCCTGGAAGTCCGCTTTTTTTTAAAAAAAAATTGACATTGACGCGAAAATTACCAAAATGCCACCGCGTTTTTTTAAGTTCCTTTTATTTACAATAATGCCACCGCCCCTTTGACCAAATCTGGACCATTGAATTTTGAAGGATGTGTGGTGTGAGATTGGTTTATAGTTTACACACTAGGGATGGTTTACACCAGAACCATCCCCTATAGCACAGCAATCCGCATAATATGAAGACGAAAACAACTAAAATTGATTTAATTATAATTTATCTTAATTAGATGCACTATTTTATAATCGAATATCTTATCATGTGCAATATTCTTATATATTTATAGAATGGATGATAAAGAGTAACACTGGATGATAAAGAGTAACACAAATGATTAATTACACAATTTTCTTCTAAAACATAAAAAAATATCTACGCAATATTTGTGTTAATAAATTGTTAGTCTAAAATCATATAAATTATTTTTGGAATTAAACATTTTCACACCAACTAATCACAAAAAAGTTATTTGTACTATAATTGGTCCCAATTTTATTTTGTTTTAAAAAGGTGTTGAAACTTTTTATTTGAAGTGAGTTTTTTAAAACTTAGTTTTTAAATTTTCGCATGTCTGGTGAGAGAACAAAAATGGTTCCAATCAATATTTCTATATGAAATTAAAAATTGCGTTCATTCATAAAATTGCTAGGAATCAAAATCAATAAACATCAAGATTTAAAAAAAAAAATCACAGAATAACCATCGATTGCACTGAATGTGGGGAGAGATTCAAGTATCATTATAATTAGATTTCTAATCAATTTTTCTATCTTTTGAGAATTTGAATATATGATGTTTATTTAAATGTCGGTTAATTTTCATATTGGAGAGATGAGTGTTTTTTTTTAAGACAACATTGTAAATATCTAAATATTTATATAATGATTGTCTATTTGGTTTTTATATTGTTGAGATTGATAGTTCAAAAAAATATGTATGGAGTGCAAGTTTGAAGTATCATTATATGAAGTTTGCAACTTTTTATCAAGAGAGAGAGAGAGAACATATATAGTTATAAATTAAATTATACTGAAAATTAAATAATAATCTGTCTTCATTTAACATTTTACCTTTGTAATGTGCATTCCATTAAGAGAAGGCTCTCCAAAACCATTTGATATGTATGTGTGTCTATATATATATATATATATATATTAAGCATTTTTTAACTTCGTGATCATTATATTTTAGATTATTATATATTTATTACACTTTGAATACACTTTAAAAATATATAAATTAATATGTTGGAAAAGATGACAAGAGGTGATTTTCGCGTTATATATAACTTCTAAGGTTCATATTATATATTTTAACACAAATACACAATGAAAGATGTAAGTTAAGTAATAATGTATGAATTAAACAGTGTTTTTATAATGAAACATATTATACTATACTAAATATAAGCATTTAGATATTCACCAATAATATATATATATATATATATATATATATATATATAACTTAAAATAGAATTATACATTCTCCCCCAAATCACGTTTCCGGATATAGAAATAATTAATATAAAATTAGAATAAATTATTTTTAAATTAATTTTTAATAATATCTACAATAATATCCATAAATATTAAATAACATGCAATTAATATTAATTATTTTTCCTACCTCCATAAAAAAAATAAAAAAATCAATTAAAAATAGAAACATTAAGCATAAAAAATATGTTATTTTCATATATGAATCTCAATCTTTTTTTTTTTTTGAGGAAATCAATCAGTTAATCACAAAAACAATAAACGTAGCGAACTTATTGTTTTTTTTTTTTGTATACAAACTATATATTCTTTATATTATAATTGAATTTTATGTCTTCTTAATGTTTAATTGTATTAAAAAAATATGCTCTCTTTATAAATTTCTATAATTGTATCTTTATTTAAGCTGAAAATCTCCATCTTTAATTTATATTTATACTCCTTCTATTTATGAAAAAGTGTCATTCTGGATGAATGCACACATATTAATAAAGATATTAATTAGATAATCAAATTACCTTATATACCCTTATGTGAATACATTAAATGAGTTAAATGTTGTTGTTTGAATGTATTAAATGGGGGCAAATATAAGAAATATGTGAAATTTTTACCTCGATTGTGTAGAATGACACTTTTTGTGAAACAAAATTAAAGGGTTAGAATGACACTTATTGTGAAATGGATGGAGCATATGTTATGAATATATCGATTATAATTTATAATTTATGATCCCCAATATTAATTTGCAAATCTATCATAAGTGTCCGATTTGTAATCTAAGTTTACTGCTATTTCTGGCTACCTAAATGACGTCATTATATAGATTCACCATACACAGCAAGGTTCTCCATTAGTTTCATCTTCATAAAACGTCGTTTTATGCCAAATTAATATTGGGATGTTACAATTACAAAAATATTAAAGGTTGTGATGTGCATTATAATTTTTAAACGTTGTGCGAAAATTTAAATTGGTGCAAACGTTGTGTTAAATTATGCAATTAACTCTATATTTTATATACAATTTTTAATCTTTTTCCAATATATTGTATCAATTCAAAAATAAAAAATTCCATATATAATAGAAAGAATCTTGAAATTTATGCATTAAAAATGTTAATAAATTTGCGTAAAATTTTAAAAATAAAAACTTAAAAATCAACATATCCAATTTTATTTTATAAAATAAAAAAACATTAAAAACACAATAATAATTTTAAATAATTCTTTTATCTCGAGAGTAACCCGCATCTGCTATTCGATAGTGCGTACTTGGTAAACTCCGCTTCTGTGTACACAGAAGAAGTAAACAACAACACTTGATAAAGTAGGTGTGACAAACTTACGCCTAGCGGTGTTGATAGGATTCGAACTCAAAATTTTTGATCCAGGGCTTGCACCATTCCATCACTAAGTCATTTACAAATTACAAGGGACAATAATTGTAAACATCTTATTCTAGCAGTGTTGGTGGGATTCAAACAGTTTAAAATTTATGTTAAAAATAAAAAACCACGCAAATGTTATAATTTTATAATGAGCATATGTATAGCCCAGTGAATAAATAATTACATGTGTCTCATCCGTGCATCGCACGGACAACGTGCTAGTAAAAATATATGAATAAGACAGAAGTAGTATTTAATCTTGGACAAACTTGTGCTCCCCCCATTTCGTTTTGATTATTAGATGCTCAATAGAATGAGAGGAACATATACTTTCATTGTATTGATGTGTACAATCTATATAATACAATATAGAAGAGTCTAAAATATATACAGTGATATACACAATATATTATCTAATATAATCCTCATCAAATCAAGGAAGTAGGATCCGGAGAATCCGCGATGGGATTGGACGGATCTTTAATACGCCCCCTGTAAAATGGACGTTCTATCGGCAACAGAGACTTTGGAATGTAGAGACTCAAAACATGGTCGAGGTAGAGGCTTGGTACGCACGTCCACCAGCTGATCAACAATGCTAACAAAAGAGACCAATAGGAGCCCCTTGGAAGCAAGATCTCGAACGAAATGGATATCAATCGCGATATGCTTTATACGGGAGTGTTGAATGGGGTGAAGGGCGAGGCGAGTTACACTGATGTTTTCATAGAGGAGACGTGGTGTAGAAGGAGGCGAGATGTGGAGTTCCTTGAAGAGGTGTATAATCCAACAGACCTCAAAAGTAGCAAAGCTAAGGAACGATACTCGGCCATGGAGGAGCGGGCGTGTAGCGCCCCGGTCCCGAAAGACCGTGGAAATGGACGCCACGGGGGTGGGAATTAAGAAGCGGGAAAGAAATGGGGTAGTTTAATTAACAACGGGGTGATAATCCAAAAAAAAATTAATGTTTAGAATACAATTTAACAACCGAGTATGCCAAAGATAGGTTATGGCTTCCGAAAAATTAGACAGCATAACCTCTGTAACTAGAGCGAATCCCCGTTTATAACGGCTTATAAGAGAAGAATGGAAGCTGTAACAATTCAATAAGCCCTTTCATAGGCCAAACGAAAACAAATAAACAGATACCAACAATCAATAGACCCATTCATAGGCCGACAAGAGAAACAGACACCAATATGCTGAACAAATGAAGCCCTTCCATAGACCAACATGAATGATCATATAGGCATAACAAAAGACGGGGCTTCCTTCCCTTAGAATAATTATATGGTTAAACATACGAGACATGTTAATTAGGAAGTCAATAGATGTTCAGAATCAGAGAAACAGAATCATATCAACAAAATACCAAGATCAGAGTTCTTAGCATTTAGCAAAAGAATATCACAAGTGCGGAAACTCAATTCTTAATAGAATACTAGATAAAAGAGACAACGGAAAAAAAATATGTAAATCATAATAGCCCATATCTCAGCCTCGTCACCTTCACGCTCCAGCCTACTGACCTGAAAATGTTTGAAAAGATTTAGGCTGAGTACTAATGCACTCAGTGGGCAAGTTTTACAATTCAAGTTATGCAAATCATTTTATTAAAGTAATCTATCTGTGTTCATGCAGGTAGTGAAACTTAGGAGGTTTAAAAGTTGGAAGCAACCTAAGTTCACCAAAACATTTTATTGTGAAGCGCTTAAGAGTATAACCAGTCACTGCCCGCAACCCAAACTACATCACCAGCGCATAACGTTGAGTATGGCCATAGTATACCCAAAGAGTATAACCAATAAGTGTTTCATTTTAGTCTCACCGACAAGGAGTAGGGCAGGACAAACAATGCATGCATACTGTAGCTACTCACATTGACACAGCGCTGGTTTATGAGACTCCGACAACATACAGTAGCATGTAAATATTTAACACAGATAGTCACATATGCAATTTTGACAAAAGCAGAGCTTAATAACTCGAAAGATACAATTTGCAAAGATATAGTATAGCCCACCTTATACATACAGAAGTCCTTCTCTGGTTCCCCTAGGCTAAGATGCTCTAACCATCTCGAGATTCAATCCTTCACCTTCCTCGTAAGTCACGCAAATCCTACAAGGATCGATCTTCAGCTCAGAACGACTACTATATTTTCGGAAATTAATCTACTGTAATCCGAGCTATTATTTAATTTTATTCTTTTTAGAAATAGATTGCGCGACTCTAGAGACCTCGAATAATTCCGACAAAGAAGGAAATAAATTCCAAAATATTATTCTTGATTTATTGGGACCAACCGATTTGACAGGGGTCTCTTTTCAAAACTTGCCATTTTAATCGATTTTTATCAGATTTGTGCCACGGCACTTTCTAACCGTTCAAAAATTATGAAAATATTCAAGAACCATCCTATATATGCCAAGACTATAGTTTGAGAGTTTTAGAATTTTTCGATAACACATGACTCCAGTATAAAAATAACTGCTTAAGTTGAATAATCGAGATTATTCAAAACTCGTCCGAAAATTACAAAATTCGACGGGCGCATAGGAAATAATTTTTGGAGCAACTTTCGAGAAGAAACTTTTTCGATTTGATGACCCAAAATGGGTGAAACGGGACAAAAACTCACAGATTTTAGCTGAAATGTATCGGTCTCGATTGAGATCGATACTCGTTGGATTTTCGCTCAAAAGTACAATTTTTGATAGTGCAGAAAATAAGGAATTTAATGGTGTAATTAGATCAAAGATCGGACGGCTAGAACATGAATTCGAGCTAGGCAGATTTATAATATAATATTCGGATCCGGATTTCAAACGACGAGAAATCAAAAATCTATTCCGGTTAACTACAAGATCCAAATGATCAAGGACTATTTATAAAAAGGAGATTTCTAATACGACTATCCAGGAAGAGTAGATCTGAGATTTACATAAAATGAAAATGGGGAAAAATACCGAAAACTCACAACATCAGAAATCAGAATCGGTAGAATTAAAGATAATCGAAATATAAGCATATTTAGAACTTGAAATTTCTAAATTCATCGGTCCGAATGACCAGAATCGGAGAAAGTACCTTCTCCGAGGAATTGGCGGCGGTCACGATGATTTTCCATCGTGATCATCCTTCGTGTCATCATTTCAATCATGTATTCGTGATCTACGCGTTGACACCTTCAAAATGACTATTTCAGAATTGAAATAGGAAACTAGAGTCGTACATTCTCTGGAAGCTGCTCGGCGTTTCGATTTTGAAAATGAATGAAAAATGAAACCTTAAGCTCCTATTTATAGAGGAAAAATAAATAGGATAATAATGAATAAAAGAAAGAGGATAATGATGGAAAAAGAATAGGATAATTAAGAATAAGATAATCTTTTGAAAAATAAATTGGATAATGACGGACATGCCTTTTTCTATTAAATTTATTATTTTCCAACTTAAAGTTGTGCCAAGAGTTCATTTGAACTCGAAATTTGAAATTTCAAAGGTTGGCACGATTCTTGAAATATTTTCTATTAACCCGAGAAAAATATCATAACATATTTTTAAGGCAATTTTTGACCAAATTAGATTTAACAGATTTTCCTGGATGCGATTTTCCTTTATTTGAGCCATTTAAGGATCCAGCTAATTTTCTAACTTACCAGAGGGTAACATAAGTTGAATAAAATCTTCTAAAATATTTCGGGGTATTACAGGGCGACACCTGTTTGTTTACGAGATCGCCAAGATATGGGGTTACCTCCGAGGAAAACAACGTAGGCAGAGGTGGACTTGTAGTCTCTATTGTCGCCAGCAAAGTCAGAGTCAGAGTAGGTTAGGAGACGAAGATGATGTGACGTCTTAAAATTTCATATATTTATTTAAGTAATAAGAAGGGTGGAATATTAAATAATCCTTCAAAAGTTTGTTCCAATAACATAAATTTAGAGTTTATTGCAGCGGAAAAATATAATGCTTAAAACATTAAATGGTCTTTATTCCATCATTTTGTCTCCACCACACCGCCCGATCTTCCTTAGCCTGAAAATATAAATAGCTTTGGGGTGAGTGCTATTAACTCAGTGGGGTAACTCGATTATCCAAATTATACAAATATAACAGTAACAAAACAGACCATAGCATAACATATCATATCATAGAGCACGTAAGCCAACATAGCATATAACTCGTAGGTTAAACATAGTACTAGCCCGAAGGCCCATATAACCCGAAGGTCTACCTGCACATCACATATACAAACATAATAAGGATAAGAGTCGTATTTATTCTCCGAGAGAATCCCTACCTTAACCGGTTCTTTGAACAACAAAATTATAAGTTTATCCACGCGCGCCGCCTAGCATAATAATATTAATAATACATAAATAACTTAATGCTTTAAAAAAATAGCATAGCTTTAAGAAGAATTCATGCACGTACATATGCACATATTTTTACTAAATAAATCTATAAGTACAAGTACTATATATATATACACATATATAAATATCACACACACACACACACACACACACATATATATATATATATATAAACGTGATGTGTGTGTGCGTTTTTCTTAAAGTACACACACACACACACACATATATAAACATACATGGCTATACCTATATATATATATAATATGTATGTGAGTGGATTGTGCATATAATATTATACATATATATATATATATATATATATATGGGTTGGATATGGTAGGAACCCTCCCCATGTGGGAACAAGGAACCCATCCCATCCACTCATTCATAGATTTAGATGGCTAAGATTAAAACAGATTATCGGTGGTAAACTTGTAAATATATTGAACTTTTAAAAAAAAGCAGTGGCATATTGGTAAATAAATTAAACTTCAAAAGTGGGGGTTAATTTCTTTCTGTCAAAATATAGATGATGATGTCATCATATTTGTACAAATATTATAGAAACTTTAAGCAATCATAATTTGCTCATTTTTAATCGGATTTACGCAAATCATATATTAAATTAAAGCTCTTTTCATACTCTTTCATTTAAGATCCATATTGCATATGTTTATTTGAAAAAAATAGATGAAAAATACAAAAATTAATTTCCAGGCATATTTTTTTATACAAAACAGCCCCAGATTTATATTAGCATATCGTATATAATATTTTAGCACGACCTATATAGCATTTTAGCATGAAACTACTCGCATAATAGTATGATATATATATATATATGACATTTGAGCATAATCCATAACTTATATCAACATTATGTCCATGACTTGGTCGTTTTAATCAAATATATGCAAATTATATATCAAATTAAAGATATTCTCATTAGATTGGGGTGAACTCATTTGGAGGCATGTTATTGAAATTCTCATTTTAGCATGTTGTGTAATACATTTTAGCATGTTGTGTAACACATTTTAGCGGGTGATATTATGAATATTTTTCTAACAGTTTTATATAAACACCTACACCTATATAGATACTACAAAACGAAAAACACGAGTCGATGATAAAGAAGAAAAAAGAATGAGAAAGTGAAGCAACGAAGGAGATGACTGACAACTAAGAAAGAAAATGAGAGAATATTTTCCAAAACGAGATAAAGTTTATGAGAGCAAAATATGTGCTGCAATTCTATGTGCAAACAGTAACATACAAAGTGAAAGGAACGAAGCTGGGGAAAACCTACACTACAGGCTCTCATGTAAAGATGGTACAATTAATGTTGAAGCATTTGTTATGTCGAAGTGACTTGTAATGTTAATGAAATTTTTACAAGTACTATTAGTTTCAAGACATATTTCCTATGAATATTAGTTTATGTTGATAAATATTAGTTCAAGTTGAAGAATATTAATTTAAGATGATGAATATTAGTTTCAGACATTTGTTATGAATATTTGGAAATGTCATTGTTAGCGTGAATTTTTCTTTATACGAGTATGATATTGTTGTTTTATTAGCATCATACAGTATTTCATTTTAGCATCATACACTATTTCATTTTAGCATCATACTTCTGTCATTTTAACATGATCTTCTATACTCTAATAGGGACACAATAAACCCTAATCGAACTGGGACACCAAATTTAACCTCATTCTCACTTCATTTTAACCTGATATTATAAATAATAAACCATAATGCGATGTAATAAACTCTAATGGAAATACCATACACCCCTAATGGGAATGTGACAAAAAAATTAGCATGCTACTTCCCTCTTTTGAGCCTGATACTTACCTCATTTTAGCATGATCTACTAAACAGCAATGGAGGATCTATAAAATCATAATGCGAATGTAATAAACCCTACTTAGGAATAATGAACCCTAATGGGAATGTCATAAACCCTAATTGAGAACAATGAACCTTAATCAGAATGTCATAAACCCTAATTGTGAATAATGAACCATAATGGTAACAGGACATCAAATTTAGCCTCATTCTTCTCTCATTATAACCTGATACATCCCTCATTTTAGCAAGATACTATAAACAGTAACGGGTCATGCAATAAACCCTAATACGAATGTAATAAACCCTAATGGGAAGGTAATAAATCCTAATTGGGAACAATGAACCCTAATGAGAATGTGAGATCAAGTTTAGCATGCTACATCCCTCATTTTAGCCTGATAATTTTCTAATTTTAGCATGATTTGATAAATAATAATGGGGGGATGAAATAAACCGTTATGGGAACATATTTAGCCTCATACTTCTTTGATTTTAACATCATATTCTAAACAATAATTGAGATTGATAAACCTTAATAATAATGTAATAAACACAAAGGGAATGTCATAAACTATTTGAGAAAAAATCATATATTTTTAAAATAAAATAAAATAAGCCCTAAAATGAATATTTTATATTTTTCTTCATATTTCTTCGGATAAACAAAGCCATGTGAGATATTGAATGAAATAGTATGAAAAAAAATTATAATTCGATATATTATATGAAAAAAACAATGCATTTATGAATTTTTAGCATTAAATTACTCTCATATTAGCATAGTGTATAAGATATTTTAGCATGCTGTTACATATCGGTATTACATTTATATGTGGATGAAGTTATTGTTGTTTAATTGAAGACTTTCAGTTTATTGTGAAATTTATCCAACATGTAACTCACATTAGCAACATTTATCACACATATCAGAAATAAATTTGAATGATATTATCAATATCAGCAAAAGTCATGTCATTTTAGCATGGACTATGAACCATTCCAGCATGATGTATATGTTATTTTAACACGAACTATAATAATAACAGAATCATTGACGAAAAAATAAAAATAAATACCTAAATCAGAATTGGACGAGATAATTTAAAAAAGATGAATACGTGAATCAACAACATTATATGAAAAAGATGAAATAAGGTAAAAATTTAATTAGGATAATTTAGACAAAAAATAGCATTTAATCCAAAAACAATAATAACGTTTACAAACAAATCAAGAAATCCTAAAAGTTTAAAATGTGCATGTGAATGTAAAAAAAAAATCATCAAGAATTCAAAATCGTATCTGAACCGACAACATCAATTTTGATTTTTTACATAAAAAATCCTCTTAACCATATATATATTTATAGGTATAATATTTTATTATTTTAATAAATTATTAAATTATCATAATTTTTCAATTTGTATTTAGTAAATAGTTTACAAAAACAAACAGAGAGATGGGAGAGGAAATAGGTGAAAAATAGAGAGATGAGAAAAAGTAGGAAGAGAGAGAGAGAGAGAGAGAGAGAGAGAGAATTGCACAAAGAAAAAAAAATCGTGAGTGTTAGAGAGAAATAAATGGAAATGAGAGATAATCATGTTTCAAAACATAAGAATTATTGAATTATCATAATACCCTTTTTTACTTAAAGTTGTAAATAATTACAAGTATGTCACCTTGCATTTGACCAAACTTTAACTGAATTTTGGCCATTAAGATCTAAGTAATGGAGGGATTAGATGGGTTCCTAGTTCCTACATGGAGGAAGGATTCTCATTTGAACCCTTCCCTATATATATATATATTTGTATATCTATAACAATAGGAACAGAGAATATAAAGCCTAGGATATATAGATATATAGGTATGGGGAATATATATATATATATATATATGCTTGCACAGAAAAATAATATAATAAATAAAAAAATACCCATTAACACAAAATTCATACTGACTCAAGGCCCCACTAAAAAGATTAAAGCAGGCTTTATTGACTTATTTGCTAGTAATTTCTGGATTAAAAAAATATATAATTAACAATGCTACCCCCCCTAAAAAAACAAGAAACAAACTCTCATTCTATCTCTGCTTCGACGAAAAACCAGAAGGTAAACTACAAACCAAACCCTTAAATCTTAGAAGTAGTAAAAGATGGGAAGAACAAGAGATGAAATACCTCAAGACTCCAAGAAAACTAGAGAACTCAATTGTTTAGCTGAAAGAGGGGCTTGAGTTGGTGTGCTCTCTTAGTGAAAAAGAGATGACCTATTTATACTAACAATCGATGCATTCAATATGGTAGGAGGGAACACGGTGATGATTACTTTCCATAATTATGCATTGATTGGAGAAGATTTAGGATTTTAAAAAGGAATACTAGGTTTAGGGTTTAGTGAAAAGTGGTGAGGGGTGGCGGAAAAATTGAGGCGCAAATCTCCCACTTCTTTTACTTGAAATATGGGCTTAGTTCCAAAAAGATAGTTGGTAGTGGGTTATGATTTAGGCTGTAAGCAACAAAAGAAAAGACTAAGATTCAACTTACAATAAATAAATAGAATAATAACCATGGAGCTATATAATAATAATAATAATAATAATAATAATAATAATAATAATAATAATAATAATAATAATAATAATAATATAGTACCAGAAAAAATGGTGCGACTTATAGGATTGTAACATAATTTATATGTCTATATGCATGCGAGAAACAAATAAATTTTCGGGGTGCTACATCCTTACCCACTTAAAGAAAAATTTCGTCCTCGAAATTTACTTACCTTAAGCCATAAACTGTGGATATTTAGATCTTATGTCCTCTTCTTTTTCCCAAGTGGCTTCGTCTTTCCCATGCCTACTCCAAACCACTTTAATCAAAGAGATTTCTCTATTTCGCAACACATGGACCTTGCGATCTAGAATTTCAACTGGATGTTCATCATACGATAAATCTTTACTTAACTCCAATTCTCTATGATTCACGATATTGGGCGGGTCATGTATGTACTTTCTCAAAGATGAAATATGAAAAACATTATGCACAACAAATAGACTTGGGGGCAATGCAAGTCGATAAGCTAACTCTCCGATCCTCTCAAGTATCTCAAACGGCCCAATATAGCGAGGTTTTAATTTCTCCTTCTTTTCGAAATGAACCACTCCTCTCATAGGAGCTACTTTGAGAAACACCTTGTCGCCAATGCTAAAATGTAAATCTCTCCTCTTCAAATCTGCATACAACTTTTGTCTATCTTGAGAGATTTTGATACGCTCTCGTATTTTACTGATCACAGCAACTGTCCTTTCTATGATCTCTGTGCCCAAAATTCTCTTCTCACCAACCTCATCCCAATGTAACAGTGAGCGACACTTTCTCCTATACAAAGCCTCATAGGGAGCCATTCCAATACTCGCTTGGTAACTGTTGTTGTATGTAAACTCTACCAAAGGTAGGTGTCTTTTCCAATTCTCTCCAAAATTCATTACACAAGCTCGTAACATATCTTCAAGTGTTTGGATCGTTCTCTCCGACTGTTCATCAGTTTGTAGGTGATATGCCGTACTAAAACTCAACTTCGTTCTCATAGCTTCTTGTAGACTTCTCCAAAACTTTAACATGAACCTTGTGTCTCGATCCGGCACAATAGTGACTGGTACTCCATGCAATCTCATGATCTCATCCACATAGATTTGAGCTAGCCGATCCAAATTATATGTCATCTTCATAGATAGAAAATGAGCCAACTTTGTGAGTCTGTCCACGTCAACCCAAATAGCGTGATTCCCTTTTACCGTCCTTGGCAATCCTACCATGAAATCCATTGCAATATTCTCCCACTTCCATTCTGGAATCTCAAGGGGTTTTAGCAAACCCGTTGATCATTGGTGCTCCACCTTCACTTGTTGAAACGTCATGCACTTCTCAATATAGTCTCCAATAGACCGCTTCATATTCCTCTATCAGAAATACTCCTTCAAATCTTGATACATCTTTGTTCCTCCGGGATGGATAGAGTAACATGTGTTGTGAGCTTCTTCCAAAATCTCTCTTCTCAAGCTTTCTTCCTTGGGTACGCATAGATGTCCCTCGAATGTTAGTGCACCATCATCAGCTACTATGAAACCCTTGATGTTGTCCTTTTGTACTCGTCCATTTAGCTTGCTCAAAAAGTGATCTCGACTTTGTGCATCTTTTATTTTATCTCTTAGTAGTGGTTGAACAATCAATGTTGCTAGTGTTGATGTAGTGTTTTCTGTTGTTGGAACCACTTCAATACTCATCTTTGAAAACTCTTCAATCAGTTGCGATGAATACAATGCTACTAAGTTGCTTTTTCTGCTGAGAGCATCAGCTACAACATTTGCTTTACCGGGGTGGTAGTGGATGGTGCAGTCATAATCCTTCACGAATTCCAACCATCTTCTTTGCCTCATTTTCAACTCCTTTTGTGTGAAAAAAATACTTGAGACTCTTGTGATCTGAATAAATCTCATACTTGGCTCCATACAAGTAATGACGCCAAATCTTTAAAGCATGCACCACAGCTGCTAACTCCAAGTCGTAAGTCGGGTAATTCTTCTCATGCACTTTAAGTTGCCTTGAAGCATATGCAAAAACCTTCCCATGTTGCATCAACACGCATCCCAAACCTTGTTTGGAGGCATCACTGTATATTACAAATCCTTCGGTGTCGTCCGGAACGATCAAAACTGGTGCAGTTGTGAGTCGTTATTTTAGATCTTGGAAACTCTTCTCACAATATTCATTCCACTCAAACTTAGCTCCCTTCCTTGTCAGCTGGGTCAAAGGTCCAACTATCTTCGAAAATCCCTCAATGAACCGTCGATAGTATCCCGCCAAACCTAAAAAACTTTGGATCTCACTTGCAGACTTTAACATGCTCCAATTTTTCATAGTTTCCACCTTGGTTGGGTCTACCTCAATCCCTTGTGCCGTCACCACATGCCCGATAAATCTGACTCGGACTATCCAAAACTCACATTTTTTGAACTTCACATAAAATTTCTCCTTCCGTAATGTTTCTAGCACCAAACGCAGATGTTCTTCGTGCTGACTGCGATCCTTTGAATATACCAAGATATCATCGATGAAGGCAATCACAAACTTATCCAAATATTGGTGGAACACTCGGTTCATTAGGTCCATCAAAACAGTAGGTGTATTTGATAAACTGAAAGGCATCATAGTAAACTCGTAAGGCCCGTATCTTGTTCAAAAAGTTATCTTCTCGATGTCTCCTTTCTTGACTCCCAGTTGGTGATATCCCGATCTCAAATCTATCTTGGAAAAGACTCCAGCTCCCTTTAATTGATCGAACATGTCTTCAATTCTTGGCAACAGGTACTTATTCTTTATCGTGAGCTTGTTAAGTTCTCGATAATCGATGTACATCCTCATTGTTCCATCCTTCTTCTTAACAAAAAGCACTGGTGCTCCCTAAGGTGAGACACTTGGTCGGATGAGACCTTTATCAAGCAATTCTTGGATTTGAACCTTCAACTCTTGCAACTCGATCAGGGCCATACGGTAAGGTGCTTTGGATAATGGTGCTACTCCAGGTGTCATCTCAATGGTGAATTCTACTTGTCTCATCGGGGAAATACTGATTACATCCTCCGGAAATACATCCAGATATTCCTTAACCACTGATATGTCCTCCATTTTTTATTTTGCTGGCTCCATGCTTACAATATTCACCAAAAATGTTGGCAATCCCTCTTCTTCAACAACTTAACTGCTTTCATTGCTGACATGATACATAGTGGTGGTTTCACTTTGCTCCCACGGAATGAAAACGGATCTCCTCCAGGATTTTGAAATATCACCTCTCTTTCTCAACACTTGATAACTGCATGGTTACGGCTTAACCAATCCATACCAAGAATCATATCAAATTCTTGCATCTCCAAAATGAATAAGTCTACATCCAGAGTCCTACTTTTGATCTCTATCTTTACTTTTTGAGCCCTATAATTCGCCTTAATGGTCTTCCCTGAGGGGATGCTTATCCTTAATGGGTTAACCTTTTCATGACATACAATACCAGTGTTCTGATAAAAGCTTTTGGATATAAAAGAATGCGAAGCGCCAGAATAAAAAAGTACTAGAGCAGGCACTTTAAGAACTGATAGAATACTTGACATAGTATTGGGCTCACTCGGGTTCTCTCCTTGATATATGGTGAAGGCACGAGCATTTTTTCCTCTCGGAACTCTTCCTTGTTGATGTCGGAGGTAGTTTGGTGCCATATGTCCTGGCTGGTGGCACTAATAGCAAGCATTCTTTCCCAAGAAGCACTCTACATTATGGTGTTTCTGATACTGTGGACAAAAAGGTTTGCCTTTTGCATAGTTTGAATTGTCATTTGGCCTCAGCCTGTTGTTGGAGCTTACTACCGGTTGATGTTTCTTTTATGGTTGGATGTTTCTTTCTCTTGTATTGTTGTCCCACTGTCTTTTCTTATTTAGTGGATTGGAAGGGCCATTTTCTAGATTCAATCGGGTAGCCACGGCTTGAGCTCACTCAACCACCTCCGAATATGATGCAGGTGTACCTTGGGCTGTCAAAATTCCACCAATCTCCGGGCGCAACCCATATTCAAAGTTACTTGCCTTATTCACTTCAGTGTCTACTATGTGTGGAGCATATCGAGAAAGTTGGTTAAACTTTCTCTCATATTCCAAGACGGTCATGCTTCCTTGTTGTAAATTTACCAACTCCAGCTCTTTCTGCTTCAGGTAAGACCTCGGGAAAAACTTTCCCAAAATCATATCCTTAAATGCAGTTCACGTGAGATTCTGTCGATGCTCAAGAGTCATCACCCATGCCACACTCTGCCACCAATGCCCCACATCTCCAATCAGTTGAAAATGGCACAAGATACCTTGTCCGCATCAGTGTAGTCCAGATGCTCGAAGATCCGTTCAAGCTCGAAGATTCATTCCTCCATATCAAGCGGCCCTTCATTCCCTTTTAGCTTGGGTGGGGCCATCTATCTGAATTACTTGACCATGGCATTTTCCTCATTCCTTGGCAGAGGGCCATTTTAGGGTATGGTCTGCCTCAACGCTTCTGCTAGCTCTTGCACAAAGGTTGGCCGGTTGCGAGGAGCCCGTCTTGCATTGTCATTTTTTGATTGGGTTTTCTCACTATCAGCTTGAACGTTGTGGCGTCTGTTAGCCATATCTTTTCTATTTATTAAATTACAGATAGCAAAGGAGGTAAGGGACACCGATACAATGAAAAAAAAAACTTATTATTTCCTTAATCAAATAAGAGTTTTGCAAACAAAAGAACAAAAACATATTTAAATAAAATAGACATCTAAATTATCTAATCACTGATGTCAATGGGTGCATTATTGACTTGGCTAGGGCTTTCCACTTCATTAGAGCTCATTTGTTCGCCAACATCTTCCTGTGATCCAAATCCATTCACTAAACCCTCCTAATAAGTGAGGAGTTCGCTTATAAATTTTTCAATGTGGCATATCTCTCGTATTACTGGCGTGTAGTCTAGATGATCTTTGAAAAAATTTCATCCATCATCTTTAAGGAGGTTTGGCAATGAGTGCACCACCTTATGGCCAGCTTCTAGTGACCTACATGTTTCGCCCTCTCCCTTGAGCTCCTCCCATATCCTTAGCATCCTAAGGAGGTTTCTTTCCACTCTAATTTACTCAGCCCACTTGTAACCCTTGAAATCCAGCCACAACCTTTCCTCTCAGGTCACAAACTTGGTTCTCTTTGCTCTAGTACGATTAGTAAACATATCCATCTATCCACAGATTCAATGTTAAGTTCGAGGACAAAATTATACATGCAATTAAAGATGGTATCATAAATCATAAATATTTACCTTTACTTGGAGCGATGCGGTGGACGTGGTGATGGATTTTTTTTAATAAATCATAGTTTTTTAGCAAGTTTACAGAAACGTAGACCCGCTCTGATACCAACTGTGACGTCTCAAAATTTCATATATTTATTTAAGTAATAAAAAGGGTGGAATATTAAATAATCCTTCAAAAGTTTGTTCCAATAATATAAATTTAGTGTTTATTGCAGCGGATTAATAAAATAATTAAAATATTAAATGGTCTTTATTCCATCACTTTGTCTCCACCACACTGCCCGATCTTCCTTAGCCTGAAAATATAAATAGCTTTGGGGTGAGTGCTATTAACTTAGTGGGGTAACTCGATTATCCAAATTATACAAATATAACAGTAAGAAAATAGGCTATAACGTAAGATATCATATCATAGAGCCCGTAGGCCAACATATCATATAACCCGTATGTTAAACATAGTAATAGCCCGAAGGCCCATATGACCCGGAGGTCTACCTACACATCGCATATACAAGCATAATAAGGATAGGAGTCGTATTTATTCTCCGAGAGAATCCCCACCTTAATCGGTTATTCGAACAACAAAATTATAAGTTTATCCAAGCACGCCGCCTAGCATAATAATATTAATAATAATTTATTAATAATACATAAATAACTTAATGCTTTAAAAAAATACCATAGCTTTAAGAAGAATTCATGCACGTACATATGCACATATGTTTACTAAATAAATCTGTAAGTACGAGTACTATATATATGCATATATAGGTATGACTGAATGATAGTATGTGTGTCACCTTATTTATATAAATATCATACACATATA
The DNA here is from genome assembly GCA_026008535.1 of Perilla frutescens. Taxonomy (NCBI): domain Eukaryota; kingdom Viridiplantae; phylum Streptophyta; class Magnoliopsida; order Lamiales; family Lamiaceae; genus Perilla; species Perilla frutescens. The sequence goes on from BRKX01000003.1 coordinate 55,924,840, forward strand.
TTTATATATATATATATAAACGTGATGTGTGTGTGCGTTTTTCATAAAGTACACACACACACACACACATATATATATATAAACATGCATGACTATACCTATATATATTATATATATATACACGTGTGAGCGTGTGTGTGTCATGAGTGTAAACATATATACATGCATACATATATGTATATATATATAGGATATAGATCAAATAGGTACATACACTAGGTGTGAAAAGTAGGGATGATTTTCATCCGTTGGATCTGATGAGATAGACGGTTAAAATAAGTCATCTTAGCAGTTTTTTTTCATTTTTTTTTTAATTTTAATTTAGTGATGAGGCTAATGTTGTAAATTAGTAAAAAACCTGAACAGTCCTATATCTTTCAAAATCATAATCGTCCTTATTAAACGGTTTTAATTATGGTCAGTTAATATATCTTTGGATTTGGAAGATTTTGACGATTTTTTTTGTTAGACGGTTAGATTAAGTTGTATTCTTTACAATTTCTTGCTTGGAGAGATAAACGAGACGCGATTCTACAGATTTATTCAATTCCAATGAATCAACCTTTGACGGATTGTTTCTTAATTTTAGTCGGCGTAGTGACAATGGAAGAGTCAAGTTTTTGCGTGTTTGCCTTCTTTTTTTGTTCAATATGTCTGCAATATGGGTTAATAATTTATTTTCTATGCTTCAAATTGATGGATAGAATGTTCATTATTATTTATTTTTATGCATATATTTTATGTAGTCGTTATTGTTGTTATTTAGCATTTATATGTTCTTCATGAAGCATCAGAAGCTGTAAATTTGCTTACGAAGCATCAACGACGCAATATGAAACGCTTAATTTTACTTATGAATCATTAATATGAAATGTATTAAGCACTGTCTTTATATATTGTCACCTTAACATATACAACATTAATTATTTGCATCAACTCAAACCAAAAAGAAAGCATTAAGAGAAAAATAAATAGGGAGTTGATTGAGGAGTTTAGAAATATATAACTGGTCACCCGCTAGGTCATTACCACTTTTAGTTTCTCAGATAGGAGTGTAATTTATTACAATTACCTGAAACCGTATGAAGCATTAATCAGTAACATAAAAAGCACTATGTACAAATAAATTTTAATTCAAAATAAATGAGATTAATATTAAGCATTTTCACTTAACATATGAATCATTAATAATAAGTACAATATGAAGTTAAATATATGAATTCGAGGTAATTACGAATATCAATGTATGAAGGATGAACATGATACGTAGCACCAACATAAACCATGTCTATCATTTAAAGTCAATTCACTACAATTTCGTAGTCCGAAACCCTTGACAAATCCAAAAAATGCAAGACCCCAACCCATTATGCTAGTTGTGTTGGGACCTTATCCACTTTCATATGGAGTATATACATGAATCCCATCTCTATCACTGCTTCGTGTTGGCCCTTTGAGAAGTTTTCGATTGCATGAAAGAGCAATGTAGGGCACGCTCAGCTTCTTAGTTTTGGATGCTCGCTCATGCCTGATTCATCGTCCTCCTCAGCTATTATGTCATCTTTGTCAGGATTTGTTTGGACGGTCTCTTTTGACACTGTAACAATATAGATAGTAATAGCAAAGCATGAAACGCATAAGTAATCAGTTTAAAAAGCATTAATTGCAGAGGTGAAAAGCATAAATTAAACACAATAACTAAAAATTTACAAAGCTTTCCCTTATTAGTTAATTGAAGAACACATTACATTTTACGTATATAACATAATGTAGTTTAATTATTTAACATAGAAAGGGATGACATAAGACATAACAATCCGTTTAAAAACACACCTTTTTTCTTCTTCTTAGACGAAACTGTGTTCTCATCTTCCAATTTGCTTCAGCTGTATTAAATTAGAATGAACATTACATATTAAGAATGGTTGATCATTATATAGTCAAATTCTATATATAATTAGTTCTCATAAGCCAAATAACGCAAATACCTCTTATTTTGTCGTGTTTATTTTTTGACCTTAATTCATCGTCGCAGTTAGTCGTATCATCACTTTGATCGTACGCTGCCATTTCATCCTCAAAATCAGATTCATCGGCAGGAACCTTAGAACTACCTAAAACGCAACATAGAAAGCATGGAATTAGGTCAACTTTAGCATTGAAATTTCAGATGATCCTAGTATATACATAACCATTTTTTTTCTAGCATTTAAATTTACTGTCATTAGCATTGTGGCTCAATGCAATAAAGATTAAACATTATACAAATGGGCTAATAATTGTACTCAATACAAATCACATACAAAATACAACATACACGACCAATATTCAATTCATAATACGATAAGCATCAATTTATCCATGAAGAATCGTGTAAAGCATGTACTTTATTCATTCATAGCATTCACATCCTAGAAAAATAAAAGATTTCACAAATAATTTACTACATAGCACTTTAGTAAATGTTACTTAGCATTGGCATGGTATGTTCGGAAATTAAAATATCATCTCCAATGGTTTAACATCACAACTTAAACAAATCACACATGAATCATAATATAATCAAAATTTTTATAAATGATAAAGATTACCAAATTATTTAGTCTAGTAATTGTTAAATTATTAGACTAAAATTAATAATTGTAAAATTAAGCATTATTTGTGCTTCAGTGAACAAACACGTGAATTTACTTCTCGATTACCAAATTATGTTGGAATTTATAAACCCACATTACATAATTACTCGATTAATAATCACAAGCATAAACTGGTCATGAGATTCGCCCAATCACAAAATCAATTTACTAAATTTATGGGTTTAATCATTCATAAGCATTCACCCGATTATAACTAGGCCATAATAGTTTCAAAAATTACCGTTAAAACCGATTAAAAGTTCCGAAACTCACCTGATTTTTTTCGACCCATGTTTTGTTTGACCTCTCGTTCGAACGCGCCGCCGCCGGAGGGAAAAAACGTCGCCACCTGAGTTTCTTGTTCAATCCGCCGAGCAAGCAAAACCCACCTGTCACCCTTTCAAAGCTCCGCCAGAATCATCGTCAGTCCACACGGAGTCGCCGTCGGGTCGCGCGGAGGCTAGGTTTTCTGATTTGGGAGACGGAACTCTCGATTTTTCTATAGAACTGCTCCTTGTTTTTCGATTTCGTGCTCACGGATTTTTAGGGATTTAGTTTTTCATGTACATAGCATATATCACCTCCCGTATCTAGCGCCAATTTTAATGCATTATACCATATGAAATTAATGTACAATTTTACATAAATATCCCTCCATGTTTTAATATATAATAAAAAAATTATAAATTACCATTTAAAACCCTTTTAATCTGATCCATCCATCTTATATATTTGTAGAGATCAAATTTGTCCCTACTTTTCACACCAACACTTATCCTTATTATAACCACACCCTATATATATAATATGTGTGTGAGTGGATTGTGCATATAATATTATATATATATATATACATGTAGCGTGGATGTGTGTGTGATTCATGTAAAGAATATATATATATATATATATATATATATATATATATTTGTATATCTATAACAATAGGTAAAAGAGATATGAAGCCTAGGATATATAGATATATATATATATATATACGTATGGGGTATATATATATATATATGCTTGCATAGAAAAATAAATATAATAAATAAAAAAATGTCCATTAACACAAAATTCGTACTGACTCAAACTAAAAAGATTAAAGCAGGCTTCATTGACTTATTTGCTAGTACTTTCTGGATGAAAACAATAAATAATTAACAATGCAACTCTCCCTTTTTTAAAAAGACAAGAAACAAACTCTCATTCTATCTCTGCTTCGATGAAAAACCAGAAGGTAAACTACAGACCAAACCCTCAAATCTTAGAAGCAGTAAAAGACAGGAAAAACAAGAGATGAAATATCTCAAGATTCCGAGAAAACTAGAGAACTCAATTGCTTAGCTGAAAGAGGGGCTTGAGTTGGTGTGCTCTCTTAGTGAAAAAGAGATGACCTATTTATACTAACAATCGAGGCATTCAATATGGTATGAGGGAACACGGTGACGATTACTTTCCATAATCATGCATTGATTGGAGAAGATTCAGGATTTTAAAAAGGAATACTAGGTTTAGGATTTAGTAAAAAATGGTGAGGGGTGGCGGAAAAATGGAGGCGCAAATCTCCCACTTCTTTTACTTGAAATATGGGCTTAGTTCCAAAAAGAGAGTTGGTAGTGGGTTATGATTTGGGCCGTAAGCAACAAAAGAAAAGATTGAGATTCAACTTACAATAAATAAATAGAATAATAACCATGGAGCTATATAATAATAATAATAATAATAATAATAATAATAATAATAATAATAATAATAATATAGTACCAAACAAAATGGCGCGACTTATAGGATCGTAACATAATTTATATGTCTATATCCATGCGAGAAATAAATAAATTTTCGGGGTGCTACAAGTAGGGTAATGAAGGAAGAGACCATGATGGAGGGTTCCTTTCAGATACCGAAATAGTCATTTGACCTCCACCCAATCGAAAGCAGAAGGTGATGACATTCACTGAGCGAGATAATTGACGGTAAATGAGATATCTGACCGGGTGAATGCCAGGTACTATAAGTTGCTAATGGCACTTCTGTATTCGGAGGTATCAACATGAGCAAGTGGTACTGACGTTGATGGATTGCTTGGTGTTAGCAACGGTTTGGCCCTATCCATATGATACCGACGGAGAAGATCAACAATGTACTTGTGTTGGGATAAGAACAGGCCTTCCTTGCATCGAGCAACCTCAGGGAAGTAAGAGAGATCACCCAGGTCCTTGACTGAAAACCAAGACTGCAGGTGTAGAAGTAGGTGCCGAGTAAAAGAGGGATGAGAGCCGGTGATAATAATGTCATCAACATAAACCAAGACAAGCAGACGGACGCTATCTCAGTAGTAGATAAAAGGGATGTGTCAGCCTTAGATTAAGTGAATCTGAAAACTGTGAGACAAGCGCCAAGAGCAAGGTACCACTCACGAGAAGCTTGTCGTAGACCGTATAAAGACTTGCGCAAGAGACAGACTTGATCCTTATGTGTCAGATCAACAAAACTAGGTGGTTGAGACATGTACACAGGATTTGTAAGGGTACCATAGAGGAAAGCATTACTAACGTCAAGTTACTGTAGAGGCCAATTAGCTGACAAAGCTAAGGTGAGAACTGTTCGGATGGTGACTATAACGCCCCGAAAATTTTTAAAACATTTTTTTAAAAAACTTCCTTTATATTATATTTCATGTACGTAATTTAAATTATTATCATCCTATAAGTCGCGCCAAATAGTTAATATATATTTTAATATACATGATCAAATTATATTATTATATTACTTTACTTAAAATTATATTATTATTTGGCTTTTTATTATTATTATTATTATTATTATTATTATTATTATTATTATTATTTATTTTTGTGAACCCATCCAATTGAGCCCATAAAGATATATTTTATCCACCTTTTGAAGCCCAAAGCCTTCAACTATGCCGAGAGGATGGAAGAATAAGAAAAGGAAATGATTTTGACTTTTGCAAGAATCCTCCACCATATCACCTATCACTGATCATAGATGATCGGATTTCTCACAAATTTTTGAGAATTGAATCAATCTACTCGTTCCTCCTTTAAATCATAAACATTTCATGTTTAAATCTTCAAAAGTTTAGTATAAATAGAGAGTTTTCATTCACCAATTGTTGGTCCCGGGGCAAGTGAGAATCAGTTTAGAGGGGGGGTGAATAAACTGATCCAAAAACTAAACAATAGATGCGGAATATTCAGGGCCCATTTTGACTCGCTGAGTTATCCGTGCTCTTAGGAGATCAGTTGAGATGATCTTCTAGCTCGGAGTGTTGTGTGTGCTTGAAGTGTGCAATTCAAAACATGTAACTGAAACTGAAAAATAAAGCAGAGCACACAAGCAGTTTTATAGAGGTTCGAAGCTCAACTTCTACGTCCTCTCTTCCTTCCGCAGAAGGGCAATTCACTATACAAGTGTAAAGTTCTTTTATTACAGTTACATAGTGAAGACATGTGTTGGACCTGACTATCGGTGACTTTATGAGTCACGGACTCCTTTCCAACTATTGTTGTCCCGGAAGCACGAATCAACGCACGTAGCCTCCTCAGCCGGTTTCTGGGTCGACAGCTCATACTTACCGATCTCAACTGCTCGCTGAGACTTTAGGTGCTATTACCCATCTTTACAAGGTTTTAGATCTCTTTCGATCTTCAAGAAGACAGTCTTGAAACTGGTATCAACTGATGTGCTTCTTTGCGCGTCTGCGGCTTGAGCTGGGTAGTTGATCTTTATAGAGCTTGAACTGAGAGAGTTGCTCTGGCTGGAAATCTTCAACAGCTAGCTTGATGAGCGATCTGGCTCCTTCTCTTCAGTTGGACTTTTGCTTCTTCTGAGTTTTGAGCGTGAGACTTTAGTGCTTTGGCGAACGTCTTCGCTGAAAGTCTTAGCTAAAGTTCTCTCAGGAGTCTGGTGTCAAAAGTCAAAAGTCTCGGATCACCTTCTGGGTTGCTCACCTTTTATAGATGAGTGGTTGGTGACCGTTGATGATCACTGTGTGATTATAAATGATAAAGTCGTTGAGGGGCTTTCATCTAAAGATAGCTATTGAATAGCCTTTGCTCTTCTGACGAGCTTTTGTTCCAAGATCTCGGTTGCATTAACTTCAAGATCTTCTTTGGCTTATTTGAAATTTGAATTTCAGTTACGGCTTCTATCTTGATCTTCAGTTATGAGCTTTGTCTGGTAGTTGGAATCTTTAGTTACTCGTCTATCAGTTCTGCGCGTCTCTTGACAGTTTGGAAAGTTTTAGTTAAGATCATCTTCAGCTAGCAGTTTTGGACTCAGGCTTGATGCTTTTTGAGCTCCAGTTTGATTTGCTTCAGCTGGCAATTTGAACCAGTGTGTTCTTCAGCTGGCATTCTGGACTTGTGTCCCTTCAGCTGGAACTTCCTTGGACTGGTCTTCAGTTCGGTTACTGGCGTTTCATCAGTTGGACTTCAAAACTGATGTATCTTCAGCTGGTATCTTTTGAACTGGTACTTCCTCAGCTGGAACTTCATTCTTTAGCCGGGACTTCTTGAGCTGGTATTTCCTTCAGCTTGTACCTTGGTCTTTTCTTCAGCTGGTATACTTCTTCAGCTGGAACCTCCTGAGCTAGTATTTCATTCAGCTCAGACCTTAGACTGGTATACTTCTTCAGCTGGTATTCTTCTTCAGTTGGTATTATCTTGAACTGGCATGTTCATCAGCTCAAACTGATGTATTCTTCAACTGGTATTTTTTCAGCCGAGAATAGTCTTGAACTGGCATATCCTTCAGTTCTGACTTGATCTTTTCTTCAGCTGGTATTCTCCTTCAGCTGGAACTTTTCTTCAGCTGGTGTTGGGCACTTCTGAACTGGTGCCTTGAACTAGTATTATTCTTCAGTTCATAACTGTAAACTGATGGCATTTGGTACTCCTCTTGATGGTACCTGCAACTTTCAGTTTTACCTTGCTAACTAATCTAGTAAGCTACAGTTTCTTTTTTTTTCATAGCCCTTTGTGGCTAGATTTTTTCTTTTTCTCTCTGTTCTTTTCTCAGCTCTTGGTTGGTTTCTTTCTTTTCTCCTTTCTTTTCTCTCTTTTTCTTTTCTCTCTCTTTTTTTTTTCTTTTTCTCACTTGGATTGATCATTTCTTTTGGCTTTGATAGCTCGATTTTTTTATATGATCATCCTTAGTTTTCTGCTTGATTTCCATTCAGTTTTTCAAAGCTCTTTGCATATTTTTACATATTTTGACATCTCATCAAAACCCCCTGTCAGAAAAACCCTTGATAGTTTTTCCTAACACCAACAACACACCACCACAAACAATAATCTCTACTCTTTCTTATATTTGGAACGTCTCTCTACCTCCTCTGCTTTAGTTTTCTTGAGGTAATTATTTATTTCTCTCGTTCATTTATGTTTTCTTGCATTTCAGAATTTGTTGGGAGATGGTAGAGAGTGATATATATTTCTTCTTCCCACTGGTTTCTGTCGAAAGAGTTGTTTGGGAAGAGTGTTGTTTTTCTTTTATTTATTTTGAAAATGATAGGCTAGAGATGAGGGAAAGTGAGTAGGCTATCAATATTTTAATCCTAACTCATCCATGTATGTATATATACCACACAAACATACCTAAATATATAAATATACGCATATTATATATACTTAATCACACCCACTTTCACGCACATCTATGCACCCAAATATATATATATATATATCACATACATAAATATATGTATATATGTATTTGTTTATATATATTACGCACACACACATGTATGTATATGTATTATGTATATATATATATTATAACTTTTGTTAGATGAGCACACACATACGTGTATGTGTATGTGTGTGTATTGTATTTTCTCACAGACGCCCGTATATTTATAAAATATGTTTTCAATTAAAATTATGTCATTGTAAAGGTTCATATATTTTAAATATTAAGTTAATTTATTTTAATTAATATTTATGCTAGGCGGCGCGCTTGGACTATATTAATAGGTTACACATTTCAAGTTCAAGTAAATGTGGGGAATCCAACATGGATTATTATGAAAAATATTCGTTTATCCTTATTATGCATTTTATGTTGTTTATATGTTGAAATTATATGTTTGGCCTACGGGTTGTAGGAAAAGTTACTTAACCCACGGGTTGTATATTCAGTCGATGGGCTGCAGGAAAAGTTACTTAACCTACGGGTTGCATGTTCGGCCTACGGGCTCCAAGAAAATGATACTTGATATACTATATATCTATTACTCATATTGTGTATAATCTGGATAAATGCAATAACCCCATTTAGTTAATAGCACTCACCCCAAAACTATTATTTATTTCAAGTTTATGAAGCTCAGGTGATGACGTGGAGACGCAGTGATGATCTAGATTAAATAAATATAATTTTATTATAAATATTGCTTCCACTATATTAAACTTTATTATTTATAATAAATGAGATATTTCTATTTATGAAATTTTGGGACGTCACAGTTGGTATCAGAGCAGGTCTACGTTTCTGTAGACTTGCTAAAAAAATGATTTATGAGAAAAAAAAAAGATTTATAAAAAAAATTATATAATATATATACCCTCATTACGTCTGCCGCATCGCACCGAGAATAGATAATGAGTTCAAGTTATGCTAATGTTTATGAAATTATGAAATGTTTATGTATATATTTTTAAGTCCTCAAAATTGACTATAAGAATTATATATTTAGATGTCTGGTTGGAAATTAGTACCCAGGGTAAGGACTGGGAGACGTGTGCAAGCCAATAGGAAAAGTCCATCGCAAATGACGAGACATGACATTAGTAGAAAAGAGATGCTATGGAATAAATTCATGCAACTAAAATGGAATTACGAATTTGGGGTGGAGGAATATTTGCTAAGGCTACAAATGAAACGGGAAGAGCTAAAGAAAGATGGATGCTACGGACATGTGCAAGCTGCCGAGAAAATAATCAGCATTGTTCCTGCCTAAATTAAAGATTGGGTGAAGTTGGTTCTTGAAGAGCTAATTGAATATGTGCCGGAAGAAGATGATTTTTTCAATGCGTTTATGTCCCATACTTTAGGAATTTGGCGAGATTTAGTTTATGGCGAAGGATGGAGAGCTGAGAATCAAGACTCCAACAAAGATAACTTGAATGAAGTAGTGAAATCTATTAAGAGACCGAGAAATGATTAATATGAGACATGTGGAAGACGAAATAAATTCTTATCTTTATGTTGTTATCTTGGATTAAGTTTTATTTTAATGAGATTTATTAGTGAAATGATTATCTATGTTTGGTTTACAAGTTTTAATTCATTTTTGCTAATGGACTCAATAATAGGAAGCATGGTCAACACACGCCGCAACGTACGAGCCGATAGTGAGGAAACTCAGTCAGATGATAACTCAAGACAGTCTCCCCGTAATAGGTCAACTTTCATCCAAGAATTAACTCAAGCGTTGAGGTAAGCCATACCAAACGCCCCTCCATCGAGAAATGAAGGTAACGCCATGGTGAAGTAGTTCCGACAAATGGCGCCGCCCAAGCTGAAAGGGAATGAAGGACCGCTTAACACTGAGGAGTGGATCTTCGAGCTTGAACGAATCTTCAAACACCTCGATTGTATGGATGCGGAGAAGGTATCATGTGCTATTTTTCAACTAACTGAGGAAGCAGGCATTGGTGGCAAAGCATAGCTCGAGTGATGACAAGAGAACGTCGCCGAAATTTAACTTGGTCCACATTCAAGGACTTAGTCTTAGGAAAGTTCTTTCCAAAATCTTATCGGAAACAGAAAGAGTTGGAGCTAGTAAATTTGCAACAAGGAAGCATGACTGTGCTGGAGTACGAGAGGAAATTCAACCAACTTTCTCGATATGCCCCGCACTTGGTGGATACTGAGTAGAGAAAAAGGCGAGTCACTTTGAGTACGGATTATGATAAGAGATCAGAGAAATTCTAGCAGCTGAAGGAACCACTGCAACCTACTCGGTAATAGTTGAGCGAGCTCAAGCAGTTGCAACCTACCTCAATCTCGACAATCCTAGACAATCAAGCACCACCAAAAAAAGGCAACGAGATCAAAATATTGAAGAAAGAGACTCCCGACGTGAAATGAGATGGAGAAATGATGATGGAGGTCGTGGAACCATGCAAACTAAACCTCTTTGTTCGGAATGTCGGAGACACCATAATGGGGAATGTTTTTATGGTAAGAATATTTGTTTTCGATGCCACCAAGATGGACATGAAGCTCCCAAAGTCCTAGAAATCTAATGAGAAATATTGAAAGAGGAGAAAACCAGGAGATGAGAGGAAACGTCGAAAGAGGAGGAAACATAAGAAGAGAAGAAAATGCAAAAGGAAGAGGAAACGCTCGTGCATTTGCAATGAATTGCGAGTAGTAAGATTTCACTAAGTACCCTACCTATTATGCTCGTATTAAGTGCCTCTAATTAGATGGCGTTTTGGGATATTAGCTGTAATAAAAGTACTAAAGATGGAATAAAGTTGTTTTAAGGATTCGATATATAGATGAATTTACTTTATGCAAATGATGACGAATAAGATTTTCTCATGAAGGAGCAGTTCTTTTAAGTTTGGAGAAGAGACATTACAACTTGCAAAGGATATCTATAAGGGTTTAGAAATATCATAGTAAGCTTAGAGTTTGGTGGATTATTCAATAGTCGATTTTAGTATAGAAATGGAAATGGTGCTTTATTTAAGGTCGATATGCTACACGTGGTAGAATCGAAGCGTTATTTGTTTTAGGTGGCATCAAGTCGAGAGTAAGGTGAGTAAATTTTGAGGACGAAATTTCTTTTTAAGTAGGGTAGGATGTAACGCCCCGAAAATTTTTAAAACATTTTTTTAAAAACTTCCTTTATATTATATTTCATGAACGTAATTTAAATTATTATCATCCTATAAGTCGCGCCAAATAGTTAATATATGTTTTAATATACATGATCAAATTATATTATTATATTACTTTACTTAAAATTATATTATTATTGGGCTTATTATTATTATTATTATTATTATTATTATTATTATTTATTTTGGTGAGCCCATCCAATTGAACCCATAAAGATATATTTTATTCACCTTTTGAAGCCCAAAGCCTTCATCTATGCTCAGAGGATGGAAGAATAAGAAAAGGGAAAGATTTTGACTTTTGCAAGAATACTCCACCATATCACCAATGACTGATCATAGATGATCTGATTTCTCACAAATTTTCGAGAATTGAATCAATCTACTCGTTTCTCCTTTAAATCATAAACATTTCGTGTTTAAATCTTCAAAATTTTAGTATAAATAGAGAGTCTTCATTCACCAACAACACACCACCACAAACAATAATCTCTACCATTTCTTATATTTGGTACGCCTATCTCCCTCCTCTGCTTTAGTTTTCTTGAGGTAATTATTTATTTCTCCCATTCATTTATGTTTTCTTGCATTTCAGAATTGGTTGGGAGATGGTAGAGAGTGATATATATTTCTTCTTCCCACTCGTTTCTGTCGAAAGAGTTGTTTGGGAAGAGTGTTGTTTTTCTTTTATTTATTTTGAAAATGATAGGCTAGAGATGAGGGAAAATGAGTAGGCTATCAATATTTTAATCCTAACTCACCCATGCATGTATATATACCACACACACATACCTAAATATATAAATATATGCATATTATATATACTTAATCACACCCACTTTCACACATACCTATGCACCCAAATATACATATATATATATATATCACATACGTAAATATATGTATATATGTATATGTTTATATATATTATGCACACACATGTATGTATATGTATTATGTATATATATATATAACTTTTGTTAAATGAGCACACACACGTGTGTGTGTGTATTACATTTTCTCACGGAGGCCCGTATATTTATAAAATATGTTTCCAATTAAAATTATGTGATTGTAAAGGTTAATATATTTTAAATAGTAAGTTAATTTATTTTAATTCATATTTATGCTAGGCGGCGCGCTTGGACTATATTAATACGTTACACGTTTCAAGTTCAAGTAAATGTGGGGAATCCAACGTGGATTATTATGCAAAATATTCGTTTATCCTTATTATGCATTTTATGCTGTTTATATGTGGAAATTATATGTTCGGCCTACGGGTTGTAGGAAAAGTTACTTAACCCACGGGTTGTATATTCAGTCGATGGGCTGCAAGAAAAGTTACTTAACCTACGGGTTGCATGTTCGACCTACGGGCTGCAGGAAAATGATATTTGATATGCTATATGCTATATATTTATTACTCATATTGTGTATAATCTGGATAAATGCAGTAACCCCATTGAGTTAATAGCACTCACCCCAAAACTATTATTTATTTCAAGTTTATGAAGCTCGGACGATGACGTGGAGACGGAGTGATGATCTAGATTAAATAAATATTATTTTATTATAAATATTGCTTTCACTGTATTAAACTCTATTATTTATAATAGATGAGATATTTCTATTTATGAAATTTTGGGACGTCACAATGGGTTTGACAGCAGGGCTGAAAGTCTCTTGAAAGTTCACCCCATGTCGCTGATGAAAACTCTTAGCAACCAGTCATGCCTTATAGCGGTCTATAGAGCCATCAGGCTTGCGCTTGATGTGAAAACCCCATTTACATACCATAGCATTGGCTCTGGGAGGAGGAGAAACAAGGGTCCATGTGCCATGATGTTGCAGAGCAGTAAATTCATCAGCCATGGCCTAACGCCAAGAAGCCAAAGAGAGAGCCAGTGTGGTAGAAGTAGGCTCGGCGTCGTCTGGAAGTGGATGTTTGGAGGCAGTATAAAGCTTCTTGGGCCTAAAGATGTTATTTTGAGCCCTAGTGCGCATAAAGTGCATTCGTTCCTTGCGAAGCTCCTTACGGGGTACAGGAGGAGTTGTCAGATCAGTCGTTGGTAGTGACGGCGGTGGAGGGCTGACAGCTGGTGGTGTCGGCAGATGTGGGCTGGCAGCCGGTGGTAAAGGCGGTGGAACGGGAGGGGACAGTTGCTGAGGAGGAGAACTAGTGGCGAGTGATGTCGGAGTGTCAGCCAAATGCAGAAATTTGTTCCTGTCACTATCATGAAGCAAAGGTTTATCAAAATTCCAAAAGGTGAATTCAGAAAATTTGACGTGATGGAAAATAAATATACGGCCTGACGTAGGATCAAGACACCTGTAGGCACTCTGACTTGTAGAATAACCAGTAAAGATGCATGGTTTGGAGGGGAACTCCAATTTACCAATGTTATAAGGTTTGAGCCAGGGAAAATAGATGCATCCGAAGGTGCGCAATTTAAGATAATTAGGTGACTTCTAAAATAATATCTCGAAAGAACTACGGAGTTGGTGATTGTTGATGGAGTACGGTTGATTAGATATGTTGCAGTTTGAACAGCAAAAGCCCAATATGTGTCTGGAAGGCGTGCATGGTGAAGCAACACATGAGAAATTTCAAGAAGGTGGCGATTGCGGCGCTCAGACATGCCATTATGTTGTGGTGTATGTGGTGATGTAGTGAGCCACGAGATGTCATGCTCATTTAGATAAGGTTTTAATGCTATAAATTCCCCACCATTATCGGTGAAAAAAGGCCTGATTGGATAATTAAATTGTTTTTCTACCAAGATCCGAAATTGATAGGAAATCGTGGGAACCTGTGACTTGACACGAATAGTATAAACCCAACAATATCGACTATATAAGTCCACCAATAACAGAAAATACCAACATCCATCAATAGCAATAGAGGGGGAGCCCCAAATATCAACAAATACATAATCCAAAGGGCGAGTAGCCAAAAAAGAAGAGTCACCAAAAGGCAGTCTATGAGATTTGCCCATATTATAAGAAACACAATCATGAAAAGATCCACAGTTGGCCAAAATAGGTAATTTAAACTTGGATAAAACTCCAAAACTCGTCTGTCGGGAAGGATGACCGAAGCGGGCCTACCAGTGATGAGGCGTTGTGCGAACGCCCATGGCAGCAACCTTAGGTATGGAACTGGAGATTCGGGCCGCCAAATTGTAAGTGCCACTACAGAATGGACCGCGATCCAACACCACCACGTGGTGTGATCCTTAATGAAAAAATGATATGGAAAAAATTCCACAGAAACCTGATTAGCCTTGGTAAACTGGTGCACACAGAAATAAGATTGCAGGCAGCACGAGGAACACACAAAGTATCCGTCTGAGTAAACTTATGAGCAGGAGTATCAATAACAGAAGTACCAGAATGAGAGATAGGCATACCATTGTCGTCAGCTAACTGAACTTCATCTGTGCCGTCATACTCAGAATGAATAGAGAGATTGCTGAGATAATTAGTAACGTTGTGAGAAGCACTGGTATCCATGGCCCAATAGTTGGGGTGCGGTTGATAGGTTGGCGACTGAGCCATGTTAGCAGATGGTTATGAACGATGACAGTAGAGCGCGGTGTGACCCTAAAATCCACAGAGCTGATAAACAACATTATAATATGGATTATTACCCGAGGAAGAGGAATTGTTGCGATGGTGCTGACGACCGTTGCCTCGGCCACGACTCCGCGACCACGATTGGAGGAGTGGCCACGACCACCATTGGAGGGCCGAGGGTTTTTATTGTGGCGAGTCTGATTGCCATATGAGGGCTGAGATTGAGCCATATTCACCGTCGCAACAATCTGGGCAGATTCAGTCTTCGATTGCTTAAGATATAGTTCGTGATCGACTCGTCGAAATAGGGTATCACGGGTACGAATCGAACTCATGATTTCACGGTAGGCAGGTCCTAAACCAATGTCACTCTCAACACCTCTACTTCCTATGTCTACTCAGCAGCCACCTGGAATGAGGGAGCACAAACAAGAAACTGCACCTGATTAATATCTTAGGAGAATATTCTCTCGGGAGAATATCCTTGCCAATCATTATCCAATGAATTTTAGAGTTAGTTTTATGTTGCACCAATTGTAAATGCACACCTATTATATTCTAGAGTATTCTGTAGCTGTATAAGAGCTATCTATCCCTATTCTGTAAATTCATTCGAGAAGAGAGCAATACAGAAAATATTCCCCAAAATCATTCATGGCTGTCTTGCAATTTATTTATGCAGATTTTCTGTCTTGCTTTCATGGCATCAGAGCAGGTTGATACCTGTATCTTAAATCACCATATCTCCATTGCTTCTTAGCTGCAATTTTTTTTTTTTTTCTTTCTTGACATGGCATCCCCTCCGGCGTCATCTCCAGCGTCGGTTGTGTCTAACAGCCCTTCCAACCTCGTAGGATCTACAACACAACTTGTGTTTTTACCCAACCAGTCTATCTCGACGAAATTGGACGACACAAACTATTTGCTCTGGAAACAGCAAATCGTCGCCACAATTGAAGGTTTTGGTCTCGAGAAATTCTTATTTGGGGGAAATTGCGTACCTGCTCAGTTTGTACCAGGTACATCTTCTGATGATCTTGTTCTTAATAATGATTGGAAGAGACAAGACCAGTTAATCACTTCTTGGTTATTATCTTCGATCACTGAGAGTATGCTCCTTGGGGTTGTTGGGCTTACTACTGCAAAGGATATTTGGGAGACCCTTGAGTCTAATTTTGCATCCCAGTCTAGAGCTAAAATTATGCAACTGAAATTTCAGCTACAAACTCTTAAAAAGGGTAGTCTCACCATGAAGGATTACTTGAACAAAGTCAAAAATTGTTGTGATGTTCTTGCTGCCGCTGGGCAGCCGATTTCTGATGACAATCACATCCTCCATATTCTCACCGGACTTGGCCCAGAATACAATTCCGTAATGGTCTCTCTAACGTCTCGAGTTGAGCCCTGTAGTCTTCGAGAGGCTAAGTCTCTCCTCCTCATTTATGAAAATCGACTTGAAATGGCTGAACTCTCCAACCTAAGTTTAGATGGGTCTTCTCCCTCTGCCAATATGGCTACTCAGACGCAGCAGGGACGACATGCTGAAAATCAAATCTCCAATCGTGGACGGAGCAATTCCAATGCCAACAGAGGTAGAGGTCGAAGTCATAACAATCGAGGAGGCAGAGGAGGCAGAGGAGGAGGTCGATACTACAACAACAACTACAAGCCTCGGTGCCAAATTTGCAGATACTTGGGCCATACTGCTGACAAATGTCATGAGCGGCAAAATCTTGATTTCAATCCTGATACTCATAATCGAAACAACAATGGCAATGGTCAGCGTAATCCAGGCTACAACTATAACAATTACTCAGCAGGTGGCTCCAATGGGGGACAATACCACAATTTTGGCTCAAACTTCTCAGCTAATGTTGCAAATGTCCCTGGGACTCAGAGTGACACTTTCTCTGACATGAACTGGTACCCGGATTCAGGGGCTAGCAATCATGTTACATATGATCTTGGAAACTTTAATGGCTCCGGCTCATATCATGGAGGTGAGAAATTACAAGTCGGTGACGGGGCAGGTTTGAACATTCTACATAATGGTCATTCTATGTTTAAGCCTAATTCTGATCTCGCTAAGCACTCGTTCATTCTGAAATCTCTCTTACATGTTCCTCAAATTACAAAAAATTTGATCTCTGTTTCTCAGTTTGCAAAAGATAACTCTGTTTATTTTGAATTTCATCCTTCTTTTTGTTTGGTGAAGGATCAAGCTACCAAGGCAACGCTCCTCACCGGGAAGCTTAACAACGGACTTTATAGCTTTGATCTTACCAAAGTTTCTCCTACATCTCCTCTACTCTCTCCGTCACCATCTCTCCAACAGCAACATCAGCCATCTCTTTCCGTTTTTGCTGCCACTATGAGTAATAAAGACACTCTTGGTCTATGGCATTGTCGGCTCGGTCATGCTTCTCTTGATGTTGTGAAGAAGGCATTGACTCAAAGTCATATCCCTTATTTTGTAAACAATGATCTGTCGCCTTGTGCTTCCTGCTTAAAGGCCAAGTGCCATAGGTTACCATTTTCTGCTAGTAATGAAAAGTTTGCTTCCCTTGAGCTTATTCATACTGACTTATGGGGACCATCTACAGTTCCATCTAGAAATGGTTATCTTTATTATGTCTCTTTTGTTGACCATGCTTCTAGATTCACTTGGATATACCTACTTAAAGCTAAATCTGACACTCCCGCTGCTTTTATTCAATTCAAGGCACTGGTTGAAAATCAATATAATAAGAAAATTAAAATTGTTCAAAGTGATGGAGGGACAGAATATAAGCCTCTGCGATCATTCTTTCTTAGTCATGGCATTCATCATCGTTTATCTTGTCCATACACACCCGAGCAGAATGGCTTAGCTGAACGGAAACATCGGCATATTGTCGAAGTCGGTCTTTCTCTTCTTGCTCACTCTTCTATGCCTTATGAGTTCTGGGATGATGCTTTCATTTCAGCTGCTCATCTCATCAACCAAACTCCCAGTAAGGTACTGAATTTTAAATCTCCTCTTGAAGCTCTCACCTCTACTAAACCTCATCTGCCTTCACTTAAAGTTTTTGGTTGTTTATGTTTTCCTTTCCTCCGTCCTTACAACACACATAAACTGGAATTTTGCAGCAACTCGGCGGTCTTCATTGGCTATAGCCCTTCCTTTAAAGGCTATAAAGTGCTTCTCCCATCCGGCAAAGTGGTGATCACGCGACATGTGATTTTTAATGAGACTATTTTTCCTTTTTCTCAACCTACTCCTTTCTTAACTGCTACATCATCCTCTTTTCCTTCTCCTTCTCTTCCTGTCCCTCTAGCTCCTAATTTTGCTGCTCCTACTTCCTTGCCCTTTGTCTCTAATACTTTTCCCGTCTCCTCTTCCTCTCCAAAGGCTGATAACATAGCATCTCCAATATTAGATTCCCCTACTCTTTTATCTAATGATGTTTCTGAGAAAGTGATTTCAGGTGATGTACAGCAGTGTTCTCCTATTATCAATGTGCATCCTATGACAACAAGGGCCAAAGCAGGTATATACAAGCCCAAAGTTCTCACCACTTATTTGTCACCAGAAGAAGTTGAACCAAAAACATTCAAGCATGCACTTCAAGTTCCTGCCTGGAAGCAAGCAATGCAAGCAGAATTTGATGCACTCTTGCGCAATCAGACATGGAACTTGTGCTCTCTTCCTCCTCACAAAGAAGTGGTCAGCTGTAAGTGGATTTTTAAACTCAAACGTAATTCTGATGGATCTATTGCTCGGCATAAAGCTAGACTAGTGGCACGGGGGTTCACACAAACCTTCGGTCTTGACTACACTGACACCTTCAGTCCTGTAGTCAAACCAATTACAGTTCGAACTGTTCTTACACTTGCTGTCTCTCGGGCATGGCAAATCCGACAGTTAGATGTGGACAATGCATTTTTAAATGGAGATCTTCATGAGGATATTTACATGTGCCAACCCCCTGGTTTTGAGGTTGAGCAAGGTTCTAACATGGTCTGCCACCTCTCCAAGGCTATCTATGGCCTAAAGCAGGCCTCTCGAGCTTGGCATTCTAAGCTTGGAACTGCCCTGGTCTCTCTGGGATTCAACCGTTCGAGATCAGACACTTGTTTATTTTATAGAAAGACTTCAACCTCATTCTTACTGCTGATCACGTATGTAGATGATATCTTACTAACAGGTGACAACATCAGTGAGATCCACAAGATTATTACCCAGCTTCGACGTCATTTTTCTCTAAAGGATCTGGGATCTTTGAGTCATTTTCTTGGTGTTCAATTCACATCCTCTTCCACGGGTTTGTTCCTTAGTCAGAGGCAGTACATTCAGGATATTCTCTCCAAAGTGCAGATGGCAGATGCAAAGGGCCTCGCTAGTCCTATGGTTGGTTCACCATGCCTTTCCAAATATGATGGCAAATCGCCTGTGGATTCTACTCTTTTTCGGAGCATTGTTGGAGCATTGCAGTATGCCACACTCACTCGCCCCGAGTGAGTGTGGCATACTGCTTTTAGTGTTAATAAAGTCAGTCAATTTATGCAGGCTCCTCTTGACACACATTGGCGGGCTGTTAAGAGAATCTTACGGTATTTGGCTGGCACTCTTCACCATGGATTAGCCATCAAACCTTCTCCCAATCTTGATATTATGGCATATGCCGATGCTGATTGGGCATCTGATAGAGATGATAGAAAGTCTACCTCCGGCGCATGTGTTTTTCTTGGAAAAAACTTAGTTTGTTGGAGTGCCAAAAAGCAATCTACTGTGTCTCGCTCAAGTACTGAGGCAGAATTTCGAAGTCTTACGCAAGTTACTTGTGATGTTCTCTGGTTGCACTCACTCTTAGAAGAATTGGGAATTTCTCATCGCACCCCATCTGTTGTTTGGGTGGACAATTTGGGAGCTGTTTCTCTTGCCTCCAATCCTGTTTTCCATTCTCGCATTAAACATGCGGAAGTTGATTTTCACTTTGTGCGTGAACATGTCCTCCGACATAAGATTCGGATTCAACATCTTCCTTCCCATGCTCAGATCGCCGATGGCTTCACCAAGCCACTCACAGGTCCATCCTTCACTCGGTTTCGCAATTTCCTGAATGTCATTGTGCCTCCCTCGCTCAGTTTGAGGGGGGCTGTTAGGAATACCATGTCACTCTCAACACCTCTACTTCCTATGTCTACTCAGCAGCCACCTGGAATGAGGGAGCACAAACAAGAAACTGCACCTGATTAATATCTTAGGAGAATATTCTCTCGGGAGAATATCCTTGCCAATCATTATCCAATGAATTTTAGAGTTAGTTTTATGTTGCACCAATTGTAAATGCACACCTATTATATTCTAGAGTATTCTGTAGCTGTATAAGAGGTATCTATCCCCATTCTGTAAATTCATTCGAGAAGAGAGCAATACAGAAAATATTCCCCAAAATCATTCATGGCTGTCTTGCAATTTATTTATGCAGATTTTCTGTCTTGCTTTCACAGGTCCTAAACCATTGATGATGTATAGGGTAAGGTCATCTGCTGAAACTGCTACATTGATCAAGCCAAGTTCATCGGCCGTTGCCTTATTGGAGTTAACATACTCCGAGATAGATCGTGAACCTAGGAATGCTTTGGCAAGCGATGTTTTGAGTTGTATGTCGTGAGCCCTAGAGGTGCTCGTGAAAGCCCGATTGAGGGTATCCCATGCTTCTGCAGACGTCTTCATCGCGGACAGGAGAGGAAGGATGTCGGGGGAGACGGCGCCGACGATCGCGGCAAACAGCAACTGCTCCTGCCAGAACCAGAACGTCAAGGTGACGACGTCGAAGGCTGGAGGCTTAGGGGTCTTGCCATTGACATAGCCGAAGAGGTCGAACCCATTCAGCACAGTACTGATATGCATGCGCCAAGTCGTGAAGTTTGTGTGGGTTAGTGTAATTGGGAGATGGTGATTGGCGGGTATGGGGATAGGAGATGGAGGTGCTGGTGGCGCCGTGCTTGATCCAGATGTGGAATTGATGAGGGCAGGGGTTGAAGACATGATGGCAACAGCGATTTAGGATTTTAAAAAATAAGGTTTTTGTGAGAGAGGATAGAAAGGAAGATAGCTCTTTAGAGATTGGCGTGTGATACCATATTAGATGCTCAATAGAATGAGAGGAAAAGATACTTTCACTGTATTGATGTGTACAATTTATATAATACAATGTAGAAGGGTCTAGAATAAATACAATGATATACACAATATATTATCTAATATAATCCTCATCAAATTAGGGAAGTAGGATCGGAGAATTCGCGACGGGATTCGACATATCCTTAATATTGATTGTTGTTTTAACTTTTTTTATTTTGTGTCAAAATATTTGTTGTTTTATACATTTTCACACACTCTCTCTCAATTTAACCCTATCTCAAATCCTAAAAATATATGAAGAGAGAAAATGTTGTCTTTTTTTTTTTAGGAAAATATAAGTGAATAAGATTTTATGTTATATATGAGGGATGTGTATATTAGTCCATAAAATTAATTGTGCATTCTAGATAAAAAAAAAAATTAAAACAACAATCAAAACAAAAAAGAGAGAGTATGTGACTATTTTATAGCTCAAATTTCATAAGATTGGTCAAATATGAATAAAACATTTATAATTTCATTGATATTTAATTATGTTTGAATTTGGAGCTTGATTGTTTTATAAATTTTGCCACATAAGGTTTGTTCTATAAATTTTTTTGACATGTAAGATGATGTCACGTAACCTATCTAGATCTTCTAATTTAATGCAAATCATTTCTATTAAATTGTAATTAATATATGCGTGATACATGCCCATGCCGGTGATACTTCAACAAAAATTCTTTATTGGATGTATCCACCAAATCAACCACTGCAAGAGACAAAGACATCTTAAAGCAAATATATTTTTAAGAAAAATATAAAAATCCCAACATAGAAAATGACTATCGATAGTAATTTATTTGAATGAAACAATCCACCAAGCTCCAAAATATGAATTCATGATCAATATTCCCATTTTCAAAGGTATAATAAAAAAGGCCAAAAAAACTGAGGTATCACACATGATTGCCTCTGAATAAATAGGATAAACAGTTTTCATAAAGAGACCACATTATCAAACCACGGGAGTTAACAAAGGCTTGCTAGAAAAATGAGCTTCCAAATTTCCCAGAACAAGGTCAGCCATGGCTTTACGTGTCTCCACGGTGCCGCTCCCTACGTGAGGCAACAGAACAACATTTTCGAGCCCAAAGAGCTGCTCAGGTACCTCGGGCTCCCTCTCGAAGACATCAAGTCCAGCGCCACCCAGACGACCCTCCACGAGAGCTGACACCAATTCGGGCTCATCAACATGAGGTCCCCTACCAATGTTGATGAGAACTCCCTTTGGACCCAATGCATCAATTACTTCCCGATTCACAATGTGAGTCGTTTCTGGAGTCAGCGCACATGCTACGACTAGAATGTCACTGTTTGATGCCAATTCAACAACACTGCTATAGTAGGTGTAGTTTGTGTTGGGTTTCTTGGATCTCGAGTAGTAGTTGATGGGGCAATCAAATGCCTCTGCTCGCTCAGCAACTGCTAAGCCAATTCTGCCCAATCCTATGATACCAATTCTTTTGCCGCTGAACTGCATGACAAAATGGATGAGTTCAAAAGCCGCTCAAACATGAACATGACTATGAATCACTATCAAAGACCAACATGCCACTAAGGGAAGCTAATCAAAACAACTGTGGTCCTGTTGAATGAAAATGGTTATCAAAACTGCAATAGCAGTACAACGGCAATGAACAGTATAAATACCCCAAAAGACACTAAACTGCATGACTTGTGTCTTTCTCCTGGATGCTTGAAGAAATTTTACATTAAGCATGGCTATGGAAAGAAGTAGCTCAATCAATAATAATGAAACAGGGAAACCGGGAGCACCTAGTCAGGAATCCACTCAGTCATGAAAATTGCAGAAAGTCAGTAGAATGGAAGGCAATTCTGATTGTACTTTATAAATAAACAAACCATGTGATGTATAGCAACCAAGGAAGCACATGACTATAGTTTTAAGAAATTCCTCCAGTTATGGATACCCAGACTCGAACACTGAACAATTTGCAGATGAATAGCAACCAAGGAAGCACATGACTATAGTTTTAAGATTACAAGAACTCAAGAAGGATATATAGGATTCTCCTAGTTGACCTGACCATCTTGAGAGTACGACACAGTAAGGCAAGTCCTCTATCCTTAAACATGCAGAACATGAACAAAAGATAATACAAGAAGTAAATTTTCTTAAAAGAGTCAAGAATCATAAAAGCGCGAAATTATGTCATAATCCAAATAAAAATTCAAATCTTGGTTTGCACTTTCCTTGTGATGGGCCTGAAAGAGGGGGTACGTGTCGAGTATTGGTTTGGGCTCATGTCTTCTAAGGACCATTCTGGATGTACAATTCTATTTCAGTAGTAATATTCCATTTCAGCTGGAAAATGCAGTCAAATGTTTGGGGGCAGTATAGAAATCAAAGGGCAGTAATTCACATCACGGTCAACCATCATAAGCGTCTCTCTATGCTTGCAGAGCATAACAAGCAAACATGCTAAGAAAAGATAAACACACTTTCACCTCAGACAGACAAACTTCACAGCAGTATGAAACAAAAAAAAAATGACCAAAAATTTAATGCTGGTCCTCATAGTAATTACAGGAACTTGTTTCCATGTGTTTGGTGCAGAGATACTCTACAGTCACACTCTCTCATGTCCGGTCGTTAAATGCTACACTTGGTGAACTAGCATGTACTCAGTCTATCATAGTTTTGCACATATACAGATGGGCATGCATGTGAATGTGCATTAATATAACACCTTGTGTAGTTCGGATCCATAAAACTCCACACACCTTTTCAAACTCGAACTTTTTAAGCAGGAAACTGTTCTCAATCCCTAATAATAATTAACCTCACCAGTCACGCCCAATACATCGAAACTCATTGCCCATGGATAAAGAAAAACCGTTTCAACATCAAAAACAACAAAAACTAGAGCAAACAAAACAAAATTAAGGATATAATCTTCCAGCCCAGAAATCTCCAACATGTAATACAATATATAATAACAAATAATTTAACAGCCCAAAATAAAAGCATCAAAATGACAAAAAAAAACCAAAACATAAAAGGGGGAAATAGAAAATCAAACAGCAAACCTTAGTAGTCAACTTGAAGTCGCCAAATTTCCACGCCCCTCTCCTCACATACTTATCACACTCACAAATGCGCCTCAAAACAGCCAACATCAACCCGATCGCCAAATCCGCCACGTCATCGGTGAGCACATCAGGCGTGTTGCTAACCCTAATCCCCTTCTCCTTGCACTTGATCAAGTCGACCTTATCCAATCCCACGCTGAAGCACGAAACTATCTCCAATTTCGGCAGCGCGTCGATCAGCTCGGCGTCGGCGCCGACGGCGGAGTTCCCGACCACCGCGCGGATCGACTCGGCCTGCTGAGTTAGGAACTCGCACTGCCGCGGCTGAGTCCAGTAACGGAAGAGCTTGAACCGCTTGTCAAGCTCTTGCTCCAAGTAGTTGTTCATCGGGCACATCATCAGAACACCGATCGCCTCCATTTTCACGGCAGCAGCGGCGGCGGTGGAGGAGGAAGCGTTGGTGGCGGGGGAAGGAGATGGTGTTTGAGTGGTAGTTGAGAAATTGTGGGAATGGTAGAAGAAGCGGTTGGTTAATATAGAGAAGGCCGCACGTGGTTGTGATGGGAGGCTCAGATGTGGCTCGGCTCGGCGCCAGAGTGTGGCTAACATTTCTCGGCCGGCGCAGACGCACAATGACCGTTGTTTTGTAGTATAGCGATTGCCGATTACCGAGTGCTTTCGATACTTTTTTTCGTCATTAAATCACATTATGCCTTTGCATCATTAATTAATATGCTTTGGACACGGTTAGCATTTAAAAGTACGTTAATAATTCTTTTTTACTTTAAATTCAGAAAATACCCTTTCAAAAAGTACGACAAGATATATACTTATGTCTTGAATTTTCGTCAATCTTTTAAAAATATCATGAACTTTAAAAATGTTAAAAAATACTCAAACTTTTCCAAATTTTATAAAAATATCCACAAATTCAATTTTCGGTGTTGGATGGATAACAAATCACACTTGATTCCAACATTTAAAATGATATAAAAATTAATATTCTACTTTTAGATTAAATATGATTTTTCACGTCATTTTACATCTTAGACTTCGACATGTCTTATCAATAGTCCAATACTGAAAATTGGAACACAAGACATTTTTACAAAAATGGGGAAAGTTTTAATATTTTTTGGCATTTTTTGAAGTTCGGAACATTTTTAGTGAAAATATGAAAGTTCATAAGTATATACTAGACCAAACGTCAATTCTCATGTGCACTGGGTGTATCATCAGTTTTGGCTACAAATATTTTCACTTCTTGTAAACTGTACTGACCGTATAACTAGCCTCTGTCGTACCTTTCTTTGGGGGTCAAAGGCAACTCCTGTTGCCGAAAGGATGTTTGCTTACCTAAAGACGAAGGAGGGCTGGGGCTGAGGGAGATACGAGTTTGGAATAAAGCTTTAATGGCCAAAACGTTGTGGCATATTCATGAGACGAAGGACTCACTTTGGATTAAGTGGGCTCATATTGAATATATTAAGGGTCGAGACATATGGCAGTGGAAGCCACACAATAGAGATTCACCACTAATAAAGAATCTGGAGCTTATCCGAAATGAAATCGTACAGAAAAATGGCGACTATTTGCCTGCAGCCCAAGGGGTGCTGAATCGTTGGTTTAAGCTTGGAAAGAGAACATTTGCGGTGTACCACTGGCTGCGACAAAAAGAGGATAAGAAAATTTGGCAGAGCTTTATTTGGAAAGCTTATGTCCCTCAAAAATACTCTTTTTGCATGTGGCTTGCACTACGGGAACGTCTGGCCACGCGAGACTGCCTAGCTTATTTGAG
The DNA here is from genome assembly GCA_026008535.1 of Perilla frutescens. Lineage (NCBI taxonomy): Eukaryota > Viridiplantae > Streptophyta > Magnoliopsida > Lamiales > Lamiaceae > Perilla > Perilla frutescens. The sequence continues at coordinate 55,950,961 of BRKX01000003.1, forward strand.
ATTGGATCAGGTATGCCCTTTTTGTGAGTTTACAATGGAATCTGTTAAACATCTTTTTTTTGAATGTGCAATTACAAGACCGGCATGGCAAGCGATCAAAGATTGGATGAAGATTAGAAGAGGGAACACAACGATCCTTAACACAATAAAAATGGTGTAAACAAGAAAAGGGAAGGTCGGCAATACAACAAAAGGCAAAGAAGATTGCCTTAGCTCAACCATTTACTTCCTTTGGAAAACAAGATGTGAAATGGTGTTTGATCGAAAAATCTTTGACCATGGAGCAGTAATAAGGCAAACTAAACTTCACACATTCAAGATACTTTATGCTTTATTCCCAGTTGATCTTGTATTAAGTCACATCCGGGAATAAGTGGGTACAAAGGCTAGGAATGGGGCATAGACCATCTCCTCGTCCCATGGTGTGAGGTTGTTGAAATGGCTAGTTCAATTGAGCTACAAGATTGAACTTGAGGTCTCGAAAAAATCACTCGAGTTTGTGATGTTGTAGTTGGGGATGCCCCTTTTCCCTTGTATTGCATTATTCTATATAATCATGCTAGGAGAATGCTAGATTACACCAGCATTTCATTTTATCTACTGCATTGCATTAGCTTAAAAGATTTATCCCTCCTCGTTTTGTGGTTCGTTCCCATGAAGTTGATACCCCTTTGGGATTGTCCAAGGTGTTATAGTGGAATAAGACATTGTACTTAATTTTTCTTTTAATACATATTTTCTTATCCATAAAAGAAAAAACTAGGTGTAACATCAAACGGTCAAAGTGTTGACGCGGTAAATCAACAAAAAAAAAGTCATAACAGGTGTTACTTTTTGAATTTTAAATGATACTACCTTCGTTTCATAATGTTTGTTGTTTAAGGTTTTTTTTTAGTTTCAAAATGTTTGTTGTTTTATATAATTTGACATCCTCTCTCCCAATTTTAACCCTTTCAAATCCTACAAGTTTTTTTAATTCTAACTTACCTATAATATATGAAGAGAGAAAAATATATGGAGAGAGAAAACATTGTTATTTTTTAGGAAAATATAGATGAATTAGATTTTATGGCATATATAAGGGATGGATATATTTGTCCACAAAATTAATTCTTAATTCCAGATAAAAAAAACAAAACAACAAACATTATGAAACGGAGGTAGTACTTTTTAATGTTACGATTGATATTGATTTTGACGAGTTTTTTTTTTCCCAGTCGATACTTTTGAAAGATACATGTGATATTTTCGGGCTTTTGAGTGATATTTTTTAGTGTTATAGTTGATACTGATTTGATAGTTTTTTTTTTAATTGCGGGTTGATCGAGTCAATGCGCATTGACTGTCTCATGGTGCATAAGATGCACACAAGACCACCCCATGACCAAAAAATAATTATCATAAAACATTCCTTAAAAAAAAGAAAAATACGGTTTTAAATAAATGAATCTAAACATTTGGATTATACGCAAGTTCGCGGTGGACTTCTACATGTATATCCAAAGGTATGGATGGTAAACCGGACTATCCGGCCCACGGTAAAAATCGGGTCGGGTGGGGCCTACATTTTGGAAGCCCTACCCTGGCCCAAAAAGGCGGGTCGTGCCGCCTGCGAACCACAATGTATTTTTCAATTTTTTGGGCTTGGCAGCCCGGTCCATTCGGACCATTCAATTTTTCGGACCGAACCGACCTAAAATCATTTAAACTAATAAAATCTTGATCCAACTCGGTCCAAAATCGTAAGGGACCTAAATTGCCACCTCTATCCAAAAGGCAAGGGTTCAATGCCCACCACCTCCTCCCTAAGGCGGAATTATGTGTCTAAATTAGATAGTTGAGCAAAAAAACGGAGTTGGCTCGACTATTTTTGATGTAGGTTGGATAAACTTTTTTTAGGACGGTCACATGGACTTCAGAATTAATTCTGTTCAAAATAAACTGAGGATTGCATGACCCACAGTTTTAACAACTCCAGTCTTGGTGGGGTGATCACAAGTTTGATTAATACATCATGTTAGTACGTGAAGCACCTCAGATCCTCCATCTCATTTTCTATAACATTTTTTTTGCTGATTTTTTTTAATTTTAATTTATTATAATTAAATTTAATTTAAAATTTTTATTGAAAGTTCATTCTTCCCCAATTAAAATATATTAAAAAAATAAAAAAAAATTATCGCATTGAGAATGTAACATGGGAGGGTACTGATGTGAACCTGAAGTGCCCAACTCTAATATTGGAATTGGATTTTTATAGTTTTTTTTTTAGAAATTATTTTTATCGTTAGTTTCGCATAAAAACCAACTAAAAAAAATTAGGTGGAGGCCGGTTGGCCGAGATTGTGGGTTAGGTGGTCAGTTTAGCCTGCTAGGCTCCAGATGTGCCAACTAGATTTTTTTATACTCTTTAGAAAAATTTACTAATATTTTTTTTTTTTGGTTGAGATCCATGATATTAAATTTTAATTTTAACAACATTATTGTTCAAAAATATTTTAAAACTAAAAAGTCATGGAACATAATTTTAAAAAACATAATTTTATTTATGATCTATCTCATCTTCATACATTTATACCCGCACAACATAATAGATTAGATCCAAATAAAATACGATATAGAATAAGAGAGAGGCAGTAATTGCATATTGAATTATTCGATTAACATAAAATAAGGATACAGAAATATCTTCTAACAAGCCCATCAATATCAACCATCCAAAATGCAACTGATTTTTGGTATGTGTATGTGTGTGTGTGCTGGATTATTGGGGTTAGTGGTTAATGCCTAATGAGAGAATTAAATTCCAAACAGCAAACAAAAATAAATAAAATAAAATATATACCAAAACCAGAAGGGGAGAGAAAAACAGAATTCCCTTCTGTTTGTCCCAAAAATAAAAAATAAAAAATAATGTCTAATTCTTTCATTTTACTCTCCAACACACACCCCACATTCCTCCACCATTTCATGCTTCAACACAACTAAGGAAAGACAAAAAAAATCAAACATTAAAAAAAAACTGTTTTTCACAGAAAAAAAAGAAAGAAAGAAAACAACTCTTAACCAATCCTAAACAACAGATTTTTGTCTTCCCATAGCCGAAAAAAAAAAATCAATCTATTCAACAACATCATCATCTCAACATTTCTGAGTTATTGAATCCTGATGTGGTGATCGAAATCCAATGTTGAGTTGTGATCCACATTGATTGATTGATGCATGAGTTTGAACCATGATGGCCCGAGCAATGGAGGAGGAAGAAGAGAGTTCAAAATCATCAAGGCTTGGGAGGTTCAGGGGAATGCTGGAGAGCGGAGCGAGCAAGTTCAGACGCTCCCTCAACGAGAACAATGCACCCCCATCTGATGAGGATAATGATAGGATGACAGCCAAAAGCAATGCATCTGTGCCTTTAAATGATGATCAGTCACCTCAGCCTCAGCCTCAACCTCAGCCTCAGCCTCAGCCTCAGCCCCAGCCCCAGCCACGCCTAGGAGGCGTGCTCAGCAGGACAGAGAACGTCAAGTCCTCCCGGGCTAGTCTTGATGGGATCCCCCCGACTAGCCCCCCCCAGCCCAAAGAGCCGACCCCTCCCCCACCCAAGGAGCCGGCCCCTCCCCCACCCCGAGAGGTCAGGAAGGTGCCTACAGGCAAGCACACAACAATTCTCCATGCATCTCTTTCTTTCTATATATATGTGTGTGTGCTTATTTTTTGATCAAGAATTGTGTGATCTAGATGTGGAGATGATGAAGGAGAAGTTTGCCAAGTTGCTTTTAGGTGAGGACATGTCTGGTAGGGGGAAAGGTGTTTCTTCAGCTTTGGCTTTGTCTAATGCAATCACAAACTTAGCAGGTAATGTTTGATGGAAATTGGAATGAATCTGTGCATAACATGATCAAGCAAGATTATCAAATTCTTTTTTTTTTTTTGTCAAAAACAAGAAATTTGAATATCAAAGTTTCATGTATAGAGATGTCTATAAACTGTGTGTGTGTGTGAAATGCAGCTTCTGCATATGGAGAAATGAAGAAATTGGAGCCCATGGCACCTGATACAAAAGTAAAGTGGAAAAAAGAGATAGATTGGCTGCTATCTGTTTCTGATTACGTTGTGGAATTCGTTGCTGTAAAACAAAAGAATAAGGATGGAACCACTTTTGAGGTACTCTCTCTTTCTCTCTCTCTTTCTGTGCCTAGGTCTCTCCAAGCATGCATGATTGAGTTAATTGTGTGTTTGATTCTTTACCAGGTGATGGCGACGAGGCAGAGAAATGACCTCCACATGAACATTCCTGCATTGCGCAAGCTCGACAACATGCTTCTTGTTAGAGCAAACTTTTCCCTAGCTAGATCTAATTTCATTTTCTTGAGGCTTCTAGAGACTCATTTTGGACGTGTTGATCATGAACAGGAATGCCTCGACAACTTCAAAGAGCCACACGAGTTCTACTACGGATCAAAGGATGATGACAGCAAGTCAGACAAGGCTGCAAGAAGCGATGACAAATGGTGGATTCCTGTTCCTAAGGTTCCCCCCAATGGTTTGTCCGAAGCTACACGAAAATGGCTGCAGTATCAGAAGGACTCTGTGAATCAAGTGTTAAAAGCAGCAATGGCCATTAATGCTCAGGTCCTGACTGAAATGGAAATCCCAGAAGCCTACATTGAAGCTCTACCTAAGGTACGAGGAAACCACAAAATCCGTCTCATGTCATAGAATTCGACTAAGTTCTTGTTTCTTTAAAACACATTGCAGAATGGGAGAGCAAGTCTTGGAGACTCAATATACAAAATGATCACAGAAGACTTCTTTGATCCCGACTACTTGCTTTCTTCCATAGACTTATCATCGGAGCATAAAATAGTCGACCTCAAGAACAAGATTGAGGCGTCTGTTGTGATCTGGAAAAGGAAAATCAATGCTAAAGACACCAAATCTTCATGGGGTTCAGGTGTCAGCATGGAGAAGAGAGAGCTTCTAGAAGATAGAGCAGAAACTGTTTTGCTCATTCTCAAACACCGTTTCCCTGGCATTCCTCAATCTGATCTAGACATCAGCAAAATCGAATCCAACAAAGTAAGACTTCACTACTTCTCTTCATCTATTATGTATACAAGTTTTATGTAATATTCTGTATAGACTTCTGTTTTTTCTTGATCTCGCAGGATGTGGGGCACGCGATTCTTGAAAGCTATTCGAGAATCTTAGAAACCTTGGCATTCACTGTCTTGTCTAGAGTAGAAGATGTGATGAATGCTGATACTCAAGCTAGAGGTTCAATTGCAGAAAAGAAGAACTCCATAAAAGAACGCACAATATCAGAGAAAATTACAGATAAAAAGGAAGAAACAGAAAGTGAGACTCCCAACTCAAAGACACTATTGGATTTCATGGGGTGGAATATGGAGCAGGGAGAAACTGACGGAAAGAATGCCAACGATGAGAACACAGATAAGACCCTCAGCAAAGCAGAAAACGTCATCACAAACAAGAAACTGTCCTACATAGAGAGGCTAGAGATTTTAGGTGGTTCAAGAAGCCCAACATCGCGCCACTAACATGATTCCATTGCAGAAGAATATGTTAAGAAAGGGAATACGCGACCACAGAACACACCAAGAGTGATGTACATACAGAATGTCAAAATCATATATAGAAACTTTTTTTTATCAAGTTACAGTTCTGCTTTGCAAATATGCAAAGCAGCGGTAGATTAATTAGATTTTATGAAGTACTTTTAGATGTCCAAGGAGTCATATTAATGACTCATGTTCATGGATTGCATGCCCGTCCGTAGCTGAATGCAGTTCGAGTGTTCTAATAGTCTGCAGCAGGCAATATTAGATATATGATTGAATGGAGTAACTAGAAGCAGTTTTGAGTTATACTCAAGTGCTAATATTTAGTGCGTGGGCGAATTTGTGCACATGCAAATCTGATCATTCATGTAGTTATCTAACATTCCTACAAAACCATTCTAAGATTAGTTTCATAAGCATGTGCAAGCATTGTTCTGAACAAATGTTTCAATCCATGCCGTTGATTATAGTCGGTTATCATTGGGTGCAAGATCACAAGAGTATTAGAAGCCACACAGCAGTTCATTAGTTCAAGAGGAGTGCCTAGGACGAAAAACTAATTCAAGATTTGATGATGATTAACAGTGTCACAAGTAGGTTTCAGATATACTTACAAAGCTGCCAAAATCATACATCAATCACAACCAACAGATTTAAACATGAAATTTAGATTTTGCCACGTGGCCCGGGCTTCGGTGGAAGTTGAGGACCCTTGACTATCGGCAGAACATCTCCAGTTGCTTGGGAGCTCACATAAGCCAGTGTGGCACCACCTCCCAATATCAAGAATTTGAGCAGCAGACCTCTCTTTGTGAAAGGGGCAGCAAATGTTTCGAAGAACTTGCTCTGCAAAAAAGGATGAAAATGTTGAACAAACTTCATAGTCACAACATTAAGTTTGCAGTTAATGCTCGTTTCGGCCATACACAAGGATTCAGAGTAGTCTGAATAGCTCCTTTTGAACATGACCTATAATATTAGAATTTTCCTCTTAAGGTAAATACAGAATATCAAACTCTCCTGAATCCTTATAATCTGAACCCAAAATGAAACCGAAATTTTGCACCAACATCACAGCATCCAAAAGAAAATTGTGGATCAGTACCAAACTTCTAAGGTTCACAGACAAATTAAATCAGAGCTAGATTGCATTTTGCAGACATGATTGTCAATATAGTTTGACACCAAATGCCTTATAATGCTGCTCCATCCATGTGTTTGATTTAGTAATACTTTCTTGAATTCTACCATACACATGTAGATAAGCCAATCTCAAGTATTGAGCAAAATATAGATTGAAAACTTTCAAGAAGACTCAGTTTGGCAACAAGAGGTGACAAAACAAACAAATGGGCAAGAAGCTCTAGCAGTGAAAGAAATGCAAAGGAAGCATATATACCTGAAGTGAGTTGTATGGTGAAGGTGCATCTGATCCATACAAGTCCCATTGCCCGGTGGTGTTGCCGATATCCTCCAAATCAAAGTACACACTCTTGTCACCATACTTTGCTACTACAGCACCACTCCTACAAACAATTTCATTGTATTGCTGAGATATATATGTTTCAAAATTTATTTGCTTTTGTATTTTTTGGAGAGCAGAATGTCTCAAGATTACAGTTTCAAGTGCAATCAATTCCATAATCATACATAAATGAATACATATGATGCGCTCCCCCAATTCTATAAAATACTCAATTTCAAGACATGTACGCACACTGAATTGGATGAGATATACATGTAAATTGGATGAGAAATACACCAATTCAATTCACCATGTTTAGCATAGTGCCATAGACAATACCTCTAAAATTCAACTTAGTCAACATTTTACTGCGATCAATGTCATAAAAAAAAACAAGAAACAGTCTTGCATGCGGACACAAATAATTCAGACACAAACACACATAGTAAAAAAAAAGTTAAGAATTTAATGATAGCAGTTGACGAGCAAAATTACCTGTAGTTGGTGGGCTTGAAGCTCAGGCGAGATGGCTTGACGTGGAGCTTAGTTCCGGCGATAGAGCTGCCGGCGAGGCCCTTAACGGCGGTGGGCTGGGCGGCGGCAATTGCTAGTGAAGCCATCTTTTTTGGTGTAAGGGCTAACTGAAAAAACTACTTGGATTCTTATTTGGCAATTTGATTGTGTTTGATGATGATGATTGGATGGCGTTATGCCACGTGGGATTCTGGTTTGCGTTGAAGAGATATAGAATCCCATTTAAGAGGTGCCATTTGGGTTCGACTTGGATAACCCTATCCCTTTGAGATTTTTTATTATTGCTTCCAAATTTTGATTTCATGCACCAAAATATTATATTTTTGCTCGTATTTTGATTTTATGTTCACCTTATTTGTAAAATATAATTTACTACATCTTGACATCAAAAAAATGTATTCAGAATGGATGTAATACTTAATTACCCAATTATTATTTACATGATATTACTAGCATGTAGTTTAGTTGGTATTCACCCTTAAGGGTCAATTCCCCCATCCCCAACTTTAAAAAAATATATATATATATTTACATGATGCACTCAATTTAATTTAATATGAAATATTAGGATACGACTAAAATTATATATATGTATATATATAGGGCTATATAAGCTTTATATTATCAGACGTAAAAAAAAAAATCTGAAAAGTATCACTTTAAGATTAAAAATTATCACTTTAAAAATGAAATGTATCCTATTTATTTTATTGAAAAATATTGTTAAAAGAAATGTTATGGCATTGTTGTAATTATTATTATATTTTTTGAATTCAAAATAGTATTGCTTCTAATTCTCATATGCAAGCATTGTATATAAAAATTTGTCATGTCAAATGGAAGTTTCATACGTACAACTGTATAAGTGGAGAAGGAAGAAAATATAGTTCCAGAATTAGGAATAATGCTGTTAACTTTTCGGGGAAAAAAATTATGGAGCTTTGGGCTACGGCCACCTATAATGGGCTTGCCGGATAATTGGGTTCATCAATGCTAAACATTAATACATTATGGTAAGAGGTAGACTTACGTGCAACAACGGTTATTTCCGCCTATTTCAGGCGGTCACGTGGCTCCACGCGGGCGTGCCACGTGGCACATGGTACTTTTTATTGTAGTTAAAATGATGATAGTATTAATTTCAGGTTGATACCTTTCTTTATCGTACTTGATACTTTTCTGCTTACCACATGGTACTTTTTATTTTACCGAACTCGTGTTTTGCTTTCTTTTGCAAATTCTTGGAATGATGATTGTTTTAGATTAATCTCAACACATACAATATAAAAACTAAAAAAAAATCAGAATTTGAATTAAATAAACTTATATAAAATAACTAGCAGACCCCTTACTTTTTAATGATACATGTGGTAATTTTCAAATGTTTTGTGATACTTTTTAATAGGAAGGTTGGTACTCACTTTGGACAGGTTTTTTTTTATGGGTTGACCCAGTCAAAGCGGGTTGACCCGGTCAAAAGCGAGTTTGACTGACCCATCTCATATAGTGTTATTTGCATCATGATGCATGCAAGTGTTTGTCTTATGGTAATTCTATTCGTATAGCTCTTTTATTTTGTTTTATTTTAAAGTGTTCATAATTTTATAAAATATAAATATTAATTATATTAAAAATTCCCTTTACATGTAGAGATTATGATATTTTTCTTAAGATTTTTTATGATTAGACTAAATGACAAAAAACTCTTATTTTAAAACATGGAAATGAGCTAATTGGACTCGATCGGAACTCTTAATCAGGTTCAGGTACACCTTGAACTTTCAAAAAGGTTAATCAGGATTATTGGTTACCCACTTACCCTTATACTTAACGGAGGAAGTTGGCGGAATTGTATTCCAAATTTGTAGTGAGTTGAATTTCGATTGAAGATCAACTGACATCACGGTTGAATAACTGACGTCCTAAAATTTTAAACCTGTACTTAATATTGAAATTTTAATTTGTCCCAAAATTGTAGTGTATATGATTAGTGTAACATAATTACAATTTATTTCTTACTTAATTTATGATAAAATCATTAGATGAAGGCCAAGGGTTTCACAAAATTGCAAAGAGTCGTTGAATGGAAGTAGAAATCGGTAGCTTGAGTGAGCGACTTTATCTACTCCCACACAAAAACATCATCACTGGTAATCTCTGTCCAATCCAAAACCGAAAATCAAGAATGCTTCTAACATCGCCACCAATCCTCCAATTCAAATCCCTCTCCCTCACCACCCCCTTCCTCCATGGCGCCACCACCTTCAAACGCGCCTCCGCAGTCTCTCCGCCTCCCCCCGCCGTGGTCCCCGTGATCAAGGCAATGAGAACGCTCCAAGGCAGAGTGGTCTGCGCCACCAGCGACAAGACGGTGGCTGTGGAGGTTGTACGTTTGGCCCCACACCCAAAGTACAAGCGGCGCGTGCGCAAGAAGAAGAAGTACCAGGCCCATGACCCCTTGAACCAGTTCAAAGTCGGCGACGTCGTCCAGCTCGAGAAGGGCCGCCCCATTAGCAAGAACAAGACTTTCTTGGCCGTTCCGGTCCCCCCCCGGACCGCCTCCATCCCCAAGGGCGAGGCGGCGCCTCCTCCGCAGGACCTCGGGATTCCCTTGGAGTCGGAGTTGAACCAAGTTTAAGTTTCTTTTCTTGGTTGTAAGAGTTTTTAGTGTTTCTAATTAAATCCCATTTTGTATGCTTAATTCAACGATGCAAGAATATTTGCTTTATTCGGAAATTCTAATTTCCTAATAATGTAGTGTGGTTTATGTTGTTTTTTCTTCTTCTTTTGGCTGTGTGGTTTTTTAGTTTTTGTTTGTGGTGTTGAATTTGATATGCTTCTTCTTATTATTATTGTTTGTGTTGTTGGTGATTTCTTGCTCTGATTTTTGGGTGTGTGTGATTGGTAATCATCTCCAAAATTCTTGATTCCGGTTATTTTTCAATAGAAGCTCGCATTGTTCCTTGAAAAGATTGATAGGTGTGGAGGATGTAGGCAATAAGGCAAAGCAGTTTAATTAATCTTCAAAAAAAATACTGTGATGTTTGAAATGTTGGTGCCTGCCTGTGGATGCTCTACGGAGTGTTTTTGTTGTACGCTCCGGTAGAGTCGTTTTACTTGTTGATCGTGCAATCAAAGTCTCACATGAGTTAGACGTAAGAATGGAATGATTTTGGTCGTTGTGGGTGTAACATGCTAACTTATTTGGTTCAAAACAGACAATATCATACAAATATGAAGATTAACTATACATCACTAACAATAAGCAGTTTCGATCTTCTTGGTTAGTTTTTATTGGAGTTTTGATGGAGATAGAGGCATGCAAAGAAGGCACATAATATCTCTAAGTCATTCATAATCTGCATAAAATGTACACTCACGCAAAAATAATGATGTGTCTATCTTCGTACTAGCTCACTAGTTATGCAAAATATGTCCCCTATATCTTCCCTTTTAGAGTTTAGAACAGATGAAAAGAATGTTAATACTACTGTGTTTCGACGGATATCTAAATGGAAATGTGTTCAGTCTTCACACTGCAAAGTGCTCTTTATGTGCTGCAGTGTGCAAGATATGAGGGTGTTAACTGAGTCTACTGAATCCAGAGAAAGTTTTGCTGTTGAAGAGTTGCTAATTAGTATTTGGAAGGCCATAGTGAGCAAGGATCCTCCTTCTGTGCTCTTCTCCTCTGGCCTTGAAGTGATCACCAAAGGCCTCGATTCGATCCCATCGGGAAGAATCGAGAAACCAGAGGGTAGCACTGCTATGTTGCTCGAGTCACAACCTGTCATCACTGCTTGCATGCCTTTGATGTCCACAGGTGCGTAGATGATCATTGATTCGTAGGCGTTTGTGCTACTATCTTGAAGCACCCACATCTTGTGTTCGTCGTTTTTCATTGCCTGAAATGCAACAGGTTAGGAATGTGTAGCTTAGTTTATAAGGGTTTTGCTAATGTGTGCTTAGTTTTGGTAGGAGAAGGCTCACCATGGTTGTGACTGCGTTTCCGCGGTCTTTCCCTTTAGCCAAGTTTGCAATGGTTTGTACAGAGCTTCCATTAGACATAATGTCCCACTGTGATTTTTGTAAGAAAATAGTTAGAAACTGTATTTGCAGAAGTTGATGCAGATTTGAGCGAACAGGTTAAAAATATTGATAACAGTGGTAATTTACTGGAGAGGGAATGTGTGAACCTCGTTTCTACGGCTTTCATCTCTTAGGAAGTCGAAGAGGGTGTGGTGAGGGACAGGCAACCAGACACAAGAAATGGCACACAAGATCGTGCCTAGAGGCTCTCCAGGGTCGTTGAGGTTCTTCCGAGTAGCCACCCTGATTTCCTCTCCATTTTTGTTGGTGATCTTGTTCCATGAATTGAAGCTGGAGTCACCTAAGGCTCTGCAGAAGCTCCTACTCATTCTCTGCGCCAATTTGAGAATGCTTTTTCGCCCAGCAAGCGTAGCAACACCTGGTTTCAGTAACAATGCATTTCTTCAGCTTTATTCACTACTTACATTCAGACAGTTTTGAGGAAACTAACTCTTACCACTTGAATCTTTTATAGGAACATTTGTAGCCACGAGGAAAACTAGGCGGTCACACTGCTGCTGCAATGTGGAAATCCAATGCTTTGCTCCGAATGCAAGGCCACTGTTAACTATGGTTCGATACAGAGAATGAACTGTGCTTCTCTGGCATTCCAAGTGCTCTACCCATGTTACCTGAAAATCTCATTGGAGAAAGACTAATGATGTAAGGATTAGATTAGTAGTTTGAGAATTCTACATCTTTTGCTAATATAAACTGTGATGTAATCTCTCACAACCTTACAGTGGCCATTGGATTTGTCCTCAATGATGCAGCCTGATGGACGCTTTCTGCATTTCTGCAGAGATGCATCAGTATTGTCTTCGATTCTGTCAACTGAGACGTCCACGATTACCCACTGATTTGCGCTTATTTGTTTGCAGTGTCGAACAAAATACACTTCTCTACTGGAAACCAATGGGTTCAGCATTTGGATCTCTGCAAACATCTACCATATGCAAAGGAAAACCATTGGTATATTTAAGACATATATAGCCTTCTTTAATACAGTTTCTCAGTTTCTTTTTTCTTGAAAAATGCACTGTCTATATATAATGGTGAAAACTGTCATTTTACCAAGTGAGCAGCGCCGTCTCTGTTGGCTCCTTCGCCACTGCAGATAACATCTACTGTAGCTGCCTTTGAGATCAAGCAAGGAAACAGCTCTTTCCACTGATTCTGTAATGAAGAGGAAAACTGCTCAACATTTCCTTCAAACTATACAGTGAATTCATATCCTGTTCAATGAAATAAAACGAAAGATATCAGAATATCAGAATATTCACCGCGTCCATGAAAGTCTGGACGAGCCAAGGAAGATCAACAAAGATAAGTGCACTCTCTCTTGAGGCCTCTATGGATGATTTCCTTGGCTGCATGCAGTTGTAATTTTCTGCACTGAACTCTTTTCTGTACTCATCATAGTTTAGTATTTCACGCCCCGTCTCATAGCTCCGTATCCACAGTGGCTCCCCATGACTAGCCATCTTCCTCAGCTCATCAACTGCCCTATTCACAGCATCCATGATACGCGTTTTCTCAATGTCAGAATTGCCACTGTAGAACTCGAATGAGCTTCTGTTTTCTTGATCGTTTCCTGAAGTGTACAACGAGCTTCTTGGGGATGCTCCATGGGGGTATTTTCCAATGACTGATTTCAGTTTTTCAACCTGCAGGTTAAATATATATGCATGTCTGAAACTAGGATTTATGATCAAACATTCTTAAAAATGTGAAGTTTTTGCATCATCTGTTCTTGTACCTCAGCTTTGAGCCTAGCATTTTCAATTCTGAGTTTCTGATCTTCAGTGCCTGTGACAGCATCTCTGTTATGGCTAGCAAATCCACAGTTGGGACAAGATTGTTTTTTGATGGATTCTCTCAATGCTTTATTTTCATCGCGAAGTTTATCTATTTCAGATTTCAATAAGGAGTTTTCATGGCGCTCTTGTATAGCCTGCACAACAAATGGAAACACACGACTTCATAGATGCTACACCAAATACTCAGAGCAAAACACTAACGAACAATTATATTCGGAAATTTTGATCTCACATGTTGGGAAACTTCTCACATGACCCGTGTTGTCGACACTTGTCTGATGGGCTAGAAGATAAAAAGGAAAAAATATATATTTTTTATGTTATTTTCATGTTCGTTAGACAAGTGACCATATTAGTAAGGATAGTGTGAGATGTCCCTCAAGTATGATCAAGCTTCTGAATAATATATAGTTTTCAATCATTTTTTCTGGAAGATATTTAAATATTAAATGATACTCTTATCTAACAACTTAAAATTAATTTAAGGTGACATTGGTTATTTAAATTGGTATCCAAACAATACCCTTGAACTAAAGGTTTTAGGCTCACTTATGGAGCATTCTTTCACATATTTGATTCAAGAAAGATTCATTTCAAGATATTTAATTTGCAGTAATTAAATTTATTTGCGAGCTATTGAAGAAGAAGGATAATATTTAGGGCTCGATTACCTTAATCTGGGTGCGACGATTTTGAAACCAAAATTTAACTTGTCTAGGATGAAGACCTAGTTGCTTGCTCAGCTGCAACCTCTGCTTCTCATCTGGATGAGGAGACTCTTTAAATAAGCTGCAAATTATATTTACTCCCAAGTCAAAAGGCAGAAAAATAAAATAAAATTTTTTAAAAAAAATCCACCATTTTTGAGCTGCAAATGAACTTAAAATTATTGCAAATAATAAGAGAATATTCAAATAATAACCACAAGGAGACAGGAGAGTCCCACTTGCATGTCAGCCAAATTAAAATAAGATAAAAATGTTATATATGTGTATGATATGTATATATATTCACTTTCCTCTCTGAGAAATTGACAACTTCGGACACCATTATGCAGCTGAAAATAACTTTACCTCCATCGAGAAAAACGTGTTGCAAAATATACTAAAATATATAAAAAAATTTCAGATCTTGTGATAATCTTAATTAATTTGATTCTGAAGTTTTTTTATTTATCAATTTTATGTATTCAATTTGATTTCTCCATCTACTCTCTTTAATTCTTTCATATACATGAAACCCAGAACTTCATCAAATATATAATTATATACATATATAAACAATCAAAAACTGAAAAACATGCTACAAAATACAAACACTAAAAGAACAAATGGAAAAATGGGGGGTGTTTTCAAGACAAGACTTAGCCGTACGTGTTCCAAATATACGTGATATATATACATGTTGTATGTATTATGTATATATGTGTGTGTGTGAGAGTGTGTGTGGAAATTAACATACGATTCCATTTCTCTAATCTGTTCGGGGGTGTGTCTGTGATATTTCTTCCTCTTCTTCTTCTTGCTGCCATCATTTTCATCTTCATCTTCATCGTCGATATTAAGCTCCGCCGCTTCATAATCGTCGTCCGACCGCGACTTGCCGGGGCCGGAGTTCTCGCTGCTTATCTCCACCGTGCCTCCCTCCTCCTCCGCTTCACCGTTGCCCGCCGCCGCCCCACCATCCCGGAAAATACCAGCCTAGCTTCCACGAAAACAAAGAGAATCAAACTAAACCAATTAATAAACCTTTCGCAGTTGGGCAAATAATTCCAAATTACATGCAAAATAAAGCAAGAAACAGAAAAGTATAGAGAGAGAGAGAGAGAGAGAGAGTACAAGAGTGAGAGAGAGAGCTGGAGGAGAGGCAAGAAGATCTCTGGCCTGAGATGTGGGAAGATTCGACATATCTACAAGGGTCATTGCATTTGCCAATTCGATGATAAATTGCTTTCTTTAATTACTTCATATATATTTTTTTTAATGTTTTCATCAACTACTCTTTTTTGGGGGTCACTAGTATTTTTTTATTTTTTATATCAACTCCCCCACCCCCGGTTCGTACCCTTCTGAAGAAGACGGTGGGGGCGGCCTCTGTTCATTAAGGATATCAAACAAAACTAAAAAGGGAGTCTTAATTATTATACTCACTTAATTACTCACCTGTGGTTAATCCATACTTTATTTTATATCTTGTGTCCATTTCACCATATATTGATTTTAATTTAATCAATAATTGCTCTTTCTTTTGATTTCATAATTTATTACACGTATTCAAACTAAATGATAATCATTTATTTCAAATCAAGCGTCGCATGCTCTTATTTAAGCTAGCCACCTTACTGATCTCATACAATCCAACCTTTAAATAAAACATTAATTTCTCTCTCCTCCACATCTACAACCTCCAACTTTATATAATTTATACTCCCATCAGTAACCTCATCCAACCCAACCTTTAAATAAAATATTATTTTTTCCCTTTTCTTCCAACCTACATAAAATATTTATCATTTTATTTTTTTTAATAAGAACATGTTATTAAAATAATATTTTTCTCTTGCATTTAAAAAAATATTAATTAATTTATTAGAATTTTTTTAATTCATAATTATCAAAAAATTACCCATATAATTATAAATTCATAATTCACTTCACAACAAAATAAAAATTATAAGAGTGAAAACATAATTAAATAAACTACAATGAGACACATGAAATTTTAAATTACGAGTGCATAAAACGTAAATTACATATTCAATATTAGGCTCTATTTATAGATAATTTTTTTTATGAATTTTGATATAATTTTATTTTTTTTATTTTTTTATAATTATATAAAATATTTATAATTTCACAAAGTCTCTTGTCAGGCTTTGTAAACTAAAATCAGACCTTGAGACGGGCGGGTTCGTGGGTCAACGCGCGGGTCAATCCTGACCCGCCCCCCTCCCAAAAAAAAAGTTCGTCAGAAATAGTATCATTCTTAACACTGAAAAGTATCATTCCGAAGTATAAAAAGTATCACCCGTAACCATAAAAAGTATTGAGCTGCAATTTGTCATATACGAGTTTCTTTAATTCAAATTATGCTTTATTTCATCTCGATTGATGTTTAGTGTTTCTTTAGAATTTTTTGGGGGTGTTTTTTAAGGTTTAGTATTTTTTTTTTGGTGTTTTTAGGGATTTATTTTTTTTAGGCTTTTTTGGGGGTGTTTTTAGGGGTTTATTTTGTGTTTTTGGGGGTGTTTTTAGGGGTTTATTTTGTGTTTTTTAGGGGTTTATATTGTGTTTTTTAGGGTTTTTTAGGGGTTTATTTTGTATTTTTTAGGATTTATTAATTCCATTTTACGAAATAAATTCAATCAATTGATTTGAATTTTAGATTCACTAACTTTATTTTAGGATATAAATTTTTGGAAAGAAAATAAAAAATAAAAATAGAAAATCGAAAAAAAAGAAAGAAAAATCTGCCATATATATATATTGACGGGCCGCGCAAGTGTGCGCCACGCGCCCGCCTGATACTAAATACAGTGTACATATAGTGTACATGAGACTAGCTCTTATAATTTACATTACACTATATATACATGTGACACCCAATTAGAGGGTGCCACATGGCAAGTCATGCAATTGATGACTCAAGGCTGCCAGTTGACTCAAGTCACCCAAATTGGTGACTTTTGATTTTATTTTTTTTTTATAAAATTTGTCTTGCTCACCACTGTTGGTAGCCTTAGAAGTATTGGTGGAATTTAAATTTTGGTGGAATTTAAATTAAAGACATTTCGATCATAAACTATATCAGTTCAACAATAGGCTATCCTAAGGACACTTTTTTGTCTCATTTTCTCTATTCCCTGTGTGTTTCATTTTCAACACTTAGAAATTATGAGTTATGAATATATACATACACCTTACCCAATTAATTGTGCATTTATTCTTACCAGCATGGATATATAGACAATATGATAAATGTTATGAAAATAAATAATATAGTGGGTGTGGTTATGGGGAGTGCGTTGTAGAATTTGACAGTTAGGTATCATGGAAATTGCTTTTGTTAATTCAAAAAAATTTATATGGAGCCAAGTTGTATCAAAATGGGTACTACTTGCTATTTTAAGATTTTGATGAGTATACTTTGACATACAATTATAATGAATAAAATTATTTAAGTCTACCCAAACTTTATATTAGATTCTCTTTTAAGTTCCTGAGACATATGTTAGATCATCCAATCAAGTCTTCCACCCAATAAAATTTCAATTGACAAATATGGAGTTATTTATTAATTTCAAATTTATCCATTAATTTACTTATTGTAAAATATCATTCCCTTTGATTAAATAATTGTATCACTACGGTTTCACAAACATCCACCGTATTATTATTTAGCAACATGTAAATTCTTGGATGTATATGCACCCGAGAAGGGTGTTAACAGGTTTATATACGTTCGATAAGTTTTTTGTTAGATAAAAAAGTGTAATGTTATCTTTATTATTAGAAAATAATCATGCTATCTGTTTTTTGTGTAAGTATTGATATATATATATATATATATATATATTTTATCGTAAATACTAATAGTTTTTTAAAAAAAAAAAAACTAATACTTTACAATATAAAAGTAACTACTTCAATTTTAAGTAAATTACAAAAATATCATTGGTTATTTGTATTTTGGGTTGGATCTAGATCTTCCGGCCTAACAAATTTTTACTCGTAAGTCTTATACAAGACTCCCTCTAATCTAGAGCCCAAATATCAACTATCAATCACATCTAAAAATAAAATAATTCAAATTAAAAGTGATACTTTTCGATATTAGAAAATGATATTTTTTCAATCTAAAAAATGTGGTAATAATTGGAAAAATGTCACCATCTATACCTATATAAAAAGTGTGGGTGTTTCTTATAAAATATGATTTGCTTATTATGTACATAATTTGCACTTAATTTAAGGGCAAAATAATAATATTATATATTATATTTTTTTGTAAATATAATATATTATATTTATTTCAATAGTTTTATTATAATTAAACTCTACTACATAAAATTGTCCATAATATAAAATATCATAAATAATATATTTTTTGTAATATAATATATTATATTTATTTCAATAGTTTTGCTATAATTGAACTCTACTATATAAAATTATCCCTAATATAAAATATTAAAAATAATTAGTTGTAAATATAATATATTATATTTATTTAATTTCTTATAAAATATGATTTATCTGTTATATTCATAATGTGCACTTAATTTAAGGGTAAAATAGTAATATACTATATTATATAATTAATTGTTCAATATAATATATTATATTTATTTCAATAGTATTGTACTCTTTCAATTCTTTATATATCCACATCATATTAATTTTCCACCAATTATTTCTCTATCATATCAACCACAACAAACAAGAAAGAAAATAAAAAGTATAATCTCACAGCAATATAATATATTAGATAATTAATTCAATAGATTTGTAGTATTATAATTTTTCATTCACACACATGTATTAATTTCCATCAATTACATTGTCTACATAAATTACATCCGAATGAAGAGATTGAAAAATAAAAACTTGAATTTATAGAAAAATTATAAATTAAGTCGATAATACTTGAGAAGTTATCTATCAAAAATCATGAATTTTTCTTTTCCATCAATCATTCTATATTTAATTATTCACCTGTAATATATTATATTTATTTCAATAGTATTGTACTATTATAATTCTTCATCCATATCAATTAATTCCCCACCAATTATATCTGCATCAAATTAGTCATATCAAACAAGAAAAAAAAAACATTATATATATAATTAATTCTCCACATATAATATATTATATTTTATAATTTAAATATTATTTCAATAGAATTATACTATTGTATAGTTTATACATATTACATCCCAATGAGGAGATTGAAAAATAAAAACTTAAATTTATGGAAAGATTATAAACTAACCTCATTGTTCTTAAGAAGTTATGTAACGCCCCAAACTACTCCGTTTGGCCACGTCACTTAACATACAATTTACTTACATAATTTGTGTGCTTATTTTAATATAAGCGGAAGCTTAGGTCAAAATATGGTAATATACATAGCATGATGAGGTAAGGCATCATAATTTTCAATATAAATTTTGTCCTATTAAGCATGCATTCATCTAACCTATCGGGCTCATAGGCTTACACAACCCGCCCGTCTAGCACCCTAAATTAACAAACATAATATAGGGGTTCATCGACACAATTCGCACATAGAAGGCTCCAAGGTCAAACGACCCGCCTTTAAGTTGTTCTACCTAACATCCAGTTATATACATCATGGCCTACAAAAGATCGGGCTATTCCCATCCCCAATAATAATCGATCATAAGGCAAAAAGAGTGATCAATGTAATAGTAACAATAATAATGTGAGTGTTATCAAAAGAAGAGCATGCAAAAGATAAACACAAGCTTGTGGGGTTCTCTTGTGTTCACAACGCTCCTACTCCGACCTCGACTCCTCAACCTGAAATTCATTGAATGAATGGGGTGAGTATTTAACAACATACTCAGTGGGGAACACTGTAAACAGTTATAGCTAATTGCACAAATGAAAATATAACATATGGACTTTTCTTTACTTTGTGGAGACTAGTCTCAACCCCGTAGGGTCTAAACATCATGATGCCCCCATTAATGAACATCTTTATCCCTGTAGGGATGCCCGCAGACATCCTACCCCTAGGGAAGACATTAACAGGTCTATGTTCGATCCCAAAGGATCTCTGCCCCGAAGGGTCTCTTTGTCGACCCCGAAGGATCTCTTTCATTCACTGGTCCGAAGACCCTTCATACATATACAATCAAAGCACAACAGTAACTATAACCTTACACGTGTTCACAGTTTAGAGTCACCCCACCTTAAGAGACGCTTTTGAATCCTTTTAACCTTGAAATACTCCTTTGCCGCCCACAAGTTGTCCACCTCGAGCCCCAACACGTCACCTAGCACCTTTCAATTCTCTTTTCATTTTAGACGTCGAGTTATTCAATTAAATCATAATTTAGACCAAACTCATACTATACTTTGCTTTAAAGTCTTCAAACATTTTCACATACACAACCATGGATATACAAGCTCATACTATGATTTTAGACTCAAAACACACATTAAAACTCTTTGAAGCATTTGATCGAACACATTACGGGCACACATTTAAACCACATGCTCATGACTCATTTTAAATCATTTAGACCCAACATTTCAAATACCAAACACCTTCACCCTAGGGCTCTAACATACATGAAACTCAACCCCATACAACCCTCATAACATCTCCAAACAATTATCAACAAAAAAAGGAGAAATAAGGGCAAAAATCCAAACCCTAGCAACAACGAACCATAGGAATTCAATATAACTTCACATATAGCTTCAAGGAGGTAAATAAACCATATGTTTGAGATATCAAAGCAAGAAGATCAACAAAATCGAAAATCCTCAAATTTGGATAACAAACCCTAGTTTCCAAAACAACAAGAAATGGGTGTTTAATCCCCAAGAAGGAGAGGTGTAGAGGTTACCTTTCTTGATGGATGATGATGGAAGAATCTACTTCAAAAGATGAAGGATTTGTAGAGAGAAATGGAGAGGAAAAATCGCCCATATGGAAAGAAAATGAGGAGGAAATGAATAAGTGTTGTATTTATAGGTAGAAAATCCCCGGACCCGCGCGACCGCGCAGCCCCTGCGACCGCGCGACCATGTTCTCGGCCCATGCTCCCCGCGAGCGCGCAGCCCCCGCGGGCGCGCGTCTCTCGCCAGCCCCGCGGGCGCGCGACATGCCAAAATCATCCCCCTTATTTTAAACGACTCCCGGACTTAAACCACTCCATTTTCCTTTAAATTTTCAAAGCACTTTTAATACACACCGAAAAAGCAGCGAGACCCCCGATCAACTCAGCGTTAGGGTGTTCAAGGTTTTGGCAAACAAAATTAAATGCAATAACATTCATTGATTATCATATAACTCGACACTTTAGTATTAAAATTTAAATTGTGTTATACACTCAGTATAACATCACTGTGCTATGACGTATCGGCTCGAGTGAGACAACCTGCAATAAAATAACGGCATAACATACAAACATACTCACATGATTAATATTCAACAATATTAATTCGAAATCATTTACTAAAATTATAATTTATAATTTAGCAAAAAGATCGGGGTATCACAAGTTATCTGTCAATATTCAAGAATTACATCTTCATCAATCATTAATGTGGGGAAAAAAGATAAGACAATCAATTGAAATGACATTCAATCAGTGATTTGATTCATTTAATATAAACTATTTAAGTAGTTTTTAATATAAAACGTGTAATTTTAGTTGTGGCAACTATATTGTGTGTGTGTGTGTGTGTGTGTGTGCGTGTTCTGAATCATGTTATATGGTATGAAAGAAAATTGAAAAAAAAATGGTTCCATAATATATACAACCAAAATGCTAAGTTTTAATTTATTCCTTTATATTTATGTGTTCATTCTCATTCATATGATTAAAAGTAGTTTCAATTAAATTTTATTGAAACTAAATTTCAACTTCTTTATTTATTGTCAGTCTCGGATAATGTTGACTGCACCAACAAGACATGTAGATGATATATGTTGAACTATTAGAAAATATATCTATTAATGTGAAGAGCACCTAAAAAAAGTCAATGATGAAGATAAATATAAGAATTGATTAATGTAGAAAAATTTGGGATCTCTATTTTGAAAGTTGCTAGACAAAGTTTTAAAAATATGGTTAGTTGTAAAAATATAAATCACCAACTTTAAACGAATTTAAAATTTATACTTTTCTTTTAAAATATTACAACAATAAATGATTGATTGGAAAAATAAATTTTAAATTTTGGTTCAAATGTTATGTTCTAGCTTATTAATTTATAATTTGAGAAATTTAGAATATCGGTTGGTTTGATAATTATATATAACATATTTTATATTAAATTATTCAATTAATTAAGAATGGCTAATTAAATATGTGGGGGAAATGAATATTGCATAATTTTTTGGAATATGGATTATGTTGACTACCCATAATCATGTGACTAGGAATGAACATATATAGTACAATTACTGATAAAACAGTTGAAATAGAAGAATTGAATATTTCCCACTTAGATTGACTACTAATTATTTAACATGAATTCCCAAACTATTTAGCTAAACATAATATAGAACAATAATATAATACGTAGTTATATGTACAAGTGTTATAAATTAGGATTTTTTTATAGAATGATATATATTATGTGTTATGGTTGAATGAGATGATTAAACTCCTCGGGTGGAAGGAATGATATATATTATACTACTAATTAAATTAGTTAGTCATTGAATCAAGAATTACAACTGTCAATCAAATTATATTTTTCTTAAAAAAATTGTAAACAATGTATAACATTTTGAAAAATATATTGAACATGAAACCTTGAACACAATATATCACAACAAACTATTAACCAAACTTTTATTATTTCTTTATCATTGAGCAACGCATGTTGCTGTAATAATAAAGTTTGTTATATATTTATCTTTAAACACATGATATTTATATATTCAAAATCATTTTAATTTAGTTAAGTTATTTTTAGTTTTATTTGGTCAATGTAGTCATTTATATTTCAATAAAAAATATAGTATTAAATGTATGTTTGGATAAAATACACACAAAAAAAGTTAATATTTTGCGACATGTGTAATAATTAAAATAGTTCAATTGATTCAGTGTATCGTGATATCATACGTAAATTAATTGATAGCATAGAGGGGTTAAAATTATAATTTACTTTTGAGATAAACTATATTAGTTGATGTGCGATAAGGTGTTTTGTCATGATAGTAAAAAATAAGATAATTAATAGTATTTTGAACTCATTAACTATTTAAATTACTTTAGTAAGTTTAATTAACTTTATACCGAAGCTTTCTGAAATGGATGATGCAAGATTTTGTGAATTCATATTAATTAAAAATTTATATTTTTATTAGACAATATTTTCAAAATAAAAATTGTTGAATAAAAAATTTGAATTATATTAATACATATATACGTCAACAATCAAATGTTGAGAATTGTTGTAAAAAAAAGATGTTGAGAAAGGATAAATGCACCCCTCTCTCCCTATGTGTGTGTGTATGTTAAAACAACAAAAATATAAATAAATTAAAAGACTATAAATTCTGAGTTCTTATTCAAATAGTTACAATTTAATTATACTTTGTCTCTTATGCTTATATTATTTTTCTGATTATTGATTAATCTAGAATTTTTAGATATTATTATATTTATGAAATGATATACATACGTACATATATATATATATAAATGTATTTTTTTAATTGACTATTCAAATTTAGTACAGTAAAATTATTCAAACTTTAATAATTAATTTATATAAATTAGTTGAATTACGCGCAATGCACGCATTCTCTGCTAGTCTTTTTAAAAGTAAAAATAAATAACAATATTTTTTAATAAAATAAATGTGATACTATTTTCGACTAATATAAAACTTACGTAAATCCGATGACCATGAGACCACATCAAACTAGTAATGCAATTACTTCATGCATATTCTAGAAAGTCTGCTCAACCAGTATTTGTAAAGAGACTCCGCACTCACTTAGGTGAGTCATTATTCGGGCTAAATTAAATACATAATATTATTAAATATTAAGCTAAATCCAAGTCTAATTATAAACTATGAAATTGAGCCATATAAAATTTATATTTGATTGAAATTGATTAAATTCAATTTACTTAACAAATAAACTAGACATGTGCAATATTTAAATCACATCAACAAGAAAGCCCGCATATATAAAGTGGTATAATTGAACTTTTGAACCCACTAGATTCTACAATCCATCAAACTAAATGTGTGTGGCGAGGCGCTCTTGCTCTTACGGGAAGATGGGAAATAAAATATCAAAATATATTGATGGATGTGTTATTTATTTATTTATTTTTTAGTTGGGAAAGAGCAACGGTATTTCAAATCCTAAACTCACCCTTTATGCGCGAATATCTTTTTTATATGCACATGATATATGTATATTTTCAAAATAAAATATATACGATATGACATTGAGTGTAATAACAGTAAATACATAGAGATGTAATTAGATGGCAATCCATCCTCATGTGAGAATTAGGAACTCATGTCAGCCGCATAATGTTTTGATCTAAATAGTCCAGATTCAATATGATAAGTCGTAATCTGTGTAGTTTGGTTATCTTGTTATCCTGTATGATGTTCAGCTGCATGATCTATAGATGAAGAACATAAATAACGAAAACATAAAAATGACACAAGATATAATTACCCAATTCGGTGCACACACCTACGTCTGAGGGGCCTCGCCTAGTAGAGAACCAATCCGCTCCTTCAAAGTTAGTTTTCGACAAGGATTTGTACAACATGACCGCCTATCTGAACAACCTTTCGAACATTACTCCTTCTTCAATGGATTGAAATCGTGACCCAAGTGCCCATACTTGGTCTCTCTTGCAACCTCCGTGAGATTACGATCTTCAGCAGCAACACAGTACCTCAAAGTGTTTGCCATAACAACAAACTATCCACTAGAAATTCACGTTAAACTTACAAGAATAGCACTAGTAGATACAATGAAAACCTATCAATCTATTACAACTCGACTCTTAGAATTGTAATGTAAAACTTAGATTGTGCGCATCATTTGTTTGCAGTCGAATGACTTCATAAAGGGGCTCAGACATTTGCCTTATTCGAGTCTTGCCTTATGAAGTTCGTTTCCATGTTGATAGAATTTCTTGCTCTTCTTGAGTGGGTGTCTTCCTTTGATGATTAGGGTGAATCTTCAAAGTAAATCTCTTCAAAGGTGGCAGTAAAAAATCTAGCTTAATTCATAAGAAATCGAAAGCCCAAGGTCTATTTCTCCAGAAGGAAACTGCTATAAATAACCGTCAGGGTCATTGTCCTGAACATCCTGAGAAATATTGTTCTCTCCAAGTTTGACACCTTGATTCGAAATGTTTCTTGAGTTGCACAACTGATAAGGATTGTAGATTGGTACTCTGCAAAAACCACGATTAGCACAACATATGATTTTCTAAAATAAATGACAATTAAACTAGTGCACACCCATTGCACTAACACAATACAAAATGGCAGTGACATATGTGTTATTTTGATTAAACTAAAAAATGGTTTTTTTTTTATGTCAAAATTTTCCTTAAAAATAATGTAAGTATATTTACATAACTTGCTCATTTTTTATCTAATTTATGCAAATCATATCTCAAAGTAAAACTCTTTTATGCTCTTTATTTAAGATCCATAGTGCATATTTTTATAGAAACAAAAATTATTTTTTCCATAACATAATGAAATACTATTCATAATAATATGAAAAATACTCATAATAATGTGAAGGAAAATATTTACAAAACATGTAAATTTAATCATAATAGCAGTTGCGTTTAGAGACGGAGCCACCTTTTCGTAACCCCCCTCCCGTATATATATTAATAATGTTATTTTTTATTACACGTATTTTTATATTCTATATATTATTTCAAAAAATCTTCACTTATACTTGAGAATTTTAGTTTTATCAATTGTTTAATGGTGTGTTTTGATATCTTAGTGTATGTGTGAATTATTGTCTAACTTATTTGAAAGTCTAATTTTAATAGATTTTAATCATATTATTGTAGTTGTTTTGTTCAAATCCCTTACTAGCGCACGCGCACACACACATGTGTTCATAATAATATTATATTGTATTCATTTTAGCATGACAGAATTATTTGAAAATAAGAAAATTGAACATGTAAATTTACTCATAATAATATATTTGTTGTTGGTTAGCATTATTATCTGTTCATAACATGTATATATTTATATTAGTATTATATTATTAAAATTAGAAACCAAAAATTCTATAAAAATAACGTGGAAACATGTGCTAAAGGAGGTGTTTATAGTTTTAATGAGTAGAGCAGGTAAATTGAATTTTGGATACTTAAATTATGGGTGGAATATACCTACACCAGGCCAAGGCCCCTCTCAAATTTTAAAAATTAATAGTTATAGTTTAGTAAATTTATGCATGTAGAATCTCCATTTTATATTAAGTATTGTTTTGGATAAATATACACATATTAATAAAATAATTAAATTATTTAATATTTATTTAATGTTTTCTCTCAATGATTAATAGGACAAGGGGATGCTTGAATACAATAAATAAGGGCAAATCGGATAAATATATGACTTTCCACCTTGAATTTTGATAACACATGGGATTTATATGTATTTTGGGATTTATTTTGCATGTGTTTTGGTCAATTGCATATCC
The DNA here is from genome assembly GCA_026008535.1 of Perilla frutescens. Taxonomy (NCBI): domain Eukaryota; kingdom Viridiplantae; phylum Streptophyta; class Magnoliopsida; order Lamiales; family Lamiaceae; genus Perilla; species Perilla frutescens. The sequence goes on from BRKX01000003.1 coordinate 55,977,891, forward strand.
CTTTGTGACAGTTATTATTATGATTTGTTAAATGTCGATATGTCATGGGTTTGTGTAGTTTTGACAGGAAAATCATGCATTTTGATGATTCTTGGAGTTGAATGAAGTGGAGGAAGAACGAGTATAATAAAGATGGGTCAATAGTAGAGAAAATGATGAACAAATTGAAGAATCGAGGAAATCGAGAGGCAAAGATGAAGCACTGATCGAGTATTTATTTCGACTACAAAATTACTGCAAGTGAACAGTGCAATTATAGCTAGTAAAGTGAGCAAGGATATCGTATCCACAAGGATTAGATAAAATAACTCTAAGTACTATGACATAAATTAATATCTAGCTACTATCTAGATGAACTGATTAAAGAGATTATGGTTTTTAATACTAATAATTAAAATGCAAACTTAAATTAAAATCTAAACAATTGAAATAACAAATGGAAAAGGTTTCAGAATTAAAGAAGAATTCTAAGGCTTCGATTTCATTAACTTTCCTACACAATCAAATCACAACTTAAATGTTCATCACGACTCAAGTTCAATTAGAACAATCACCAAGTTAAATTAAGCCTTCTCTCGAAGTGAATAATTCGTGGATTACAATATATAATTAACGTCTCTGTTCAATTACTAAATTGCAACTCCTAAAAGCTCAACAGATTTAATGTCCTCACTCTTAATCTCAATTCTCTCGAACTTATTAATTAAGAATGTTAATTACTCCTTAAGCTTGCATAAAAACTCACCTCTCAAATTATGAATCTAAGCACATATATCATCCAATTAATGGCCGGTTAATCAGAAATCATGAATAATTAGGCATAAAATGCCCCTTTCGCCAGACTCGCCTTCTGAAATGCCCTTTGACCGCAACCTGGTTCTTTTCGACTCAAAACAGACTAAAAAGGACATTTATAATGAACAAAATGCCCATAAAAATACGAAATAAATGGACTTATCACCATCTTGGTATCATTGGCACCATTGTGCATTCCATAAGTGATTCTCCTACCTCCTGCTGCCCCTTGTGCCCATTCTGTTTCTTTCCGACTAAAAAAAATAGAAAAAACAAAGGACAAAAGAACGAGAAAAAGACACAAAAACACGAGAGAATTTGAACTTGTCATACCCACCCACTTTAGTCATACTTACCCTCAAGTATGTGGGTACAACGTGCCCAAAAGAAAAAAATAGAAAACAAAAGGAGGAAAAGACAGACTCAAGATAAAGACACGATAAGTCAAGCATGTAAAAGCAAATCCCTTGCGAGCACAGAGACCTAGGTACCTGATCTCACTCAACAGCATATAATCAGTAAAAATATACATAATGCCCACTGCAAATCAAAATGACTAAGTTGTTGGTTCGCTCATGCTTTCCTCACTCAAGTGTTTTGGCTAAGTATTTACGCTCAAGGAAAGACATAATTGAACCGAGGGTCACTATAGGTTTGCAATTGCTCTTGTTCTTCCACCACTGTTGGAATAATGGGCATGTCTATGCTAAGTTCTTTTAGGTTGTAATGGGGCTACGGGTTCAAGGTAGGAAATATTTGGATCTGACTCAGTGTTTAGTCGAATTTTCCTTTCGGGAGACTTCTGTTGACTCTTACTGGCCTTTGCCACTGTGCCCATTTTATTAAGCACATGCCCAGATTTTTTATTTGTGGGCATTTTGTACTTTTATTTTGGGGTTTCTTTTTCATTTTTCTTTTTATTTTGACCCCCTTTTTTTCTTCTTTTTCTTTTTCTTTCTTTCTCTTGGCATTTTATGCCTTGTAACACACCAGATTTATCCTCCCCTTATGCCCATGGTCTTTTTTTGTGGTTTCTAAGAAAGAACATGACCAGGGTTTTATTCATTTTTTGTCTCAAAAAATGGCTGCAAGGGATAATATCAGGGTGGTTTTATTTGGCTTTGTGGGCTCAGAAAGAAAATTGCCTAAGCATTTCAGTAGCATACCCAAAATTCCTTGTGACCTCGGAATAGAGCAAAAGCAAGTTCTAGTTTACCTAAATTCAAAAATGCAGAAATCACACAAGAAAGAAATAGCACATGCATTGTGAATTCAGACTCAATTCCTCACAAGGTACTTAGTTCATTCATCATATAAGCAATAGCATAGGCATGCTGAAATGAAAATACAGTAAAATATGCTGTCTTATGGTCACAAGACCCTAGATTCTATGCTTTTAAGTTCAAATATTTACACATGCTTGACACATAAAAAAAAATGCAAAGAAGGCCGAGTAACCCTCACCCACACACTTTGCCTTCGGCAAAGTAGGTGCGAGAAGGTTATCCTACTAACCGCAAACTCAACAAAATATTAGAGGGCCCCCCTACCCACACACTTTGCCTTAAGCAAAGTGGGTTAGTACGGAGGTTGTCTAATTACAAAATAAAAAACACAAAAATAACAAAGACACAAAACAAAAGACTCCTAATGCCCACACTCACACACTTTACCTTAAGCAAAGTGTGGGAAATTGTTGACACCTAAACAGACACAAAAATTAAAAAAAAAAAAAACAAAAACCTAACCTAAGGGAAAAAGTACCAGTTTAGACATCAAAGGGGGTCAGATAATTGAATCCGACATGTTTGAAATAGGTGAACAGAGCGGTCTCCAATCGGTCCAGTCTGGCAATGATGGTGGTGGTTGCTGGCTCTTGCTGTTGTGCCCTCGGAGGCCTCTTGCTTGGCCCTATATTCAAAAGAAAACTAAGGCTACTCGAAGTTTCAAGCTTCGGTACGCCAAACACGGGTTTCCCCTCCTCATCGTAAAAAACATCCATTATTCTCTTGAAACAATTCAAATCAAATAACTCAACATGCTTGCAATACAGATTAGTGGACGAAGGATCAAATAGACGCAGTTTTTCAGCAAGATGGGTAATCAGTTAGGCAAAGGAGATGCGATTCTTAGAATGGGCCATAGTGTCCTTGAAGTGGGAAATGGCCACAGCTCCAAAGTTTATCCTCTTCTTGTGCACCATGCACCAGAGAACAAACAACTCTTGATTTGTGATGGAGTTAGAGCTATCTTTCCGGCCAAAGAAATTGTAGGCGAGCACTCGATGACAAAAGCGAAGGGCATTGCTTTTCAGCATGTATCCCTTGCTAGTTCCAGACTTGAATTTGGAACCGTCACCTAATTCAGCCCACTTCTCCTTCACATTCTCATCCGTGGGCACCACAACAACATCAGACTTATAATCATCATCATTCAAATCCAAGAACGACACAATTCCCAGACCCATGTTCAATTCATCAGCAGAAAGATTGAAATTTTTACCAAAAATTTTAAATTTGAAAATCTTGGCAGAAGTGCCTCCCTTTCCCATACTTTCCATAGACAGATCATGGAAAAACTCATAGACCAACTTAGCAAAAATCAGACAATCACATTCAATGAAAAAGGACCAACCAATGTTAGAGAAGAGTCGATGCCTAAGACAGCAAGCGAGGCGAAGTGGATGGTCTTGCTATGCACGATCTCCCTTGTGGGCAAGATGCCTTCTCCCTTTGGCATGACATTTCTAGAAGTTGGGCTAACCACAGTTTTGCCCTTCTTTGCAGATGGCTTGGCAGAAGCTTTCCATTTCTCCTTGGCAGACACAGAGGGCGCATTCATTGATGCTTCGTTTTACACCAAAAATAAATAACCCGACAGCAGTCGGTATACCCATACTACACAGAACAGTGACGAGCAAGATCGTCTCCTAAAGGACCGGTGAGAATTACTCTAAACTTTCAGTCTGCAGAACCAAACTTCCAAATGGGGTTTTTGTTGTTGTGAAATAAAACAAACGAAAATAGTAGATGAATAGAGAAAATGGTTTAAACAGATTAAGAGAATTATTCGGGATTCCAATTAACTCCACCCTAGCTTAATTATACTAATCCTCGGTGCAAAGATAATTCCAATTAATTCATTCAAATCAGTTATATCCACCTGAAGACGCTTTTGACGCAGCCTAATTTCTCCATAGTTTCTCGATAATCAGGAAGACGATTCACCAATTATTTCCCTAATCGACTGACAACCGTAAGAGACGCTCTATAGATTTAATGAGCCGACAGCATTAGACACTAGAGAAACCCGATTCAAAACCAACAGACTCTGACACAGGACCGTTGAATTTAGACTGTTATTCCCTCGATTCTGAAGAATCGTTGTACCACTAATTAAACTTAAACCACAATTACGGATGGCCAGTTTAATTTGCTACTAATTAATTCTAATCTACTAAATATTCGCGACTACCTAGTAGAGACGAAACAATTAACGACTTTAAACACCGAGAATAACAGATGCATGCAATTAATCAAAATAGAAAGAACAATTAGATCTCATAGTATAACTAGGCCAGAGCTTCGTTAATCTTCACCGGAATAGGATGAGTTTAGCTCGAATTCATGATTGAATTCGAACTACAAAATAATAACGATCAGAACATGATTAAAATAACGAGAAAGATGAAATAAAATCTGCTCCAAAACGTCTCTCTGATGCGGCGTCTATGCGTGATTCCATGGAATGAATAATTCTAATATCTCTCTATATCCTTAAATATAATTGTTTAATTAAGGAGATAGAATCCTAAACCTAATCTAACTAGGAAAGAGATAAATATAGATTCCAATAATGATAAAATATCCATCAAAACGCGTCCAGGCCTAAAAACATGAGTAAACCCGCGCTCCAGCCCAATTCCGCGCATGCACAGGCCCAGCAGGTAAATTCTGGTCCGCCTTTCCAGGCAGTATGCCCGTACGACGTGCTTTCCAGACCCTCCAGATTTACTTCACTTTTCTCGACTGCAAACTCTCCACAATCTTGGCTAATTCCTTCATATATGTGTTAATCACCTGAAATCATTCCCAAAACACATTTTTTTCCACAAAACACAATCGTGAGGTAATTAACATATCAAAACAATACCAAAAATGGCCCAAAATACATATGTAAATATAGACCAATCAAATCCCCCCCACTTAGACAATGCTCGTCCTCGAGTATATCTAAACAGAAAACAGACTCAAAATAAAACTCAGAAATGACAAGTTAAGCACTGGCCGCCTCAAACTGAAAACACTCAAAGTCAGGATTACAACACAATCGTTCATAGTCCACTAACCCTTCTCTTATTTCATAAAACTGTACACATGCTCTTCATTTAAGTCAAAAGCGTGCAACTCAATCCTGCCTCACCAGGGTTCGCTCAATTTCTCTCAAAAAGTAAGGACAAATTTTCAACTCACACAAGTCGTGATTTTATGCCTTCAAACATAGATTTATCCATATGTCAAAATCACTAGAAGCAAGTAAGAACTATGCACAAATCAAAAGGTCTTTGAAACAGGTTGTAATGGGGCTAGGGTGCTTAGGTAGGATAATTTGGATAAGTCGCTCAAATAAGTGAAAACATGTAAGCATATTATAACACAATCATAGAGTTCTTCAGCTACTTCTTTAGATATTGCAATATTTCCCAAGTTGTGTGCTAATCTTCAACAGTACAGGGCACCAAAGGAAAAATTAACTAAGTACAGCCCCTTATTTCCTCCATGTCCTTCCTACTCCAGTATGGGCATATAGACCATTTTTTTTTCCTTTTTTTTCCGAAGCTTTGCTTCTTTCTCTCTCTTTTTTCTCTAGGAGTAGGACAGGAGTTTTTTCACAAGTTTTCTTCAATTTTCAGCAACAACTATTCTTTCAAGTAAATTTTGAACTCATCTCAACACAATCCAATATAACTCACATACTTTCAAGGGACAAGATCAGGCCAAAAAGGCCTAAGGTTTAATTATTTAGTGGCTATTAATTAAGAAAGAAAGGATTTAAGCACAAATGAGCTCACTAAGGGATAGTGTCGGGTATGGATAATTTATTCAGGCTAAAGCAGTGGTTAATCCTATATGCCTTTATCATTTTCATGTGAAAAGAAACTCACAAGCAGTATGAATATGGCAACAAGGCAAATCAGAAATTCAGCATTCAAATCCGACACACTCATCAAAAGAATGAAATTGAGCTTTCTATATATATGACATGCTCAACAGGCTCAAATCTCACAATTTAGAGAGCTTAAATAGATTTGATCAATTTGCATATTTCATCTTCCAAGAACACATACAAGCAATAACACAATTCCAATCACAAGAGAAAACATCCAAACGAGACCAATTCCATAGCATAATCCTTCATTTTCATGTAATCCAGTCTCAAGTAGCCAATGACTCGACAAAAACAAGCAAAACACAAAAGTTTTTTTTTTCAATTTAGAAAAGAACCGGACACAAAAATAGCAACTTTCTCCCCCCCCACACTTAGACAATATAGTGTCCTCACTGTGCAGGAAAGAGAGCCAACAAAACGGAGACAACATTACTGAAAGAAAATAAAAAACAAAGGGATAGAGAGGGCAAACTGGCAATCAAGGGGAGAGACGGTCAGTAAGGGCATACAGACGACGCTCAAGTGCAGTAGCCCAGCTTGGTGTGTAATGGTCAAACAACTCCATGATCTCGGCAAGGGTAGGGGTAGCGCTAGAAGGTGTACCTGCACTAGAAGGCTGCACAATTTTTCTTTTTGAATAATAAAATAAATAAATAACGAAATAAATAAAAAGAAAATAAATGCTCGGGTTGCCTCTCGAGAAGCGCCCTTATTTAATGTCTGAGGCTCGACACATGAAAGGCACGATCAAGAGATAATTTCAGGGGTAGCAGATCTACCCTGTCGAAAGGAATCATTTCCATCCCCGCACCTTTATGCTTCTTCAAAAACTCGACCAACCTTGCTTCTTGCCCTTTCTAAAGATCATTATTGATGACTAGGGGCAAGATGTCTTGCTCTCCAAGGAAAGTATATTTCAGATGCTCCAGAAGTACCTTCAACTCCAGCACGGGAGCTTTCACATGAGATGGTAAAAAAGGTTCTGAGTTGGTCGATAAGGGCATACGGCCCGTCAGATTCCGAGTTGGAAATTCGATGGTGGCATACAGCTCCATGATGACATCTCGGATCTCCTAATCTTCTTCTATTATTGCAGCAGTTTCGGTCAGCTCACCAAAGAGTACCTTCTTGAACAGCTCAAGGTTCTCTTTCTCATCATCCTTCTTCTTGTTTCGAACCAACCTGGAAGGAAAAGGTGTTGCAACTAGAGGGTTAGAAACTTTTGATTCAACACTTACTTGAGAGGGAAGAGACATAGCAGATTGTTCATTCCTTTCGCCAAATTCTTTTTTCGGCCCTTCAGTATGCCCTTCCGGCTCCTTTTCTTTCTTCTTAGCCTCCAACTCGGCTAATTCCTCCGCACTTCTCAAAGTGACAGCGCAAACATATTCTCTTGGATTCATTTCAGTTGGAGATGGGAGTTTGTCCTGATTCCCCTGCAGTTCGTTCATCTGAGTGGCAAGTTGGGTGATCTGTATGCCCATACTCCCCAAAGCGGCTTGCGTCTCTTGCTGGAAGGCTTTTTGGCTCTATGCCAAACTATTGACAAGGGTACTGCTCTGCTCTACACACTTTATAATTTCACTCATGCTGGGCGCAGGCTTGTCAGTATGCCCATACGGGCCACCATGTGGAGGCCTTTGAGGGAAAACTCCGAGTGCCTTTTGATCGGGTTGTCTCCAGCTGAAATTTGGGTGGTCCCTCCAGCCTGGGTTGTATGTGTTCGAGTATGGATCATAATTCCTTTGTCTTTGGGCATCATATTATGCATCACCGTACCCATAGTAGGGTTGCTCGGTTGGAGACTCTTGCAAGGTTGGACAAGCATCAGTGAAATGGCCGTTCTCCGAGCAGACTCCACAGCGGATGTTCTGAGTTTATGCCACAGCTAAACCTCGAACCAGAGAAGTCAGAGCATCAATCTTCTCATTGACACCGGAGCTGTCTGCTCGCTCAACAAGTCGATATCGGTCATCGTCCTCATCCTCATACTGCTGATCTCCAGAAACCATATCGATGATAAGTTGCTTAGCCTCGGCCAGATCCTCCACTAGCAGCATCAATGATTTTTCTGTCAAAATTAGACATGCCACGGTAAAAATAATTTGTTAGCAATTGATATTCAAAAAACCCGTAGTCTAGGCACTTGCGACACAATTGTTGGAATCTCTCCCAGTACTCGGCTAAACTCTCATTCTGCTTCTGTTTTATGCTGCTAATCGCCATCCTCAAGTTTGCAGCTCTTGATTCAGGAAAAAATTTGCGTAGGAATTGTTCTTCCAACTCATTCCAAGTGGAAATAGAGCTCGATGGGAGATCAAACAGCCAATCTCTAGCCTTGCCCTGCAAAGTATGAGAAAAAGTCAGTAATCTCAAATTATCAGAAGAAAAACCTTGAGGGCGTAAAGTAGAGCAAACTAAATCAAATTCGGCTAAGTGCTTATGTGCACTTTCTCTAGGTAAATCACCAAACTTGGGTAAACCTTGAATGAAACCAGGTCGTATTTCAGAATTAATTGCAATAGTGGAAAGTACGATGCAAATCGGTCGATTGTTATTCATGGCGACCCAACTCCCTGATTTGAAGTTCTTGATCGGCTACTTGATTAAGAGCCATGTCTTCTCCAAAAAGCTGAGTGATATCAAAACATGCTTGTGCAGATGTAGATGCTTCCTTAGACTCTCTTGCAATCTTCCTCAAGCTTCGTAAAGTCCTTTCAGATTCTGGATCAAACACTAGACTTCTTTTTTGGAAAGATCGAGTCATGTACTAAAAAAATAAAACACAATAAAAAGAAATAGCAAACTGAAAATATTAGAATAATCAATGCTTAAAAACCGATCCCCGATAACGGCGCCAAAATTTGGTGCGTCATTTTACACTAAAAATAAATAACCCGACAGCAGTCGGTATGCCCATACTGCACAGAACAGTGGTGAGCAAGATCGTCTCCCAAAGGACCGGTGAAAATTACTCTGAACTTTCAGTATGCAGAACCAAACGTCCAAATGGGGTTTTTGTTGTTGTGAAATAAAATAAACAAAAATAGTAAATGAATGGAGAAAACGGTTTAAACAAATTAAGAGAATTATTCCGGATTCAAATTAACTCCACCTTAGCTTAATTATACTGATCCTCGATACAAAGATAATTCCAAATAATTCATGCAAATCAGTTATAGCCACCGAAGACGCTTCTGACGCAGTTTAATTTCTCCTTAGTTTCTCGATAATCAGGAAGACGCTTCACCAATTATTTCCCTAATCGACTGACAACCGTAAGAGACGTTATATAGATTTAATGAGCCGACAGCATTAGACACTAGAGAAACCCGATCCAAAACCAACAGACTCTGACACAGGATCGTTGAATTTAGACTGTTATTCCCTCGATTCTGAAGAATCGGTGTACCACTAATTAAACTTAAACCACAATTATGGATGGCCGGTTTAATTGGCTACTAATTAAGTCTGATCTACTAAATATTCACGACTACCTAGTAGAGACGAAACAATTAACGACTTTAAACACCGAGAATAACAGATGCATGCAATTAATCAAAATAGAAAGAACAATTAGATCTCACAGTATAACTAGGCCTAGGGGTGAGCAAAAAGTACCGAGAACCAAACCGAACCGAATTAATTCGGTTTTTTCGGTTCGGTTTTTTTCAAAATTCGGTTCGGTTCGGTTTTTTTTCTAGTAAAAAGTCAGTTTTCAGTTTCGGTTCGGTCCAGAGAGAAAATAATCGAACCGAACTGAAAAACCGAATTTATATATATTAGCAATAAAAATACTCAACTTTGTTGGACTTTATAGTTTATTCGATTTTGTTTTGTTGGAATTTATACCTATTTGGACTTTATTCAATTGTTTATTGGTTTTTTTAAACTTGAATCTTCATAATTAGATAATTCATACTTGTACATATTTAATTATATTGAATGAAGAGAATTTAAAGCAACAAAAAAAAATCAAAAAAATTAAGAAAAATTTCGGTTCAAAACCGAACCAAACTGAAATATTTCACTTCGGTTCGGTTCGGTTCTATTTTTAAAAATTTCGGTTTTTTTCGGTTTTAACATTTTTGGGACCGAACCGAACTGAAAAACCGAATGCTCACCATTAACTAGGCCAGGTCTCCCAAAGGATATAGTGATCCTCGATACAAAGATAATTCTAATTAATTCATGCAAATCAGTTATAGCCACCGAAGACGCTTCTGACGCAGCCTAATTTCTCCTTAGTTTCTCGATAATCAGGAAGACGCTTCACCAATTATTTCCCTAATCAACTGAGAACCGTAAGAGACGCTCTATAGATTTAATGAGCCGACAGCATTAGACACTAGAGAAACCCGATTCAAAACCAACAGACTCTGACACATGACCGTTGAATTTAGACTGTTATTCTCTCGATTCTAAAGAATCGTTGTACCACTAATTAAACTTAAACCATAATTACGGATGACCGGTTTAATTGGCTACTAATTAATTTCGATCTACTAAATATCCGCGACTACCTAGCAGAGACGAAACAATTAACGACTTTAAACACCAAGAATAACATATGCATGCAATTAATCAAAATAGATAGAACAATTAGATCTCACAGTATAACTAGGTCAGAGCTTCGTTAATCTTCACCGGAATAGGACGAGTTTAGCTATCATGAATTCGAACTACAAAATAATAACGAGCAGAACATGATGAAAATAACGAGAAAGATGAAATAAAATCTGCTCCAAAACGTCTCTCTGATGCGGCGTCTATGCGTGATTCTATGGAATGAATAATTCTAATATCTCTCTATATCCTTAAATATAATTGTTTAATTAAGGAAATAGAATCTTAAACCTAATCTAACTAGGAAAGAGATAAATATAGAGTCCAACTATGATAAAATATCCATCAAAACGAGTCCAGGCCTAAAAATGTGAGTAAACCCGCACTCCAGCCCAATTCCGCGCGCAGGCCCAACAGGTAAATTCTCGGCACCCCTTCCAGGCAGTATGCCCATACGGCGTGCTTTCCAGACCCTCCAGATTTACTTCAGTTTTCTCGACTGCAAACTCTCCACAATCTTGGCCAATTCCTTCATATATGTGTTAATCACCTGAAATCATTCCAAAAACACATTTTCTTCCACAAAACACGATCGTGGGGCAGTTAACATATCAAAACAATACCAAAAATGGCCCAAAATATGTATGTAAATATAGCCCAATCATCCGTTGTGCCCTCAGTGGGTTTCTTTAGAGACAGAGACTGGTTATCCTAACTCTTATGGGCTCGCAACTCCCCGCTATTTTTAGCTTTTTCTTCCTCGACTCCCTCATCCTCAGACAGTGTCGGCGATGGCTGTTTCTTCATCTTCAAGGTCTGCGACTTAGCTTTTGCGGCAGCGACCTTCTCCTTCTTCACCTTCTATAACTTTTCAGTTTCAGAGGGTTCAGGGGTGTGCTACGGTGTTGGCTCGGGAGTCACATCTTCCTGTATGCTGGCCTCTTCTTGGTTGTTGATTTCGTCGGTGGTTTCCTCCACAATTTTCAGAGAAGGCTTGTCAATCTTCTCGGACTCACGGGTGAAAATAGGTGAAGGTAGTAGCGAGAGGTTGAATGTTCATGGCGACAGTGCTCGATGGCTTGGTTGGTGCAGTAGCGTCAGTGGTGGTATCCCTAGAATTTTTCTATGAAGTAGAAAGGGATAAACTCTACCTTCTTCTTTGTGGACTTGGCAGCGCGAGTTTTAGGGGCCATAGTGATCGTGGTTATGGCAGTTTGAGAGATGGAGTTTTAGAGAGAGAGAGGGTCTGTAATTTTTTGAATTTTTGGAGTGAAAATAGGCGAGTGAATTTTTGGGGAGGAAGGGATGAGGGTTTAATACTTGGATTCACCCTAGCCACTCAATTTGGGTTGATGTGACAGGCCCGTCAGATGACTTTTGGGCTTTTAGGGTTTCCTTGTACTGAATCTTGTGTTGTGCCCACGGAGGCAGAGAGATCCCGAATTTCCCGGAATTGCCTTTGCTGGTGTCCTCCATACTGGAAGCATCTAACTTGGCTAAATTCTTTCCTTCCATAGAAAATTCACCTGAATTTGTTTCCTAAAATACTCCAAAAACAAATACAGCTGTAAAATCCAACTCCTAGCCTAACATGGAAAAAAATAAACACTCAAAAGGAAACAAATAAATTGCGAAACAATAAAAAAGAAAATAAAAAAAAAACAAATAAACCCGGGTTGCCTCCCAGTCAGTGCCCCAGTTATTGTCGTGGGCACGACTCTCTTCAGCTTCACATGTATATAGGCTCAATAAGCTGGAGTCCGAGAGCCTCTATTGATGAAACCATTGGTTCCTTGAGATGCTTCAGCCTTTGTCCATTGACTTTGAACGTCTCTTCAGTACTTGAGTCAAATAATTCCGCTGCTCTATTTGGGCACACGGTCTGGATCTCATATGGTCCTGACCATTTGGACTTGACTCCTCCCCCAATCAGCTTCAGTCTGGAATTATACAGCAGAACCATTTTCCCACGCTCAAACGGCTTATGGAAAATGAGTTGGTCATGGGTTCTTTTCATTCTTTCCTTGTAGAGAACAACATTGTCATAGGCTTCCAGCCTCATCTCTTCTAACTCTTGATCCTTGAAGGGTAATGGGAAGTGATCCTTCCTTGTGACAGTGTTGAGCTTCCAGTAGTCCATGCAAAATCTCCATCCAGTATGTAGCCTCGTGGGCACAAGCTCATTTTTCTCATTTTTCACCACCTGGATCTCTGACTTCTTGGGCACGACATGAATCGGGCTTACCCACTTGCTGTCTGAAATGGGGTAGATGATCCCCATGTCTAGCAACTTGAGTATCCCCTTCAGCACGACTTTCTTCATTGCGGGGTTCATTTTGCGTTGGGCATCCCGCACCGGTTTGGCATTATCCTCCAAGAGGATTTTTTGCATGCATACTGCAGGGCTTATACCCTTGATGTCGGCCAGAGTCCATCCCATTGCTTCTTTGTATATGCGTAACAGTCTCAATAGCCAGTTTTCTTCAACAAGATTCAGTCATTTGCTTATGATAACCGGCAATGTCTCATTCTCCCCAAGATAGGCATACTTTAAGTGGTCAGAGAGATTCTTCAATTCTAGCTTTGGTGCCCTCTGCACCGATGGAAGCATCATGTTTGTTTGCGTTATTGTGGGCAAATTAAAATCCACCACTCCATGCGGTAATTCTTCCAGAGAGTACAACATCATGATGACATCTCTGGTATCCTCATCTTCATCGAGGGCATCGTAGTTAGTTAACCTAGTTTACAATGCCCATTCCAGGGGTTCTTGGTTGTTTATGCGACCCAAAATGGCTTGAGATTGGGCATAGCAATGGTTCCCAAAGTGGACTGACTCCGGATCTTATGGGTACTTCATGGCTTCATAAATGTTAAACACAACTATCTGGCCATCGAACTCATATGTTAGTGTGTCCTTATCGACATTGATCTTGGTGTGAGCAGTCTTCATGAAAGGCCTCCCTAGCAGTAGAACGGATGTAGACGGTATCGTGTTGCCCATGTCTAAGACATAGAAATCTACTGGGAAAATCAATTCCCCCACTTTCACCAAGACATCTTCTATTAAACCTTCGGGATAGACATTTGATTGGTCTTCCAACTGAATAATCACCCTTGTTTCCTTGAGTGGTCCTAGATTCAGTTCTTCATAAATCGTTATGGGCATAACATTTATGGATACACCGAGATCAAGCATCGCCTTTTCAATATTTTTACTCCTAATTATGTATGGTATGAAAAACATGCTAGGATCTTCACACTTCTTAGGCATCTTCTGTAGCACTGCAGAGACATTTTTTCCCATGAAAAGTCTCGCATCATCTTCAAATCATACCTTCTTGGTACACAGCTCTTTCAGGAAACGGGCATAACGGGAAACTTATCTTATTGTATCCAATAGTGGAATATTGATTTCCACTTTTCGAAAAACCTTGAGAAGTTCCTTCATTTCCTCTTCTTTTCTGTCATGGGCAAGACGCTCAGAAAAGGGAGGTTTTTTCTTTGTTTCTTGCCTTGTGGGCTCAGCAACCTCTTCCTGTGCCTGCTCTTCTTCTTTTGTTATGCCTTCAGTGTCTCCTTTCAGTTCAACTTTCATTGATGTTTCTTCATTCCTTGTGGTTACAGTGTTTACTTGTTCTCGGGGATTTACCACTTGAGATGGTAATTGTCCGTTTCTTTCTTTCGGTTGGGCAAAGTCTTGAGCTAGTTGGGAAATTTTCTTGCTCACATGTTGCAGACCGGCCCTTGTTTCTTGTTTGAACCTTTCATTCTCCTGCTGTGACTTCACATTCTCCTTGGCCATGGCATGGACTAGTTCGGCCAAATTGGGTTCTTCTCGTGCCCTCGGCGGTGGTGGTGGCAAATCTGGTTGGTGGGCATCATTCCTCTTCCATCTAAAGTTCTTATGATCCCTCCATCCAGGATTGTATGTTTGAGAGTGGGGATCATATCGCATATTTTTAGGCCCACCGAGAGAGTTGACTTCAGCGACATCGTCCTCCTGCAGTGTTAGGCATTTATCAGTGAAATAGGCCACACTCTTGCATACTCCACACACTCTTTTCTTTGGTGCCCCAGTATGGTTCATCACTTTCTCCATCTGGTCCAAAATCCTTTCCAGTTTGACCTTAAGGTGCGTTGATTTCCCAGCATCTGGAACTGTCCTTGTGCCCTCAGCACTCTCATCTCTATTTTCATCAGCCATTTCTGCTAGAATTCGGAAGGCTTCTGTTGGTAGCTTGTTCAGGATAGATCCTCCACACGAGGCATTGACAATGATCTTGTCCTGTGGTCTCAACCCAGATACAAAGTATTGGATTAGATCATGATCTGTGATCTGGTGTTGTGGGCATTTTGTCAACATGCTCTAGAATCGACGCCAGTAGTCATAGAAACTCTCATTTATGCCCATCTTCAGACTTCCAATTCTTCGCCTCATCTCATGGACTCGGGATACAGGAAAATATTTCTCCAGGAATTTCTGCCATAGTTGTCCCCATGTGGTTATACTGCCAGTTGGCAGGGTGTATAACCAGTCTTGTGCCCCGTCATGAAGAGTGAACCAGGAATGAGACAAGATGCACATATTGTTCCTTTCCCCCATCTCTAGGTTGAGTTTGACACACCATCTCAAAATCTTGGATATGCCTCTGAGGGTCTTCTCCAGTCATCCCATGGTATTTGGGCAAGATCTGGATGAAACTTGCCTTCAGTTCCCAGCTTCCAGTAATTGCTGGAAGTGTTATGCCCATGGGACGTAAATTCATGTTAGTCGGAAAGACTAACTGCCTCAACGTTCTTCCTTCTTCTTCAGCCATCACGACTATCCTTAGTTGTTCTTCTTGAGCTCTTTCTTACTCTAGTTCTCTTTCACGAGCAAGTCTCTCTACTTGTTGTGCCCTCCGTGCTTCTGCTCTCCTCATCTTCAGAGTCTTCTCAGGTTCTGGATCATACGAGCAATCTCCTGTAGAGGTATTGGGCATCCACCGGCCAGGCTAACAAGTTGGAAAAATAGAATTTTAAGAACCAGCTCCCCGGCAACTGTGCCAATTCTGACGCGTGGTCGTTTCGCAGTCAAAATAATTCTCAAGAGAGAGTTATCCTTATGCCCACAGCAAGGCATAGCAAGCTTATATGAGTAAGGGTCGATCTCACGAGGAGCTGCGAATTCTATCTTCCAGTGTCACTTTTCCAAAAGGTTTGAGGATTGTTGTGGTCTCTCTACTTTTATTTAAAGACTGTAAAATAGAATAACAAAATAAAACAGAACAAGAAAAATAAAGGAAAATATTAGTAGTAAACGTATTCCAGATTAGAACTCAGATGTCGAACTTAACAAACACTTGACCGATCATGGGTACGTTGATTACTTATGCAAATCTAATTATCTAGTTAAAGGTACCGGATCTCTCTCAACATACCCAATCTATCATTTTATTTTAGCTTAGACGTAATCTCTTGTCCTCTAAACCCTAACTTGTTGCCCAACCCCGATCTCTCATATGATTGTAAACAACAAAGCAGCATTATGCCCTAGACAGACCCAGATTTACCTAGACAAAGATCTCTCTTATGCCCTTAGTGCTCGTGATGCATCAAATCCCTTTATGACCAAAACAGAACTACGATTCATTGACCATTTATAGAGGTAGTGAACACAATTCTAATTAACGAGTGATTAGCTAAGATTAACTAGCTTAGCCCACTATATAATGTAACAAAGAAAATGATTACACGACGGAACCAGATTTACACAGTTTATGCCCATAAGCCTCATGGTTCTTACGTGTTCATTAAGTTCTTATCTTTGTTCAATCCGGAATAACGAGTCTAACTGTTCATGCTAGACTTAGAACAATAATAATAAATAAAAGAAATAAAAGATAACATAATATAAATGAAAAACTTATTTATACTAAACTGCAAAAGAATCCAACACCAACGCTGGATTAAAGAACATAAAACTGTAAAATCCTAAGTGCCTGCGGGCATAAGGCCCGAGACCTATTGCAGAAAATAAAATAAAACTAAGTAAATTATTTTGTGCGTAAAAATATCCAGAGCTTGTAAAAAGAGAGTTAGATGAAAGAGTTGTTTGATTGCTGCTATGAGATCTACTTATATAGGAGTACAAATACACTAGGTAAACTTCCTAACAGGCCGGGGATCTTCAGCCCAACACGTAGTTGCCATGCCTAAAGCTTTCCATATCTGGAAGATTCTTTCCTTATTTAGAAGATTCTGAATCGCAGATTCTGTACTTGCCGTGCCCTAGTTGCGCCGACATAACAACTTTCCTTGTAGAGCCGAGCATTCTTCTGGAAGCGTCAACTTGCCTTCCGTGGCTCTTCTTTCCTTTGGAAGCTAGGGTGCATTGCTCCTGCTGTAGCTGGCATTAGTTTTCATGTGCCCAGTCTCCTCTCCTTCTCTTTTCAATCACTCTGGGATTGTTGTGGGCACGATCACAAACTCCTTCTTCAGCTTTGGCTGGAATGGTGGGCGATTTCCGCCATCCTCGAGAGAGAGCTTTTCGATGAGAAGTTGTTGCCCATCTTGGTATCATTGGCACCAATGTGCCCTCCAGAATTGATTCTCCTACCTCCAGCTGCCCCTTGTGCCCATTCTGGCTCTTTCCGACTAAAAAAATAGAAAAAATAAAGGACAAAAGAATGAGAAAAAGATACAAAAACACGAGAGAATTTGGACTTGTCAGCAAGGTATTGTTGCGGCCTTAAATAAGGTGGGGCTTGCCCACCTCTGGCTTGTTGAGGTGGAGGTGGTTGTTGTAGCAGTTGAGATGGTGGAGGTTGCCTCCAAGAGAAGTTTGGGTGATTTCTCCACCCCGGATTGTACGCTTGGGAGTATGGGTTGTATGGTTGGCAAGGTTGGAACCCTTGTAGAGCATGAACTTGCTCTTGAAGAGTAAGAAAGTGTGCTTCTTCACTGAATTCTAGCTGGGGTGGCTTTTGGCACAGATTGGCCCCGTGGCCATGTTCTCTACAAATACCACACATCTCAACCCTCATGGCTTGTTAGGGTGGTCTCTTGGCCGTCCTCAGCATCTCCACTTGCCTAGTTAGCTCGGCTAACTGTCTCGTCACATCATAGCTAGGGTTGGCTTCCTTCACTAAAGCTCATTTTCCCCTAGCACTCTTTTGTTACGAAGTTGTGGCCATGGTCTCATAAAGGTTAGAGACCTCCTCAGCGGTTCAACCATCAATATCTCCTCCCACGGCATTATCCACCATATATTGGAAAGTTTGTAATATCCCTAGCACTCTTTTGTTGTGAAGTTGTGGCCATGGTCTCATAGAGGTTAGAGACCTCCTCAGCGGTTCGGCCACCAATATCTCCTCCAGCGGCATTATCCACCATGTATTGGAAAGTTTGTGATAACCCGTCATAGAAGAATTGGTTGAGCAACTCGGGTGTTAGATGGTGGTGCAGGCATTGTTGTTGAAGCCCTCTAAACCGATCCCAAGCTTCATGGAATGCCTCACCCGGAGATTAGGTGAAGGTGATAATTTGAGCTCTCAAGTCTTGGGTCTTTTGGTTTGAGTAATACTTGGCCATGAACTTCCCATACACGGTGTTCCAGTTGGCCAATGAATTAGATGGAAGAGACATGAACCATGTCTTAGCACGATCCTTCAATGTGTAAGGGAAGCACCTCATCTTCAATTGATCTTCGTTTAAACATTGTAAATGAAAGGTTTGAACCACGGCATAGAACTCCCAGATGAAGTTCAAAGCATCTTCGACCGGCATCCCATTAAAGGATGGCAATTGGTTGAAGTGGATGCTCTTCAACTCATAGTTTCTTGCGGCTTTTCCAAGAACAATATAAGAAGTTGATGCCTCTATCACGGGACGAGCAAAATCCCTCATGTTCCGTGCCACATTAGCATTATTGTCATTGTTGATATGATTAGCATCCATCCCTAAAGGTTGAGAGTCGTTACTTGAAGAGTGAACTTCTCTCGAGCTTTCTTCTTCCTAATCGGGCACTATCGTCCTTCTTTGTCTATAAATGTTATTAAACACGGGGGCTAGTCTCCTGCTGAGACTTCGTCGACCTTGCATACACAGTCACAAACACAAAAAGAAGATCACAAGCAACTTTGGAAAAAGTTATAAAAACATAAACAAAAATACAAGAAAATGAACACAACTACCAAACACAAACACGAGAACAATTACAACACAAAAAGACAATACGCCTAAAGCTTTCTTCAGCAACGGTGCCAGAATTTTGTTTTGTCCGATTAACACACAAAATCTACGGATCGAACTCACAAGAGGACGGGGTCGATTGTAGGGCGGTGAGCTAACCTGAGTTGTGTCTCTCGAGGAAAGCTTAATAGGGTGATTATCTTTCTATGCTACGCACGTAAACATGCACTTGAATTTAAATACAAACCTAAACATTCTAATCAAGGGTTTGATGAGTTTGGACTAAACTACTAAATTAAAGCAAACAAGAATTAACTAGCAATACCAACAACAATAAAGATAAATTAAAACAATTATGAAATGAGCATTAGGGTGTAGATTCTCTCATTGGTTTCTCTCCTAGCTTGTTTCAAATTGATTTCGTTAATTCTAAACATACAATAGACTCCTTCAAGAGGTTTAACTTCATTTACTATCACCGTCAATCCACTAAACCCCCATCGGTTAAATTGTACGAACAAGATTAACATTAGAATTATGTAACCCAGTCCATCTAACATTGATAGAACCCTAGTCAAGCAATAGAATCTTCTCTCGGTCTCATCTATTACCTAACAATGTTAAGTATTGATCAAGTAACCAACATAAACAAGTTCAATTCAATCAATAAGAAATCAACAATCACAAGCATGGATCGAAACCAAATAAATTATCTACCTCCTAATGTACGGTACTAGCCTATCATCATGCTCGAAACAATATAAGAATCATACGAGTTCTTTATTTTATAAATCAAAAGATAAATAAAATACAACCATCTACAATATGTTTGTCTCGACATTTTTGGGACAAATCCCCACAAATAAGCCAAAACTAAGAAAAGAATACCAAGGAGTGGAGATCCTCGAGCAAGCCTCACTTCCACCTCAGCTTGGAGTTGGATTCCTCTTCTCGTCTTCTCCTTAGCTTGAGCTTCTTCTTCTCTTAGGAGCGATGGTGTCTGGAGTGGTGAAAGAAAGTGATGGATGAAAAGCTTAAGAGGGAGAATGGAGATGATGATCGGTAGTGTGATGAAAATTGAATAATGAGAGAGAGTGATGGATGATTAATTGGTAGATGTTTTTCAAAACTCCCCCATATAACTCTAGAACCGCGTCCATTTAATTTTTCTAGCTAGCTAAGTGGGTGGAGAGGATTAAAGAAGAGGCCGAACTGGACACCCCGTGTCGGCGAAGTGCCCAGCACCGGCTGGGCTTGACGCCCAGTGTCGGCGGGGGTGCCAGCGCGCGCGGGACGCGTTAGCCGTGGGGGACCTCCCACGGCCGCTGAGGCCTCCGCACGGGTGGGGCTCCAGTTGTGGATCCAACTTCTGACTTCAGTTTGGCACTTCATCAGTTGGAGTTGGAGCCAGTTCACTAGTTGAGAACTTCCGCTTGTGGCCCCGGTTTGAATTCTCCAGTTTGGCCCCAAGATTGGTCAGTTCGGGGCGTCACTTTAGCTTGGCCATTAGTTTGGTACGTCAGTTGGAAGCTTCGATCCTTTGCCACCTTTGTGCCATAAAATTCTTACTTTTGGGACAAAAGCTCTAATTCTGCATAATTTTGGCACAACTCACCACAAGAGCAAAAGTGAAGAGAGTAACATAAAAATAACACAAAAATACTGAAAACACACATACTAAAGATACATAATACCTACAACAAAACAACACAATTAAACACTAAACAACGGGACTTACCCAGTGCACACCACGATAGTGGTTGCGGATTACCGTCGACATCCAAAAAAAAGAAACATCCATCATAATGTAAATACGAGAATGATAATCTTGAACAACTTATACCCGATGAATCATTGCGCCCTAGTTCTCCTCTCTATCTCTCAATTCTTTTTCCTCAAATGGTGTATTTTTCTAAGTGTTAAAAAACTCCCATTTTCATCCAACCTCGGGCCCTTTATATATAGGGAAGTAAAACCCTCAATATGAAAATAACCTTGATTAGAAAAAGGAAACCAAATATTTCCACTAAGAAGAGAGTGGTCCATGCTCTTAGTACATGAAATTTTTCCGGATTTTTCACAGGAGAGCACGGTCCGTGCACTGATTACAGGGAATTTCGGGTTGTTTTACAAGAGAGCACGGTTCGTTGGTGAACTCATGTTTTGCATGGTTTTACGGTCGTTTATGGATGCATTATTAGTGTTAAGTCATGTAAATTAGGATGTTTTGCTATCGAGTTGTAACATATGTCCTATCTCCTTGAGTTTGTCGAGTTTGTGATGTTTTGCTGCTAAGATGAAGTAGAGGATCAATGGGTCGAGAAAAGGACCAAAGGAGGCTTCCAGGAGGATAGCGCGACCGTGCCTTGGTGAATCAAGGTGGCACGGCCGTGCCAAACCGTGCCTAAAACATCAATTTTCATCCAGAGGTTGCAGCACGGGTCGTACCTTAGTGGATCATGTTGGCACGGCCGTGCGTGATCAAGGCCTGGTTCAGTACCATTGGAGGTGGCACGGCCGCGCCTAAGTGATCCAAGTTGGCGCGGCCGTGTCTGAGTGCGGGCAGCCCAAAACTTACCTTGTTCCGTCCAATTTGTTTCCTATTCAAGTTGGGATTCTTCTCGACTATTTAAAACTAGATGTTGGACGAATTTGGCACAAGTTTTCACCCTAAGAAAGAGAGAGAGAGCAATTGGAACAAGAGCAAAGAAGGCGAAGAACGGGGACACCCAATTCATTGAAGATTGAAGACGAGATTTCTCCACGGGTTTTATTTCAGATTTTATTTTCATTGAACTATGTTTTTCTCTGGAACATGTTTAGTTATTTATTTGATGATGAGTAGCTAAAATGTTCAGATTCTAGGGTTAGAGAGCAGTTAACTCTCATGCACAATTGATTTGCTTCTTTTATGTTCAGACCCTGTTTTATTTTAATTACTCTTGTGTTTAATCTCGATCTCAGCCAGATACCCCATCATCGTGAGAACGTGATCCCTAACAGGTGTGGAGTCAGACATTCTCGCATCCATTAGTTTCTTCATCGCCAAATGGCGTGCCGAGCGGTTCTGACGACCGAAGAGCTGCCTAAGGTTGTACATGATATCATAAGCGGTTTTCATAGGTTCATGCTGATGTTGCAACACATTTGACATAGATGCCAGAATGTAACAGCGCGCCACCTCATTGGACCTAACCCACTTATCATATGCAACCTTTTGGGCTTCATCAGAACCCTCATCTGGCTTCTGAGGACATACTTCTTCAAGTACGAATTTGTGTCCTTCCGCAGTGAGAACAAGATTAAGGTTTCGAATCCAGTCATTGTAATTTTCACCGATTAACTTGTTTTCTTTGAGAATAGTGGACAGGTTGGAGAGTGCCATGATGATATAGAATAACTGAAAAGTAAACATGTAGTACAGTCACAAACTTTAGGATACTCACATATAATCGTATACCTCAAAAAAATTATATGTAATCCACCGACATTTTAAAAATGTTTCTTATAAGCCACGTTAGTGTGGACGTTTATAAAATTCATCCTTAAACAGGTAAAACCACCTTTAATTTACCTCCAGTCCAATTTCCTTATGACAAGTAAATTAATAGTCGGAAATAACCACGGTCGTGTAGCCTTCCAATTAATAAGCCACGTTAGTGTGGACGTTTATTAATAAATTACACCTAAGTGTGAACACCATCATCTTAGACCAAGTCCACTATTTCGAACTCCCTGCTCCAGTTGGAGGAGTCAGTTTGTTCTAGTAGTGTTCTACAGCTATCTTGATAAAGAAGTTTAATTTCTAGAGATAACAGTGATATAACACATCCGTTATGGAGGAAGACCTATTGTCAACTCGCATGTTTATCACATCTCAATTAAACCAGATTAATGGAGACCGTTTGAGATTTCTACATACTTTGGTATGAATCTCTCACACTTAGTTATTTAAGATTGAGGTTTCATTTTATCCCATTGTAAAACATGCAAACATCACATAAAATGATAAAACACCATTGCATGCTTCAAACAACATAATAAGCAATAATAATAAGAACCAACTATCATGGCTTATATCTCATGTTGCTGAATGAGATAAAACTGGAAAGTCAGCTCCGGAAACTCGGGCATGGCCGCCGCCCTTATCACTGCACCTCGCCGAAAACCTAGCTCCAATTAGGATTTCGGGACGTGAATCAGTGATACTTCCTTTCTTGAGCTGTGCCACTCTCCTTCTTTGAGTTGATCTTCAAACTTTATTCAATATAGAATATCTATTCCTTAGAGGAAAAAACTAATATATCTAGAATAAAATTACAACTCAATAACTTGGTCTAACAGTTTTATTTCTATTACATTAAAACAACATAAAATAAAACCTAGACCTAATCCATGGATTTTCTCATGGATTAAAATCACGTAGCCAAACCGGCATACGGCCCATCATACATCCAACATAAATTAAAACATACATCACATAATAAGGAGCCATGATAGTCGGTAACCCTGCAAACAAGTCAGTCTACAAATCCAACAATCACAATTACATGATTAGCATAAAATAACATATGATATCCAAACATGACATATTAAATAATATTCGAATTTTACAATTAATAAAATTAATTAATTCGATATTATCCACAAGATAAAAATTTAGAAATTAAAATAATTATCCACCAATTTAAATCTTGTTAAATTTCGAAAATATATCTTAAAATAAATCTGGAAATTATTTATAATTATCCACCAAATTTATTTAATATTTTCTAACCACCCTAATTAAATAATAATTTGATATATTGATATAAATCAAAAATC
Source organism: Perilla frutescens (assembly GCA_026008535.1). Lineage (NCBI taxonomy): Eukaryota > Viridiplantae > Streptophyta > Magnoliopsida > Lamiales > Lamiaceae > Perilla > Perilla frutescens. The sequence goes on from BRKX01000003.1 coordinate 56,001,420, forward strand.
TAATCCAAATATTATCCATAAGAATCTAAATCTTCAAGGATAAGGTTTGGAGATTTGATTCCAATCCAAAATCTTCCAAAACTTATCCAAATTTAAAATCTTATCAGAATTGGATTTTGATAATTTATTTGTATATATCCAAAATCACCTTATCCAATTTTAATACAAGATTTTCGAAAATAATCAAATAATAAATCTGGAAATTTGATCCACTTCAAATTCTTCCAAATTTAATATTATATTTTCAAATCTATCTAGATTAAAATTAGGCAAATTAAGATATACATCAAATAACATCAAATCTTTAATCCAACAACCAAATTTTCGATCCACCCTAATAAATAAATCTGAAAATTTGATTTTCATCAAAATCTATTCCAAATTAATTTATTAAAACCGAAAATTAACCTATATTTCACATTTGGAAATTTTGACATTAACCAAAAAACTTATTCCAAATAATATAGTGTAGGTTTTGAAAATTACAAGAAAAATAAATCTGGAAATTTTGATCCACTTCAAAAATTACCAAATTTAAAATTCTAATTTCAAACCTATCTAGATTAGAATTAGGCAATCTTTGATATACATCAAAAATCACCAAATCTAAATTTAATATTTCAGAATTTTCGAACCACGCTATCAAATAAATCTGGAATTTTAATTTTCATTAAAATCTTCTCCAAATTATTTTAATAGTACCGAAAATTCAATAAACAAAATTAGGGAACTTTAAACATCAAATTTCGAAAAATTTGATTCCAAATTTTCGATCACCATCATAAAACAAATCTGGAAATTTGAAGAACATCAAATGTCATCCCAAATTTAATTTTATGACTATCGAAAATTCTTAGAACATCAAAACTAAAATTTTCGAATTGCATCAAAAATTATCCAAGTTTTGAACACAACCAATTCGAAATACATCAACATATAAATCTGAAAATTTAAGAAACATAAATATTTCATCAAATTTATACATATATTTCGAATTAATCCTAGGATTAAATCTAGAACAGTGCCAAAACCCGCTCTGATACCAGTTGTTGGGGTTTTTTCGAATTGAACCACCGCAGGATCTAATTGGATATTCATTAATCCTAATGTCATGTAGATCATAAATTCATGCATCTCATATGTTTTAATTAACCGAGTTTAATTAACATGTAAATCCGGTTTAAATGATTCTACTAAAGCGGAAAAATAGAATCGAAAAACGACTTACAAATTAAACGACGGGTGGAGGACAAGATTAAAGGTCTAATCTTGTTGTTGTGTATGATGATAATTGGCGCCCCACAGTGATATTCCACTCCTTGATCTTCTGTTGTATTCCCAGACTGAATCTAGTTTCAGGGTGGGCTGAAATCTACTAGATCGGTATGGAATCTGTGGAGATAAAGAGAACACAAGAGGAGCTGATTATTTTTTTTTAAAATTTCGTCCGCCAGCTCCCTATTTATAGGGGAGGTGGTCGAAATTTCAGTGTCCCAACCCTACTGGGTTTGGGCCTCTATCTCTTTTTCTATCTCCAGTCCATTAAAGTCATATTGGGCTACAACAGGGATCTAGAAGAATATTAAATTGGCCTGCTAATTTATTTAATTTCCAATATCCAATAAACTTAGGATATTATTAAATAAATTAAGTATTATTTTTATTCCACTAAAGAAATAATACTGACCTACCAATTTAATACATATTTCTGAATATGCTTTCTCCTTTAGTCCAGCCATTCCCCGCGTTTAAGATATAATGCCCATTAATTAATTATGTAAGCTTCTGACAGCTATAATTAATTAATATCTTATCCTTGAGTAGTACCACATAAGCTTTACTCATGCACGGAATAAATTCCACCTGTAGGTTTTCAGCATGAACTTGCATTTCCTCAAGGGGACACCATCAAACTGGCGCACCAGGACACGGTGTCCCTACATATTGCACGACCCATCATAAGTGTAAATGTCACAATCCAAGATATCGAGATTATTGATCCTTATGAAAGAATCTCACCCTTTGATAAATCAAAGCTGCAAACACTACACGTATATGTCCGCCAACACATAGGGGTTAAGAACCCGAACTCTGTGGATTCTTATTCTCTCATTTAAGGTCAGAATAGAGAATAGAATCCTAAGTAGATCCTCCTCAATACACTTGACCGTGTATTAGAATAATCAGTTAGTCAAGACAAACTAACTATCAGATTATTCTACGGCGTACCGATAGCAGGTTCAGTGCCATCTAAACCGTGAGCCTTTTAATGCATTACAAGGAACCGATGATATGATCTAACCATGTGTTTACCCACACCATATCATCTACAATGTAAGTATAGTGAACATGCATATAAATATAACAATTTAAATGCAAACAGTGACTGCAATTGTATTCATTCTATATCATCATAAAACCATTATCAATAATGTATATAAAGGACAGGTCTTCTAGTATACAAAACCAATACTTACAGCTTGTGAATATCTCTTCTTTTGTTATTTTCCTAGTAAAGATAGACTAGGATGCTAATTTCCATATTAAAAACTCTTGTTATTAAGGAATATATCTTGGGGGATATGGAAGTATCTTTTTATTAGTTTTTGATCTTGGATTGTAAGGGGCATCGGGATTTGAACGGCAGAAAGCAAGGAGAAGAACGCTCTTCAGAAAATTACAATTATCTTCTATTTCATATTTTTACTACAATTCATATATTTTCGATATTTTGATGATTAATATGTAAGCAAGCTAGACGTCGTTTATCCAGAAATCAATCCTCGAATCCTTGGCTCGATTCAACTGTGAGATCTAATCGCTTTCTTCCAATTAATTATTTTCGTGTATTTGCTATTCTCCGCTTTGCAAGTTGTGATTTATTCGAATTTACGAGGTAGTTGCAAATACTTAGTGGTTTGAATTTATTACTAGCTAATTAAATCCATCATCCAAAATTGTGATAGGAGTTAATTTGGAGCAAAACGATTTTTCATAATCAAGGGAATATTAGGCTTAATTAAATTATCCTGTGTCAGAGTCAATTGATTTTGTATCGGGTTCCTTAGGAATTTAATGCAATCAGCTCATTAAATCGGTAGAGTGTCTCTTAATATTGCCGGTTGATTAGGGAAGAAATTAATGAAGTGTCTTCTTGATTGTCGATAGATATAGGAATTAGGTTATGCCGGAAAGTGTCTTTGATAACCATAACCGATTTGCACGGCATAATTAATTTAATTCTTGAATCTAGGATCAGTTGAATAGCCAAGGTGGTGTGATTGACTTCCGGAATATTTTTAATCACTTATATAAATAACTCTTTTGTGTGAATGTTTGGATATTTTATTTAATCACTACTTTATTTTTGCATCTTTTATTTAATTTCTATAAATTCTCTGTTGAAGGGTTCGGTTTTACAGGTTGAAAAATGAGGGTAATTCTCGCCAGTCTCTAGGGAAACGATCTTGCTTGCCACTATACTGTGCAGTGTGGACAAACCGACTGTTGTCGGATCTTTTATTTTTGGTAGAAACGACACACCAGGATGGAAGTTTACCAATTTTTATTTCCAATCTATGAACCATTTGGGTTAATTGAGCAATTTGTTTGCTCATATGTGCAAAGTCCGCTCTTGCCTCTTGCTTAAATTTTTCATTCTCTTGCACAGCCTTCATATTTTCTTCTCCCAAGGCTTGGACTAAATCTTCCAACCTCGATCTCATTTTTTCTTCTGGTGGTGGAGGTCGCATGGGTGGAGCATCTTCAAGCCTTCTCCATCTGAAGTCATCATGGTTTTGCCAACCTGAATTGTATGTTTCAGAGTGAGGATCATATCTCCACTAATAGTTGTTGTGCCCTTCCACAGCATTAACTTCTTGTATCTTCTCCTGCATTGGGCATTCAGTGGTAAAATGAAGCACACTTTTACACACCCCACATGGTCTGGAATTTCTTCCTGTGATTGCTACTGTAATAGCCTTTCCAATTCGTTCACATAGCTTTTCAATCATGCTCTCATCACTGGATGATTTCCCAAACGCATTTACGCTTCTTGTGCCCTCTCCACCAAAATCTCAGTTGTCTTCAGCCATCTCGGTCAGAATTCTAAAGGCTTCAGTTGGTCGCTTGTTCAATATGGACCCTCCACAAGATGCATTAACAATCGTCTTCTCATGTGGCCTCAAACCTCCAACAAAGTGTTGGATCAGATCATGATCAGTTATCTGGTGCTGTGGGCATTTCGCCAGCATGTTCTGGAAATGGTTTCAGTAATCATAGAAACTCTCGTTCGTGCCCATTTTCAGACTTCCGATCCTTCTTCTCATCTCCTGCACTCTGGAAGCTGGAAAATACTTCTCCAAAAATTTTGTTGAAGTTCTCCCCATGTGGTCACGCTACTAGTCGGCAGAGTGTACAACCAGTTACGTGCCCCATCTTGAAGAGTGAAAGGGAACGAGACCAGTCGAACATATTCTTCTCTTCCATGATCTGATGGTTGAGTTTGGCAAACCATCTCGAAATCTTGCAAATGCCTTTGAGGGTCCTCTCCAGCCATCCCATGAAATTTAGGCAAGATTTGGATGAAGCTTGCTTGCAGATCCCATGTCTGTGTGACTGCTGGGATCGTAATGCCCATTGGGCGAAGATTCATGTTAGTCGGAAAGACTAACTGTCTCAAAGTTCTTCCTTCGACGGCCATATTATCAGTGTGTTCATTCTCAAATTATTCTTCCTCCTCATGCCCTACTTCTTCTTGATCTTCTGGTGGTGGTGTGGGCTTACGAGGTCTGTTCGCAGCTCGGTATGACCTCTTCGCTGCTACTCTGTTCTTCCTTGAAGTTTTCTCAATCTCCGGATCGTACAATAGATTTTCACTTGAAGAAGTCCTGGGCATCAACTTCCAGGCACACTAGCATGGAAAGTAAAATCACTGAAAATCAGCTCTCCGGCAATGGCACCAATTTTGACGCGCGGTCGTTTCGCACTCAAAATAAATTTGTAATGCTCCTGTTCCCATAGCGAGCGTAGCTAGCTTGTGAGTACGGGTCGATCCCAAGAGAGCTGATGTGATTCCACCTTCGAGTCACCAATCAAAAATGGGGGTTTTGTGTTGTTATTATACTAAAAGTAAATCTGCAAAATAACACTAAAAGGAAATATCAAATAATAAAAGTTCTGGCATTTGAACTAGAATTTGGTATAAGTATAAAACAACTCGATCATGGGCACACCGATTTTCATACATGTTAAGTCACCCAGTTATAGGGACTGGATTCCTCTCTGCATCCCCTCATTCATCCTTTCATTTTAGGCTTAAAAGCGATTCCTCGTCAAGTAAACCCCCTAACCTATCATCCACCCCCCGGTTCCCCTAAGAGATGTAAATGAATAGACAGCAGTGTGCCTCTAGACGAACCCAGATCTATTGTGTTTACCGATTTCTCATGTGCCCACAACAGCCCATCGATTCCCTTATTACTATATGAATCAACACATAGTCACGATTCGCCAATTTAATTAATAGTGGTGTGCCCTCTATGTCTAACGAGTGATCAACCACATTGGGCATTTCAGACACACACTCACGTGGAACAGGTTCAAGAATCGATAGAAACCTATCATGCATTACTATGCCCATTTCGGCCTCACGAGTCCAGATTTGTACTTAAACCATTTTCATTGTTCAAACACCAGAAATAAAGATCTAGCCAAGCAGGCTAGACATAATTAAAATAGCAGAAATTAAAGACATAATTATAAAGAAAACTTACGAATTTATTAGGTAAAAATCTCAACTCCAACGATGAGAAATATAAACATAATCCTCAGTTCCAATGGCTTAAGGCCTGTTGGATTGTTTATGGCTGCCTAAGCAGCTTACGAAAATGAAATACAGAAAAGTAAAATTGTAGCAATGTTTCTGACTTCCAAAAGCTTCCTATTTCCAGAAAATAAACTAGCTTAAATAGTTACATTTCCGAGTTTGAGTTTCCCCAAAAAACTGGGGTCTTCACTGGCTTCCGGATCCGGCGTGCCCCATCCTGATCTGTCTGGATAAGCATTATCTAGTTTGTTGACCAAATCCCTATGTTTTAGGGATTGGCTTTATCACTTCATCTCCAAGCCTCCAGCAGTCCTCATCTCATCTATCTCTTAGTTGTCACGCCTCTTAGGAGTCCAGCTTATCACCAACTCTTATTTAGATATGCAGCCATTCTTCACGCCTCTAGCTTCCAACAGAATCCCGAATTTCCCGCGAATGCCCATTCTGGCCTGTTGCCGAGTCTGTACGAGCAATGTAGGCACGACATCATCTGGTCAGGTCCATCCATTTCTAATATGCCCATTCTACCTCTTGAATGTAGGATGGATGCTGAAGAAGTTTTCTGTGCCTCTGAATGCGGTTTATGGCGACGATCTCATAGTTGAATCAAGCCAAGGATTCGTGGATTGATTTCCGGATAAACGACATCTAGCTTGCTTGCATAGTAATCATCAAAATATCGAAAATATATGAATTGTAGTAAAAATATGAAATAGAAGATAATTGTAATTTTCTGAAGAGCGTTCTTCTCCTTGCTTTCTGCCGTTCAAATCCCAATCCCCCTTACAATCCAAGATCAAAAACTAATAAAAAGATACTTCTATATCCCCCAAGATATATTCCTTAATAACAAGAGTTTTTAATATGGAAATTAGCATCCTAGTCTATCTTTACTAGGAAAATAACAAAAGAAGAGATATTCACAAGCTGTAAGACAGCTCGAATCCGCGTCCAGGGCTTGAGCTGGATCAACACTTGTGCAAAACGGGCTAAATTTACTCGCGCAGGCCCAGATCCTAACTTCTCGCTCCATCCATCAGGCGGCTTGCCCAAACGGTCTGCTTTATATTAACTCTTTTGACCGAACTTTGCTGTATTTCCCCAAAAAATATAGCCATATGCCCAACTATAGTTATCTACCTGCACAACTTCATAACATATCAAACTGTTCTCAAAACAGATAAGTGCAAGGTAGCTAACCATATAAAATGGCATCAAAATTATCCTCAAAAGATAGCTAAAATGTACCCAATCACATCCCAAATGGAGAACCCTCATGAACAAGTTAATGCTGTGACCTTAAAGAGTGGGAAGGATTTACCGGAATTGGTCTGCTCAGCTGAAATGAAAAATGATGTGCCCACAAGAAGAGAACAATCATCGGAGAATGGGGCACAAGAAGTCAGTCAGCCTACTCTGGAGCCCATTCGAGAGAAACAGAAAATTGCAAGAAAACCTCCTTTTCCAGGCAGATTGGAACAAAATAGGAAGGAAGAAGAGATAAGTGAGATGCTGAAAGTCTTCCGCAAAGTGAAAATCAACATTCCACTACTTGAATCCAATAAACAAGTTCCACGGTATGCCCATTTTCTGAAGAAGTTGTGTACCAGAAAGATACGGTTTAAGGATGATGCTAAGTTCCTTGTGGGAGAGAATGTGTCGGCTGTAATTCAGAAGAAGATGCCAAAGAAGTGTGATGATCCAGGCATGTTCACAATGCCGTGCATCATTGGAGAAAAAAAGGTCGAAAAGGCCATGCTGGATCTGGGGGCATCAATAAACGTCATGCCCTTGTCAATTTTTAATGAATTAAAGTTGGGACCTCTGCAGCCAACTCGTGTGGTCATTCAGTTGGCAGACAGGTCAAATGTGTATCCAGACAGGCTGATCCAAGATATGCTAGTTAAGGTGGACGAGATGATATTCCCAGTGGATTTCTATGTGCTTGATATGGGCATAACAACAAGATCATCAATTCTTTTGTTGGGGAGACCTTTCATGAAAACAACTCGCACACAAATTGATGTCGATAAGGGCACACTGACGTGCCAATTTGATGGAGAAAAAATTACATTCAACATTTTCGAAGCTATGAAGCACCCACCTGATACGAAAAATGTGAATTTTGTGGATCTCTTTGATGCACCATCCCAGCCCACTCTCTCAATGATGAGCAGTCGAGAACCTCAGGAAAGGGCATTATGGGAAGAACTGACAGATCGAAATGCCCTTAATGAAAATAATGGCATTCAAGATGTAGTTAAGATGCCGGATTCAGTCAAGGAGATGCCACCAGGAGTAGGGGATTACAATGTGCCCACAAGAAGCGATAGTGACAGAATGTTGCCTTCTATTATGCCAACACCGAAGTTGGAACACAAGCCACCATGGGGCATTCAGAAGCTTAATAGAGAGCAAGTTGGGCACAACAAAAAGTTCCAGACCCAAGAATCAGAAGAAAAGGGCATGGAAGTCTATGCTGAAATAAAAGGACTCCATGATCCGGTTGTGAAATGGAAAAGGTTCACTCGAGGGCAACAAGTGCTACTTTATCATTCAAAATTCAAGCTCATGGGAGGAAGTCTAAATACCAAATGGGTCGGGCCATTTGAAGTGCATGCTGAATTTCCTAATGAGGTAATAGAAGTGAAAAATTTGAAAATAGGAAGGCATTTCAAAGTAAATGGGCATAGACTGAAACCTTACCTGGGGCACATCGAATCTGAAGAAAGAGCAGTATGGCTCGCGGAGCTCAGTAATATCTGAACAAAGGAGTGTCATGCCCACGACAGTAACTAGGGCGCTACTGGGAGGCAACCCAGGTTTTATTGATTTTATTTCTTTTTTTAATTTATTTAAATAAAATTTCCAGTTAATAAACTAGTTTAAGAGCAATTTTACGCTTGTTTTGGATAAGATATGTGTTTGCAGGTTAAGATAATGAGAGAGAAAGTAATAAATAAAGAGAATCCCTTGGAAGTAGGGATTTGGAACAGGGCACTCTGAAGAGATGAAAAATCTGCCAACTGGAAGGGCACAACAAGGTGACAGTACGATTGCTGTGATCACAGGGAAGCTAAGTGCAATAAAAAATACCTTATTCCAGTTTGATACCGGTTTGGTACACATGGAGAAAACCCTTATTGCCTACTTCAACCGTGATGGGTTCACCTAACCAGCATCCGCAACCGACTGATCCTGGTTCTTTCTGTCTTTTAGATTAGGTTTTTGTTTATTTGTGTTGCCCTTATTCACCCACTTTGCCTAGTTCAAAGTGTGTGGGTGGGGGCATTCCAGTTCTTGTTGAGTCTGTTTAAACACTTTGTCTCGTGCAAAGTGTGTTGGTGGTCAGTGTCTTTGTTAAGCATGCTTTCTGTAAATTCGAGTGGCCATTGCTTTTGATATATTCAATTTAATTACTTTTTCAAAATCAGCATGTCCACAGTAAGATAGGGATGATGAAAGAGTTTAGCATGCCCTGGGAAGATTTGAGCCTAATGATGTATGCCTATTTCACATCTTTCTTTTCTTCATGTGTGAACATTCTGTGTTTAGGAGTTCTAGAATTTTCTATTATTCTGCTTAAGGATCTTGAAATTGTTGATGCATATGTAGATTATATAGGCCATCTTTTGCTGAGCCACCATGATATAAATTGACCCACCAACAACTCAGCCTTGCAGCCCTTTTTGAGCCTATGAAATGCTCTGGCAGATTTTTTTGTTTGGGATGATAATATATAGCCAGGGCATCACAAAAGTCTAAAAAAAAAGAGGTAGAATTGTTGGGGAATATATGTGAAAATGTCAGAAAAAGATATGGGGATAAAAAAAAGAGAAAGAAGAAAAAAAAATATATGATAAAAAGAAAAAAAAGAGAATAAATTCCCCCTAGTGTTAAGTGTTCAGAATGCCCAGATAAAAAAATATTTATTGTCCGAACAGGGCACAGAAGGGTAATCAATTAAATGAAAAATGGGAGGGGGGGTCTGTACAGAAATAAAGCCCCACCTTACATGAAATGCCCATTATAGCCTAAAAAGCCCTATTGATACTTATGCATCTATGGTTACTCGAGATTGACAGCAGAACTTTATCAAGCTTATGGGACGAATGGGTACATAATGCATTGAATTGAGTGTATACAGTGAGCCTAAACACTGAGTGAAGAGAGTTTGTGAGGATTACCAAGCTAAACTAATTTTTGATCTATTTTTGGTGTACTGGAACTTTGCAATTTTGTTGGAAAATTAAAGTTGATGTGCCCACCCTGATTAACAGTTTACATGCTTGTTTTTTGTGAGTCTGTTTCTTTTCTCATTTCTTTTCTTTTATTTTTCTGGACGCGTTGCATCCCACGCTTGAGGACAATCATATCTAAAGTGTGTGGGTGTGATAAGTCCATTTATTTCGTGTTTTTATGGGCATTTTGTTCATTATAAATGTCCATTTTAGTCTGTTTTGAGTCGAAAAGAACCAGGTTGCGGTCAAAGGGCATTTCAGAAAGCGAGTCTGGCGAAAGGGGCATTTTATGCCCAATTATTCATGATTATCTCGTCGCCATAAATCGCATTCAGAGGCACAGAAAACTTCTTCAGCATCCATTCTACATTCAAGAGGTAGAATGGGCATATTAGAAATGGATGGACCTGACCAGATGATGTCGTGCCTACATTGCTCGTACAGACTTGGCAACAGGCCAGAATGGGCATTCGCGGGAAATTCGGGATTCTGTTGGAAGCTAGAGGCGTGAAGAATGGCTGCATATCCGAATAAGAGTTGGTGATAAGCTGGACTCCTAAGAGGCGTGACAACTAAGAGATAGATGAGATAAGGACTGCTGGAGGCTTGGAGATGAAGTGATAAAGCCAATCCCTAAAAAATAGGGATTTGGTCAACAAACTAGATAATGCTTATCCAGACAGATCAGGATGGGGCACGCCGAATCCGGAAGCTAGTGAAGACCCCAGTTTGTTGGGAAAACTCAAACTCGGAAATGTAACTATTTAAGCTAGTTTATTTTCTGGAAATAGGAAGCTTTTGGAAGTCAGAAACATTGCTACAATTTTACTTTTCTGTATTTCATTTTCGTAAGCTGCTTAGGCAGCCATAAATAATCCAACAGGCCTTAAGCCATTGGAACTTAGGATTATGTTTATGTTTCTCATCGTTGGAGTTGAGATTTTTTCCTAATAAATTCGTAAGTTTTTTTTATAATTATGTCTTTAATTTCTGCTATTTTAATTATGTCTAGCCTGCTTGGGTAGATCTTTATTTCTGGTGTTTGAACAATGAAAATGGTTTAAGTACAAATCTGGACTCGTGAGGCCGAAATGGGCATAGTAATGCATGATAGGTTTCTATCGATTCTTGAACCTGTTGTTAGTTTTGTATACTAGAAGACTTGTCTTTGCATACTTTTCTGATGATATGATGATATGAAATGAAAGTTATTGCAGTCACTGTTTGCATTTAGATTATGTTCTATAATTGTTTTATGCAATGTTCCATATACTTACATTGTAGATGATATGGTGTGGGGAGTCACACGGTAAGATCATATCATTAGAACCTTGTAATGTATTAAAGAGCTCACGGCTTAGATGGTCCTGAACACACCATCGGTACACCGTAGAATAATCTGATAAGTTAGTTTATCTTGACTAACTGATTATTCTAGTACACTAGTTAGTGTATTGAGGAGGATCACGATAGGATACTATTCTCTGTCTCTGACCCAGTTACTGAGAGAATAAAGATCCACAGAGTTCGGGTTCTGAACTCATGTGATATTGGCGAGCATATGTGTGTGTTGTTTATTACTTTGATTTATCAATGTGTGAGATCTTTTCGTAGATCGAATTCGATATCTTGGATAATAACGATGTATACATGATGTCTCGAGCAGTATGCATGAGCACTGTGTCCTGGTGCGCCAGGTTGATGATGTTCTCTTGAGGAAGCACAAGTTCATGTTGAAACCCTGCAGGTGGAATTTATTCCGTACATGAATAAAGCTTGTGTGGTACTACTCAAGGTTTTAGATGTTGATTAATTATAGCTGTCAGAGGCTTACATAATTAATTAATGAACATTATATCTTAAACACGGGGAATGGCTGGACTAAAGGAGAAAGCATATTCGTAAATATGTATTAAATTGGTAGGTCAGTTTTACTTCTTTAGTGGAATAAAAGTAAAACTTAATTTATTTAATTATATCCTAGGTTTATTGGATATTGGATATTAAATAAATTAGTGGGCTAATTTAATATTCTTCTAGATCCCTGTTGTAGCCCAATTGACTGATAGTGGACTGGATATTGAACTTGAGATAGAGGCCCAAACCCAGTAGGGTTTGGAGTTCTAATTTTCGCCCCCCTCCCTATAAATAGGGGAAGGGGGGGGGGCGAAATTTAAAATAATATAATTCAGCCCCTCTTTGTCTCTCAAAGTTATCCACATATTTCACAACTCTATCTAGTAGATATCAGCCCACTCTGAATCTAGATACAGTCCGGGAATACAACAGAAGATCTTGGAGTAGAATTTGTGGTGGTCGAAATTTTGAGCTAGGTGGCGCCTGTTACAATATTCATTCAACAGCAAGATTAGATCTTTAATCTTGTCCACAGACCGTCTATCGATTTGTAAGTAGATTCATTTCTATGTCTTCCGCTTTATTAGATTCGAATCTGCTTTGCATGCTTTTTGTTTAGACTGTGATAAACATGCATGTTACATAAAATTATGATTTGCATGAACACGGATTAATGAACAACCAAATGGTCCTGCGGTGGTTTAATTCGAAAAAACCCCAACAACTGGTATCAGAGCGGGTTTTGGCACTGTTCTAGGATTAATCCAAGCATGAAATTCGAACTACATATTAAATTTGATGATAAATTTATGGTGTTTAAATTTTCAGATTTAATTGTTATGTGTTTCGATTTTTATGGTGTTCAAAACTTGGATGAATTTTTGATAACATTCGAAAATTCTAGTTTTGATGTATATGAATTTTCGATTTTGATGAGATATAGATTTGGAATGATATTTGAAGTCTTCAAATTTCCAGATTTAAATTTCATAATTTTCGAAAATTTGAGGATCAAATTTTCGAATTTGATGTGTTATAAATTCCCTAATTTTTGTTTAATATTTTCGATCCTTTTAATTAAAGAATGGATGATGTTTTGATCAAGATCAAATTCCCAGCTTTTATTTGGAGTAGGGATCGAAAATTGAAGTGATTAGAATTGGGATAGGTGATTTTTGATGTATATCAAAAGTTACCTAATTCTAATCTAGATAGGTTTTGAAATTAGGATAATTAATTTGGAAGAGTTTGAAGTGGATCAAATTTCCAAATTTTTGATTAATGTCAAAATTTCCAAATATGTTAATTTAATGTAATTTTCGATTTTATTAATTAAATTTGGAGGAAACTTTAATGAAAATTAAATTTCCAGATTTATTTAATAATGGTGGTCGAAAATTATGAAGATTGGATTAAGATTTGATGTTATTTAATGTATATCTTAATTTACCTAATTTTAATCTAAATGGATTTGAAAATAGAATTTTAAATTTGGAAGAATTTGAAGTGGATCAAATTTCCAGATTTATTATTTAGTAATTTTCGAAATCTATAGGTTAAAAATTAGATAAGGTGATTTTGGATATATATATAAATAATTATCAAAATCCAATTGTGATAAGAATTTGATTTTGGATAGGTTTTGAAAGATTTTGGATTGGAATCAAATCTCCAAACTTTATCCTTAAAGATTTAGATTCTTATGGATAATATTTGGATTAGATTTTTGATTTATATCAATATATCCAATTATTATTTAATTAGGGTGGTTAGAAAATATTAAATAAATTTGGTGGATAATTATTAATAATTTCCAGATTTATTTTAAGGATATTTTCGAAATATACAAGATTTAAATTGGTGGATAATTATTTTAATTTCCAATTTTTATCTTGTGGATAATATCGAATTAATTAATTTAATTAATTGTAAAATTCGATTATTATTTAATATTCATGCATAGATATCCTATGTTATTTTATGTGTATCATATAATATATGATTGTTGGATTTGTAGACTGTGTTTGTTTGCAGGTTTACCAACTATCATGGCTCCTTTATTTTATGTGATGTATGTTTATGTTGAATGGATGTTGGCCGTATGCCGGTTTGGCTACGTGATTTTAATCCATGAGAAAATCCATGAATTAGGTCTAGGTTTTATTTTACATTGTTTTAATGTAATAGATATAAAGCTGTTAGACGAGTTTTTGAGTTGTAATTTTTATTCTAGCAATATTAGATTTTTCCTTTTGGAATAGATAGTCTGTATTGAATAAAGATCGGAGATCAACTCAAAAGAAGGAAAGTGGTTCAGCACCAAAAAGGAAGGTTCACCGGTTCACGTCCCGAAACCCTAAATGGAGCTAGGATTTTCGGCGAGGCGCGGTGAAGGGGCGGCGGTTCCTAGCCTGTTCCGGAGCTGACTTTCCAGTTTTATCTCATCAATCAACATGAGATATAAGCCATGATAGTTGGAATATTACTGTTGCTTATTATGTTGAAGCATGCAATGGATGTTTATCATTTTATGTGATGTTTGCATGTTCAATAATGGGATAAAATGAAACCTCAAACATAAATAACTAAGTGGGAGAGGTTCATACCAAAGTATGTAGAAATCTCATACGATCTCCATTAATATCTGGTTTAATTGAGAAGTGATGGGCATGCACGTTGACATCGGTCTTCCTCCATATCGGATGTGTCATATCACAAATTTCTCTAGAAATTAAATCTCCTAAAAGGATAGTTGTAGAACACTATTAGAACTAACTGACTCCTCTATCTGGAGCGGTTAAATTCGAATAGTGATCTTGGTGCGAAGATAATGGTATGCACACTTAGATGTAATTTATTGATAAACGTCCACACGATCGTGGCTTATCAATTAGAAGATTACATGACCGTGTTTAATCCGGCTATTAATTTGCTTGTTGTAAGGAAACTCAACTGGAGGCAAATTAAAGGTTTAACCTATTTAAAAATGTTTTTTATAAACGTCCACACTATCGTGGCTTATAAAAGACGTTTTTAAAGTGTCGGTGGAAAAGTATATAATTTTTATGAGGCTTTCGATTATATACTGTTTATCCTAAACTTGTTATGTGACTGTACTGCATGTTTAATTTCAGTTATTTCATATCATCAATGGCACTCTCCAATCTGTCCTCAATCCTCAAAGAAAACAAACTTGTCGGTGAAAACTACAATGACTGGATTCGTAACCTTAACTTAGTTCTTGTTGCTGAGGGACACAAGTTTGTGCTTGAAGA
Source organism: Perilla frutescens (assembly GCA_026008535.1). Lineage (NCBI taxonomy): Eukaryota > Viridiplantae > Streptophyta > Magnoliopsida > Lamiales > Lamiaceae > Perilla > Perilla frutescens. The sequence continues at coordinate 56,016,620 of BRKX01000003.1, forward strand.
GGTTTGTCCTCAGACGCCAGATGAGGGTTCTAACGAAGCCCAAAAGGTTACATATGATAAGTGGCTTAGGTATAATGAGATAGCACGCTGTTACATCTTGGCATCTATGTCAAGTGTGTTGCAACATCAGCATGAGCCTATGAAAACCGCTTATGATATCATGTACAACCTTAGGCAGCTATTCGGTCATCAGAACCGCTCGGCACGCCATTTGGCAATGAAGAAATTATTGGATGCGAGAATGTCTGACTCCACACCTGTTAGGGATCACGTTCTCATGATGATGGGGTATTTATCTGAGATCGAGACCTTGGGTGGAGAGCTAGATGGCGATTCTCAAATCGACATTGTTCTTCATAGCTTGTCTTCGAAGTTTGAGCAGTTCAGGTTGAATTTTAACATGATTAAAAGGGATGTCAGCCTGACTGAACTGCTCATAGATCTTCAGGCGGCTGAATTGCTCCAAAAGAGCAATCCTGAGGCCCACATAGCTGAAAAAGGAGCGTCTTCTTCTGGTGGAAAAAGGAAGAAGAGAAACGCACCTAAGAAGGCTGCAGATGAGACGCCTAAGGTGAAGAAGCCAAAGGCAAAGATTCCTCCCGAGGAATTCAAGTCGAAGACTAAGTGCTTCAAGTGCGGCCAACCAGGTCACTGGAAGGCGGCGTGTCCTAACAAGAAGAATAAGAGAGGTACATCTCACACTCTGGTTGTGGAAACATGTTTAGCAACTTGTTCTACCCAGTCATGGGTAGTAGATACTGGAGCTACTGATCATGTTTGCATGTCTTTACAGGGGTTCTTGGTAAAAAGACAGCTGAGTGAGGACGAGATCACCGTCTATATGGGCAATGCTACGAGAGTGGCGGCTGTTGCAGTGGGAGACGTTGTTTTACCTTTCAGTAGTGATAGAATTTTGGTTTTGAAAGATTGTCTTTATGTGCCTGGTTTTAGGCGAAACTTGATTTCAGTTTCTAAATTGATAATGGATGGATATTCTGTTTCTTTTGATAACAAAGTAGTTATCTTTAGTGGTAAACATTTTATCTGTTCTGGCACATTGGATCGACACTTATACTTTCTTAAACCAACTGAAAACACTACGCAAAGACAACTGTTGAATACATCGATCATAAACCCTAACAAGAGAAAAGAACCTTTGGAATTAAACCTATCTTTGGCATCTAAGGCTAGGTCACATTAACCTTAAGAGGATACAAAGGCTTGTAAACGATGGACCATTGTCTTCTTTTGTACTGGAATCGTTTCCTTTGTGTGAATCCTGTTTGGAAGGTAAAATGACCAAGCGTCCTTTCCAGTCAAAAGGAAATAGATCCGAAGGGCTATTAGATTTGATTCACTCTGACCTATGCAGCCCTATGTTAGTTTAAGCTCGAGGAGGGTTCGAGTATTTCATCACTCTCATTGATGATTACTCTAGATACGGTTATATCTACCTGTTACGTCGCAAGTCTGAATGCTTTGAGAAATTCAAAGAGTTTTAGGCGGAAGCGGAGAAACGAACAGGCAGAAGTATCAAGTCACTACGTTCCGATCGTGGTGGCGAGTACCTCTCAAGCGAATTTAGGGATTACATGGCAGAGAGTGGGATTACATCCCAGTTGACTGCGCCTGGAACGCCACAGCAGAATGGCGTGGCGGAAAGAAGGAATCATACATTGTTAGAGATGGTTAGATCGATGATGAGTTATTCTGAGTTGCCTATTTCGTTCTGGGGATATGCCCTGGAAACAGCAGCCTATATTCTTAACTTGGTTCCATCGAAATCAGTTCTTGCTACACCTACAGAACTATGGACTGGACGAAAGCCCAGTTTGAACCATATTCGGATTTGGGGTAGCCCAACACACGTGTTGGACAAGAAAGCTGATAAGCTGGCTCCTCATACTGATGTAAGGCTGTTCGTTGGATATCCTAGAGGAACAAAAGGTGGTTTGTTTTATAGTCCTAAGGATTAGAAGATCATTATTAGCACCAATGCTCGATTCTTAGAGGAAGACTATGTCATAAACTACAAACCAATGAGTCACATCATCCTTGAGGAGTTAAGAGGTGGATCGAATCCTACACTGGTTGTACAAGAAGAGGAACCACCAAACACTGCACAACGTGTCACAGAAGTATAGGAACTGCCTCGTCGCAGTGGGAGGGTTGTACGCCAACCTGATAGATTCATTGGTCTGGGAGAGGCTTCAGATTTCCCAGAGGGTCTCAATAAATTGGATCCCAGGACCTATGACGAGGCAATTCGAGATAAAGATGTAGATTCTTGGAAAACTGCAATGGAGTCTGAGATTGGATCTATGGATCACAATCAAGTCTGGGAACTTGTAGAACCACTAGATGGGGTAAAACCCATTGGCTGTAAGTGTGTCTACAAGCGCAAGAGAGGATCTGATGGGAAGGTTGAAACCTTCAAAGCTAGATTGGTGGCAAAAGGGTATACTCAGAAAGAAAGGATCGATTATGAGGAAACTTTTTCGCCGGTAGCCATGCTTAAGTCAATCCGGATTCTCTTGTCTATTGCTGCTCATTTGGATTATGAGATCTGGCAGATGGATGTCAAGATGGCTTTCCTAAACGGAAGTCTTGAGGAAAACATTCACATGAAACAACCAGATGGATTCATTGCTAAGAGACAAAAGCACTTGGTGTGCAAGCTTAAGAGATCCATTTATGGACTTAAGCAGGCATCGAGGTCTTGGAACATTCGATTTGACGAGGTTATCCAGTCATATGGATTCGTGCAAAGTCCGGATGAGAGCTATGTGTACAAGAAATGTGACGAAAACGTGGTGGCATTCCTCGTACTTTATGTTGATGACATCTTGCTTATTGGAAACAGTAAAAAGACATTGTCAAACATTAGGGTGTGGCTGTCCGAGCAGTTCGATATGAAGGATCTGGGTGAAGCCGGACATGTCCTTGGCATCAAGATCATTCGAGATCGCCAGAAAAGGATGTTATGTCTGTCCCAGGCGACTTATATCGATACAGTGCTAGCTAGATTTGGCATGCAAGATTCCAAGAAAGGTTTTATACCTTACAGGCATGGAATTCATCTATCCAAGAAAATGTGTCCCCAAACACAGTCTGAGATAGAGGAAATGAAGAAAGTACCATATGCTTCGGCTGTGGGAAGTTTGATGTATGCTATGCTATGCACTAGGCCTGATATATGCTATGCCGTTGGCATGGTAAGCAGATATCAGTCTAACCCTGGACAAGGTCACTGGACTGCGGTCAAAAACATTCTCAAGTACCTTAAACGGACTCGAGACTACATGTTGGTTTTCCGCTCTGATAGTCTAGTACCTTTGGGTTACACGGACTTAGATTTTCAATCCGACAAAGATCAGAGTAAGTCTACCTCGGGCTATGTGTTTACATTAGGAGGTGGAGCCATCGCATGGAGGAGCATTAAGCAGAAATGCATTGCGGATTCCACCATGGAAGCTGAGTATGTAGCTGCCTCTGAGGCTGCAAAAGAGGCTGTCTGGCTCTGCGGGTTCCTAGTGGGCTTGGGCGTGGTTTCTGATTTGCCTAAGACTATCACGATATACTGTGATAACTCTGGTGCAGTGGCAAATTCGAAGGAACCCAGAGCTCACAAGGAAAGTAAACACATAGAGAGAAAGTACCATCTTATACGAGAAATCGTTAAGAGAGGAGATGTGGCAGTGGTCAAGATTGTATCGGAGGACAACCTGGTTGATCCATTCATGAAGAGCCTGGCGGCTAAGACCTTTGATGGTCACGTGGAGAAAATGGGAGTGAGATGCAGACCTAGGGATGCATTTTGAGTTGATAGTTTTGATTGGAGAGTTAGCTAGTTATTTATTATGCTTGAAAGATATGCTTCAAGTATAAGTGGGAGATTGTTAGTTTTGTATACTAGAAGACTTGTCTTTGTATACTTTTCTGATGATATGATGATATGAAATGAAAGTTATTGCAGTCACTGTTTGCATTTAGATTATGTTCTATAATTGTTTTATGCAATGTTCCATATACTTACATTGTAGATGATATGGTGTGGGGAGTCACACGGTAAGATCATATCATTAGAACCTTGTAATGTATTAAAGAGCTCACGGCTTAGATGGTCCTGAACACACCATCGGTACACCGTAGAATAATCTGATAAGTTAGTTTATCTTGACTAACTGATTATTCTAGTACACTAGTTAGTGTATTGAGGAGGATCACGATAGGATACTATTCTCTGTTTCTGACCCAGTTACTGAGAGAATAAAGATCCACAGAGTTCGGGTTCTGAACTCATGTGATATTGGCGAGCATATGTGTGTGTTGTTTATTACTTTGATTTATCAATGGGTGAGATCTTTTCATAGATCGAATTCGATATCTTGGGTAATAACAATATATACATGATGTCTCGAGCAGTATGCATGAGCACTGTGTCCTAGTGCGCTAGGTTGATGATGTTCTCTTGAGGAAGCACAAGTTCATGTTGAAACCCTGCAGGTGGAATTTATTCCGTACATGAATAAAGCTTGTGTGGTACTACTCAAGGTTTTAGATATTGATGAATTATAGCTGTCAGAGGCTTACATAATTAATTAATGAACATTATATCTTAAACACGGGGAATGGCTGGACTAAAGGAGAAAGCATATTCATAAATATGTATTAAATAGGTAGGTCAGTTTTACTTCTTTAGTAGAATAAAAGTAAAACTTAATTTATTTAATTATATCCTAGGTTTATTGGATATTGGATATTAAATAAATTAGTGGGCTAATTTAATATTCTTCTAGATCCCTGTTGTAGCCCAATTGACTGATAGTGGACTGGATATTGAACTTGAGATAGAGGCCCAAACCCAGTAGGGTTTGGAGTTCTAATTTTCGCCCCCCTCCCTATAATTAGGGGAAGGGGGGGAGCGAAATTTAAAACAATATAATTCAGCCCCTCTTTGTCTCTCAAAGTTATCCACAGATTTCACAACTCTATCTAGTAGATTTCAGCCCACTCTGAATCTTGATACAGTCCGGGAATACAACAGAAGATCTGGGAGTAGAATTTATGGTGGTTGAAATTTTGAGCTAGGTGGCACCTGTTACAGTATTCATTCAACAGCAAGATTAGATCTTTAATCTTGTCCACAGACCGTCTATCGATTTGTAAGTAGATTCGTTTCTATGTCTTCCGCTTTATTAGATTCGAATCTGCTTTGCATGCTTTTTGTTTAGACTGTGATAAACATGCATGTTACATAAAATTATGATTTGCATGAACACGGATTAATGAACAACCAAATGGTCCTGCGGTGGTTTAATTCGAAAAAACCCCAACACCTGTTCTACGTGAGTGTGTGTCTGAAATGCCCAATCTAGTTGATCACTCGTTAGATATAGAGGGCACACCACTATTAATTAAATTGGCGAATCGTGATTGTGTGTTGATTCATATAGTAATAAGGGAATCGATGGGTTGTTGTGGGCACATGAGAAATCGGTAAACACAATAGATCTGGGTTCGTCTAGAGACACACTGCTGTCTATTCATTTACATCTCTTAGGAGAATCGGGGGATGGATGATAGGTTAAGGGGTTTACTTGACGAGGAATCGCTTTTAAGCCTAAAATGAAAGGATGAATGAGATGATGCAGAGAGGAATCCAGTCCCTATAACTCGGTGACTTAACATGTATGAAAATCGGTGTGCCCATGATCGAGTTGTTTTATACTTATACCAAATTCTAGTTCAAATGCCAGAACTTTTATTATTTGATATTTCCTTTTAGTGTTATTTTGCAGATTTACTTTTAGTATAGTGACAACACAAAACCCCCCTTTTTGATTGGTGACTCGAAAGTGGAATCACATCAACTCTTTGTGGGATCGACCCGTAGTCACAAGCTAGCTACGCTCATTGTGGACACAGGAGCATTACAAATTTATTTTGAGCGCGAAACGACCGCGCTTCAATGGGCAACAACTTCTCAGCGGAAAGCTCTCTCTCAAGCATGGCGAAAATCACACACCATTCCAGCAAAAGTTGAATGAGGAGTTTGTGATCGTGCCCACAACAACCCCAGAGTGATTGAAAGGAGAAGGAGAGGAGACTGGGCACAAGGAAACTAATGCCAGTTATAGCAGGAGCAATGCACCCTAGCCTCCGAAGGAAAGAAGAGCCGCGGAAGGCAAGTTGACGCTTCCAGAAGGATGTTCGGCTCTACAAGGAAAGTTGCTATGTCAGCGCAACTAGGGCACGGCAAGTACAGAATCTGCGATTCAGAATCTTCTAAATAAGGGAAGAATCTGCCAGATATGGAAAGCTTTGGGCATAGCGGCTATGTGTTGGGCTGAAGATCCCCGGCCTGTCAGGAAGTTTAACTAGTGTATTTGTACTCCTATATAAGTAGATCTCATAGCAGCAATGAAACAACTCTTTCATCTAACTCTCTTTTTACAAGCTCTGGATATTTTTACGCACAAAACAATTTACTTAGTTTTATTTTATTTTTTGCAATAGGTCTCGGGCCTTATGCCCGCAGACACTTAGGATTTTACAGTTTTATGTTCTTCAATCCAGCGTTGGTGTTAGATTCTTTTGCAGTTTAATATAAGTAAGTTTTTCATTCATATTATGTTATCTTTTATTTCTTTTATTTATTATTATTGTTCTAAGTCTAGCATGAGTGGCTAGACTCATTATTCCGGATTGAACAAAGATAAGAACTTAATGAACACGTAAGAACCGTGAGGCTTATGGGAATAAACTTTGTGAATCTTGTACTGTCGTGTAATCATTTTATTTGTTGCATTATATAGTGGGCTAAGCTAGTTAATCGTGACTGATCACTCGTTAATTAGAATTGTGTTCACTACCTCTATAAATGGTCAATGAATCATAGCTGTGTGTTGGTCATAAAGGGATGGGATACATCATGGGTACTGAGAGCATAAGAGAGATCTTTATCTAGGTGAATCTGGGTCTGTCTAGGGCATAATGCTGCTTTGTTGTTTACAATCATATGAGAGATCGGGGTTGGGCAACAAGTTATGGTTTAGGGGATGAGAGATCACCTCTAAGCTAAACTGAAAGGATAGATTGCGTATGTTGAGAGACATCTGGTACCTTTAACCAGATAATTAGATTTGCATAAGTAATCAACGTGCCCATGATCGGTCAAGTATTTGTTAAGTTCGACATCTGAGTTCTAATCCGGGATACGTTTACTACTAATATTTTCCTTTCTTTTTCTTGTTCTGTTTTGTTTTGTTATTCTATTTTACAGTCTTTAAATACAAGTACGGAGACCACAACAATCCTCAAACCTTTTGGAAAAGTGACACTGGAAGATAGAATTCACAGCTCCTCGTGGGATTGACCCTTACTCACATAAGCTTGCAACGCCTTGCTGTGGGCATAAGGATAACTCTCTCTTGAGAATTATTTTGACTGCAAAACGACCGCGCGTCACTTGCCCAACCAAACGAACCTCCAAGTCCATCCTTGCAAGACACCTTTCAATCTTTCATGCAAGCTACCTAACAAAGGTTCGAGTCCATTGAAGCTTCCATGAAGTGGATAGAGACTCAAGTTGGCCAAATTTCCAGGACCGTTGGAGAGTTGCCAACCCAACCAGAGCAAGCTCAAGCAATCATCATTCTTAGGGGAGGAAAGGTGATAGATAATAAGGTTGGGGACCCAAACCCAACCAAGGAAGTTGAAGAAGAATAAGAGGTTCTTCAACTTGAGAAAGGGGAGTGTGAGTAAAAATGTGAAGAAGAGAAGGAGCCCACACTCCATAAAGCCGCCAATCCCTACAATCCGCCAATTTCTTACCCAAGCCGATTGAGGAACGAGAAGCAAGACAACCGATTCCAAGAGTTTTACAAGCTCTTGTCCAAGGTGAATGTTAACCTTCCACTTCTTGACATCATCTGCAATGTGCCGGCTTATATAAAGTTCTTCAAGGAATTAGCCTCCAAGAAAAAAAAGTTTGCGGAGGATGAAAAATTTTAGTGTCCGAGGTGGCTAGTGCAATCCTACAACATCAACTACCACCTAAGCTCTGTGATCCAGGTAGTTTTACTCTTAAAATTACTTTGGGGAATGGTAAAGAAGCATATGGTATGCTAGATTTAGGAGCTGGAATTAACTTAATGCCTTACTCTATTTTTAAACAATTAGAGTTAGGTAACTTGAAACCAACTAGAATGTGCCTACAATTAGCAGATAGGTCCGTGAGATATCCGAGAGAAATAATAGAGGACATTTTAGTTAAGGTGGGTGGTTTGATTATCCCTATTGATTTTGTTGTGTTGGATGTGGGTGATGTTCAAGAAACGGAAAAAGAGCACACACTCCTGTTAGGTAGACCTTTTATGGCTAAGACTAATACCCTCATTAATGTTAAAAATGGAACTTTAAAAATATCAGTGTTAGGATGAACTGTGTCTTTTTTGTACATAAAAATAAGGCGATACCCGTGTCTTCCTTTGAGGAAAATTATTCTTTTATAGATGCTATTGATGCCCTAGCCGAGGAGGTTTTCTTTCAGAAATTGGGTGCAATTGGAGGAGTGAAGCATTGTCCGAGGAGGTAATCTTAGAAGAAGCTCACCCCAAGTGTGGGGGAGACGAGTTGGACACCGAAGAGATATAAATATTACTAGGTGAAGGCATAAGCTTGATGGAAGTCCTATCCTCAACCGAAGAGGATGTGAAGCCTTCTCCCGAACTTGAGCTAAAAGAGCTCCCATCTCACCTCAAATATGTGTACCTCGATGAAGAAGAGAAAAAGCCCGTGATCATTTTTGCAGGGCTTGAAAAAGAAGAGGAGGATCTCTTAGTGGCTGTGCTAAAGAGAAACAAACAAGCTATTGGGTGGAATCTATCCGACATCAAAGACATTACCCCCTATACTTGCATGCATCGAATCATTCTTGAGAAGGGGCTAAGCCAGTTCGTGAGGGATAAAGAAGACTCAACCCCGTGTTGATGGAAGTCGTCGAAAAGGAGATTCTCAAGCTTCTAGTGGAAGGAATCATCTACCCAATAATCGACAGTGAATGGGTTAGCCTGGTACATGTGGTGGCCAAGAAGGGAGGCATCATGGTGGTGGAGAATGATAAAAGAGAGCACGTGGCTACTCAAACCACCACCGAATGACGCATGTGTATCGATTACAGGAAGCTAAATGCGGCTACCCGAAAAGACTACTTTCAACTTTCATTTATTGATCAAATACTCGATAAACTTGCTGGACATAGTTTTTATTATTTTCTTGATGGTTTATCTAGGTATTTTTAGGTGGCTATCGCTCCAGAGGACCAAGCCAAGACCGCATTCACGTGCCCGTTTGGCATATTTGCGTGTAGAAGAATGTCTTTTGGACTTTGCAATGCACCGTGCACATTTCAAAAGTGCATGTTTTCTATCTTTTCTAAAATGATTAGAGATTTTATTGAAGTGTTCATGGATGATTTTTCTATCTTTGACTCTTCATTTTCTGATTGTTTGGACAAGTTAGAACTTGTGTTAAAAAGATGCATTGAAAGTAGCCTTATTCTTAGCTGGGAAAAGAGTCGTTTCATGGTTACTAGCGGCATAGTCCTTGGGCATGTTGTGTCAAAAGAAAGATTGAGTGTAGATAAGGCTAAGATGGATGTAATTGTACAATTACCCCCGCCCGTTAATGTTGAAGGTGTTAGAAGTTTTTTAGGCCATGCCGGTTTTTACCATAGGTTTATTAAAAACTTCTCCAAAATTAGCCAACCTCTATGCCATTTACTTGGTCAAGATATTCCGTTTATTTTTGATGATGTGTGCTTACGTGCCTTTAACACTCTAAAAGAGTAATTAATCACTGCACCTATTGTCATTCCCCTAATTGGTCGTTACCCTTTGAAATTATGTGTGATGTATCTAATTCTGCTGTGGGTGCTGTTTTGGGTCAACGTGTTGATAAAATTCTTCATGTGATTTACTATGCTAGCCTTACCTCGAATAGCGCTCAAGTAAATTACACAACCACCGAAAAAGAGTTGTTTGCTGTTGTATTTTCATTGGATAAATTTAGATCCTACATTTTAGATTCTAAAGTTGTTGTGCATAGAGATCATATGGCTCTTAGGCATTCGTTGACCAAACCCCAAGCTAAGCCTGGACTCATTAGGTGGATTTTACTTCTGTAAGAATTCGATGTCGAAATCAAAGATAGGAAGGGTTGTGAAAATGTCGTAGCAGACCATCTCTCTCATCTCCCTAATGATGTAACGTTAGATTCATCACAAGAGAAAGGAATTATTTGTGATTCATTTCCATATGAGCACGCTCTTGCACTTAATTCTTTCCCATTCTATGCTGATATTGTTAATTATCTCGTTTGTAGTAAAATGCGTCCTAAACCCACCTTTCAAGCGCGAAAGATATTCTTAGCAATGTACGGGTACTACTTCTGGGACGATCCCTATCTTTTCCACCTGGGAAAGGATGAAGTGATCTGACGATGTGTCCATGAGGAGGAGTAAATCGATGTTTTGGTCTCTTTCTACACCTCACACTGTGGAGGCCACTTTGGAGGGCAAAAGACAGCTTAAAAAATCTTACAATCTAGTTTGTACCGGCCTTCTATCTTTAAAGACGCTCATAATTTCTGTCTCTCTTGTGATAAGTGTCAAAGACTTGGTAATATTGGGAGAAGAAATGAGATGCCCTTGAATGTCAACTTTGTGGTTGAAATTTTTGATGTTCGGGGTATTAATTTTATAGGTCCATTTCCTAACCCATTTGGTTTTGAATTTAACCTATTAGCAGTGGATTATGTCTCTAAGTGGGTTGAAGTTATCCCCACTATAACTTGTGACACTAATGTGGTAATCAAGTTTCTGCAGGAGCACATTTTGAATAGGTTTGGATTTCCAAGAGCTATTATCAGTGATGGTGGATCATATTTCAAGAAAAAGCTCTTTGAGAAGCTAATGAGAAAGAACGGTGTGACTCACAAAGTAGCCACTCCATACCACCCTCAAACTTCCGGTCAAGTTGAGACGAGTAATAAGCAAATCCAAAATATTTTGAAGAAGACCGTGAACGTGACAAGGAAAGATTGGTCTGTGAAGCTAACCTATGCTCTTTGGGCATACCGGATAGTGTACAAGACTATCTTGGGAATGAGCCCCTACTGTCTCGTATATGGGAAAGCTTGCCATCTCCCTGTCGAGATCGAGCACAAGGCCTATTGGGCCATCAAGGTGGTAAATTTTGATCTAACTTGTGCAGGAATAAAACGGACCTTACAACTATCCAAGCTCGACGAGTTGAGAAATGAAGCCTACAAAAATGCGCTAATCTATAAGAATAAAGTGAAAAAACTTCACGACAAGCGCATAGTGAAGAAAGAACTCATTCCAAGCATCAAGGTCCTCATTTTCAACACCCATTTGAAGCTCTTTCCTGGGAAACTTAAATCTCGTTGGAGTGGACCATTCACAGTTGAAGAAGTGTTCCCGTATGGTGTGGTGATGTTGTTAAATCCGTTGATGAACTCATCATTCCAAGTGAATGGACACCGGGTCAAACCGTACTTCGAAAGGCAACCCCAAGGAGCTGAAGTCGAGGCTTTTAAGCTCGAAAGTTCCATCTAACTACCCTGAAAACTATATCTAGCTCGAGACTTCAAAATGAGCGCTCCATCGGAGACAACCCATGCTTTTATTATTTTCATATTCTATTTAATTTTTTCTTTTTCTATATTTAGATTTTGAATTTTGTTGTTGTCTCGCAGGGACAGGGAGTTGAAAGTGCACTGCTGGGCTGAAGAACTGGTTGAAAAATAACTAAGTTGTACCCAGCCGGCGCGGCCATTCAGTGGCCGCGCGAGGTGTGTCTCGGCATTTCGAACCAATGCACGCTTAAGCCCAATGAGAGGTAAAAAAATCTAAAAATTCAACCCAGCCAGTGCGGAACGTTCCGCGAATGTTAGGTAAAATTGTTAAAATGGAATCCCGTGAGCGCTGGCCCCGTGCGGCCGCGGGAGGTCTCTCTCGGCAAACAAGGCTCTGCGAGCATTAAAGACCCCGCAAGTGTTAGGACACACCTTCTTTGCGGTCGTTGAAGCACCAACGAGCGTTGGCCCTTAATTCGCATCACACCCCCGTGCGCGCTGGTCTTTTCTGCGATCGTTGGCTGCTCATTCTATAAATAGGGGTCCCCAATTGGAACCCTATTTTTTACATCACATGCGCCGTTCTCTCCCCAAATTCACCCATCTAGCTGCTCATCTCCATTACCCATCCACAACTGAAATTCCATAGATGGAGAAGAGCACTCGCCCCCAGCCACTGCTGCAACCCCTACGCCCGTGCAAACTCACCAGTGCCTGCACCACCTTCCACTGCCACGCTCAACTCAGTACCCCGCCCGCGCTCTCCTTCAGTGCTCATTGCGTCTTCCACTTTCTAGGTGCAATTCTCTTTCCTTCACTCCGTGTCTCCTCTCCACCAACCTCCTTCACTCAATGATGGTTAGATATAAAAATGTTGCCCTGGAGCATGATGAGGCCAACCTCGAAGCCCAAACTCTACAAGAAATTACAAACTTCTACAACTGCCCATTTCCGATCATCGACCACGGGGAAGGTAATTGTTACAAAGCTTTTAATGATTATGAAATTACTTGCCCTCGATTTCTCGATTGGAATTTGTTGAAGATGTTAAAAATTGAAAGCAAAGTCCTCAAATACTTGAAAGAATTGAAGTTTGACAAATTTGTAAAAATGAAGCATGTTGGCTTTATCCCATTGTGTTTTGAGTTTTTGGTGACCTTCAAATTTAATTCGGAGCACACAAAGATCACTTTTAGACTCATGGGGGATGAATATGAGGTCACCTTGGCCATGATAAAGGATTTCTTTGGCTTCCCATCTTCTAGGGTGAAAGATAAGCCTATTGACTTCAACACAGCTACTGCTTGGTTTAAGCTAACTAGGTTCAGTAATTGGGATTCATCTGGAATACCGAGCGGGTTCATCAAGGACCCCGTCCTTGCCATCGTGCCCAAATTCCATTCTTACTCAATTATTGGAAAGGAGCAAGCCAACAAGGTCAATTCAACTGAAGTCTATCTGTTGTGGTGTGCCTTCCACAAAACCAAGATTTGCCCATCCACATTCATTTGGCTTGCTATCCAGCAGATAACCAGACATACCAAGCAGCATGCCTCTTTTTGTGCCTTCATCACTGCCTTGGCCATCAAGCTTGGAGTGATCCCTAACAAAGGCCCACTACTAGAGGGCCAGAGAAAAGTACGGGAGTATTACATTGATCTGAGTGAGCTCAGAAGGGCTCAACTGGTGCTGGATGATAGGCGTTTTGTGCCTCACACTGAGCGGCCATGTGTCAAGAAGCTGATGAATGAATAGATTATAGCACTGCACCGTGACGATGAAGCCAACCCATCTTTTGCCCCACAGGAGGATGACCAAGAGGAAGAACAAGAAGACGAACAAGAGGATGAGTAAGGAGAAGAACAGAAATATGACTACTCAGCCCACTACCAGCCGCCGTCTTACCCGATGGGTATTAGACGCTGCAAGACGACCTGAGGTCCTTCCGGGACCACTATGACACCACTCTTGGTGATTTCCACCAGCATGTAGATACTACCATTGGCGACTTCCGACAGAATCTCGATACAACCATAGGAGACTTCCACCAGGAGTTGGGTAACTTTAGACAGGAGTTCTACCACCGCTTTGATAAAGAGAATCAGCATATGCCCGCCTTTGAGGCAAACTGGCATGTATGGACACTCTCCTATCCGTATCCGTAGCCACCTTCACCACCTTTTCAGCCACCGGAGCAGTGAAGTTGTTTTTATTTGTTTTTCTGTGTTTTTGTGTTTCATGTGCGTTGTTAGTATTTTCCTATTTTGTAATATTTTGTTTGTTTGTTATTGTTGTTCGTGTTGTCTTGTAGGAACCTGCGCCTGTTGCCGGTCTTCTGCATCCTGTGATGTTTTCTCTTCCTTTATTTCTTGCATCTCTTTTTTATACATTGACGGCAATGAATGATTTAAGTGTGGGGAGGGGGATTTGTGATCTTGTTTTATGTTGTACTTTAGATTTTATTTTGGATTTTGTTATGTGTCTTTTAGTCTTGTCTTTGAATTTATGCTTTGATTATGTTGTGAATTTTATTTTGTGTCTTGCACTTAGCATGATTTATCTTGTCTAATTGTCAAACTTGGTAATTTGGGATATGGATCTTTAAGGGATTATTTTTGAGTTGATCATGATAAATGAAATTGTTCTCGTTGCTTCACTTTAGAGCAAGAATTTCCATAAGAATGATGATAATGATTTGATGATTGGTGTTGTGGGGTCTTGTCCTCCAAGGATTAGGAAGCATGTTAATCTCTTTTCATGAGGGATGACTATTCTCGTTAAATCATTTCACCATTTATTTGTAAAAAATGAATGATTGAAATGTTTAAATAAATAACGAGGATAATAAGGATCTCTGCTCCACTAGTTGACAAAGTCGACTATGAGCATGGGAAACCATGCAAGGACATTGGGGAATTCATCCCTAAAGAACTTAACCTTGTGAATTTTTCTCATCATCCTCTTGTTAATTTCTTAAATAAATGGGTTGCATTCTGGATTCTACTCCTATCATGTGTGCCAATTCTTTTAAAATTTTGCATGATGAGTATGGAAAACCACATCAGGAAGCTAAACTTTGTGCTTAATGATTTTACCTAATGATCTTTGTCCTATGATTGCATCCTTTAAATTAATTTGAAGAATCGATTTAGGAAATAATCGTGGAAAATGATTTAAGGGAGTATCTTTCGCAATTGGCTTGAGTCTAATGTGTCTTCCTTATTATTGTAAGGACAAGCAACACACCTTATTTGATGATTGTTTTCACCTTCTTCGATGATAAGTGCTCTAGTGTGAAACCATGTGTGATGATTAAATATGCATGATCATCTTGAAAACCATTCCTTCTTGCTTCATATTCTGAATAACTTATTTGCTTGAGGACAAGCAAAAGGCTAAGTGTGGGGGAGTTGTTTAGTGTTTATTTGTGCTGTTTTGTTGTTGGTTTTATGTATCTTTAGTATGTGTGTTTCTAGCATTTTGTGTTATTTTTATGTTACGATCTTCACTTTTGCTCTTGTGGTGAGTTGTGCCAGAATTGTGCAGAATTAGAGTTTTTGTCCCAAAAGCAGGAATTTTATGGCACAAAGGTGGCAAAGGACCGAAGCTTCCAACTAACGCTCCAGCTGACGTACCAAATTGATGGCCAAGCCAAAGTGACGCCCTGAACTGACCAATCTTGGGGCCAAACTGGAGAATTCAAACTGGGGCTGCAAGCTCGAAACTGAACTAGTCAACAACTGATGAAATAAGCGGAAGTTCCCAACTGGTGAACTAGCTCCAACTCCAACTGATGAAGCATCAAACTGAAGACAGAAGCTGGATCCGCAACTGGAGCCCTGCCGGTGCGTAGGCTCCAGCGGCCGCGGGAGGTCCCCCATGACTAACATGCCTCGCATGCGCTGGTGCTCCGCCGGTGTGAGATGTCCAGTTCGGCCTCCTCTCGATCAGTTCAAGTTGTGTTTCAGGAGTTCTGCTCTTTAATGCTCTCTACCCACTTGGCCAGTTGGAAAAATTAAATGGACACGGTTCTAGAGTGGTAGGGGGAGTTTTGAAAAACATCTACTAATTAATCATCCATCACTCTCTCCCATTATTCCATTTTCATCACACCACCGATCATCATCTCCATTCTCTCTCTTAAGCTTTTCATCCATCACTTTCCTTCACCACTCCAGACACCATCACTCCTAAGAGAAGAAGAAGCTCAAGCTAAGGAGAAGACGAGAAGAGAAATCCAACTCCAAGCCAAGGTGGAAGTGAGGATTGCTCGAGGATCTCCACTCCTTGGTATTCTTTTCTTATTTTTGGCTTATTTGTGGGGATTTGTCCCAAAACTGTCGAGACAAACATATTGTAGAAGTTTTTATTTTATTTATCTTTTGATTTATGAAATGAAGAACTTGTATGATTCTTGTATTGTTTCGAGCATGATGATGGGCTAATCCTGTACATTAGGGGGTAGATAATTGATTTGGTTTCGATCCATGCTTGTGATTTTTTATTTCTTGCTGATTGAATTGAACTTGTTTATGTTGGATACTTGATCAATACTTAACATTGCTAGGTAATAGATGAGACCGAGAGGAGATTCTATTGCTCGACTAGGGTTCTATCAACATTAGGTGGACTGGGTTACATAAGCCTAATGTTAATCTTGTTCGTATAATTTAGCCGATGGGGGTTTAGTGGATTGACGGTGACAGTAAATGAAGTTAAACCTCTTGAAAGAGTCTATTGTATGTTTAGGATTAATGAAATCAATTTGAAACAAGCTAGGAGAGAAACCAATGAGAGAATCTACACCCTAATGCTCATTTCATAATTGTTTTAATTTATCTCTATTGTTGTTGGTATTGCTAGTTAATTCTTGCTTGCTTTAATTTAGTAGTTTAGTCCAAACTCATCAAATCCTTGATTAGAATGTTTAGGTTTGTATTTAATTAAATTCAAGCCCATGTTTACATGCGTAGCATAGAAAGATAGTCACCCTATTAAGCTTTCCTCGAGAGACATGACTCGGGTTAGCTCACCGCCCTACAATCGACCCCGTCCTCTTGCGGGTTCGATCCGTAGTTTTTGTGTGTGTTAATCGGACGAAACACCCATCCCGGTGTAATAGCCTGCAAACCTACAGAGTGGAGGTAAACCACACTTGGCAGGCCAGGTGTGACAGACTCATACCTAGTGGTTTTGGTGTTGGATTAAACTTGAGACCTTTGGCGTCAAGATAACACCACTTCACCACTAGGTCATCCCCAAGGGGATGAATGTTTCTTTTGTTGATTATGAATTTGTAATGAATTGCTAAACTCTTTAAATCTAGGTAGGGCTCTAAATGAGCCGAATCGAGTTGAATACCTTTAAGCTCGAGTTCAACTCATTTAAGATATACTCGGCTCGAGCTCGAGCTCGAGTTCGACTTGAGTTTCAATTTTAAGTTTGAGCTCGGCTCGACTAAGAAAATTCACGGCCAAGTTCGATTCGGGCTCACTCAATTAAAGCTCGATAATAATAATAAAATTCATGATCGAGTTATTTTCTTTTCTTTTCCAATTTTTCTTTAATTGTGTTTATTTTTATTTTATTTTCTTTATTAATTACTTAATTATGTAATTGTAATCATGATTATTACTCATTTTACTTTATTATTTTTCATTATTAATATAGAATATTCAAATTTTAATATATAAATATTTACCTTAATTTGAATTAAAATTTCAAAATATTTTTCTAATATAATTTATAAATCATAATTGATCCATATCTCATTTTCTTGTTATTTTATCGATCATTCGTGTTTCACTTTTCATGTAAAAATCGTATTCATTAGTTAATTAGTGATTTAGCTCACTACCCATGTAAGCTTATTATTTTTCATTATTAATTTCAAACTTCAATATATAAATATTTTAAAATCATCTTAATTAAAATTCAAATTTTAAAATATTTTTTTATGCAATTTATAAATCATAATTTACTCATATCTCATTTTCTTACTGTTTTATCGATTATTCATTTTCATTTTTCATATAAATAGTAATCATATTAGTTGATTGATGATCTAGTTTATTATTCTTGTTAGTTTATTATTTTCATTACACATTTACACATGTTCCAATTAACAAGTAAATATTTACAATAATCTTTAATTCGAATACAAATTTCAAGTTTTTTATAATATGATTTATAAATCATA
This sequence comes from Perilla frutescens, assembly GCA_026008535.1. Lineage (NCBI taxonomy): Eukaryota > Viridiplantae > Streptophyta > Magnoliopsida > Lamiales > Lamiaceae > Perilla > Perilla frutescens. The sequence goes on from BRKX01000003.1 coordinate 56,034,480, forward strand.
ATTTATTTTTATTGTTATATCACATTTTTCTTTTATTTTATTGATATATAATATTAAATATTTTAATGAGGCAAGCTAAAGTATACATAATATTTGTATATGACACGGCTGAACTTGTTCTTCATTGGCATTCTGTTCCCCAGCTTCATCCGCAATGTGGCAGATTCATGATCAGGCGTGTCTATCAACTAATTAGTTTGGTCATAGATTGTGGACACGGTGGTCAAAGGGGCATTGTGCAGTGGAAATTTTTCTCTCTCCTTCTGTACAAGTTAAAATGGTAGATGAGAGGACTGGAGAAAATCTCGAGTGCATCCATGCTCGAGCATCAATATCTATTGATCCCTCCACGATCACCATCCCCTCCACTGAAATGCCAAAGTGGAGAGCAATGGGCGTGATAAGACCACCCAGATAAATCTCGTCTGAATTTATCATGGTGGTTTGACTCATGTAATGTTCTACCAAAAATTGCCCCAAGTCGAAGCTCATGCCCGACAACATGCACCAAAGAATAAAGAGCTTAAAGCTGCGGATCAAGTTGCTGTCCTGGCGCTCAAAGACTGAACATGCCACCACTCTCTGAATGTAATGAAGCACATGATTCTAGATGCTCTGTGCTCACAGACGGTTTGTGATGAACTGGTATGGCATATCCTTGGCCCATATGATTGACCTCCAAAAATTCCCAAGTCTAAATGCCTGCGGTATGTCATAGAAGCCATGTTTTGAAGTCCTGAAAATCTCGTTGAGCTATCAGAAGCTCAACGCTCTTCTGGCATTCTCCAGCTGGAAGATAATGCCGTCATCTAAGTGATCAACTGTGCTCAGGAACCCAAAGACTAACCTCGGATATGTTAGCCACCTCTGCCTCATAATGTATGCCCACTGAATACGTTCTATTAAGACCCACAAAGGTTCAGCAATTCCCGATTCTTAACAAAGCCCGTCACAAATGTAGTGACTAGGCCTGACAGTATATTTCCTCATATTGCCTCAACGAGTCCCCATGGCTCTTTGATCGTAAACTCACCCCAATGTGGCTTGCGTCCATCATGTTGGCATCCGGCTATTTTCACTACACACCACCAACAAACATAACTCCTCACAAATTCAGCAAATATTCATCCCTGATTGTTAACCAAAATTAAACAAAGTGACCAAATAAATTCTAAGTAATTGCATGTTCAATTAAACAAATCCAAACAACATTCCATCAACCTTTTAGTAATTAAAAATGAAATAATTCAAGGATAACTTCATAGTAGGTATAAAACATTCAAACCTCAATTTAGCTAAATCTCTACAATAATAATTCCTCGATTAATTAGCATGCTCAAATAATTAGATAAATTCCTCTTAAACTAAGCATGTCTAACAACATAATTGCATCATCAATTTAAACATAATCACATCCTACAAGAAATCCCCGAATTCAAGCCCTAAAATTATAATCAACCAAATAACAATTTTGCACCGATTAAAACACTAAAGACATGAAGCATAATTAGAATCTCACATGAACATAAGAATTAGACATACCTTGAAGATTTGGGAAGAGGTTTGAGAGGATTTGAGAAAGTAGAGTATAATGTGTGTGAAGTGAGTGTGAAATGAAGTGAAAGGGTGTGTTTAAAGAAAAATCCACTACTCGGATCGACCCATGGGTCGACCGAGTCATGTATAATTTGTTACGGGGTGGGTCGACATGTTGATCGATTGGTGCTAGTTGACCCATGGCTTGACCCAGTTGTGCTTGAAAATATCCATTTGGGTCGACCCACACGACTTGGCCGACTCTCGTCCAAACTTTACGTTTTTTCAAATTTTTGACTAGTCGATCCATTTCTTGGTTTATAAATATCAAAATCCAAGTACCTAAAACCAACAAAAACATATAAACAAAATAACGAAAGAAAAACAAAAACAAAAACTAAAATAAAAGGCAGAGTTAAGTTAAATCTAAGTTTCCCCAAACTTATTTGTTAGAGACGAATAAGTTCAAGAATACAAAGATAACTTAACTTGAGAACTTACAATGACCAGGGATGATCTGGTGGCGCATTGTACAACCAAGTGAACCCAATCTCTTCATCATCCGAATAATCCCCCGGGTCTAGCTCCCCCGTGGCTTCACATACATCATCTATGACATCCAAAATATTATCGAAGTCATATAATTGATACATACTCTTCTCCTTGATTGGTTGGTGTAAAATCAATGTATCTCTCCCATGCGTCAACAAAAATGTTCCCAACTCCACATTGATGATAGCTTTTACGGTGTAGAGAAATGTACACCTTAATATGAATGGAACCGTATTGTCCACAAGAATGTCGATAACAATGAAATCCATCACATAGAGGTATCCATGAATGTTCACCACTACATTCTCGGCTATCTCTAAAGCTTTGATGGTGGAGTTATCCGCCATGGGGATAGCTGCCTTGCAAAACTTAATCTTTAGCAACTTTAGTTCTTTATAAATTGACATATGCATCAAATTGCAGCTTGCTCCATGATCTATTAGTGCCCTCGACTCCATCTTCATCTCCAAAGTAATCTGGATGATAAATTTTCCAGGATCATCCTTTTTGGAGGACAAGTTTTGGCCAATGAATCCCTCAACATCACATAATCATCGGCTTGCTTTGCTTTGCTAGAATCATCAGAAATTTTAGCCGATGTTGGGCTTGCACCAAATCTATAAGGATATCTTTCTTTTAGGGGCAGAGTCTCAGATAGTAGCAATTTTGGTGATCCACCTTCTTCTTTGAATTTTTCTTTCTCCATGGCTCTTTTTCTCGATTTTTCCCAATTATCTTCTTAGGCAAGCATGCACCTAGAATGGTGATGATTTCTGCAACTTGTGTATGTGACTCTTTAATTGGAATTGACCTTTTTAGTAGTCTCTTAGAAAAAGGTGGATGAGGCACAAACATAGGACGAAGATGCAAAGATAGTCATCCTTCTTCTTCTAGGTAACCCACTTTAGCTTGCTCAAAATTCTATTTTGGATTCATCTCAGGAGTAGCAGGGAATTATCCCGGCTTATGCTGACTAACCAATGAAGCATGACAAGCCCAAATTCTCTCGTACTTTTATGTCTTTTTCTCGTTCTTTTGTCCTTTAGTTTTTCTCTTTTTTGAGTCGGAAAGAGCTAGTGTGGGCACAAGGGGGGCAGGAGACAGCGGAATCACATATGAAGGGCATTTGGATGCTAAAGATACCATAGATGGATACCGACTTCTCAACAGAAATCTCTCTCTCGAGCCTGATAGAAATGACCACCATTCCAGCATCGCTAAAGGAGAAGTTCGCGATCGTGCCCATAAGAAACCCAGTGTGATTGACAGAAAAAGGAGAGGAGACTGGGCACAAGGGTAACAATTACCAGCTGGAGTGGGATCGACTAATTCAGGAAGGTTGAATATCAGCTACCTAGGGCACGACGAGTACATAATTTGCGAGACAGATCTTTTAAATAAGGAACGAATCTGCCAGATATGGAAAGTCTTGGGCACAACGACTGCAACATGGGCTGAAGATCCCCCGGCCTGTGGGGGAAGTTACCCTGTGTTTTGTACTCCTATATAAATAGTTTTCATGGAAGAGGCCAAACAACAATTCGTACCACAACACTTATAATTTATTTTTACTTTTAGTATTACTTTTATTTTCTGCATTTTAATTCCGTCTCGGGCCTTATGCCCGCAGGCATTAGGATTTCCAGTTTATGTACTTAAGTCCAACATTGGTGTTGGATCGTTTTGCTTTTTAATCAAGTAAGTATTTTGTTGAATTTATGTCTTTATTTACTTATATTTATTGTTGTTCTGAGTCTAGCATGAGAGGCTAGACTCGTTATTCCGGATTGAACAAAGATAAGAACTTAATGAACACGTTAGAACTATGAGGCTTATGGGCATAAACTGTGTGAATTTAGTTTCATCGTGTAATCATTTTCTTTGTTGCATTAAAGTGGGCTAATCTAGTTAATCATGGCTGATCACTCATTAATTAGAATTGTGTTCACTATCTCTATAAATGGTCAATGAATCTTAGCTGTGTGTTGGTCATAAATGGATGGAATACATCACGAGTACTGAGGGCATATGAGAGAACAATGTCTAAGTAAATCTGGATCTATCTAGGGTATACAGTTTCCTTGTTGTTTACAATCATATGAGAGATTGGGGTTGGGCAACAAGTTAGGGGTTAGGGGACGAGAGATCACCTCTAGTCTATACTGAAAGGATAGATTGGGTACATTGAGAGAGATCTAGTACCTTTAACCTGATAATTAGATTCACATAAGAAATCAGCGTGCCCATGATCGGTCAAGTATTTGTTAAGTTCGAAATCTAAGTTCTAATTCGGAATACGTTACTACTAATATTTTCCTTTCATGTTTTGTTATTTATATTAAGAAGTACGGAGACCACAACATCCCTCCAATCTTTAAAAATAGTGACACAGGAAGATGGGATTCACAGCTCCTCGTGGGATCGACCCTTACTCTCGTTGCCAGCTACGCCTTGCAGTGGGCATAAGAATAAGTCTCTCTTGAGATTTATTCTGACCGCGACATGACCACACGTCAGAATTGGCTCCGTTGTCAGGGAGCTGATTCTAGAAATTCTATTTTCTCAAGTTGTTAGCCTGGCCAGTGGATGCCAAATGCCTCTCCAGGAGATTGCTCGTACGATCCAGAACCTGAAAAGACTCTAAAGAGGATAAGAGCAGAAGCACGGAGGGCACAATAAACAGAAAGGGTTGCTCATGAAAGAGAACTGGAGCAAGAAAGAGCTCAAGAAGAAAGGAATGAACAAACAAGGATAGCCCTGATGGCTGAAAAAGAAGGCAGAATGCTGAGGCAGTTAGTCTTTTTGGCTAACATGAATTTATGTCCCATGGGCATTACGCTCCCAGTGAGCACTGGAAGCTGGGAGTTAAAGGCAAGTTTCATCCAGATCTTACCCAAATACAATGGGATGATTGGAGAAGACCCTCAAAGGTATATTTAAGATTTCGAGATGGTGTGTCAAACCTAACCCAATGAAGGGGAAAATGAGCAATATGTGCGACTTGTTTCGTTTCTATTTACTCTTCAAAATGGGGCACGAGACTGGTTATACACGCTGCCAACTGGCAGTATAACTATATGGGCACAACTGCAACATAAATTTCTGGAAAAATACTTCCCTGCATCCAGAGTTCAGGAGATGAGACGAAGAATTGGAAATCTGAAGATGGGCATAAATGAAAGCTTATACAACTATTGGTGTCGGTTTCAGAACATGCTGACACAGTGCCCACAACACCAGATCACAGATCATGATCTGATCTAATACTTTGTGTCTGGTTTAAGACCATAAGACAAAATCATTGTCAATGCTTCATGTGGAGGATCTATTCTGAATAAATTACCAACCGAAGCCTTCAGAATTTTGGCAGAAATGACAGATAAAAATCAAGATGAAAGTGCTGAGGGCACAAGGACAGTTTCAATGCTAGAAAATCAATGCATCTTGAGGTCATGATGGAAAGAATTTTGGACCAGATGCAGAAAGTGGTGAACCATACTGGGGCACCGAAGAAAAGAATATGTGGAGTGTGCAAGAGTGTGGCTCAATTCACTAATGAATGCCTAACACTAAAGAAAGAAGACGTTGATGAAGTTAACTTTCTCAGTGGGCATAACAACAACAGACAATATGACCTCTACTCTCAAACAAATAATCCTGGATGGAGGGATCATGAGAATTTCAGATGGAAGAGAAACGATACCCACCAGCAATATTTGCCACCACCACCATTGAGGGCACGAGAAGAACCCAGCCTGGTTGAACTAGTCCATGCCCTAACCAAGGAGAATGTGAAGTCACAGCAAGAGAACGAGAGGTTTAAACAAGAAACAAGGGCTGGTTTGCAACATGTGAGTAAATAAATTTCCCGACTAGCTCAAGACCTTGCCCAACTAAAGGAAAGAAATGAACAATTACCCTCTCAAGTGGTGAATCCTCGAGAACAAGTGAACGTTGTGACCACAAGGAATGAAGAGAAAATGATGAAAGCTGAACTGAAATGAGACACTTAAGGTATAATAAAAGAAGAAGAACAGACTAAAGAAGAGGTCCCTGAGCCCATAAGACAATAAACAGGAAAGAAGCCTCCCTTCCCTGAACGTCTTGCCCATGACAGAAAAGAAGAAGAGATGAGGGACCTTATCAAGGTCTTTTGAAAAGTGGAAATCAATATTCCACTACTGGATGCAGTAAGGTAGGTTCTTCGTTATACCCGTTTCCTAAAAGAACTGTGCACCAAGAAGTTGCAATTTGAAGGTGATGTGAGATTTTTCATGGGAGAAAATGTCTCTGTGATCATACAAAAGAAAATGCCAAAGAAGTGTGAGGATCCTGGTATGTTTGTCATACCATGCATAATTAGAAACAAGAAAATTGAAAAGGCAATGCTTGATCTTGGAACATCCATAAACACCATGCCCATGATGATTTATGAAAAACTGAATCTAGGACCACTCAAAGAAATAAGAGTGATCATTCAGTTGGTAGATAGATCAAATATCTATCCCGAAGGTCTAATATAAGATGTTTTGATGAAAGTGGGGGAATTAATTTTCCTAGCATATTTCTATGTCTTAGACATGGGCAAAACGATACCAACTGCATCCGTTCTTCTGTTAGGGAGGCTATTCATGAAAACTGCTCACACCAAGATCAATGTCGATGAGGGCATGTTGACATATGAGTTCGATGGTCAGATATTTGTTTTCAACATTTTCGAAGCCATGAAGTATCCACAAGATCCGAAGTCAGTCAACTTAGTGAACCATTGCTATGCCCAATCGGAAGCCATTCTAGGACAAATGAACAACCAAGAACCCCTAGAATGGGTATTGCAAGTTGGGTTAACTGACTACGATGCCCTCAATAAAGATAAAGATACTAGAGACACCATCATGATGTTATACTCTTTGGAATAATTACCGCATGGAGTGGTGGACTACAACTTTCCCACCATGACTCAAACAAAAAGGATGCTACCTTCGGTGCAGAGGGCATTAAAGTTGGAATTAAAAAATCTCCCGTACCACTTAAAGTATGCCTATCTTGGGGAGAAGGAGACACTACCGATTATCATAAGCAAAGAACTGAACCTCATTAAAGAAAACTGGCTGTTGAGATTGCTACACCTATACAAAGAAACAATGGGATAGACTCTGGCCGATATCAAGGGCATAAGGCCTGCAGTATGTATGCATAAGATTCTCTAAGAGGATAATGTAAAAACCAGTGCGGGACCCACAATGCAAATTGAATCCCGCTATGAAGAAAATAGTGCTGAAGGAGATACTCAAGTTGCTGGAGATGGGAATCATCTACCCTATTTCAGACAGCAAATGGGTAAGCCCGATTCATGTCGTTCCCAAGAAGTCAGGAATCCAGGTCGTGAAAAATGAAAGAAATGAGCTTGTGCCCACAAGGCTACAAACTGGGTAGAGAGTCTGCATAGACTACCGGAAGCTCAACATGGTCACAAGGAAGGAGCACTTCTCGTTGCCCTTCATAGATCAAATACTGGAGAGATTGGCTGGAAACAAATTATTTTGTTTCCTTGATAGATATTCAGGCTACATGCAAATTGTAGTAGATCAAGAAGAACAAGAGAAAACTATTTTCACGTGCCCATTCGACACATTTTCTTACCAGAGGATGCCTTTTGGGCTCTATAATGCCCCTAGAACTTTTCAAAGGTGCATGATGAGGATTTTCTCGGATCTTTTGGAGAAATGTATCGAAGTATTTTATGGACGATTTCACAGTTTATGGGGATTCATTCCACACATGCCTTGACAACCTTGAAAAGGTGCTTAAAAGATGTGTGGATAAATGCTTGGTGCTAAACTATGAAAAATGTCATTTCATGGTTCGTGAAGGAATTGTTCTTAGGCACGTTGTTTCAGAGAGAGACATCGAAATGGACAAGGCTAACGTGGACATCATCAAGAACCTACCCTACCCCACCACGATGAAGTAAGTTCGAGATTTCTTTGGGCACGTCGGGTTCTATTAGCGATTCATCCAAGATTTTGCAAAGATCCCTCAACCGATCACTCATCTTTTACAGAATGATGTGTCCTTCATCTTTGACAAAACCTGTAAGGAAGCTTTTAGCACCTTGAAAAAAAAGTTGGTCACGGAACCTATCATCCAACCTCCAGATTAGGACATGCCATTCGAAATAATGTGCGATGCCAGTGGATACACTATGGGTGCAATGCTTGGACAAAGGTGAGGAAAAGAAAATCATGTCATATACTATGCCTCCAAGACATTGAACCATGCCCAAGCCAATTACACCACAACTGAAAAAGAGCTATTGGCAGTAGTCTTTTTCTTTAAAAAATTTTGATCCTATTTTCTCAGAGCTAAGAGTGTGGTTTACACCGATCACTCTACATTGTATCACTTACTTGCGAAGAAGGAATCAAAGCCAAGGCTCATTCGGTGGATACTACTACTACAAGAATTTGATTTGGAGATCAAGGACAAAATTGGAGCTTAAAACCAAGTGGTCGATCATTTGAGTAGAGTGCTCAATGAGGAAAAAAACGTGGTACCCATCGAGGAGTCTTTCCTAGATGAGTATCTATTCAACCTCAAGGGCACTGTACCTTGGTATGCTGACTTGGTCAATTTCATGATCTCTGGAGAATTACCAACCAGACTCTCAACCTACCAAAGGAACAAAATCCGAAGTGAGAGTCAATACTATGTATGGGATGAGCCCATACTATGGAGAAGGTGCGCAGACCAAATCATTCGACGCTGCATGCCCACAGAAGAAACCAAGAGTATTCTTGAACACTGTCATTCTAAAGCATGTGGAGAACGCTTTGGTCCAAAAAGAACTACAAAGAACATCCTTGATTGCGGTTTCTTTTGGCCCTTACTTCATAAAGATGCTTATGAAGTGTGCAAACGATGTCCACACTGTCAGATGACTGGAAACATTTCCAAACGCAATGAAATGCCCATGATACCTATCATGCCGGTAGAAGTTTTTGACGTTTGGGGAATTGACTTTATGGGTCCCTTAACCAAATCCAATGGATAACAATACATAGTCCTTGCTGTGGAATATGTGTCGAAATGGGTGGAAGCAAAAGCTACCAGCACAAATGATGCCCGGGTGGTCAAGAAGTTCCTAAAGTCTAATGTGTTAAGCAGATTTGGTATGCCCAAAGCACTGATAAGTGTTCAAAGATCACATTTCTACAATATGATCATCAAAAATTTGCTTAAGTAGTATGGAGTGAGATATAAAGTAACTATTACATATCACCCATAGGTGAATGAGCAAGCTGAGGTTTCCAACCGAGAAGTCAAGTCCATACTTCAGAAAGTCGTAAACCCCAATACCAAGAATTGGAGTTTTAAGCTAGAAGATGCCTTGTGGGCATATTGTACTACCTACAAAACTCCTCATCGAGATATCTCCCTTTCGTTTTATTTATGGGAAGAATTGTCACCTTCTAGTGAAAATTGAACATAAGACATTTTGGGTAATTCAGAAGATGAACATGAAACTCGATAAAGCTAGAATTGAGAGGAAATTCCAATTTCAAAACTTAGAAGAGATGAGGCTAGAGGCCTATGACAATGCAGTGCTCTACAAGGAAAGAATGAAGAAAACCCATGACCAACTCATTCGCCACAAACAATTTAAGCATGTGCAAAAGGTTCCATTGTATAATTCCAGACTGAAGCTATTAGGAGGAAGACTCAAGTCCAAATGGTCCGGACCATATGAGATCCAGACCATGTACCCAAATGGAGCAACATAATTATTTGATTTAAGTATTGGCGAGAAATGTAAAGTTAGCAGTCAACGACTGAAGCATCTCAATGACCCAACAGTTTCATACATAAAGGCTCTCGGGTTCCAGCTCGTTGAGCCCACATACATGTGATGAAAGGCAAGCATTGTGCCCACGACAATAACTGGGGCACTGACTGGGAGGCAACCCAGGTTCTTTTTTGTTTGCAATTTATTTATTTCCTTTTAAGTGTTTATTCTGTACTATGTTAGACTAGGAGTTGGATTTTATGTCTGGATTTTGTTTTGAAGTATTTTAGGTAAGAAATTTTGGTGAATTTTTCGTGGAAGGAAAGTACCAAATAAAACTGGACACTTTCCAAGTTCGAGAGCACAAGGTAAGGCAAGACCGAAGATCTAGGGATCTGTCCGCCCTTGAGGGCACAACACAAACCCTGAACAGGAAAATCTTAGAAGACTAAAAGTCATCTGACGGGCCTATCACATCAATCCTAATTGAGTGGCTAGGGTTAATTGGTATACTTAAATAGTCCCTCTCTTCTCCCCAAAAATTCACTCGCCATTTTTTCACCCAAATTCAAAAAAAAAAATTACAACCCTCTCTCTTTCCAAAACTTTCTCTCTCTCAACCACCCAAACCACGACCACCATAGCCCTAAAAACTCGCGCCTCTAAAACTTAAAAGAAGAAGATAGAGTTCACACATTCTACTTCACCGGAAAGCACTAAGGACACCACTATCGATGTTGCTGCACCACCAAAGCCGCCCAGCACCTCCACTGTTGAAGTTCAACCCTCTGCCACCATGGAGCAACCTCCGTCTCTTGTTTCCACCCGCGAGTTCAAGAAGGCTGACAAGCTATCTCCGAAGATGGTGGAGGAGACCACCGACGATATTGATGAACAAGAGCAGGCCAACATGCAGAAGGATGCCACACCAGAGCAGACCTCTAAGCCTCTGTAACCGAGAAGTTGAAGAAGGTGAAGAAAGAGAAGGTCGCCGCCGCTAAAGCTCCACCGTAGTCCATGAAACGGAAAAAATAAGTATCGCTGACAGCGTCTGAGGAGGAAGAAGCTGAGAAAGGAGAGAACGAGAGCAGTAGGGGATCTCGTGCCCACAAGAGCCAGGATGACCTAACTCTTTCCCTGGTGAAGGATGTTGCTGAGGGCACAACAAATACACCCTCAGTAACTGCCAAGGGAAAAGGGAAGGCCCCTGCCAAGCCATCCACTAAGAAAGGAAAAACTGTGGTCAGCCCCACTACTGGAAATTCATGCCGAAAGGAAAAGGTGTCGTGCCCATCAGGGACATCATCCACATCAAGACCATCCACTTCACCTTGCTTGCTGTCTTAGGCATCGAACAAGAGATAAGAGAACTTTTCTCTAACATTAGCTGGTCATTTTTCATTGAATGGGACTGTTTAATTTTTCCTAAACTGGTGCATGAGTTTTTCCATGATTTGACTATAAAGAGTATGAGAATGGGTGGTATGTCTGCCAAGGTTTTTAAGTTTAAAATTTTTGGTAAAAATTTTAATTTGTCTGCTGATGAGTTGAACATGGGTTTGGGTATTGTGTCTTTCCTGGATTTAAATGATGATGAGTATAAATCTGCTATTTCTATGGTGCCCACGGATGAAAATTGGGATGAAAAGTGGGCTGAGCTAGGTGATGGTTTCAAATTCAAGTCTGGAACTAGCAAGGGATACATGTTGAAGAGCAGTGCCCTTCACTTTTGTCACTGAGTTCTCACCTACAATTTCTTTAGCCAGAAAGAGAGCTTCAACTCTATCACCAATCAAGAATTTTTTGTCCTCTTGTGCATGCTGCACAAGAAAAGGATAAACTTTGGAGTTGTGGCCATAGCCCATTTTAAGGACACCCTTGCTCATGCTAAGAACTGGATCTCCTGTACCCAACTGATAACCCATCTTGCTGAAAAACTGAAATTGTTTGACCCATTTTCTACTAATCTATTTTGCAAACATATTAAATTGTTTGATTTGAACTGTTTGAAGAAGATGTTGGATGTTTTTTACGATGAGGAGGGAAAACCCGTATTTGGCATACCAAAGCTAGAAACTTCGAGTAGCCTTAGTTTTCCTCTGAATGCAGATCCCAACAAGAGGCCCCCGAGGACACAGCAGCAAGAGTCCAAATTTTCTCATGTTTATGTATCTTCGTCTTGTTCTTTTGTCCTTAGTTTTTTCTCTTTTTGAGTCGAAAGAGCCAGTGTGGGCATAAGGGGGGCAGGAGTGATAGGTCGTCTTTTACTTGTTTTTATTACTATCTTTTGATACATTTTCTCCTAATTAATTGCCCTATAGTTGTGGATATTGGTAGAATGATGTGTTTGTTGAGTTGTGTAGGGATGTGTTTCAAAGATGGAGAAAATGGCATGTTTTTGGTGAAAAAAGAGGCTAAGAAAAACATAGAGCCAATTTCGAGTCTGAGCAGATCAGGCCGAAAGGCCTTGCAGCTAGAAAACCGGAGCAGAAATTCTAGAAGCTGGGCTTGGATACGCATTTTGGGCTTGCTAAATCCAATTCTCGGCCCAAGTTTAGACCTGGGTGCGGAAATACACCTCTTAACCGCCTTTAGGAGTCTTTTGCATGGGAATTACCATGTTTATCTAGATTAGGATTTTATTTCCTATTAGGATTCTAGTTTTAATTTGGGACACACACACTAGACGCGAGGAAGGCAGCAGCTCGAACAAGTTTTAATTCCGATTCTTATTTTCTCTTCTTCTTTCGAATCATTACTTGGCTTCGAAATATTTCTGTTGCTCAATTCAAGCATGCAAGTTAGCTAATCTACTTATATTCCGGTGATGACGATGAAGCTCCACTTATACAAACTGTGAGATCTAATTTGTTCGTTCATAATTAATTAATGCATGTACCTATTGTTCTTGGATTTCGAATTGATAATTATTCTAAGTCTATTGAATAGTTGTAAATATTCGGTAGGTTGAGACTAATTACAAGCCAGTTAAATCATCCATACGTAATTGTGGATTAGGTTTAAATAGTGGCAAAACGGTTGCTCAAAACTAGGGGAATAACATAGTTAATTTCACAGTCCTGCGTCAGAGTCTATAAGATTAAGAATCGGGTCTCTCTTGTGTTCATTGCTTTCGATTCATTAAACTTAAAGAACATCTCTTACAGTTGTCAACCGATTAGAGAATAATTGATGAAGCGTCTTCTTAATTATCGAAACCGTATGGAGAGATTAGGTCATGTCAGAAGCGTCTTCGATGGCTATAACTGATTTGCATGGTTTGATTAGTTAATTCTTGCATCTGTGATCGGTCTTTATAAGTAGACTGGAGTTTGTTGGATCCGGAATACCTATCTTTATTGATTTAAAATTCGTTCTCTCTGCTTAACTATTTTCGCTAGTTGTTTATTTAATTATTTAATTTATTTTGCTATATAAATCACACAAAACCCCTTTTGAATATTTGGTCATGCAGATTGAAGGTCAAGAGTAGTTCTCACCGGTCCTTTGGGAGATGATCCTGCTCGCCACTGTACTCTGCAGTGTGGGCTTACCGACGAAAGTCGGAACATTTATTTTTGGTGAAAAATGACGCACCAAGGAGGCAGCAGAATCACATCTGGATGGGATTTGGATACCAAAGATACCATAGATAGGCATCGACTTCTCAACGGAAAGCTCTCTCTCGAGCCTGGCAGAAATGCCCACCATTCCAATATCGCTGAAGGAGAATTTTGTGATCGTGCCCACAACAAACCCAGTGTGATTGACAGGAGAAGGAGATGAGACTGGGCATAAGGGTAATAATTACCAGCTGGAGCAGGAGTAGTGTACCCTAGCCGCTGAAGGAAAGAGGAGTTTACAAGGAAAATATGATCGCATCTTCTAGATTTTAGAAGGTGGATTGGCTAATTAAAGAAGGTTGAATGTCAGCTACCTAGGGCATGGCGAATATAGAATCTGCGAGACAGATCTTTTAAATAAGGAAAGAATCTGCCAAATATGGAAAGTCTTGGGCATAATGACTGCGACATAGGCTGAAGATCCCTCGACCTATGGGGGAAGTTACCTCGTGTTTTGTACTCCTATATAAATAGTTTTCATGGCAGAGGCCAAACAACAATTCGTACCACAACACTTACAATTTATTTTTACTTTTAGTATTACTTTTATTTTCTGCATTTTAATTCCGTCTCGAGCCTTATGCCCGTAGGCTTTAAGATTTCCAATTTATGTACTTAAATCCAACATTGGTGTTGGATCGTTTTGTTTTTTAATCAAGTAAGTATTTTGTTTATTTTATGTCTTTATTTATTTATACTTATTGTTGTTCTAAGTCTAGCATGAACGGCTAGGTTCGTTATTTCGGATTGAACAAAGATAAGAACTTAATGAACATGTAAGAACCGTGAGGCTTATGGGTATAAACTATGTGAATTTGGTTCCGTCGTGTAATTGTTTTCTTTGTTGCATTAAAGTCGCTTAAACTAGTTAATCGTGGATGATCACTCGTTAATTAGAATTGTGTTCACTACCTCTATAAATGGTCAATGAATCGTAGCTGTGTGTTGGTCATAAAGAGATGGAATACATCACGGGTATTGAGGGCATCTAAGAGATCAGTGTCTAGGTAAATCTGAGTCTGTCTAGGGCATAAAGCTACCTTGTTGTTTACAATCATATGAGAGATCGGGGTTGGGCAACAGGTTAGAGGTTAGGGGACGAGAGATCACCTCTAGTATATACTGAAATGATAGATTGGGTACCTTGAGAGAGATCCAGTACCTTTAACCAGATAATTAGATTCACATAAGTAATCAGCATGCCCATGATCGGTCAAGTATTTGTTAAGTTTGAAATTTAAGTTCTAATCCGGAATACGTTACTACTAATATTTTCCATTCCTATTTTGTTTTATTTTGTTATTTTATTTTACAGTATTTACATTAAGAAGTACGGAGACCACAACAACCCTCAAACCTTTGGAAATAGTGACAATGGAAGGTAGGATTCACAGCTCCTCGTGGGATCGACCCTCACTCTCGTTGTTATCTACGCTTTGCAGTGGGCATAAGGATAAGTCACTCTTGAGATTTATTCTGACCGTGAAATGACCCCCTGTTAAAGCACCAGTGTTAGCGATGCTCTTTTATAGTTGATCCATTTGGCTTCTAAATGACTGTTTGAACTGAGTGATCTCAATTTGTATCTTTTCCTTCCTCGCATCAGTTTCGGTGATGTAGGAATTCACCATCTTAGAGAATGATTACTTCTTAGGCTCATTAACCACTCCATTAGTCATAGAGAAACTCGGTGGAGACTGCTGGAAATTATTGGGATTTTCATAAGATAAATTAGGATGATTTCTCATCCCGGGATAATATTGAGGTCCACCACCTTGATTTCATCTGTTGAAATTCCTCTGGTTCATATAATTTTTCTCTTCAGTACAATTTTGCTCTCCCGTAGCTTGGACGAATTCTTTCTTCTCTCCAGCTCTAACTTTTCTCAGCAAATAGAGCTGGTTTTTTGAATATTCAACCTCAGCTTCTAGAGCTTTGGTCTTCTCACTGACCTCTGATACAACTACTTTTCTTACCATAGATCTCTCAGATGGCCACTAATAGTTATTAGAGACGACTTCCTTCAATATGTTCATTGCATCTCTTGAAGTTCTAGCCAGTAGAGATCCTCTGGCAGAAGCATCCACTATAATTTTTGTGGCCTTAGTGAAACCCTTATATAGATGACACACTTGATGTGCCTCAGTGAAACCATGTTGTGGACATCTCCTCATCATATCCTTGTATCTCTCTCATGCTTCATAAATTGACTCATATAGGAGCTGAGCAAATTGAGTGATCTCATGTAACACCCTAGATTTTTAGATAAGGTTTAGAGGATTGTTAATAGTAATTAATTAGTTAAGGAAGAAATTTAAATAAGGTTAATTGAGGTCGGATGTTAGTCACGACTTTCGGGGTCAGTTTTTGACGAAAATCATATTTTCGGAAAATGTGATCTTAATTCTTTTATGGTCATTTGTGGTTTCGTTGGAAAGGTTTTAACTCAAGAAGTATGCCGATATTTTTGGATTTTAATTCTGAAGTCATTTGAGTTCCCAGTGATGAAAAACGCATTTAAAAGGCAAATGAATAGTAACTTTTGCGTGCGTTCGTGTTTTGAGAAATTCACGAAATCCTCCTCGTTGATCCGAGTCTAGTTCTATCAAACCCCTCTTATGGGAAATGACTCAATGATTTCGTTGGCGTTCAATTCTGAGATCAATCGAATGCTCAGGAGCAAAATCTGTCAGTCTGAGTGAATAGTAAAAAGTAATTCCAAAAAGGGAATCTTTGCTCATTTTTCTTCTTCATGAATCAAGTTGGTTCACTAGTATTCGAGCCAACGAGTCCCCCGGTATTTTTAGATTTTGTGTCTAAGGTCATTTGGATCTCGACATCGAATAAAGCAGCTTTTAACCGAACCCGGGGTAACTTTTTCAGTGTTTCTGAACTGGAGTGTCTTCTCAAGGAAGCCAAACTCCCCTCTATAAATACAAAGCCACCCCTTTACCTTTCATTTGCTTATTTACCATCCTTTCACTTCATAGAGAGTGGGAAAGCTTTGAGAGAAAAGCCGAGGAAGTTCTGTCGAAGTAAAAAGTGTTCTTCGTGATTATTCCGCAAGACGACGAGCGGAGTGGCGTGGAAGGGATACGGTGAGGAAATGTGCTAGGGGTGTTGTTGGGTTGTAGCAGGCGAATCTGCCGCCGTTGCGACTCGATGAGATGCCAAGCTAACCACCTTCCTTCGACGCACCTAACCCCATCCATTCTTGTTCGTCGGTCTCAATTCCATTTCTTTTTCCATCTTTTAATTCCGTATTTACTTTTCGTTCTTTATGTTCTTCATGTTCTTCATTATTGCTCATTTACCTTCTGTCTAAAGTTCTATTTCGATTCTTATTGAACTTCCAAGTTAATAACGTTTATGTTACATTATTCACTTTATTCATGTCATTATAATTCTCGTCATTATTTCGTGTAATTAAGTCTCGTTATTCCGTTTAAATCCCGTTTAAGTTATATTTAAAGATTTCATCGTTATTCTAAATATTTAAGGAGGATTATCGTGTTTATGCCATTATAATGCCGATTTTTTTAAGTTAAAGCATGCCATTTCATGTTAATTTAAATTTTCGAAGCATGTATTTTAAAAATTTTATAAAGTGTTCTTCGTGTTCGTCGAAGGAATCGACGAACACTGAAGAAACCCAGAAGATTGCCCAGAAAAACTGGGTGGAGGAGAGATAAAGAAGGAGCCGCCACTGCGGGGGGTTGCACCGCCGTGCCACAACCCTCTTGGCCCAGCAGGCCCCCGCCGGCGCAGGGGTGCGCCGCGGCGGGGGGTGCCCGCCGGCGCAGGGTTGCGCCGCGGCGCCCTCCCTCCCCGTGTTGTTTCAATGCCGATTTTTCCGGCTATTTTTCGTACCCCCATTTCGAGCTTTTCGAGTTTTTAAGTCATGTTATTTCTGAGTTATTTCCAAGTTCAAATTTAGAAAAGTTCAAGTTATTTCCGATTTATTTCGAGTAAACATTTCAAGTTATTTTTTATCTAGAACTTGAGAAATCAAGATGTGATGTTCTTCAAATAAATCCTTCTCGAAACCTTATAAAGTCGTAAAGTTGTGCTATCCATGATTAATTCCTAGCTAAGGGTATTTAAGTTAGGTATTATTTAATTTTTTGTTGATAGTTAGAAATCTTCGAAGAAGGCCGGTAAGTCGATGATTCGACTTTTGTAGGAGGAAGTGAGCCTCATGGGAATTCAAGGAAGGATCATCAACTCGTTGCCTCATCTTCTACTCCGTGATCGAGGTGGGTAAATCTATACTCATCTAAAGTTTGAGCTAATAAGCTCTAGAAGCATATAGGGCAAATGAGATATCCTAGAAAGCATTTTTGCTATGCTTGATTGATCTCTGTACAAGGAAGGAAGGAAAGGAAGATATTATGTTATAATTGAGCTCTCAAGCATGTTTAAAATGTTTAGAAATGCTAGAAATGTTAAAGTATTGTTTATGCTTAGCATCAGATATTTAGAATTGTCTTTAGTTACAATTCATATTTATTTACGTTCATCTCCTTGTATTTGAATGTTTATGCTTTGTTAAAAACTCGTATAGTTAAGGATTAAAGATTGCCTTGTTAGGGTAGAGTTAAATCCCTTATAGGGCGAGATCATGCTATATTAAAGGATCAGCCGTTAGACGTTGCTCTAAGATTGGTTTTGCTAGTAAGATTAAGGAAGGAAGGAATTTAGCATTTTGCTTAAGCAGGATTTGAGCTCAGAACTTTTAAGGGAGTCACTGCTGGGTTAATTCCCTCGCAAACTCATTTGGATATTTGAGGTAACCCCTCTTCTATCCTATGGCATGCCTAGCGGTGCAGTTGACATCAGGTTTGAGCCAGGAAGGGCCCAAAAGAAAAGAAAAAGGTTTTACGGATATGGAGAGGGCTTCTGCGTTTTGCTCTCCATATAACGTCAGTTAATTGTTGGATATCTTGAAGTTTATTAAAGTGTTTTCATTAAAATCCACTGAGTACATTAGTGCTCATGCCTCTTCTTTTTCAAATGTTTTCAGGTTGAGATGCTGAGGATGTTGGTGGCTGTGGATGTGGGTTGGCTGCCAAGATTGTTTTGCTATTATCTAAGTTCTTTTGAAATCCCATTATGTGTTTCTGCTACTCTGATACACTCTTTCTAATTCCATTTAAGTTTTATTATGATTATCAAAACTCTATAAATATTCCCCAGACATGATTATATACATAAGATGCATATTAAGTTTTATTTCCGCTTCTAGAGTATATTTTCCTTTCGACTACGAAGAGGCTTATTCACGTTGATATCTATTATTCGCTTGACCTATGAATGAGTCTATGCTTGTTGGTATCTGATTAGTTTGACGTTTATTTTTGCTAAGGCATGTTTCCTTCTTAATCGAGTAATCTCGAGTATCGTCGTCTATTCTTCAAAATATATCTTCATTCAAAAACCATCTTCATTAATCTTCCGAATTTATTTATAAATCCCTTAATAACACCATGTCCCTATTCATTAATCCCTATCTCGGGACCGGGCTATTACAGATGGTATCAGAACAGGCTTGCAAGTGTTTATGTGCATACGAATTGCTTCGTGATAAGTTAAAGCAGCAACCCACAGCTCGCCATCATCCTCGTATTCTCAACCAAAAATCAAGGTATGATAGCATAGAAATTTTGGATATTGGATTCATGATTTTTGGAATACAGAAAAGGAAAAGATTTGAGCAAGCATACCTGTTTTATGGATAAAAGAAAAATCGTGAGAATGAATTCCAAGTAAAAGGTGTTCGGGTAAGATGATTTCCAAGATAGAAAGTTTGTGAAAAGATTTTTCGATCCCAAAAAGGCTTAAATTCATTTCTCAAAATTTTTGACTCAAAGAAAAGGTAAATATGTATGTTTAAAGACTTTAGACACCAAATTTTATAAAAACTGTTAACTGCTTTAAAAGGAGCTATGCATGCAAGTAATAATCTAGAAGTTAGTATGATTTTAGGAGGAGCTTAGGTCTCTCTTTTATAATCTAGACTGATTAAGTTATTCTCTTCTAGATGGTTAAGCGTCGTTCGACAGCTAGGAAAAGCGTACTTCTTTTCCATCCCGTGCAAGAAAGGGTCGAGAGGTTCAGAAGGGAAACCTGGAATGGCAACGAGCAGTTGCTATCCTATATGGTGAGGTACCTTGAAAGGTGGGCTTGGACGAATCTCTACGGAGGAGAGCCCGGAAGCGTATCCGACTTGGAAATGTTCATCCGCATGTGTGAGCACGCACCACCTGCCTGGAGGCCTACAATGTACCGTATCCTGCAAAGTAAGATCACCCGTGATCTCGAGACGTACATCGTGATTGGAAATCTGACGAAGTTCTCCTCAGCCTTGATGGCTCGTTGGGTGTCGGAGTATGGCCATGTGCACGCCTTAGCCGAACAGCAAGCAGCCGAGCAGAATCCCTCTCTCGTGATAGAACTAGAACTGCAAATGGCGACTCTCAATAGTCCCCCTGGATTATAAGCACCACGCCCTCACGATGAAGGAACCTCAGGAGCGGGACCCTCAAATGTGCGGATCGTGAATCACACCGAGTCCCTATTTTTCTGCACTTCTCAAATGAACCAGTGGACCTCTGCGTCCGCTTCTCAGGGTCTGGGACAGTGTATTCCCTATCAGTATCTCGAAGGGAGCATCCGCATGAGGACGTTCAAGTTCAGCGTCCCAGAGACAGCTGAAGTTAAAGATGAGGAAGAAGAAGAAGAGGACCCGGAGGAGGGTGAAAAGGAAGTGGGGTCACCATGCAAGGAGAAGGGGAAAGGCCCGTCTTATGATTAAGCATTAGTAGGAGGTGTAGGAGATGTTGCTGTTAGCACACCTAGTTGTCTGATCTATCTGTTATCTATCTGTTTATCTGATGTTTGTTTAATCCGCTTTAACCAAGATCCTAATATGTAATATACTCGTTAACTTTCTAGACTCCAATAGTGGCAGTGAATTTTCCAAAAAGACTGCCCTATTCCGTTTGTAACCTATAACTTCAGTTTATGTATCGATGCCAAAGTCCTCTTAATGAGGCAATTTTCCCCATCATGCTTGATTATTGTTTAAATTTGTGCGAATTCAATCGAGCGTCGCTAATATCTAGTTCTTTAGGATGTTGTCCTGAAGACATCAAGCCGAGAATGAGGATGAGAACGAACCCGAGCAAGTCCCAAACCCCGATCCAAGAGCTAAAAGTATGTTTCTCAAGCATAACCCTCCATCGTTTAATGGTTTAGGAGATCCAACGGATGCCGAAAAATGGGTTCCCTCCTTAGAACGAATTTTCAATTTCATAGCTTGTTCAGAAGAAGAGAAGTTAAGTTGCGCTCTTTTCATGCTGACGGACGATGCGGAGTACTGGTGGGAGTCCGTTCGAAGGACAATAACCCAGAGCAATGGGAGGACTATAGTTGGGAAGATTTTAAGCACGACTTATATCAAAAGTACATCCCAGATTGTTATCGAGAGGCAAAGGAGATGGAGTTCTAGAACCTAAAGCAAGGAAATAAGACAGTGTCAGAATACGACAGAGAGTTCAATCAATTGTCAAGGCATGCTCCACATCTAGTGGACACAGACGGGAAGAAAGCACGCAAGTTTAAGAAGGGACTCAGATCCGAGATTGGCATAGCCCTCGCAAGGTAAGAAGACATGTCTTATGCTCGAACCTTAGCCAAAGCCTTAAGCATAGAATGTTGGGGTTTTTTCGAATTAAACCACCGCAGGACCATTTGGTTGTTCATTAATCCGTGTTCATGCAAATCATAATTTTATGTAACATGCATGTTTATCACAGTCTAATCAAAAAGCATGCAAAGCAGATTCGAATCTAATAAAGCGGAAGACATAGAAACGAATCTACTTACAAATCGATAGACGGTCTGTGGACAAGATTAAAGATCTAATCTTTCTGTTGAATGAACTGTAGTTGGCGCCACCTAGCACTCAAAAATTTCGATCACCACTGTATTCCACTCCAAGATCTTCTGTTGTATTCCCGGACTGTATCTAGATTCAAAGTGGGCTGAAATCTACTAGATAGAATTGTGAAATCTGTGGATAACTTTGAGAGACTAAGAGGGGCTGATTTCCTATGAATTTCATCATTAAAAGTTCGTGCCCCCCTCCCCTTATATATAGGGAGGGGCGAAATTTCATGTTCCAGCCCTACTGGGCTTGAGCCTCTATCTCAAGTTCAATATCCAGTCCACTATCAATCAATTGGGCTACAACAGGGATCTAGAAGAATATTAAATTGGCCCACTAATTTATTTAATATCCAATATCTAATAAACCTAGGATATAATTAAATAAATTAAGTTTTACTTTTATTCCACTAAAGAAGTAAAACTGACCTACCAATTTAATACATATTTACGAATATGCTTTCTCCTTTAGTCCAGCCATTCCCCGTGTTTAAGATATAATGTTCATTAATTAATTATGTAAGCCTCTGACAGCTATAATTAATCAACATCTAAAACCTTGAGTAGTACCACACAAGCTTTATTCATGTACGGAATAAATTCCACCTGCAGGGTTTCAACATGAACTTGTGCTTCCTCAAGAGAACATCATCAACCTGGCGCACCAGGACACAGTGCTCATGCATACTGCTCGAGACATCATGTATACATTGTTATTACCCAAGATATCGAATTCGATCTATGAAAAGATCTCACCCATTGATAAATCAAAGTAATAAACAACACACACATATGCTCGCCGATATCACATGAGTTCAGAACCCGAACTCTGTGGATCTTTATTCTCTCAGTAACTGGGTCAGAGACAGAGAATAGTATCCTATCGTGATCCTCCTCAATACACTAACCAGTGTACTAGAATAATCAGTTAGCCAAGATAAACTAACTTATCAGATTATTCTACGGTATACCGATGGTGTGTTCAGGACCATCTAAGCCGTGAGCTCTTTAATACATTACAAGGTTCTAATGATATGATCTTTATCGTGTGACTCCCCACACCATATCATCTACAATGTAAGTATATGGAACATTGCATAGAACAATTATAGAACATAATCTAAATGCAAACAGTGACTGCAATAACTTTCATTTCATATCATCATATCATCAGAAAAGTATACAAAGACGAGTCTTCCAGTATACAAAACTAACATAGAAGCCATTCTCCCTCGAGAGAAAGTCCAACCCCTTCAGTCAGCTAATGATCCAAAGGGAAAGAGAAAGTGGGAAGGAGGAAGAAGAGATGTCAGAGGAAAGAAACCCCACTGGCAAAGCCGAGAATCAGGAGTGCCCCGCAGTCAGCCTGACAACACCCTTTGCCTTAGACCATGTCAAAAGTGTGGAAGGACGCATCTTGGAGCCTGCCGAGCAAATCAAACTGGGTGCTACAACTATGGTGAAGAGGGACACTTCAAGAGAGAGTGTCCTAAAGGAAACAACAGACGATCCCAAACACCACAACAACCCCGGTATCCACAGCCGCTTCAGCAATTTCCTGAAAATCAGCCAATGCTGCAGCAAGGAGGACCTCAGAGTTAAAGATCGGGAATGAATCCAAGACAGAACAAAGGACGAGATCAAAGGTCTAATCAAGGACAAAGGCCGCCTCAGCCATTTCGTACTTATGTTCTCAATCAGCAGCAAGCTGCTAAGGCCCCAGGTAATCTAGCAGGTATGATTATCCTCCTCAAGACGCCAGTTCTAGCTCTCTTCGATACTAGAGCATCGCATTCATTTATAGCTGAGTCTGTTTGTAAGAAACTGAAGATAAAACCCGAGAATGCTAAGAATGCTTTAGAGATAAGTATTCCCTCTGGGAAAAGAATGATGTCTAGGAAGGTCTGCACTAACCTAAAATTGAACATAGAAGGGGAAACCTTTAAATCAAATCTTTATGTGATAAAGATTCAGGACTTCGATATAATCCTAGGGATAGATTGTTTAGCCTCAGCTTATGCCTCTATAAGCTGCCCTGAAAGGGAAGTAGTGTTTCGACCACCCGGGAAACCCGAGGTGAAGATCTATGGATCAAGGCTGGGAACCAAAGTCCCAGTGATATCCACCCTGAAAGGCCACCAAGATGATGAGGAAGAATAGCTGCCAAGCATTTTTAGTTAACCTGATAAGGAAAGAGGAAGGAGAGCTTTCAATTGAAGACATTCCAGTCATAAGAGAATACGCCAATGTATTCCCAAAAGAGCTGCCAGGACTACCTCCAGACAGACAGGTGGAGTTCACCATCAAGTTGGAACCAGGAGCCGCCCCAGTTTCGAAAGCCCTCTACAAAATGGCGCCAAATGAGTTGCAAGAACTCAAGGTTCAACTGCAAGAGTTATTAGATCTAGGTTTTATCCAACCTAGTGTATCGCCTTGGGGAGCTCCAATCTTGTTCGTGAAAAAGAAGGATGGCATATTAAGAATGTGCATCGACTATAGAGAGCTTAATAAGCTGACCATCAAGAATCAATACCCTCTCCCAAGAATAAACGATCTCTTTGATCAACTTAACGGAGCAAGCGTCTTCTCTAAAATAGACTTAAGATCTGGGTATCATCAGTTGAAGATCCGAAATGAGGATATTCCTAAGACTGCTTTCAGGACTCGCTATGGACATTACGAGTTTGTAGTAATGCCATTTGGATTTACCAATGCCCCAGCAGTGTTCATGGATTTAATTAACCGTGTTTTTCACCTGTATCTAGATAAGTTTGTGCTAGTTTTTATAGATGATATCCTCATCTATTCCGAGGATGAAGAGGAGCATCAAGAGCACCTCAGAGTGGTGCTGGAGACATTAAGAAGAGAAAGGCTTTACGCTAAGTTTAGTAAATATGAGTTTTGGCTCAAGGAAGTTATGTTTTTAGGTCATATAGTTTCAGAAGAAGGAATCAAGGTGGATCCCGCCAAGATTGAAGCTGTAAGCAACTGGAAGTCTCCAAGGAATGTAAACGAGATAAGAAATTTCCTAGGACTCGTTGGATATTATCGACGATTCATCGAAGGATTCTCGACTATATCTAAGCCCATGACGCGATTGCTAAAGAAGGACTCCAAGTTCAAGTGGACGTCTGAGTGTGAGGAAAGTTTCCAAACTTTGAAGAAAATGCTAACCACGGCCCTAGTGTTGGCCATTCCGGAAGGAAATGAAGATTTCGTGGATTATGCAGATGCGTTAAAGAAAGGATTAGGATGCGTACTGATGCAGAGAGGAAAGGTGATTGCTTATGCTTCGAGACAGCTTAAGAATCACACGCAGAACTACCCTACGCATGACTTAGAGCTAGCAGTAGTCGTTAATGCGCTGAAGATCTGGAGGCACTATCTCAGATCACAAGAGCCTGAAGTATTTCTTCGAGCAAAAGGATCTTAACATGAGGCAGAGAAGATGGCTAGAACTTGTAAAGGATTATGACTGCATGATTCACTACCACCCAGGCAAGGTGAATGTGGTAGCAGATGCCCTAAGTAGGAAAGAGAATGCAGAGTTAGGACTCATTTCAGTCCAGGAAAATCTTCGTAAGGAGTTCGAGAAGTTAAGGATCGAGGTGCTAACACCACCCGAGACCATTCAAGCTCAAGTTGCCACGATAGTCGCTCAGCCCAACCTAAGGCAAAGGATAATTAAAACCCAGAGAGGAGACGAGTTTCTCGAAAAGAAAAGATTAGAAGCACGATCAGATAGCTCGCAAGATTTTACGGAAGCTGCCGATAACGCGCTCTTATTCAAAGGAAGGCTTTGTGTGCCAGGCAAGGAAGAACTAAATGAGGAAATCATGTGTGAAGCACATGACACGCCATACACAACACATCCCGGAAGCACCAAGATGTATCAAGACCTCAAGAAGAACTTCTAGTGGAATAATATAAAGAGAGAGATAGCCACCTTCATGGAAAGGTGTTTAAACTGTCAGCAAGTGAAAGCTTTGCATCAAAGCACGTGATTAGCAAAGACAAGATAGTCCTGAATGAGGACTTAGCATATGAAGAGAACCCCCAGGCCATTATGGATCAGAAGATCCAGAAGTTGAGAAACAAGGAGATCAGTCTCGTGAAAGTAATCTGGAACCATCATGGTTCGGAGGAGGCAACCTTAGAGCTTGAATCCGAGTTGCTCAAGAAGTACCCTGATATCGCTTATCAAGGTTAGTAAATTTCGTGATGAAATTTCTTTAAGGGGGGGTAGGATGTAACACCCCAGATTTTCAGATAAGGTTGAGAGGATTGTTAATAGAAATTCATTAGTTAAGGAAGAAATTTAAATAAGGTTAATTGAGGTCGGATGTCAGTTACGACTTTAGGGGTCAGTTTTTAGCGAAAATCATCTTTTCGGAAAATGTGATCTTAGTTCTTTTATGGCCATTCGTGATTTCGTTGGAAAGGTTTTAACTCAAGGAGTATGCCGATGTTTTTGGATTTTAATTCTGAATTCATTTGAGTTCCCGGTGATGAAAAACGCATTTAAAAGGCAAATGAATAGTAACTTTTGCGTGCGTTCGTGTTTTGAGAAATTTACAAAATCCTCCTCGTTGATCCGAGTCTAGTTTTGTCAGGCCCCTCTTATGGGAAATGACTTAAGGATTCCGTTGGCATTCATGTATTTCCATTCTGAGATCAATCAAATGCTCGGGAGCAAAATCTGTCAGTCTGAGTGAATAGTAAAAAGTAATTCCAAAAAGGGAATCTTTACTCGTCTTTCTTCTGATGACCCCGTCTTCTTCACGAATAAAGTTGGTTCACTAGTATTCGAGCCAACAAGTCCCCCGATATTTTTATATTTCATGTCTGAGGTCATTTGGATCTCGACATCGAATAAAGCAGCTTTTAACCGAACCCGGGGTAACTTTTGCAGTGTTTCCGCACTAGAGTGGCTTCTCAAGGAAGCCAAACTCCCCTCTATAAATACAAAGCCACCCTTTTACCTTTCATTTGCTCATTTACCATCCTTTCACTTCATAGAGAGTGGGAAAGCTTTGAGAGAAAAGCCGAGAAAGTTCTGTCAAAGTAAAAAGTGTTCTTTGTGAGTATTCCGCAAGACGACGAGCGGAGTGGCATGGAAGGGATGCAGTGAGAAAATGTGTTAGGGGCGCCATTGGGTCGTAGCAGGTGGCTCTGCCGCCATTGTGACTCGACGAGACACCAAGCTATCCACCTTCCTTCGACGCACCTAACCCCGTCTATTCTTGTTCGTCGGTCTCGATTCCATTTCGTTTTCCGTCTTTTAATTCCGCATTTACTTTTCATTCTTCATGTTCTTCGTGTTCTTCATTATTGCTCATTTACCTTCCGTATAAAGTTGTATTTCGATTCTTATTGAAGTTCCAAGTTAATAACGTTTACGTTACATTACTCGCTTTATTCATGTCGTTATAATTCTCATCATTATTTCATGTAATTAAGTCTCGTTATTCTGTTTAAATCCCGTTCAAGTTATATTTAAAGATTTCATCATTATTCTAAATATTTAAGGAGGATTATCACGTTTATGCTGTTATAATGCTGATTTATTTTAAGTTAAAGCATGCCGTTTCATGTTAATTTAAATTGTCGAAGCATGTAGTTTAAAAACTTTATAAAGTGTTATTCATGTTCTTCGTATTCGTCGAAGGAATCGACGAACACAGAAGAAACCCAGAAGATTGCCCAGAAACTGGGCGGAGGAGAGAGAAAGAAGGAGCCGCCGCCGCAGGGGGAGGGGTGCGCCGCCACGCCACACCCCCCTCGGCCCAGCAGACCCCCGCCGGCGCAGGGGTGTGCCGCGGCCGGGGGGGTGCCTACCTGCACAGGGGTATGCCGCGGCGACCTCCCTCCCCGTGTTGTTTTATGCTGATTTTTCCAGCTATTTTTCATACCCCCCATTTTGAGCTTTTCGACTTTTCGAGTCTTGTTATTTCTGAGTTATTTCCAAGTTCAAATTTAGAAAATTTCAAGTTATTTCCGATTTATTTCAAGTAAACATTTCAAGTTATTTTCTTTCTAGAACTTGAGAAATCAAGATGTGATGTTCTTCAAATAAATCCTTCTCGAAACCTTATAAAGTCGTAAAGTCGTGCTATCCATGATTAAGTCCTAGCTAAGGGTATTTAAGTTAGGTATTATTTAATTTCTTGTTGATAGTTAGAAATCTTCGAAGAAGGCCGCTAAGTCGATGATTCGACTTTTGTAGGAGGAAGTGAGCCTCGTGGGAATTCGAGGAAGGATCATCAACTCGTTGCCTCATCTTCTGCTCCGTGATCGAGGTGGGTAAATCTATATTCATCTAAACTTTGAGCTAATAAGCTCTAGAAGCATACAGGGCAAATGAGATATCCAAGATAGCATTTTTGCTCTGCCTGATTGATCTCTATACAAAGAAGGAAGGAAAGGAAGATATTATGTTATAATTGAGCTCTCAAGCATGTTTAGAATATTTAGAAATACTAGAAATGTTAAAGTATTGTTTATGCTTAGCATGAGATATTTATAATTATCTTTAGTTACAATTCGTATTTAATTACGTTCATCTCCTTGTATTTGAATGTTTATGCTTTGTTAAAAGCTCGTATAGTTAAGGATTAAGGATTGCCTTGTTAGGGTAGTGTTAAATCCCTTATAGGCCGAGATTATGCTATATTAAAGGATTAGCCCTTAGACATTGCTCTAAGATTAGTTTTTCTAGCAAGATTAAGGAAGGAAGGAATTTAGCATTTTGCTTAAGCAGGATTTGAGCTCAGAACTTTTAAGGGAGTCACTGCTGGGTTAATTCTCTCGTAAACTCGTTTGGATATTTGAGGTAATCCCTCTTCTGTCCTATGGCATGTTTAAGGGTGCAGTTGACATCAGGTTTGAGCCAGGAAGGGCCCAAAAGAAAAGAAAAAGGTTTTACGGATATGGAGAGGGCTTTTGCATTTTGCTCTCCATATACCGTCAGTTAATTATTAGATATCTTGAAGTTATTAAAGTGTTTTCATTAAAATCCACTGAGTACATTAGTGCTCATGCCCCGTCTTTTTCAAATGTTTTCAGATTGAGATGCTGAGGATGTTGGTGGCTGTGGATGTGGGTTGGCTGCCAAGATTGTTTTGCTATTATCTAAGTTCTTTTGAAATCCCATTATGTGTTTCTGCTACTCCGATACACTCTTTCTAATTCCGTTTAAGTTTTATTATGATTATCAAGACTCTATGAATATTCCCCAGACATGATTATATACATAAGATGCATATTAAGTTTTATTTCCGCTTCTCGAGTATATTTTCCTTTCGACTACGAAGAGGCTTATTCACGTTGATATCTGTTATTCGCTTGACCTATGAATGAGTCTATGCTTGTTGGTATCTGATTATTTAGACATTTATTTCAGCTAAAGCATGTTTCCTTCTTAATCGAGTAATCTCAAGTATCGTCGTTTATTCTTTAAAACATATCTTCATTCGAAAACCATCTTCGTTAATCTTCCGACTTTATTTGTAAATCCCTTAATAACACCCTGTCCCCATTCATTAATCCCTATCTCGGAACTGGGCTGTTACATTTCAGTCTGCAACTTGATCGGCTTTCCCAATAGAAAGAACTTATAGAGAAATTTCTATCTAAGATCCTCCCTGTTAGTGCCTTCTACACTAAAGTGTTCGGGATTATCTTTATCTGATTAGATATTATGGCAATTTCAAAAGAGCACAAAAGGTTTTAGTTATTCATGTTCGAATAACATGTTCTGAACATTTTGTGAACATTCAGCTGCCAATCTAATAGAAGATCATGACATGTACTCCATCATGTTCAGAGACATGATCATGTACATGGTTGTCCAGAAAGATTACAAGAGACGTGCCATGATTGATTCAAGGAGTTGAAGCTGCAGATTCAAGATGGACATTTCAGAATAGAAGTTGTCTTTGTTCATGATGAAGATCAAGAAGGAAAGAAGGAGTTCTATTCAAGGAACACATCTAAACTAGGAAAGTCCGATTTAATTAAGAAAATTATTTCCTTGTTGAATCCTAGTCAAATTAGGACTTCTGAATACCTTGTTTAGGCTATAACTGTTTCTTATAAATAGCTTGCGATTCAGACTAGTTTAGTGGACACGAATTTTTACGAATACACTAAAAGGCTGAGAGTTAAAAGACTTCACATTTGAAGTATGTAGTATTCAGATAGACTAGGTTTGATCGGTTAAATCATTGTGTTTCTAGTCTGTGTTTGAAACTCACTTTCATACACACTTAAAGGAGTCTCGAGAGAGATTTCCTGTGGGAACTAGAGGGATTCTAGGTTGTGAGGGGAGCTCACAATTCAGTTTAGTGAAAGAGGTTGAATCGGGTAGGAAAGGGGTCGAGTGACGGGAGTCTTTGTGTAATAACCTTTGTAACCATTCATTGGAGTAGTAAAATGTTTCTCACGGACTTGATAAGTTCCCCTGACGTAGATTAATTGATCGAATAGGGTTACCGACCTCGAGTTCTTTATTTGCTTAAGTTTTTACATTCTGACCTTACATGTTCACAACAATGTCCAAGTACATGATGATGAACATGACCGCATGGTTTATGTAACTTCAATTGGTATCAGAGCTGGTCACCTTTGGTGTTAGTGTGAAAAGAATCTTTGAAAGCTACATATCTGCGTGAAGGTTTTGGTTGTATTCCAACCATGAGTGCAATCAAAGAAGTAGGATCCATGGTCAGACCACCATTGCTAGAAGGCAACAACTATCCCTACTGGAAAGCAAGGATGAGGGCATTTTTGAGATCACTTGATGAACTCGCATGGAAGAGTGTCACTGAAGGATGGTAAAAGCCAACTGTTGCCAAAGAATGAAGGCATGTGGAGATTGAAGAAAGAGAGTGGACTGTACCACAGAAGAACTGGTACAATATCAACTCTAAAACTCTTAATGCAATATTCTTTGCAGTGGATCTTGAGACATTCAGTCTAATTTCAATCTGTGAGACTGCAAAAGCTGCATGGGATATTCTGGAGACTACCTTTGAAGGGACAAGTTCTATGAGGCTGACAAAACTTCAAAATCTGACTTCAAAATTTGAAAGTCTCAGAATGGAAGAATCTGAATCTATTGGAGAGTTTAATGCCAGACTGAGAAGCATATCAAATGAGAGTTTTGCCCTTAGAGAGCCTATCAGCAATGAAAAGCTTGTGAAGAAAGTTCTCAGATCTCTTCCAAAGAAGATTTCCTACAAAGTTGCTGCCATAGAAGAAGCCAAGGACATCAAGAGTATGAGACTTGATGGACTGATGGGATCATTGAGAACGTTTGAGATGAATCTGGAAGATGAAGACAGCAGCTAAAGGAAGAAAGGTATGGCTCTTAAAGCTGAAATTTCTGAGGATGTCCCTGAACATGTACAGAAACAAAAACCTGTACTTGATTCAGAGACAATGAATAATATGGTCCTTATCACCAAGAACTTTAGCCGAATGCTTAAGAGAGTAAACAAATAGTCTTCCAAAAGGTCAAACAACACAAGACAACAACCTGGAACTTCTCAGCAAGATAGAAACTCTAACAGTGAGCAGAAAGACTTTCAACCATCAAATTCAAAGAGAGGAATTCAGTGCAGAGAGTGTGATGGGTTTGGACATATTCAAGCTGAATATACCAACACTTTGAAGAAGAATAAAAAGAACTACAATGCCTCTCTTAGTGATAATAATTCTAAAGAAAGTAGTAGTGAATCAGAAGAAGAGACCTATACTTTTACAGCAAAAGTCTCTGAGTTCCAGGATCCTTTCAAACTTGCAGAAGATGAAGACTCAGACAATGAAGATTTCAGCCATGAGGAGTTTGTTCAAACCTATAGAGAGATGTATGAAAAATGGCTTAAAGTAGCTGAGATCAACAAGACTATGCAATCTTACAACAAAGATCTGCTCAAAGAAAATGGGGAATTAATCAGATCTGATTCAGAATAGAAGGTCATTATTCAACAGCAAAAGAAGGAGATTGAAGAGCTATCTGCAGAACTAAAGTCCATCAAAAGGAATGTCAACATGCTGAACAATGGATCTGAGAATCTTGATAAGATTCTTACTACCCAGGACATTCTGGGAAAAGTCATCCAGGTCTTGGATACAACGGTGGACACTCCAAGACAGTGTTTATCAAAGCAAGTACAAGCCAGCCAGTGCATGTACAAAATAATGGTCAGAACATCCCGAAGAACATTATCAAGAAGATGACTGCAAATAATGGCAATAGAAAAGGAATCATCTGCCATTATTGTGAATCAAAAGGCCACATTCGTCCCCATTGTCAAAAATATCTCTTTGATTTGAGGAGAATGAGAAGAAGATTTGTGACCCAGCATTTCAGCAACCCCCAGAAAAAATCAGCTACTGAGAAAAGGAAGAAGTCTGCATAAAAGAAGCAATGGGTTGTCAAGCAGACCAGTCTTATTGCCCATACTTCACTACGAGTTGAAGACAAAAGCAGCTGGTACTTTGACAGTGGTTGTTCAAGACACATGACTGGAGATTGCTTAGTTGTGCAGAATCTGAAAGCTTGCTCATCAGATTTTGTTACCTTTGGAGATGGAAAAAGGGGTAAAGTAATGGGAAAAGGAGAGTTGATTGTTAAAGGAATGCCCAAGCTAAAAAAGGTTATGCTAGTTGATTGTTAAAGAAGTGCAAGACAGAACTTCCAAGAGAATTCATCTCATTCATATAGATCTAATGGGGCCTATGGCTGTGGAAAGCTACGGAGGAAAGAAGTATGTCCTTGTCTGCATTGATGATTACCCAAGGTTTACTTGGGTTGACTTTCTTAGAGACAAGAGTGAAGCTTTCACAACGTTCAAGAGATTAGCCTGCAAGATCACAGTTGAGAAGAATGATCATATTATACGAATCAGAAGTGATCATGGCAAAGAATTTGAGAACCAGTACTTTGATACATTCTGTAGTGAGAATGATATCAGTCATGAGTACTCAGCCCCCAAAACTCATCAGCAGAATGGAGTTATGGAAAGGAAGAACAGAACTCTTCAGGAGATGACAAGAACCATGATTGCTACTAAATGAGTTGCTACTATGTTCTAGGCAGAAGCCATCAATACTACATTCCACATCAGCAATAGAGTTCATCTCAGACCAGGTATTTTCACTACTCTATATGAGATTTGGAATAAGAAGAAACCAACAGTGAAGTACTTTCATGTGTTTGGAACCACATGTTATATACTCAATGACAGAGAGTATCTCAGCAAGATGAACCATAGAGGTAGATAAGGGATGTTTGTTGGATACTCCAAGAATAGTAAATCATTCAGGATTTACAACAAAGAGACAAAGGCTGTGATTGAGATAGTCAATGTTAGATTTGATGATCAGGACAATATTCTCAATACCCTTGAAGATGATGTTCACACAGATGTCTTTAAACATCTTAAAGTTCATGATAATATAGACAAAGAAACTGAAGAACAGACAGAAAGGTACAGAAAGCCTTCGAAGCAGATCATCAAGAATCATCCTACTTCAGAAGTACTTGGAGATATTCATAAAGGAAGGATGACCAGAAGCAGACTAAGAAAAAGGATGCATGATGAGATATCCTATGTCTATTTCACCTCCAAAATTGAAGTAAAAACCATCCAAGAAGCTCTCAAAGATTGATTACTGAATTGAGGCCATGCAGGAAGAACTTCTACAGTTCAATAAGAATGATGTTTGGGATTTAGTTCAGAAACCTGAAGGAGTTAACATTGTTGGAACCAAGTGGGTATTTAAAAATAAGACTGATGAAGCTAGAAATATCATAAGAAATAAGGCCAGACTAGTTGCTCAAGGTTATTCACAAATTGAAGGCATTGATTTTGATGAAACCTTTGCTCCAGTTACAAGGATTGAATTAGTCAGACTTCTTCTAGCCATGGCATACATCATGAAGTTCAAACTGCACCAAATGGATGTCAAGAGTGCTTTTCTGAATGGATTCTTGAAGAAGGATGTGTTTGTTGCACAATCTTTAGGATTTGAAGATCCACATCATCCAGAGTTTGTGTTCAAACTAAAAAAGGCATTATATGGCTTGAAGCAAGGTCCTCGGGCATGGTATGAAAGACTGGCTACATACCTAGTAAGCAAATGATACAACAGAGGAGGAGAAGACAGAACCCTGTTCATCAGAAAGGAAAAATCACAAGTAATTGTGGTGCAAGTATATCTGGATGATATAGTGTTTGGATCAGTGTCTGATAAGATGGTCAAGGACTTCATCAGAGACATGGAAACTAAATTTGAGATGAGCCTTATTGGAGATCTAAAATACTTCATAGGACTTCAGATAAAGCAGTCAGAAGAAGGGATATTCATCTCTCAATCCAAGTATGCCAGAAACTTGGTGAAGAAGTTTGAGCTTGAAAATTCCAAGCACAAACGAACTCCTATCAGCACTACAGTCAAGATTGGAAAAGATGATGCAGGAACTGAAGTTGATCAAACTCTCTACAGAAGCATGATTGGAAGTCTCCTATATCTCACTGCAAGCAGACCAGATATAGTATACAGTATGGGAGTATGTGCCAGATATCAGTCTTATCCCAAGGAGAGTCACATGAAGGCTGTTAAGAACATTATCAAGTACATCAATGGAACTGCCAATTATGGTTTGTGGTATACTTCAAATATAAATGCAAGTATAACTGCATACTGTGATGCTGATTGGGCTGGATCTCTAGATGACAGAAAAAGCACTTCAGGTGCTTGTTTCTTTTTAGGAAACAATGTTGTTTCCTGGTTCAGTAAGAAGCAGAACTGCATATCTCTATCAACAGCAGAAGCAGAATACATTGCAGCAGAGAGCAACTCTACTTAGATCATCTGGATGATGCAGATGATGAAAGACTATGAAGTTAGTCATGATACTCCTATTCTGTACTGTGATAATATAAGTGCTATCAACATCTCAAAGAATCCAGTGCAGCATTCGAGGACCAAACATATAGACATCAGACATCACTTCATCAGAGAGCTGGTTGAAGAAGAAGTGTTAAAGATTGAACACATGAAGACAGAAGATCAACTAGCTGATTTGTTCACCAAGGGATTGGATGCAGCTCGAATTGAGAAACTCAGAGCATCCCTTGGGGTGTGCTTGGTTTAGTAAAACCAAGAAGAGGGGTATGAGTGTGTCTATTTCACACTCAGCAGGAAAGAACCATTTCTGCACAAAGGGTCTGAACATTGCCATAAAATGTTCTTCAGGATGTACATGATCAATATTCAAAATTCAGTGTACATCTTTGTCAACGGCTAGTTCTGACGAGCTATCATCATCTCTGATTTTTTGGGATTTCCCTCTGGTTTCTTAGTCTAACAGAAACCTGAGACTATTCTATGAATGGAATACTCTCTTATAAATATATTTAGCCGTTTAGAGAGAACGTTCACTTTTCAAATTTCTAAAATCAAAAACCCTTATCTCTTGATAAATCCTCTGAGTTTTCTCCATTATTTGCCATTGTTTTTCTTATTGATCATTCCCATCAATCACCCAAATATTATCAATGGCTCCGAAATGAAAACTTGTCTGTCCCAAAAAAGTCGTGAAACCCAGAATGAGGTATGGAAAGGTTACATATTCCAAACCTCAAGATCAATTCTATGAAGACGATGAGTTTAACAGGCAGGTTTGAGGTAAATCAACATACAAGAAACCTATTTAGAGGGCACTTCGTGATGAGTCTTCAAGCAAAGATACAGAAGAATTGATTGAAACATTCCATGAAGATAAAGAGGAAGAAGATATGAAAACAGAAGAGCGAGAAATTTCTTCTTCTGCGAAGAAAATAAAGACCCAAAAACTTTTAATCCAAGATCTTTTGAAGGAAGCCGCAAAGTCATACGATGTAAACAGAAAGAAGGTAAGAACAAAGGGAACTGTAGTCAAGAAAACTAAGAAGACTACAACCCCTACATCAAAGAAGATCGTCATGGCACCTGCTGCCTAAGCCCTTCAGAAAGAAAAGGGATCTACTGTTGATGATCAGGTTAAGCCTTCAGATGTGCCTGAACATGTTGAGGAACATGTTATAGAGAAGAACACTGCAGAAACATCTACTCTAGCAAGTGTTGCACTGAAATCGTCTATTCAACTTTCTACTGCAGAAAGTGATGATGAAGACAGAGAAGATGATATTCCATTAAGCCTGAAGATGAAAACCATAGCTGCTGCTCTTGCGAAAGAAAAAAAAGGTCATTCACAAACCTTTAGTTGCTGATCCAATAGAGAAAGATGTTGTTCAGAGTTCATCCTCTGAATCTGCTGAGAAGACTTCTGTTCCATAATAGGAGAAGTTGCTTGTATCTGCCCAATATGATCCATTTTCCAGATCACCTGTCAAGAAGAAAACCCCCAGAAAGAAAGCCTCTACTGCTGTGGTGAAGTTAGTGCCCAGAACTCCTATGACTTGAAGCTGAGATTCTACCACTCCACCATCTACTGCTGTGTCTATAAAGAAAAGGAAAGCTGCTGAAACGACTAGTCCTTCCAAGAAAGCCGAGAAAGCTGTCCAGTTGGAAGATGTACCTGAAGATGTTCACTCACAGTCAAGTAAACATGAGTCTGAAGATCACAAATAGATTGTTCGTGTTCTAGGTACCTCAAGACAAACTATCTTTCGTTCGTCAAAGCATGCTGAATTGTGGGAGAGAGTGAAGCAGAGGTCAATGATCTCTGAGAAGAAGGTTGACAAGGATACACTATTAGCAACTGGTATGTATACCTTGTTGGAGGAAGCTGGTCTTTTAGGAACCGTGAAGAAGGTGTAAGAGATTGTGCCTAAGGTTGTGTCTGAGTTCTACTGTAATATAACCAAAGAGATTGATGATTCAGAGTTTGAAGATTTCCATAAAGTTTTTTTTAGAGGAGAGATGTTTCAGTTTTCTCTAGATCTCATTAATGAATTTCTAGGATGTGATTTGAGGGGGAGTATAAGGAGATCGATGACTGGGGATGGTTGCTAAGGAACTAACCCAAGGCATCTACAATAAATGGCCTTCACATCTGCAGAATATTCCAACTTCTAAGCTAACTCATAAGTATGGTGCTCTGTTCAGAATTCTGATCCACAACTGGTTACCCACGAAGCACAGAGCAGTAGTGACTCAAGCTCAAGGGAAGTTTCTGTATCACCTCAAAATTAGAAAGAAGTTCAATTATGGTGAGTTTGTGTTCGGAAAGATCATCAGCAGTGCTGAATCTACAGTGGTCAAGGGACCTCTCTGCTATCCTTCACTGATCTACAGCCTAATCAAGCAACAAAAGAAGAATGTTTCTTCAAAGAAAGATAAAGTTTTTCCCCTCAACAAGCCCCTTATGATCAAGGTTGCTCCTGATATAGGAGATCCTCACCTTCACCTCCAGTTCAAGCAGTACCTGTCATCCAAGAAAGGAATGCATGATACTGTTGAAGAATCCTCTCCAAAGGGTGCCATGTTGAAGTTTCTAGAGAGAAGCTTGGAGTTTCATGCTCATCTGATTTCTGAGCATACTTCTGAGAAGATGAAGATTCAAGCAATGATTGCTGATATTTCATCGGGTGAAGATTTTACCTCCCCAGCAGCAAATGTTCTTGAGAATGTATATAACTTGCACAAGCTTGCAAGTACTGTCGAAGCTGCTGCTCAGAAGAAGTCTACTTCAGTATCAAAACAAGGAAAAACACAAACTACAGTACAAAAGAAGGAAGCTGAAGCTATTCAAGAAGAGACTGCAAAAGAGGTTTATAAAGAAGAGCAGGAGGCTGCTGAAGAAGAAGTTGTTGAGGAAGAGGAAGCTGAGACCAAAGAAGAGGCTAATGAAGAGACACAGGCTGAAGAAGAAGAAGAAGAAGAAGAAGAAGAAGAAGAAGAAGAAGAAGAAGAAGAAGAAGAAGAAGAAGAAGAAGAAGAAGGAGGAGGAGGAGGAGGAGGAGGAGGATCTGAACAAGATGATGTTGATCAAGACCCTGACAAATCCAAGTAGTTGTTGGTTATTACTCCTTTGCTTTTCTCGGTGGCAAATAGGGGGAGTAATACATTATAAGTTTTTTTAGGTTTGTTTTCTGTTCTACTTATCTTGCATCATGTTTTGCAATGTAGTTTGTTTTTGCTTTAGTAGCTTGTAATAGCTATTTTGTTATGGAACAGATTGTGTTTCTTCCTTATATGATTCATATCTGCTAAAAAATTGAAACTGCTACCAAAAGATAAAAATATAAAAGAAAAAAATCAATATAGCAGAGCAGGTATAAGCTGATAAGAAAGTGAAACACGGCTGAATCATATAATGTTATTCACAACATCCAAGTATGTTTTTAAGTACATAATCCTACAATTCAAGGGTTGTGTTCTTTTGAAACATGGAGCTGATTTGCAACCAGATAAAGACACAGAGGGAGATTGTTAGTGCCATCTGTACTAAAGTGTTAGGGATTGTCATTATCTGATTATATATTATGGAAATTTCAAAAGAACATAAAAGGTTTTGGTTATTCATGTTCGAATAACATGTTCTGGACATTCTATGAACATTCCACTGCCAATCTGATTGAAGATCAAGACATGTACTTCATCATGTTCAGAGACATGATCATGTATATGGTTGTCCAGAAAGATTACAAGAGACGTGACATGATAGATTCAAGATGGATGTTTCAGAATAGAAACTGCCTTGTTCGTGATGAAGATCAAGAAGGAAAGAAAGAGTTCTATTTAAGGAAGATATCTAAACTAGGAAAGTCCGATTTAATTAAGAAAATTGTTTCCTTGTTGAATCCTAGTCAAATTAGGACTTCTGAATACCTTATTTAGGCTATAACTGTTTCTTATAAATAGCCTGTGATTTAGACTAGTTTAGTGGACACGAATTTTTACGAATACACTAAAGGGATGAGAGTTAAAAGACTTCACATTTGAAGCATATAGTATTCGAGTAGACTAGGTTTGATCGGTTAGATCATTATGTTTCTAGTATGTGTTTGAAACTCACTTTCATACACACTTAAAGGAGTCTCGGGAGAGATTTCCTGTGGGAACTAGAGGGATTCTAGGTTGTGAGGGGAGCTCACAATTCAGTTTAGTGAAAGAGGTTAATTGGGTAGGAAAGGGGTCGAGTGATGGGAGTCTTCATGTAATAACCTTCGTAACCATTTAATGGAGTAGTAAACTGTTTCTCACAGACTTGATAAGTCCCCCTGACGTAGATCAATTGATCGAACAGAGTTACCAACCTCGTGTTCTTTATTTGCTTAAGTTTTTACATTCTGACCTTACATGTTCACAACAATGTCCAAGTACATGATCATGAACATGACCGCACAGTTTATGTAACTTCACTCCCAACTTGGTATTGTGCTATGGCCAATCGACATGTACCAACTCTTCACTTTATCCTTTAGAGAAAAGGAAAAAAGATGTAGCTTGATAGCATCATGCGGCACTTCAGTGATCTTGATCGTCCCACAGAGCTCTGAAAATTGCAACAAATGAGCATTGGCATCTTAACTTTGATTGTCGTCAAACTGATTATGTTGCACCATGTGAATCAATCATGTCTTCAGCTCAAAATTGACGGCATTTATTCCAGATCCTCCGACCACTTGAACAGGTCCAACAGGCTATTAAAATTTATCTCTGACAGTGACATCGGGGTTGACTGTCAGCTATATCTCGTGCTTAAGCAACATTTTTCTCATCTCCTCTAACTATCTATAGAGTTCTTGCATCGTCACTCCTTGATGATGCAACTGATTCTCTTGCGGTTAATTAGCCATCCTGCTATCCAACTCATCCTCAGTAGTCTTAAAGTAGTCTCAGTTTTGGATTGAAATAAAATTTAGGAGGTCCTTTCAATCTCGTGATCATGCACTACCTGACAAAAACCAAAGAAAAGTAAAGTACTAAAAATAAAAGAAACTAAAAAAATGTCTAGCCTACTAACGCAGTACTAGAATAAGAACATAAAAATAAAACAGTCCCCAGCAACGGTGCCAAAAACTTAAAACGCTATTCATTAACAAATAAGTGAACCGCAAGTACACGGCATTATTGTAATACGTAAGTGAGCAAGAGTATTATATCCCACAGAGACCGCCATTCATATGTTCTCAAACACAAGCACCTTAATAATATCTAGACACTGGAATTGTAGGTAAAATGGAAATAAAAATAAATAACACAAATAAATGCAGAATATAAAATAATTGAATAGAGCAATAAAGAAAAATCTAGGCTTTAGGGAAACTGGATTATTACTTGATTTATTAATACTCATTAATTCTTGCAACCCGACTTTTATCTTTAATCTATCAAAAATGGGGAATCACTAGTTTGTTGTCGGGCTGCTTTAAGAGGCATAAACCATAACATAGACATAATAAGTATGCACTTCACTATGATCAATTCTTCACACATGTCATCACTCCTAATCTAGCACACGAAGATTTATTCAACCATATGCAATACTTGTTCACTTAATCAGTCCTTCCAAGCACACATAACCTAATTTCTATTTTTCTATCACTAATTCTTCTCTGGTCAGTACTTCAAATTAATGGCTAGCATACATAAATGGTGATCAAGCATTCATAAAAGATATAAATAAACTCATAAAAATCAAGCCCCGAGAGATAGCAGGAAGAAATCAATCAAATCATATTATAAAATCCATAGCTAGACATAATTAAATAAACAATAAAAACTAGAGTATAAGTGTTCATGATAAAATAAATAATAGAACCGAATAACACGGGGAAATCCAGTTACCTTGTCTCTTCTGCAGCAGCACTCCATCTCTAGCAACCTTGTCACCTCCTCTCGAGTAGATGACAAGCCTTCGTCTCTCTCTTCTCTTCTCTCTTAGTGTATTCAAAGTGATATTCTCAACATATGGGGCATGTATCATAGTGGAAGCTTTTATATCTAAGTTTAAAATCCTGAATTAGAGATAAAAAAATCACATTCTCGTGGACCTGCACACATGGGTTGACCGACATGACTAGGTCGACCCAGAGGCCTGTTTTCACATTGGGCCGACCCAGGTGAGTTTGGTCAGGTCAAACTAGGCCTTCACAAATTGCTTTGGGCCAGATCAACCGACACTTT
The DNA here is from genome assembly GCA_026008535.1 of Perilla frutescens. NCBI lineage: Eukaryota > Viridiplantae > Streptophyta > Magnoliopsida > Lamiales > Lamiaceae > Perilla > Perilla frutescens. The sequence goes on from BRKX01000003.1 coordinate 56,075,070, forward strand.
CTGGGTCGACCCAAGCCATTTTCGCACTAGGCTTCAGATTTATTCGGGTTTTGATCATTTAATCCAATCTATTAGACTTTAATTAAGTATTTAATCAGGCCCAAGAGCCTAATTCAATTCTTCTTCAACTCCTCAAGTCCGTATTTAACTATTTTGCTTCAAATATGCAACAAAATCACAATTATTACTACAAACCTAGCAAACATATCAAAAACTCAAAATGATAATGATATAAGCACAAAAGCTACATAAAATACACAACTTCATATAATGAACATCATCAATTAATATCTAAAATTTGTGTAAAATACACAACTCTCAGTATATTATATAATCATTGAGTAAAATAATAAAAAAAATATATTTTCGAATCAAATGAACTAAGTAATTATTAGACACTATTAATTGTTTGATGTTGGTATTGATGAATAATGACGATTTAACTTAGTTTAACAATGTTTGTTTAATATAATAGGTTTAATCATATTTATTTGTGTTTGTTTCATTATGAAGTCTCATGAATTCTTAATTGTAAAAATAGAATTTTATTTACCTCATAAATAAATAGTGTTTTGTTAGACTACTTCAAAATTCAAATATACTATTTTATATTAATATTACAACTAAATAAATTCTTAATGTATATCTTAATGTTGGATAATCAGTTGTTGATTATGTTAGAAGTTGTTGCCTGAAAAGTTGTGAATTTCGAATGTAAATAGCAAAGTTGTATGTAATGTCAAAGCTAGTGTTTTCACTATGCCTTCAACATGCAGTGGAAGAATAAAAAATAGTTTGCACAAAATGTGTTTTAAATCACACTCATTACGGTGTGTGATTGCCTCGAGGTGAAATTCACTAACATAAGTGCAATACAAAAACAATACAAGTGTTGTCTTGATTCACTCTCTTAACAATATTGTATACAATATATAAGAGATCTATCCTACCTTCACTCACTTGAACAATCTCTCGAACAAACACTATCTAAACATATAGATGGAAACAACACGTCAATCTAAATCCTAAGAATATTGGAGATAAGATCAGTGGTTGAGATAGTGCACATCCCAGAAAACTGCAACTCCATCATCAAAAGAAAGCTCCCGGCCAAGATGAAGGATCCAGGAAGTTTTACACTTCCTATCAATATTGGAGACAAGATCAGTGGTCAAGCATTGTGTGACTTGGGGACGAGCATCAATTTGATGCCGCTTTTATTTTTCAAGAAGCTGAACAGTGGGCAACTCAAGCCCGCAACCATGTGTCTGCAAATGGCTGATTGATATGTGGTGTATCCCTAGAGAGTTCTGGAGGATGTGTTGATTAAGGTAAAGGATTTCATATTCCCAGTGGATTTTGTTGTGCTTGACATGGAGGAAGATAAGAGCGTCTCTCTCATTTTGGGATGACCCTTTTTGCGTACTGGATGAACTAATATTGATCTTAACATGGAGATACTTACTCTCTGATGTGAGAATGAACATATCCGATTTCTATTCAACGTAGAAGATCACAAGACAACAGTAGAGTGTAACATCATCAACGCTCAAGAATATGGATGCATCCCTGATGATGGAGGAACTAAGATGGATAATCTGAAAGGAACATGGGGATAACAATTCCTCCATTTTGGGAACTTAAGCTTTAAGGTCGTTTGGTTGTCGACGTTAAATGTAGCGCTTGTTGGGAGGTAACCCAATGTGTTTTCATTTATTTCGTTATTCTTTTGTTTAGTTTTTTTTTTTATTTTGTTTTTCACTTCTTTTTCTGAGTTCTGCAGGTAAAGAACACTTGGATGCTGCATCATGTGGGATATCAAATCATTCAACTTGTCTTTTGATAAGTTTGGGAGATGATATTGAACTCGAATAGATATCCACTTGATCATTGTGAGTGGTCGATGACACCTTCATGCACTCTCACAAACTTATTCTATCCTTTGGATTTGAATAAGTTTAGGGGGAATGTATGTTATTTCTGGTGTCTAGACCTTAATTTATTTTACATGCTTTACTGGTTTAGTTTCATTTCCATTTTCCTGGAGTTTTTGCAAAATTTTAAAATTTTGGTCTTATTTTTGCTTGGGATTTGGATGATATATGCTTTATGATTTATGACTTAGTGTTTATGACTGAAAGTATTTGATTGTGAATGATTTGAGCATGTATAGCATGAGTTGAATGAGCATGTAATTTTAGAGTTCTTTGATCTTTATTTTGTTCAATGATGAGCTGTGAGATATTGAGCCTATAAGACTTGCGTCTTAATTTTTGTTCTTGTGTGTTGGTTATCTATACACTTGTTTCTCTAGAACTTGCATACCGTCTTGCTTGAGATTGAGTTTTTGTGCTTGAAAGTAATAGATAATAATAGGCCATCTTTTCTTTAGCCATTTATCTCATACATTGTCCTAAGTTCATTTTATCACATTGTGAGCCCTTTTGTACCTACTTGTCTTTTCTTTAAAAGCCTATTTAGGGTTAAATATATTAACTTTTATGGAGAGATAGGAGAAATGGTAGAGAATGATGAAGTTGGGATAGAGGAGAGATTTGAGAATAAAATTTATGGTGATAAATTGGTGGTTTTTATTGGTACACTAATAAAAGTGTATTTGAGCTTTGAAAAGAAAAATTATGAAAAGAGTACAAAAGAAAAAACTATGAAAAGGGCTGATGAAAATAAATAAGAAAAGAGACCAAAGGTCCATGAATTGAAAGAAAAAATGACATGAAGACTCGAAGAGAATAAAGTTGAATGGATGATTTAAGATTGTGTAGGAGGAAGTTGGAAAAATTCCAACTATTGCATAAAGTGAAAAATAGTTGGTAGTAGAAAGTAAAAGTGGTGGATTATTTTGCAATTATTGAGTCACTTTAGCCAAAAATTTCTAACCTTAACCCATTCTTACATTACAACCTTAACAAAAGTCCTATTTGATCTTAATTTTGAGCACATTTGTTTGCCAGTAGAGAGTTGAGATTGTATGCAAGCCAATGGTAGATCAAGTGTATGGTTCAACGTTTCGATGAGTACTTACCCTTATTTTATCACATTTTGAGTGTTTGAGCGAAACACACACAAGTGAGGATCATTGACTTGATATTTGCTCATTGAAACATATTGCATGTGTTCATGATTTGAGTGTTGTGCTTGTTCTTGTCATTTCTCAGTTAGATTTTCGAGGTTGTAGATTCTAGATTGTAGATTATAGTTGTTTGTATTGTTTGAAATCCATGTATGGTCTTTGTTCTTTGTTTGGGGACAAACAAACTCTTAAGTTTGGGGGAGTTGATAAATTGAGATTTTACACTAGTTTTCGTGTTATTTAATTGTGTATTTTAATTGTTTTACTCGTGCTTTTATCCTAATTTAATTGAATTTACCCTTTTTTGGGCATTGGCATGTGTTGTAATATTTATAGGCTTTGTCCCATATTTTTGCTGTATTTTTGGACAAGAGATAGTTGATGATGTCCCGGGATCATGTGTTGAAGAAATCGAGTCAAGAACGGGATGAAAACATTAATGAATAGGACTCGCGAGCATCACCCATGAGTCCAATAGCAGCTCAAGTCACGGATCGAGAAAGGGGCTCTCGTAGTGAGTTCGCGATAAAGAAGAGGGTTCGAAGAAGAAAACCCGTGAGCATGGTTGTGGGTATAAGTAGGGCTCGCGGATATTATACCATATCAGATACACGTGGACCCGTGACCCTAGTCGAGAGTGACTAGGTCACGAGCGAGGTCGTGGGCCTTCTGGGCTTGTTCAATTTTGAGCTATTTTTGGAATTTTTCTTACTAAGTATTGTAGAGGCCTTATTTCTACATAGGCCCAAAGACCAGGCCCACAACCATTTTAATGTCTAAGGAACTGAAGAAGTCGATACCTCGAGGTCAACACCTCAAGGTCGACGCCTCAATAACCAAGGTTCAGAGGTCTAGAGAAAGAGACCAAGATCGAGCAGACTCCTGAAAGAGACCGAATCAACATATCTATTGAAGATAAGGGAGACCCCGTCAAAACCCTAAAAAGGATACAGGGGATCTTCCAAAAATCAGAGATCGGTTAAACTCTATCTTATGTATATATACGAACATTCCACAAAGAGGGGAAAAAAGATACACCATCACTTGTGCAACACTTACATTCGCTTAATATTTCCACATGATCAAAGCCCTTCATACATACAATCCGACACTCGGATAATTCATAATATTAGATAACTATCAAAATTCTGATTCTCAATCACTGTTTATTACTTTCATTCGATTTTGTGTTGTTACTTTTTATAGTTTCAATTTTGACTCGAGAGTCGGAGTCCGTTCGATTTTCAGCCCCCCGACGGTCCTTCGGCTTCACGTGTGTTTTTGTCTTGTAGATCACCGGAGCCCGAACTCGAAGAACGAACAATCAATTGTAGATTTTTTGAACTCTATAGTTGGACGCCCACCGTGGGGCTCTGATGGATCACTTTAAGATGACGAACAATAGCCAAAAGGATGCAACGACCATCCCTCAGGAAGCCCGAAAAGACGGGGTAACTGCGACCCCTTCACCGGAAGGCAATGGTGATATTGCACGATTCCTGCATTCGATCCAATGCCAATTAGATACCACCACAGTTGAACTCACGGTGATCCACATAGAAAACTCAGCCTTAAAGGCTAGAGTAGAAGTTATTTCGCAACTGAACCTCTTTCCGAATGGATCTCTTCGAACTCAACCGTCTCCGCTCTCACGTACCCGAACGTCAAACGAACTCTGAGAGCAGGTACTTCTGAACTCGACTCATGAATTAACTAACCATTTTGCCGCAGGTACAAGTAAGAAACTTGCACTCAAGGGCAAGGGAAAAGATGATTTCTCCATAGGACCCCCACCTGGATTCGAAGATTACGAGCCCGGTCCAGAATCCGAGGTCGAAAAGAAGATCTAACGATTGGAGGACATATTGACTCGAATCCTAAGGGTCCCCACTCCTATCCGAAAAACTGTGCCAACGAGCTTTACAGATTCCCCATTCATCGACGAGATTAGCCTCGTGGAAATACCTCCGAAGTTCACCTTTCCGAGTATGAAGCTGTTCGATGGTGCATCCGATCCTGATGACCACATTGCCTAATATAAACAAAGGATGTTCACTACCACGATCCCTTGACACGCCAAAGAATCCAACATGTGCAAAGGCTTCAAATCCAGCCTCATTGGCCCAGCACTCCAATGGTTCATCAACCTTCTCAATTCAACGATCTCGTCATTCTCCCAGCTTAACGATCTCTTCATCGAACAGTTCGCCAGTAGCTGCAAGATTGAAAAACGTGTAGACGACCTCTACACAGTCATACAGAGGTCAGAAGAACCCCTACAAAGCTTTGTGGGAAGATTCAACGAAGAAAAAGTATCGATCCCCAACTGCAATATCGATATCGCAATTTCAGCCTTTAGGAAGGGCCTTAAAAGAGACTCCGACATCTACAAGAAATTGAGTAAATATCCTTACAAGATAATGGAAGACGTGCTTGCCAAAGCCTGGGCCCAAATTAAATGGGAGGAAGACGAAGCAAATTCATCTAGATCTCGTACCAGGAACGAACATCCAAGGAAAGAACAAAGGGGCAATAGGACGGAAAGATTCAGAATGGATCCCTACCCGCAGAACCCTCGATTCAACTCGCAAAATAGGCGAGCTCAAGAACCCTAGGTCGATAGAAGACTTCTCAAGTATAGCATCTGCATATCACCATCGGAAGCAGTTCTAGCCCTAAAAGGAATCGGACAAAATGTGAAATGGCCCGCGAAAATGAAAGCCCCAGACAACGAACATGATAGGAGAAAATATTGTGAATTCCATAATGACTGTGATAAAAAAAACCAATGAATCCATTGCCCTGAGGGTTGAAGTCGCGGAGTTTTTAAAGCGAGGATACCTCATTGACCTTTTGACTTCCAAAGGAAAAGAGACCTGGTCGTAAAAAGAAAATAAAAAAGAAGCACAGCCGCCTGAACCCCTGAGGATTGATCGCACCTTGAACTGTATAACAGGAGGTTCAGAAGTGAGTGGGATCTCACAATCCTCGGCAAAGAGGCATTGTCATTCGATAAAATATAGTGGAAACATCCCCAAAGAAATCAAACAAGATGACCTCATCATCCTTAACTTTACCAACAGAGAAGCATCTGAACTCTCACACTCTCACCACGATGCACTTGTTATTTCCTTATTAATTTCTAATTGTCTGATTAAACGTGTTCTCATCGACAATTGGAGTTCCTCTAACGTGATCTTTTTGAGTACTTTGAAAAGAATGCAGGTAAAAGAAACTGAAATCATTAAGAGGTCAACCACTTTAATCAGTTTTAGCAGAGAACACAAAGCCACGATGGGTGAAATCACACTTCCTACCTATATCGAGGGGATAAATATCTTCACCGAATTCCAAGTAATTAACTCCCCCTCAATATATAATGTCATAATGAAAAGACCTTGGATCCACGAACTCCAAGCGGTACCATCAACCTATCACCAACCCCTGAAGTTCTCTACTCTTTAGAGAGTTCACGAGGTTCGAGGTGAACAGATCACAGCACAAAAATGTTACGTCTCCACCTTCAAACATAAAGAAGTTATGGAAGTTAATCAAATTGAGGTTGGATCATCTTCAACCAGTGCCGAAAATCGCAGCTACAAAGAACCCGAGGTGGAAGACCTCGATAAAGTCCAAATACATCCCGACTTTCCCGACCATCAGGTGCCGATCAGGTCAAGATTAATCGCAGAAATACGAGAACAATTGATAAGATTCCTCATCGAGCACCACGATTGCTTCGCATGGTCATTCAAAGACATGACAGGTATCAACACTTCGGTTATAACACATAAATTTCAGGTCGATCCAGACAAGATCCCAGTGAAATAAAAAAGATAAAAATTTACCTCCGAACGAAACAAAATCATGGATAAAGAGGTCAATAAGCTGCTCAAGCATAGACACATAAGGGAAGTTCAGTACCCCGAATGGCTAGCCAATGTCGTGGTAGTAAAGAAAAAGAACGGCAAAAATAGGCTCTGCATAGACTTCACCGACCTCAACCAAGCCTGCCCTAAGGATTCATTCCCTTTACCTCATATCGACGTACTAGTGGACGCACCAACCGGACATGAACTAATGAGCTTCATAGACACTTTCTCAGGATACAATCAGATCCTTATGCATCCAGAAGACCAAGAAAAGACCGCGTTCATCACCCATCGAGGTATGTTTTGCTATAAAGTAATGCCCTTTGGACTAAAAAATGCTGGTGTAACCTACCAAAGGCTAGTGAACCGAATGTTCGAAGAACTGATTAGAGACACCATAGAGGTGTATATCGACGACATGCTCGTAAAGTCTCCTAGAGCACGAGATCCTGTTGATCATCTCCGTCGAACCTTCGTGGTCCTTTGTTACTACAATATGAAGTTGAACCCCACAAAATGTGTATTTGGGGTGACCTCAGGGAAATTCCTCGGATACCTCGTTACTAAGAGAGGTATTGAAGCCAACCCTAGTCAGATCAGAGCTGTCAGAAACATACAACAATCTCCGAATATCAAGGAGGTGCAAAAGCTCACTGGACGACTCACGGCCCTTAGCCGCTTCATCTCAAAATACTCAGAAAAACAGCCACCTCTTTTTCAAAACACTACGTAAGAATAAAAGCTTTGAATGGACCACACAATGTTCGAAGGCCTTAGAAGAATTGAAAGAATATCTGGAGAGCCACTCTTTACTATCGAAACCCCACGATGGAGAGGTACTTTTAATATATTTATCTATTTCAACTAACTCTGTTAGTGTAATTTTAGTCAGAGAGAATGAAGGAAGACAACACCCGGCTACTACGCCAGTCGATCTCTACTGGATGCCGAGACCAGATACCCACAACTGGAAAAATTAGCATTGGCCCTCATCATGCCATCAAGAAAAATGAAGCCTTATTTCCAAAGCCATTCGATCAAAGTGGTTACGGAATTCCCACTCAGAACAGTATTGAGAAAACCAAACCTCGCATGAAGACTCTCTAAATAGGACATCGAGCTTAGGGAGTATAACATTCATTATGTACCCCGGACCTCGATAAAATCACAAGTACTTTCGGACTTCATCATCGATTTTTCCTGCGAAGTCCAGACCAGAATAGAAGGCGAATTAATGGATGCCGAAGAAAAAGAAAATTCAAAGTTCTGGACCCTTCAAGTCGACGGCTCCAGCACTTCGAAGGGGAGTGGTCTGGGCATGGTTCTAACAAGCCCAATAGGTGAAACCACCGAGCGCTTAATCCAGTGTGGATTCAAAGTAACCAACAACAAAGCTGAGTACGAAGCCCTCATCGCAGGTTTAAACTTAGCTAGTGACCTCAGAGCCAGAAAGATCCGAATTCAAAGTGACTCCTAGTTAATAATAAACTAGTTCGAAGGAAAATTCCAGGAAAAAGATTCAAGAATGATTGCTTACCTCGCCATAGCGAAAGAAACAGCTTCAAAGTTTGAAAAGATCACAGCCCAATACATCATGAGAGAGGACAACAGACACACTGACGCCTTGGCCAATTTAGGATCAGCGATCGAAATTACCAAAGCCAAAAAATCCCAGTATTATAGGTAAAATGGCCAGCCATATGGAAAGAAGAAGGTTCAGAAATCCTACCCATCAAGAAAAAATACAAACTAGATGACCCCACTTATCAGATATATAGTAGAAAATGAGCTCCCCGAAGACCCCATCGAGGTAAGGCGAATCAAGGCTAAGGTACCAAAATTAACCATGATATCTGGATCCCTATACAGAAAATCTTTGTCAGGGCCTTACTTGAAATGTGTTAGCCCTATACAGGCTAAATACATCCTAAGCGAGCTTCACGAAGGTGAATGCGGAAACCACTCAGGATACAGAAGCTTGGCCAACTGAGCTCTAACGTCCGGGTTCTACTGGCGGACCATAAAAACAGATGCGAGGAGCTATGCTAAAGCTTGTGACTGATGTCAGAGGTTCACATAAACAAACCACATGCTCCCAGAACCCCTACACACAGCAGCTATCCTATGGCCATTCATGAAATGTGGGATGGACATCATAGAGCCACTACCAAAAGGTGAAAATCAGAAGTGCTACATTCTGGTGCTAACGAACTACTGTACCAAGTGGGTCGAGGTCAAAGCCTTCGCACGAGTCAGAGACACAGAGGTACAAAATTTTTTATGAAAACATATTTTATGCAGGTTTGGAGTTCCCAAGGAGATCGTGACAGATAACGGGTCCCAATTCATAAGTACGAGATTTCAAGACTTCTGTAAAGAATGAAACATCAAACTCTCGTTCTCCACCCCGAGGTACCCCGTAGCAAACGATCAAGCAGAGGACACAAACAAGACAATCCTAAATACCCTAAAGAAAATGCTATCCAAACACAAAAATCAATGGGTCCAGCAACTCCCAAGAGTTCTATCGTCTTATAGAACGACCTCGAGGACAAGCACGGGAGAAACCCCATTTTCTCTGACATATGGGTCGGAAGCTATATTGTTTGTAGAAGCAGAGATCGGTATAGCCCAAACAGAATGGTCCAATCAATCAAACGATAAGGAGCTCGAGGCAAATCTTGACTCGATCGACGAGCTCCGAGATCGGACAGCAATGAAGATAGTAGCATGTCAACAGATGATAAGCCGACACTTTGACAAGAACACAAGGCTTTGAACATTCCAAGCCGGGGACTGGGTACTTAGAAAAGTATTCTAAAATATGAAAGAGAGTGGAGCCAGGTAGTTAGCACCAACTTGGGAAGGCCCCTACCAGATCGAGAAGGTCATCGGAAATGGAGCTTACAAACTCCGAACTAAAGAGGGTCAGTCCATAGCCAATAGCTGGAATGCCCTACACTTAAAACAGTATCATTTCTAGAACTCCTGAACTCATTTTTTATTTGTTTTATCCTTTAAAGTCTTGCTTACTGACTTGAGCGTCGGAGTAACTAATAGAACCCCAAGTACATGGGTCCCGACCCTCAAGAGAACTATGGAATTTCAACCTTAAAATCATCTTCTTGACCAAAGGAGTAACATATTCATTCCTTTAATTTATAAATTTTTGTTATTTAAGGCGTTTATTTACTGACTTGAGCATCGGAGTAACTAACAGAACCCCAAACACAGGAGGTCCGGCCCCCAGAGTTCAACAGGGTCCTGACCTCGAGAGCCTCAAACTCAATGATGAGAATAAACTCGACCTCAAAAATCAAATTGTGAGGACCTCGACACTCTATCCTGTAAATTCAAAACACAAGAGCAATCCCCAAATCCCACATATGATCTCAAAAGGTACTCTCAAGACTATCGTTATTTGTTTTATCTATATGTACCAACCCCTACAGCTCATATCATTTCAAAGGCATCAAAATAAAGTATAATATGTAACACGGGCATGTCTGAGGAGCTCTCGCAGCATAAATTAGCTATAGAGGACCTAAAATCAAAAGTCCAGGAGTTAAAAAAAAGATGACAAAAATAAAAACTCTAAAGAAGTTACTCGCGACATTTGATCGAAGGACAAATAAGCTTGCTGCTCAAGGCTTTTCTTCTCATAATCTTCGAGCGTGCCTTAGCCGGCAATGGACTTCTGAATGTCTATAATGAAGGGCCGAAGAGAGACCCCTTGAGAGCTTGCACTGGCAGAGGACTTCCGAGAGGTGCGTATGGTTTCTACATCGACTATTTCGCGAGACATGGACGGCTATGGCACAATAGTGAGAGCAGAAGTATGGCTCTTTGACTTCTCAAAAGGGGGTGGAGTTGGGAACTTCTCTTCAAGAGGCCTCTTGACACCTGAGGACGAAGATTCCTCTCTCTTTGCAGCAGCCAAGGTCTTGACCTTAGCATCTGAGGTCTTGATCTTCAATTTCGCCATCTCATCAAACAAAAACCGACCACTACAAACCCTTTCAAACTCGCGAAGTTCATTTGGGAGGAGAAAAGCTTCCTCAATACGAGCAGCTTCAATGCTAGTAGGATCACGGTGAGGAGGAAAACCTACACAAGATAAGAAAATTTATAAGTCTCAAATAAGAATAAAAGCATAAGAGTTCGGCTCGGAAACCCACGGATGTCACAAACTCAGCAGGGGTGATCACATCAGCTGAAGTCCGGACAGACACATAAATGAACTTCGACTTCCAATCCCCAGAGGAAGAAGGCAGTTTCGTTATCAAAGGGGGTCGATCTCCCACCCATTTTGTTAAATAATAAAAACCAGGCTGCCCAGGATTGGCCACCAGACGGTAAGTCGCATGCCATTCACTGACATAGGGTTCAGGAAAGCATAGCTCTCTCCACAAATAGTACATTCCCAACATGTGAAACCACCCAATTGTGGTGATTTGTGAAGGAGATATGCCGTAGAAATGGGTGATCTTTGCAAAGAAGGGATGAATGGGGAGTCCAACCCCCTTCTCCCTCACCAGAGTATAGAAAGTTGTGAAGCCTGGTGGAGGTCGATAAGCTCGATTGGCATGACCGGGAATTTGAACCTCGACCCCAGCATCTAATATCGGTGGGGAGGTGAGCCTTTTCATGAGTTCGTCACTCACCTTCGGGGTGATCTTAGAGGCTTTAAACCTCTCACCCACAGCCTTTACTTCCCGAATTTGCAACTTTCGGCCTGTCGGTAAATTTTCCCTCACCACCGCCGCTTCACGCTTGCTAACCACCGCATGACTGACTGAACGAGGAATAATAGTTGATGACCTCCTTCTCCTCGACTTTCCCATGACCTTAACGATCACAGAAGAGTCAGAACTCCTCGACTATTCCGACCCAGAGCTTTGTTCTACCTCTTCACCGTTGTAGCTTCTCGTTTCCTCCATATTAGAATCCCTACTCACATTCATTATAATCGAATACCCAGAATTAAGATAAGCAGTCCGAACCCTAAACCAGCCTAAAACCAAGAATACTATCATAATCCTAACCGTCTCACTCCTGAATCCCCTAAATCTACTGAAAAATTTACCGAAAAATCAACACCATAACCTGGAAAATTTAACAAATCCTAAATAACCGTAAAGCCCTCCAAACACAGCCCAGAAATTAAATAAATCCAGAAACTCAAAAAATCCGTTGTGGTTCTAACAATTACCAATGAAACATCTCAAGCATTCCAGAAAATTATACGAGAAATCCCAAAACGGTATATTTACGACGCAAATATGAAAAAGAGAGAGACAAGAAGGTAACATGAGAATTGCGAACAAATAAGTCGACAATTTTCGTAGCAAAGTCCTTGAGCAGTTCCGAACGCAAAAAAAAATAGAGACGGTTAAACAGAAAATATGGGATAAGATTCTTTTGAAGATTCGTGAGGCGGATAAGGTTTATCGAAAGGAGTTTGTTTTAAATTGAAAAAACGTTTGAGATTCTAAAAAAGGAAGAAGAGAGAATTGCTCCTCTCAGTATTTGAATTATGGGGAATAGAGACAGCATAATCTGGACACACGTGTCTTAATCTAACGGTGATCGTTGGCCTAGGGAATGGGAAAAGTAAGATCTGTACTTCCGGTCTAGAGCTTCATGAGGTCTGCTCTCACGACCTCACAAGCTCCCCCAGGACCTGTCTTCAAATCTGGAGCTCCATGAGGTCTGCTCTCACGACCTCACAAGCTATCCCAAGACCTGCCTTCAAGTCTGGAGCTCTACAAGGTCTACTTTCACAACCTCACAAGCTCCCTCAGGACCTGCCTTCAGGTCTGGAGCTCCATGAGGTCTGCTCTCATGACCTCACAAGCTCCCCCAAGACCTGCTTTCAGATCTGGAGCTCTATGAGGTCTGATTTCATGACCTCACAAGCTCCCCCTGGACCTGTCTTCAGGTCCGGAGCTCACGAGGTTGGATTTCGCGATCTAAGATCCTTCTAGGGGTTCGTCTCTAAACACTGCCCTAAAGCTAATAAAAATTTAGCATCTAAATGTAGAACTGAATCAAAATGACTGCTAATAGAACGCCAATATTCATTACCCGATCCTTGAAGTACAAGAATCAAGTAATGAGGAGATAACTGTAGAGGTCCTATTTCTACATAGGCCGAAAGACCAGGCCTATAACCATTTTAAGGTCTAAGGAACTGAAGAAGTCGATACTTCGAGGTCGACACCTCAAGGTCGACGCCTTAGTAACCAAGGTTCGGAGGTCTAGCGAAACAGACCAAGATCGAGCAGAATCCTGAAAGAGACCGAGTTAACATATCCATTGAAGATAAGGAAGACCCCATCAAAACCCGAAAAATGATAGAGGGGATCCCCAAAAATCGAAGATCGGTTAAACTCTCTCTTATGTATATATACGAACATTCTACAAAGAGGGAAAAAAATATACACCATCACTTGTGCAACACTGACATTCGCTTAATATTTCCACACGATCAAAGCCCTTCATACATACAATCCGGCACTCGGATAATTCATAATATTGGATAACTGTCAAAATTCCGATTCTCAATCTCTGTTTATTACTTTCATTCAATTTTGTATTGTTATTTTTTATAGTTTTGATTCTAACTTGAGCGTCAGAGTCCGTTCGATCGTCAATCCCCCGACGGTCCTTCGGCTTCACGTGTGTTTTTATCTTGTAGATCGCTGGAGCCTGAACTCGAAGAACGAACAATCAATTGTAGAGTTTTTGACCTCTACAAGTATAAATAAGGATTTTGGGAGAAAATTAGAGACATTCCATCATACTCTAAAGTTGCCACCAGAGGAAAATAATAGAGAAAAGAGGACGCGAAGAACAAGACCAAAGATTTCAAGAATTTCCAAGATTAGAGATAGATTTAATCATTCAGGTTTTATTTATTCTGTTCTTGGAATTATCATATCTTCTTTGTGGATTATTTTAATTATTTATTTTGATATGGATAACTAAAATCCTAGTACTCTAGGGTGTTATGATTTGATTATGAAATTCATTTAATCTATTTAGTTTTTATGCCTATGACTTGGTTGTATTTTGCTTATTTCCATGTTTGTCTGTATTATTTACTTGATCACTAAATGATGCAATTTGATGTGTTAATTCATAAATCGAGAGAGGAGTTTTAATACGTGATCTGAAATAAGTAACTGGTTAATGAATATCACTCGACAGAGTTGTGGTTAATTTAGAGAGCAAAGAACATATGAGTCATTAGTTGCATGTTAGATAATTAATAGACATATTATTATTTAATTTGTAATCTACAGCCTAGGCACTTCGAGAGAATGTTTAGAATGCAGAAGTGGTTGCTCTAGCATAATTTAAGTCCCAATATAGGTATAAGAATTAAAGGTTAAATAAATGGATTAGTTGACGATTATTCAATCCTAGAATACGTCTTTTATTCATTGTTTGATTATTTGTGTTTATTTTTGTAGTTCCGTTTATTTATTTTAATGCTTCTCATCATTTAGTAATTAAATATAATTATGTTAGGTGGTCTAGATAACTGTGGGAAGTTAAGTTAGATAATTAGTAGATTAATCATTAAGTCCTTATGAATATGATCTTGTTCAGTGATACACTATAAATTTCATTGTGCACTTACAGTTAGATTAAATAATTACCGAAATCTGTCAAAATTGAAAGGATTTCAATTTTGGTAAGACTCGGGATTTATTTCCCTCTCTACCGTTACTCCTATCTTTACAGTAATTTAGAATGAGTTCTCCCCGTACTAGCTATTACAACTTAATGACCTAGAGGCTAAAGAATAAATAAAAAGTCAGCTTCATACTTTCATTAAATGTTTTGACATCATTCAAAACTTAAAGACAATTTCCTAACATACTTTTAATAGATTATTTACATGTTACTGGTGCTAATATATTTTACATTCTCATTATTTATATCTGGTCTTATATACACTTAAAAAATTATTAAGATTTTACTTAAGGAAAAATGATAGCCCACACACCTTATATGGATAAGGTGTATGTAGCAGTCATTTCATCAATTTTTATTATTTTTATTAGTTTATGTTAATTTTATAATCATTAATTATGGCTTATTCCACCTAGTCAAAGTGTATAATTATTTTTAAAATTTTATTTTTCATATCTTTAGTTAATAATTGATTTTTATGATTGATTATTCAATAATTAAGATATATAATGTTTTAAAATTTTAATTCTTAGCAATAAATATCAATCAGGATTGAATATGTTATATTTTTTATATAATAAAAAATGGTGAAATGATCATGCATGGGTGGTAACCACAAGGGGATAAGATATATATGCTTACAGGACTCTTCACTTAAGATTTTCATGTGTTTACTTTAAAGTTAAACATGTTTATAATTTCTCATTTCTTTCTTTTTTTTTCTTATTCATTAGTTCTCCTTTTTTATAGTTTATTCCAATTCTTAATTTGGGTATTTTAAAGTAATTTTTTGCATTTACGACTCATAATTATTTTAATTAAATTTATTCTAATTATAAGAGTAATATTATGACACATCCAATTTTAAATGAGGAATTTTTTTATAACCAATTGTAAATTATAAAAAAATGATATACACTGATATAATTTTTTTAACTAATTAATTGATTTTTTTAATGTTGAAACAAAAAAAATATCAAAATAGTATCAATTTATTATTTTATTTATAGAGTTACATGCGTTATTATAAGTTGGTTCATTCATTAAATTTCTAGAGAGAGAGAGACTCCAATGAAAATGGATCTTAGGTGAGAAATAGAAATGGATCTCCACCACACAATCTTATATTTCAACAGCCAAGATTAGTCAAACATGAGCTAAAAGTTCAAAAAGGCGGCAGCATTCCTGTAATTTTTGAAAAAATTAAATTTTGCCAATTGAGTAGAAGGGCAAAATCAGAAACCCCAAAAATAAAAAATATTAAAACTTCAAACAATCATAATTTGCTCATTTTTTATTCAATTTACGCAAATATTATATCAAACTAAAGTTCTCTTTATACTATTTCATTTAAGATACATATTGCATATATTTATTTGAACAAAACTAGATGAAAAATACAAAAATATTTTGTATGCACATACAAGCTCTAATTATGTAAATATCAGATATTACTAATATGGAGCAACAATATTGTTTATACTTAATATCATATCACGCATGTTGCTAATATGACATGTGCATGTTGCTAATATAAAATAAGTCGATTATTAATACAAACTTTAATTCTGTAACTATTAGACATTGTTAATGTTGGTCCCGGTACGAGTATATGTCAGTTTAGAGGGGGGTGAATAAACTGACTCAAAAACGTAAACTGATTGTAGAATATATAGGGTCCTGACTCGCTTTAGACAATTTATCTGTGCATGACCAGTTGAGTAAGAGAGAGCTTGACAAGAGCTTAGCTTATGAGCTAATCAGTTAAGACTGATAGCTTGAAGACTCAGCTTGTCAGTGCAGCTTGTGTGCTTATAGTGTGCAGTTTAGAAACATGCAAAAACTTAGAGCATAAAGTACAACACACACAAGATTTATAGAGGTTTGAAGCTTCCTGCTTCTACGTCCTCTCTTCCTTCCGCAGAAGGGCAATCCACTATGCAAGTGTAAAGTTTCTTTATTACAGTTACACAGTGAAGATCTTGTTGGACCTGAAAACGGAGCCCTTCAAACCGAGTGTGGCCTCCTTTCTAACTATTGCTATCCCGGAAGAACGGACCCGTCGGTACACGCCCCTCCTCAGTCGGTTTCTGGGTCGACAACTCACACTTACCGGTCTTAACTGCTCGCTGAGACTTTAGGTACTATTGCTCGTCTTTACAAGAGTTTATATCTCTCTCAATCTTCAAGAAAGCAGTCGTGAATCTGTTATCAACCTGGAGTGCTCCTTCAACTTTGAGCTGGATGGTTGATCTTTGAATAACTGAACTGAGAAGTTTTGCTCTGGCTAGAATTCTGCGTCAGCTAACTAGCTTACTTGGAACTTGAAGCACGCCTTCTCAATTGGGACTTTTCACACTTAAGAGATTTAAGCTTTGAGCTGTGGCGAGGGAGAAAAAAGATCTCACTCTGCAAAATAGCAAGAGTTAGCTTTGTGCATGTAAAGTCTCTTTTTGTTTGAATGAGATTCACTCTCTTATATAGATGAGTGATCTTTAGTGACCGTTGAGATTGAAGGATTAGTTGATTCCACCAACGATGGTTTAATGCTTGTAGCCGTTGAAGCATGAATGAACTTAGCCGTTGAATTTAATGGCCTTTGCTCCAAGATCGTCAGGATCTTTCTGTGATTGCCTATCAGGATTCTCTAATAACTGCTTGTCGGAGAGCAATTATTACGGCTATCAGTTCTGAACTTCAGCTGATGGGGTCTCAGCTGTCTTTGCTTTCAACTCTAAAATTATCCAGTCGGCATCTCCTCAGCTGCTTTATGCTTCAGTCCTGGAGTGCCCTTTATCAGCTGCCTTAGCTTTTAGTAGCTGGGCTTTAGAGCTTTCAGCTCTAATCTTTAGTTGGCTTCCAGTCGGCTTTTAATTGAGCTTTCTTCTCCCAACTGACTGATCTTGGTCAGTTCAGTTTGGGCTTGAGCTTTCAAGCTAGCCCTTTCCTCATTAGTCTCTCTTGGCTTTCAGCTGGACTGATGGCTTACTCATCTGTTGACGCTTTCCAGTCTCTTCCTATCACAGCTTCCCTTGAGCTTTGAAGAGTGGATCTTTAACTGGTCCGGATGCAACATCTTTTTAATTTGGTTGACCATGCTTCAAGGCGATTGTATTTTCACTTCAGCTGTGCTGAGATTTGAAGACTTATTTAGTCATTACTTCAACTTCCAGCCTGAATAACCTGTAGTTTTTCAAATAGCTTTTCCATATGTTTGGACATTTTATCAAAACCATCAGTTGGGTCATCTTTATAATTTTTCCCAAGAATTTCCCCTTTTTTGATGATGGAAAAACTGCATAAAGTTATCTTTCATAAACATCAAAGCTTATATCAATTTTTGATATCAGAGCTATGTTTTATATTTATCAATCTTTGGTATCAGAGCATATGTACCAATTGTTAATATATGAGCGTTTAAGAGCTATTTGATGTTCATGAGTAATTGTATTCAGATAAGTATTTAGAACTTAACGAGCTTATCTTTCAGGAAACAAAGGTTTTGCTATCAAGAATATTTAAGCTTTGAAGCTCGTTTTGCATAGCTTGGGAATATTTTTTTAGTTCTAACAAAGCTCAGTTCTGATTTCCATGCAGTTTTAGTTTATTTTCACAATGCGCATAGCATGGATGTTAAAGCATTTTTGCATGATCATAGCATAATCACATAATCAGAACATGTATGTATTACTAACAAAGAGCATGTTAAGAACTGATGAGTAAAGAAGATGAAGAATAGATCGAAAGTAAGAGAGAGAGAGAGAGAGAGAGAGAAAAAATATCAAAAACTAATATTTAAGACTTCCTTCTTTAGCAAGAACTGTTCACCAGTCAGTTCCGTCTTCTTTTGCTCGATTCTCCTTTCTTATATCTGCAGGGAGTAATGTCGGGTATGCTGTGAATACCCCATTGTTGTTGTTGCTCATGTTGAGCGTTCTCCCAAGTCCAGAACAGGGTTTGAGCTTACCATGTTTGCAGCTCAACTTGGACTTCCCCTCATTCGCAGCTTCCTCCTGATAGGTAGCTTCACTTTGAAGTTGTACCTCTCTTTGGATCTCATCCGAAGGAGTGAAATCACCCTTGCCATGATTTCCATCATTTCTATTTCCATCATCAGCTTTCTCTTGGCATCATCCAAAAGGGCTAGCTGAAGGAATTCATGAGATGGCAGGGACAATTGTGGCAAGAGAGAGAAAGAAGTTACCAACAAATTGTCATGGATTTGGGGAGCTTATGGTGCAGAAACAGGAGTGGACAACCATGAAAAGGTCTCCTCTAGTAGCATCAGTCAGGGAGAGAGAATGGATCTTGCCTATAAGAAGAGGTTGATGTAGGATGAAGGAATGGCTCGTCCGCATGGGTGAAGAGTGCATCCTCATGGAGAGGAGTATTGCAGGAATTGGAGAGCTCATTGTCCGAAAGGGGTGCATCACGAGGCACCGAGCATTGACATCACTTAATCATGGAATCCATAATTTTGGAAACTGTTGGAGGAGTGCTGAGTGGATGATTCATCCAGCTTCTACTCCATTTGCCTTCCGCGATCCAAAATGAGTCTCCTTTCATCCTGGCCAGTTGCAGCAAGGTGGCGTCGTCCACCTGGAATCTCCAGAAATGATATTGGAGATAACGGTTGAGCTGCTTAAAGAGGTCAGGGTTGAGTTCTCCAATGAGACCAAAGCAGGCTTTCAGCTGATGGTCAAGGCTTGCAAAGAAGTCTTCTTCCAGAATTGTTGGGTCAGTGATGTAAGGAGGTTCGTTGTTTACAGGTGCAGTCGACTCATCACTCATGTAAGTGAAGGAGTCACTGTTTGCAGGTGCAGTCGACTCATCACTCATGTAAGTGAAGGAGTCACTATCAGTTGTGAACTGATCTACTTCTGCTAGAAGATTAGTTACGAAGAGCACTTATTTTCCTCTAGCTGAGATGTGGTCCTCCATAGGTTGAGGTCTCGACTTCTTTGGGCGATTAGATCTGCCGCATTGCTTCCTATTTATATAAATAGTTGGAAAGAGATCTCGTCTGGCTAAGAATGTCCCGCCAGGTAAGACTGTGTCAACTTGCTCCTGGATGAGGTAGCTGAGGTGATTAGCGAACCCTACTTTGGCCTTGAAAGAACCAGTGTGTGGGTTGATCCTTGCAAGCTTCACATGTTGTCGAAGCTGCGCCAATATAAAGGATGCCCAGTCAGCCTTGCATCCAAAGTATAAGGCTGCTGATAGATGGGCATTGTCCTCAGTGAACTGTGCATTGCTGATACTTCCACGAAGGATATGTACCACAATGTCTAAGATTTGGACGATGGCTGGATAGAGACTGTCCTTTAGATTGTTTGACATGTCTCTATGATTTATCTTTGGCTGCTTCTAGTAGTTCCAAAGTGCCATCCTATTGGGGAGCACAAGTTCCTCCACCTGTGGGCCTTCTTCAGAGAGCTAGAACATTGTCATCAACATGGCTTTGTTGATGAGAATGCATTGATGCTGGACAAAAGACACGATGTTGTTTCCATGTATCTCTGCATTGTAGTAGAACTCTACTACGTGTAAGAGATATTGTCGGTGGGGTTTCATCTGTGTGAATGAAAGTAGCCCGCATGTCTCCAGAGACTGGAAGATCTTGCATGTCTCCTCTATGCCAATGCGAGCTTCAAGAAGCTCTTGGTCAAGATACTTATCCTTTCTGAGCTTCTTTAGAAGAAGCTGTAAGTTCATCATGTGGAATGGATGAGCCATTTTTGTAAGGATGAATAATGTTGTTTAAGAAAGAAGTATGGATAAGTATAAGAGATGGTAGAAAGAAAGATGGTTTTTAGAGTGAGTACTTCACTTCATCTTCTCCACTGCTTATAAAGTAATATTTTTACATGCATTTAACCATGGCAATCGAGTGCCTATGGCTGATTCAACTATGTGATTTGATAGAAAATCAACTGAATAAATGATGCATGTATCTCAAGCGTCTACTTGGATTTTTCACTTTTGATCTAGTGGCTGAGATCTGAGGGTTTTTGAAATCTGGGTAGTTACCATAAATAGCAGAATATTAGGCAGAAGATTTGCTATTTATATCCCTCAGAAAGTTGTTCTTTCTATTTTAATGCAAGACAGAGAAACTTTAATGGCAACTCAAATGAATAGTGGGCTTATTTTGAAATGTCTATGATAACTATTCAAAAATAAGCTTTAAGGAAAAAAGAGAAGAGAAGCTTATCGAGGAGGAGTGGCATGCAACTGTTGAGAGATTGAGCTCTGGGCATCAATTTTCTATAGAACTAATGATGTCGTCTTTAAACTGATTGATCAGTTTTGTTGATCAGTTGCTGATTGATTCTGTCATCACTTTCCTCATCTTAAGTGGTCGCACTGGACTTGCTTCTCTATCTTCTCTAGAGCTGGTTGACTTTTTTCTTTTTTAAGCTGGACTGGAAACGTCCGTTGAAGGATCAGGTTTGGCTGCATTCTCAGCTTGCTGAAGTTGCTTAAGAGTAACTTTTGAGTGAGGCAGCTTCAAAGTGGTCAGCTCTGGAATTCCTCTGCTGGGTGAGCTGGATTGACTGAGAATCAGTGTTGCAGCTCTTGAGCTTGACTTGATAAGAGGAGTGACATAGCTTTTAGACAAGAGATCTGGTGACGTGGCAGTATCTTCAACGTCTTTATCTTTTCTTTGTCCAAGCCTTTGATTCATCGGGGTTACCACAAGTTGAGTGTGTGATAGATCTTTATCTATCCTCTTAGTGGCAGCTTCAGCTTGTAAGGATGCCTCATCTGACTGAATTGATTCATTATCAAAATTCAGTTTGCGGCATCGGAGATCGGTTTGTTGCTTGTAGAGCTGTTTGGCAGTTGTAGCTCCCTGCGATCTCAAGCTTGCTTGAATGTCAGCTAGCATGGCTTTAGCTGGAATTTGATTATCAAGTCGATGTTTCATAATGCGTTGAACTTGCACAATGGTTGAAGGAAATGGATTTGAAGCTCCAATCCATTTGATACTCCAAGTTTTTTCTCGTTGCCAAAAGCTCATGCCATGAAAGGAAGTTAGCAAAAAATGGGACTGGATTGACATCGAATATCTCCAGTTGTACCAGTAGAAGTACCGATGCAGTTGTTTAAACAACTAATTGTCTTGTTTGGCAACATAGCAGAAGTGAGTGACAAGGAGATTTGTCACATCCTTCTAAGCATTCTTGACTGCATATTTGCCACTATAGAAAGTGCGAATGTTATCTTCAGTCAGCTGGAGAGGAGGGCAAGTTCTCCTGAAGTAGTCAGCTCTGTAGTTTGGATGAGGGATTCCAATGAATGGAATGAGCTCATCTGGATCATAGCAGGGCTTGTAGTCAACTGATGATCCATTCTTGGATTGTGGAGAAGAAACTTCATTGGCAGTTGAGCAGCTTAAAGTTGCATTGTCGATTCTGGCTTTGGATCTCCTCTTCTTCTTGAGTGACTGAAGATGGACTGTCTCTTTCTTGGGAATCCAGTCATATATGAGGACTGGTAGTGCATCATCATTTGGAAGATGCAACATATCTTCTAGGAGCGTGCTTATTCTTAGAACAAGTCCTACCTTGGACTCAAATTTGCTAGTCTTCTTTGAGTCGGCAGCTTTGATGACTTGATGCTTGAATTGGGTGAATATGAATTCTGCCCAATTTGTTTCCAATCCTTCAATAAGGTGTATCATTACCTTGTATCTTTCTTGAGTTAATTGACTCAAGCTTCTAATAGCGCTGAACATCATCTTGTTCGTGATATTGAGTATAACTCTATACTCGGGCTTCAGATCAGTTTTAGTTATGGTAAAACTAAATTGTTTGCTGCAGGTTGAAGCTCGCCATTCTTTCCAATATGGTTCAGCTGAATCTTTCAGATCTTGAACCTTGGACCCTTTTCTAGGAAGTTGAAAGATTTCTGCAATCTTTCTTTCAGTGATTTGAAGTTTGTGCCCTTAAACTACTGAGGATATGACCTTCCCATCTGCAGATATCTTTTCTTGAAGTAAAAATTTACTAACCAAGTCTTGTCTAAAGAATCTTGGTGGAGTTTCTAGGTAATGCAGAATTCCGATCTTGTGAAGATTGACCAGAAGAAATGGGTTATTTGATTCTTTAAGAATCACCTGGAATTTCTTTCTCTCGAGGAATTTGTCTCTCAACATTTGCTCTTTGAAGGAAGGTAGAGCTTTTGATAATTCGGCCTTTTTTTTAGAAATTCTTGGCAGAGTTAGAATTGAAGACTTGAGAGAGAGAGAGAGATACTCTTTTTAGAGATAAATGAGTAGAGTATTTTTGAAATGTTAGAGCAAGTGGGTTTTTATGAGTGAGAAGAGAGACTCATAAATTTTTTGGTTGAAAGAATTTAATGCCCCTTGTCATTTTTGGTTGTTGGTTTTGTAATGAGCACCAACGATCAAAAATAAATGCTGATAAAGGCATTTATGATAGCCAAAAAAATTTATTTAAAATATCAATGAATAAACTAAATTACAAGAAGTTATCCTAAGGCATCTAGTCAGCTGACTTCTTAAGCCTTCAGGTCTTCTTGCGTTCAGTTTTCTTTTTCTTTGATTTTTTAGAGCTGTCTGGAGTGCTTTCACCTGAAGAGTCTTCCTCTGAATCTTCATTTCCAAAGTACGCTTCCAGTTTCATGATTGAATCAGAGAGCAGCTTTACCTGAACTTTCATGCACTTGATTAGTGCTTCAATTCAATTTGAGGGCTTGTCTGACCGTTGCCTTTTACCTTGTTGAACTCGTAATGGAGTCTCTTTTATAGTCAGCTGATGTTCTCTAGTCTTGTGATCAATAGTTGGCTTTTCAACTGTTTCAGACTTAGTTGGAGACGCATTTCTTGGTTCAGTTGGGCTCTTCTTGGAGTCCTTTCTGTCGTTATCCCCTTCTCCTGAGGACTTGTATCTTTCAACAGCAAGGAGGATATCATCTGAGTCGGAGTTTGATTGAACTACCGACTCTGTCATCTTGGCTTTCCCTTTCCCCCTTGTTACTGGAGTGGATGGGATTAGCTTCTGTCTCAGTCATTGTTGTGGCTCTCTGATCACCAATGGATACAGTGCTCCTTTTGCCACTTTTGGAATAAAATCATCAGGGTCAACTGGCTGATGATTTGTTTCTTCTGTCATCAGATCGGGAATCAGCTTTTCTAGAATGAAGTTGACTTTGTTGATGTAGTACATCTTTTGTGGAAAGCACAACCTGCATTTTATCTCTTCTCCCATGATGTCTACAAACCTCTTCAGTTGCTTGAAGAGAAATGGAGACCAGTCTATCCCTCTAGTCTCCCAGATGGCATTGCAGATTTTATACTTGATTTTTGACATTTCATCGTGCCCTTCGCATGATCCTATCATCATTTGTGTGGCCACAGCCGATAGCACCTGAAATTCCTTTTGGAATTTAGATGTCTGATGATTGATGTGAAAGTTTTCTGTGGTAGGGCTAGTGGCCCAACTGTTGAAGCAGCATCTGGCATTTACTTCCGTTTCTTCAAGGTTGTCTCCCTCTTCTGGTAGCCCAAATATGTTTCTTAAGACAGAAGGGGTGATCAAGATTTCAGTGCCCCTTACTTCACTGATAATCATCCAAGAATCTTTCTCGCTATAGGAGTTGAGAAAGAACTCTGCCACAGCTTCTGGGTACACTTTTGTGGGAGCACTTTCCGTGTACGTCTTTAGTTTTGCATCTTCAATCAGAGGAAGAATCAATTTACCCATCTGTGAGGAGTTGGTAAATTGTCTGCTGTTGGCTGGACTTAGTATCTTGTCGTGACTCAGGTCCATGCAGAAGACTGATGAGTCTTCACCAGAGAGTTTGAAGTTACATTTTCTTCGGTGAGGGTTGGATGAGAATTGGGCCATTTGAAGAGAGGTTTGAGGAGATTTGGAAGATTTGTTAGATTGAAGAGAATTCTGAGTGAAGGCTTTTAGAGAGACTAAGTACTTGAGTTCTTTGATTAGTTGTGTGGATGATTTGGGTTAAACAGCTAACCTATTTATAGACCCAAGTAGAAGGTGTATCTAATGGTAAAAAGAATTTGAGTTTAATCAAAATCAAACAGTTTCGATTAATCCATCGATTTTAATTTCAGATTTATCTATTGAGATTAATAAGGAGAGAGAAAGTGGGTCCAACAGTAATATTAAGATGACATGTCATTTTACTGTTTAGTAAATAAATTCAAATTGAACTTATCTGAGTGTAGCTCTCCTTCAGTCTCCGCGTGGCGTTGAGCTGCTGACGTCATCAGTTGGCCTCGTCTATCGATGACTGATGATCTTTGTGGTTGGGATTGATCAGATCCAGCTTGAGTCCCTTCAGCTTTGACTCCTGTCTTTTTATCAACTTGAGCTGTTCTTTCAGCTTTGCTCCGCATAAGCTTTTCAGCTGCTTCCTTCAGCTGAAGCTTTGCCTTCTTCAGTCAGTTTTGGATTCAACTGCTCTCTTCAGTTGAACATGACTGATTGCGAACTGATGCCTTCTGCGATCAATTTACTCATCTTCTTTCTTCAGCTTCCATTTGGCCTTTTGCCATTTCTTCAGAACTGATTTCAGCTTATCAGTTTAAGCTTCATAGCTTAGCAAACTGATGCCATTTTGATTCAGTTCTCATCCTCCGCTGGAGTGTTCCTCTTTACTCCTTCTCTTGGTTAATCATCATCCTCCTTTGAAGCTAGTTCAAGCAATCCCAGTTAGATGCACAACTCCACAAATCTAGCTTCTAGCAATGGCTTGGTGAAGACATCGGCTATTTGTTTCTCCGTGTTGATATATTTGATGCAGATGTCTTTCTTTTCGATATGATCTCTGATGAAGTGATGCCTGATATCAATGTGCTTCGTCCTTGAATGCAATACTGGATTTTGAGATATTGCAATAGCACTATTGTTATCATAGTAGATTGGCACTTCTTCAGTCTCCACCTTATAATCCTTCAGTTGTTGCTTCATCCAAAGAGTCTACGCACAACATCTTCCAGCAGCTACATACTTGGCTTCAGTTGTTGACGTGGCAACTGAATGCTGCTTCTTGCTAAACCATAATATCAGTTTGTTTCCTAGAAACTGACATGTTCCACTGGTGCTTTTTCAGTCGATCTTGCATCCTCCGAAGTCCGAGTCTGAATATTCAGTTAGACTCAAGCTATCATCTCTGGGATACTATAATCCAAGATTTATGGTTCCTTTGAGGTACTTCATTATCCTCTTTGCTGCTTCGAGATTGCTTTTCTTTGGATTGGTTTGGAACCTTGCACACAGTCCGACTGAATAGGAGATGTCTAGTCAGCTGGCAATTAGGTAGAGAAGGGATCTAATGATTCATCTGTAGTGCATCTAGCTGACTGATTCTCCTTCTTTATCGAGGGCCAGCTACATTGATGTGTTCATTAGAATCTTGAGAGTTTTTCCCTTATCAGTTCCAAACTTCTTGACAAGCTCTTTGGTATACTTAGCTTGACTAATGAAGATTCTGTCTTCCAGTTACTTCACTTGGAGTCCTAGGAAGAAAGTCATTTCTCCCATCATGCTCATTTCGAATTCACTTTGCATTAGTTGAGTGAATCGAGTGCAGAGATCTTTACTCTTTGATCCAAAAATTATGTCATCCACATAGATTTGGACCATCAAGATCTCAGCTGATCGTTCTATTTTGAATAGAGTACGATCGATGACTCCTTTTTGAAACCCATTCTTTAGCAAGAATGTTGTAAGGGTTTCATACCAAGCTCTTGGCGCCTGCTTCAGGCCGTATAAAGCATTTCTCAGCTTGTAGACCTGATCTCCAATTTCAAAGCCTGAAGGTTGCTCGACATAAACATCCTCTTTGAGAATCCCTTGCAAGAATGCGCTTTTCACGTCCATTTGATAGACTGTGAAATTGTTGTGAGCTGCATAGGTGAGGAACAATCTGATGGCCTCCAATCTTGCAACTGGTGCGAATGTCTCATCAAAGTCGATTCCTTCACTTTGAGAGTATTCCTTGGCTACCAGTCTGGCCTTGTTACTTGTGATGATGCCTTGTTCATCTAGTTTTTTGTGAAAGACCCACTTCATCCTAATGACTTTTTAGGTTTTCAGCCTGTCGACAAGAAACCAGATGTCGTTTCTTGTGAACTGGTTCAGCTCTTCTTGCATCGCAATAATCCAGTCTGAATATTCAAGTGCTTCTTTGATGTTGGTTGGTTCTATTTGCGAGATAAAGTACGTGAAGAGAGCATGCTTAGTTGAACCTCTGGTTTGGACTCTGTTTCTTGGGTTGCCAATAATTTTGTCGACTAGATAACTTCAGAGCCATTTGGGTATGGTGGCTTCTGTTGTGCCTTCAGCTGGTTCTTCAGTTGCTCCTTAAATTGATCCTTCAGCTGTTCCATCACCTGCTCTATCAGCTGCTCCATCAGTTGCTGTCTTGGCTCCAGTTTGCTCGTCAATTTCACTAATTCTTCCCCCTATCTCAGTTATGGGGTTTGAGGTCTCACCACAATTTGTGTCCTCATTGACCAAGTTGTCTTCAACTGGTCTAGAATCAGTTTCAATGCCATCTTCTAGTGAAGCTTCAAACTGCTCTGGAACAATGTGATCAACATAGTCCAGCAAGTTTTCACTAGGCAATACTTGTACTGATGTACAGTTCTTTTCCTTGTTCCTGTACTCATCAGCAAGCTCATCAAATACCACATGACATGTTACTTCCACAATTAGTGTTCTTTTGTTGAACACTCTATAAACTTGTGAATGAGGGGCATTGTAGCCGAGAAAAATCCCCTCATTAGCTTTGGCACTGAAAGCTTTCAGCTAGGATTTGCCATTGTTGTAGATGTAACATTTGCAGCCAAAAATACCTTAAAGTAAGAGATAGAAGGCTTACGACCCTTGAACAGCTCGTAGGGTATTTTGTCATGGGTGATGACTATGGCACTTCTGTTTTGAGTATGGCAGGCTGTGTTGACTGCCTCGGCCCAGTAACTTTCAGTTATGTTGGCATCAGTTATCATTGCTCGAGCTGCCTCCTTGAGCGTGTGATTTCTCCTTTCTGTTGTGCCATTCTGTTGGAGAGTCATTGCAGCTGAGTGCTCATGAGTGATTCCGAGTTCACTCAGAAAATTGATCATCTGCTGGTTGACAAACTCAGTTCCATTATTGGATCTTATCTTTTGAACTAATTTTCCCTTATCAGTTTGCAACCTTCTGATCAACGTTGATAGCTTTTCAAAAGTCTCATTCTTACTTCTCAGGAACTCCACCTAGGTATATCTTGAGTAGTCATCTACTACTACAAGAGTAAATTTCTTGCCTCTGGGGGTTGGTGGCTTCACTGGTCCAAATAGATCCATGTATAGCAACTGAAGGATGACAGTTGTTCCTTGAAGATGGCTTTTATTTTTTGAATGATGACTTTGTTTGCTTCTCTTTCTAGCACGGTCCGCAGACGATAGTTTTCTTATAGCTCTCCTTGGGAAGCCCATCAAATAGCTCTTTCTTGGCCAAGTAGTTGATTATTTTGAAGTTGAGGTTGTTTAGTCATCGATGCCATAGCCAACTTGCTTCAGTTGATCCTTTGGAGAGAAAGAAAGCTTCTGAATAGCCGGTTGACCAGTCAATAACATACATGTTGCCCTTTCTTACTCCAGTTAGGAGTACGGCTCTAGTTGACTTATCTCTAATGTCACACGAGTTGTTGCTGAAGTCGACTGAGTACCCATTGTCACAAAGCTGGTTGATGCTTAGCATCTTGTGCTTCAGTCCTTCAACATGTGACACGCCATTGACGACAACTTTCCCTTTCACCACGAACCCTTCTCCAATGGTTCGGCACTTTGAGTTCTCTCCAAAAGTGACTAGTGGTCCCTTAACCTCTTTATAACTATCAAGATCATTCTTGTCTCTAGTTATATGCTTGGAGCACCCGCTATCCAGATACCAAGTATCTTTGGCCTTTTTCTTTGATAGGATGTTCTTTTCTTGCAAAACAAAAATTAGTTTTTAGGTACCCACATAATATCGGGTCCTGAGAGGTTAATTAAGTACTTAGGAATCCACATATGCCACACTTTTGGCTTTCCATGGTTAAAAGATCCTTTAGAGTTCAATCTCTTGATCAACTTTAGACTCCTTGTAACTCTTCGACTGAGAGTTGGGTCCATTGATCTATACCTCCGATGAGTGTTAGGATAAAAGACTTCAACTAATATCCTCTCATCTTGTGACCTTGTTGCTCCTTATCTTGGCCAGTTTTTGATGGGCCTGTGACTCTGAGCTTTTTGGCCTTTGTGAAATGGCCGTTTTCCAAACTAGTTATGATTGGGATTGATTGTTGGTTCATCCCTTGAGTTTAAATACTCATCATACTGGGTTGCAAGGTCACTTAGAGTGAATTCTTCCAGTGAGATTAGATCATGTTGTCGTGCATAGTACAATCTTGTGTGCACATTTCTCTTAGGATTAGTAGAACTCCCAGGTTGATGCACGGTTGGCCTTTGATGGTAGGCCTATCTGGAAGAAGTTGTAGCTCTCTGTTGAGCTGGGGGTTTATTTTGAACTGATAGCCTTTTCTGATAGACTGGCCTTGGGTGAGCTTCAGGTCTCGATTGGGTTGATGACCTGGAGTGGAATGGAGGCCTTTGTTGAAAGTTTGGCGTTGAATGAGCTTTTGATTTTGATTGAGCTGAAGATCTGGGTTGATAGGCCGGTCTATATTGAACTGGTGGCTTTGGCTGAGCAGTAAGCCTTTTAAAGACTGACTGTCTTTGAGTTGATTTTCTCAACTGATCAGTCTGATCTCTGGGCTGAGCTTGAGGAGTCTCCCAGATACCTTTATCTTTTGATTCCTCAGCTGGGGGGAATAAGTTGGTCTTGTGAATCCTTTTAGGATTCCAGATTCACAGTTTTGATCTACTGTCTTGCCCTTCTCGGCGACAGTGTACTTGCTATATCCCAGCCCTGGACTCACAGCTTCAATTCTCTGATAACTCAGAATTTCATCTGGAGTCTAGGATCCCTTCTTGAATTTGAGGGTTAATTCCTCCATTTCAAGGATTTGTAGCTTAAGCTGCTCATTCTCAGCTTTCAATTCAGCATTTCTCAGCCCCAGCTGATCCATATCAGTTGACTGAGCTTTCAAACTTTTCAGTCTCTCATTTTCACGGCTCAGTTCTTCAACTTTACTTCTTAGCTCATCGTTCTCACTCTTCAGTTTAATATGCATGCTTGATACATAAGCTAACTGATCTTCTAGGATTCTTAATTGTTCATCCAGTTCATTCCTAGAGATCGAAGCTTCATGTATGTGATAGAAAAAGGTTATAGAATCAGATATACTAACCTCTTCATCCTTGTCAGCCATAAGGCAAAGCAGGGCTTCATCGTCTGAGCTGTATCCGTCTGAGTCGATTCCAGATGGGTAGTCTGAATCATCAGGCATGGCATTTTCAGAATTAGCAATCATTGATTTTCTCTTAAAGAAGCTTCTCCTTACTTTGGCCTTCTTGTCTCCAGGGAGCTCAGGACACTCATATCTGTAGTGCTCTTGCTTGTGGTAGTGGAAATATTCTTCTATGTTTCTGTTAGCCATCCTGAATTGCTTAGCTGATCGTTCAGCTGGCTGCTGGTTTCTTTCTCCTTTAGCAGCATCATTAGCTTGGGGTTGAGCTGATTGTTGATCTCTGACTTTCCTCAACTTTTCCAGCAATATTGTCATTGACTGGATTTGCTCATTTATATCCTCAGTCAGGATCTCCTTCTTGTCAGCTGACTCTCTTCTTTGATCAGTCACCAATCTCCCTGGATTCTTTCTGGCAGGTAAGCCTCTTGGTCGGAAGTTATTTCTTCCACGGGCTTCTCTAAACCGATTTCTTTCAACATAGAAAGAAGCATTATGAGATGAAGAAATGGATGCTTCTCTCTTCCGGTTCAGGCTGTATTCATGAGCCTTGAGAGATCCAAACAATTCTCTAGGTGTAATGCTATTTAAGTCCCTTGACTCTTTAATAGCAATTACTTTCATATCCCACTCGTCTGTGAGATTGTCAAGAACTTTTGAGTTCATCTTTATGTTGGGATAGTTTCTTCCCAGATTGTTCATCTCGCTTATTATGCCAAGAAATCTTGTTTCTTGGCTCGAGATGCTTTCTTTTGGCTGCATTTTAAAAGACTCATATCTGTCGACTGCGAGCTGGAGCTTGTTTTCTTTGATGGCTTCGGACTCCTTGCACAGATCGGCTAGCAAGTCCCATATCTCCTTTGTTATTCTGCAATTCTTTGTGTCTTTGATGCGATCCTCATCTAGAGTTTGAAATAGTGCTGCTTGAGCAACAATCTCTAGGTTCTTCAACTTCTTTTCTTCACCCATGAGAAGAATAGTTGGTTTTGGGATCCTTGCCGATTGGTTGACATCCACAACATGGGCTTCATTGTCCATCATTATAATGATTGGACCGTCTTTAATGACTTCCCATATGTTCTCATGGATTGAGCATAGATGAGCTTTCATCCTTCTGCTCCAATTGTCATAATTCTCAACTGAAAAGAGAGGTAGCTTATGGTTTCCCATAGCTTAAAATGTTAGGACAGATAAACAGATCTGATTCAAATGATCTGCAGAAATGGCTAATACTTAGAATCAACCGCTCTGATACCACTTGTTGGTTCCGGTGCAAGTATATGTCAGTTTAGAGGGAGGTGAATAAACTGACTCAAAAACTTAAACTGATTGCGGAATATATAGGGCCCTGACTCGCTTTAGATAATTTATCTGTGCACTGATCAGTTGAGTAAGAGAGAGCTTGATAGGAGCTTAGCTTATGAGTCGATCAGTTAAGACTGATAGCTTGAAGACTCAGCTTGTCAGTGCAGCTTATATGTCTATAGTGTGCAGTTTAGAAACATGCAAAGACTTAGATCATAAAGTACAGCACACACAAGATTTATAGAGGTTCGAAGCTTCCTGCTTCTACGTCTGCTCTTCCTTCCGCAGAAAGGCAATCCACTATGCAAGTGTAAAGTTTCTTTATTACAGTTACATAGTGAAGAATCATGTTGGACCTGAAAATGGCACCCTTCAAACCGAGCGCGGCCTCCTTTCCAACAATTGCTGTCCCGGAAGAACAGACCCGTCGGTACACACCCCTCCTCAGCTGATTTTTGGGTCGACAACTCACACTTACCGGTCTCAACTGCTTGCTAAGACTTTAGGTGCTATTGTCCGTCTTTATAAAATTTTAGATCTTTCTCGATCTTCAAGAAAGCAGTCTTGAATCTGTTATCAACCTGGAGTGCTCCTTCAACTTTTAGCTGGATGGTTGATCTTTGAAGAACTGAACTGAGAAGTTTTGCTCTGGCTGGAATTCTGCGTCAGCTAGCTGGCTTGCTTGGAACTTGAAGAACGCCTTCTCAGTTGGGACTTTTCACACTTAAGAGATTTAAGCTTTGAGTTGTGGAGAGGGAAAAAGAAGAGCTTGCTCTGCAAAATAGCAAGAGTTAGTTTTGTGCGTGTAAAGTCTCTTTTTGTTTGAATGAGATTCACTCTCTTATATAGATGAGTGATCTTTAGTGACCGTTGAGATTTGAGGATTAGTTGATTTCACCAACGACGGTTTAATGCTTGTAGTCATTGAAGCATGAATGAACTTAGTCTTTGAATTTAATGGCCTTTGCTCCAAGATCGTCAGGATCTTCCTGCGATTGCTTGTCAGGATTCTCTAATAACTGCTTGTCGGAGAGCAATTATTACGGCTATCAGTTCTGGACTTAAGCTGATGGGGTCTCAGCTTTCAGCTCTGAGATTGTCCAGTAGGCAGTTCCTCAGCTGTTTTATGCTTCAGTCCTGGAGTGCCTTGTATCAGCTGTCTTAGCTTTTAGCAGCTGGGCTTTAGAGCTTTCAGCTCTAGTCTTTAGTTGGCTTCCAATCGGCTTTTAATTGAGATTTCTTCTCCCAACTGACTGATCTTGGTCAGTTCAGTTTGGGCTTGAGCTTTCAAGATGGCCCTTTCCTCATTAGTTTCTCTTGGCTTTCAGCTGGACTGATGGCTTACTCATCTGTTAACGCTTTCCAGTCTCTTCCTATCACAGCTTCCCTTGAGCTTTGAAGAGTGGATCTTTAACTGATCCGGATGCAACATCCTTTTAAGTTGGTTGACCATGCTTCAAGGCGATTGTATTTTCACTTCAGCTGAGCTGAGATTTGAAGTCTTATTTAGTCATTGCTTCAACTTCCAGTCTGAATAACCTGCAGTTTTTCAAATAGTTTTTCCATATGTTTTGACATTTCATCAAAACCATCAGTTGGGTCATCTTGATAATTTTTCCCAACAGTTAATATGATTCAACAACGTTGCTAATATCATGTATGTATGTTGCTAATATGAAACAAGTCAATTTCTAATATAAAATGATGATATCATTAACATAGATATATGTTACTGTGAACATATATACATATTAATATAAATATATAATCATGCTATTATGAAAACACACAAATGTAATTGATTTGCTTGGTTATTTTTTTCTTTTTTCTCTTCAATTTTAATCTTTTTATGCTTTATTTTAATTTTACACTTGTTATTTAGGATTCATCCTATCCAATTTAGGTTTAATATAATTTTTTAATATCCATTTTTAGTTTTCAGTTATTACTTTTTTTTATTGTACTTTAGTTAATTTTACATTTATTATTTAGGTTTTATCCTACACAATTATAATTTATTAATTTTTTTAGTATTTAATTTTCAGTTTTTAGTTATTAATTTACTATTCTTGTGCTTTGTTTAATTTTCCACTTACTTTTTAGGGTTCATCATACTCAATTCAGATTTCTTATACTTTTTTAGTTTTTTTTTTAATTTTTAGTTATTAATCTACTATTTTAAATATTTTCCATGCCATTATAAATATTTTCTCATGCTATTATGAATATTCGTTCATAGTAGCATTTATAAAATTAATTGAAATAATAGTTGTGTTATTTGCTCATAATAGCATGTATATATGTTCACGATAGCATGACATCTTAATCATGTTAGCATGCCATATGTCTTACTAGCATGCCAGTTTTATCCATATTAGCGTGGCATACGGGTCATATTAACACACATTTTTATATAATAATTTTGCTATATATATATATATATATATATATATTGCCAATATGAAGATTTAAAACTGCTCATGACGTGAAAAAATATATTGCTAATATGAAGTTTTAATATTGTTGACAATATGAAGATTCAATTTCATCCGTGTTTGTTCATAATAACATGATTATATATTCGTATTAGCATGTATATATGTTAATAATAGCATCATTTTATATTAATAATTGACTTGTTTCATATTTGCAACATGCGTGCAGAATATTAGCAACTTGTATATATGATATTAGCAACGTTGTTGAACCATATTAGCAATATCTGATAGTCAGAATTAGAGCTTGTATTAATAATTGATTTGTTTCGTATTAGCAAGATGCACACATGTTATTAGCAACATGTTGAACCGTGTTAGTGATGTCTAATAGTTACAGAATTAGAGCTTGTATGTGCATATAAAACGTTTTTTTGTATTTTTCATCTATTTTTATTCGAACAAACATATGCAATATTCATCTTAAATGAAAGAACATGAAAAGGGCTTTAATTTGGAATATTATTTGCACAAAATGGTTAAAAACGAACTTGTTATAAGTGTTTAAAGTTTTACTTTTTTTATAAATCTGGAAGTACCTTTTTTATAAGTTCTCATATTTACAAGATTCCAACTGTCCTTTCTATCTAGGTGACGGGTCGTGATTAATTCATATTTCTCAAATAAGGATTTTTTCATTTGAGCCACCCCTACATATATACTACTACATGTGTGTAATATAATTAAATTGAGTGTAAATAAAGAAGGAAAGAGAGATCGAGTTTCACGTGGCAGCCATCTAAGTTTATATTAGAAAATAAACGAATGGTGAGTTAATATAAGAGGGTCATTCTTTTGAAATTTGAAATGTATAAACCCCAACTCGACCCCAAAAAATTACATTCAGAAAAAAGGTGTAAGGCTGCAAAAATAGAAATAGTCACTAGGAAAAATATTAAAAAAATAAAAGTTATGTAGTAGTAGTAATAATAATAATAATAACAACAATAATAATAACAATAATAACAACAATAACAATAACAACAATAACAAGAATAACAATAATAACAACAAGAACAATAACAATAATAATAATAATAATAATAATAATAATAATAATAATAATAATTGAATGTGATCTGGTTGCTCGTCTGTCATGTCTTACTTTTTGTTGGCAAAATTTGTTTTTTGAGTACAGAAGAAACAGCCCAACCCCCATGCATTAATTGATTATCAGACAATTTTGGGGGATTTTTTCTTTTTTTTGGCTCATCTTCTTCCTTTTCCCCTCCCATCTCATTTTACCGATGGAATAAATAAAATTGATTTGATAAAATAGAATTGTACTGTTAGAACAAAAATAATTATATATTTGGATTGCTTGATTATAATTTTAGTGATTTATAATATGTTGTCTATATTGGGCATGTCCTCAAAATAAGAAAAATGATACAACTTTCATAAATTCTGATTACCTACTCCAAGTAACTCTGGTAATTTTGTGTGTGACAATTTTATTTTTCGACTTCTTTATTAATTATATTTTATTTTTTATATATATTAATATTATTAAATTTTGGATTCATAAATTTTCAACAAAAATAATGAAAAAAAAAATAATTTTGAAAATTTTTGGATTTTCATTATTTTATTTGTTTACGGATTATTATTAATTTTGGATTGACAATTTTTCAACTTGAAAAATGAAATAAAAAGGAAAAAAAGAGGTTATTTTTTTTATGAGATTCCAACTAAAATTTGATCATTCTGGCAACCGTTTTTTAGAATTATTTTATCCTTCACTGCTTTACTGTTCTTATTCCTCTTTCATATTTGTCACCTCTTGTGATATGGCCAAATATATCCAAGCATGTCTCGTAACTTATCTCATCCATATATATTTATCACTTATGGGCTATGACTAATTGGCCGTATCATTGAAGCACGTCCCGTAACTTACCTCATCCATAAATATGATCAATTTATCTCATTTTATAGATATAATTATATTTGTCAATTAGATAAGTTGTGGGGCTTGCTTCAATAGATTAGACCATAGCCCAAAGAGGTCTAGTGTTTTCGATATAGTTGAAGTATGTTTATTAGATTGTTTGATGGATCAAAATTAATAAAATTAGTGATACTTTTTAATAAGAATATTTTAAATACAAAAGTAATTGATATTATTCATAAAGCATTACTTATTGCAAAAGTGTAAGTATTTTTTTCAAAAGTAATAATATATTTTTATTTAAAAAATGTAAGTAAATTTCGAATTTATGACATTTGGATCATCAAATCGCCATCACACCAACTGAACCACCCAATGAACTCCTTTGAACTACTTTTTAAGTTATTTTATTGCAACATTTTGGCAACTTTAAATCCACTACGAGCCTATTTTTGGCTTAGTAGAAATCTATGATATTTTATTTACTATTTGCAGCCATTAAACGTGTGTACTTTATTCAAAGTGCATTATTTGATCAAAATAAATGAATTTGGTCCCAATTCATTAAGATTCATTGAAGATATATATATTTTGAACTTGACTTTGAGTACCTTCCAGAACACCCAAGTATAATGAATTTCTCGTGTGAAAGGTGAGATTTAATTAGTGCTTGTCAGTTTTTATTTCTAAATGAAAATTTCCATTTTTTTTATTAATTAAAACGTTGCAAATTTTATTATTTATTTTATTCATTTTTAATTTTAATTTTCACTTTTTCTAATCTTATATTTCCTAAATTTCTTAAAAAGTGTCATTCTAGCACTTAAATTTTATTTTATAAAGAGTGTCATTCTTAGAGCTATAAATGAACAAAACTGCTTGCAGGCTATTCGGAGATCGGCTAAAAAAAATTCGTTTGAAGTTCGTTCATTTTCTAAACGAGTCAAGCTCGAGCCTCAAATCGAGCTCGATAAAATTATCAAACCAAACTCGAACAGAGTAATATTCGGCTCGGACAACTCGCGAACATGTTCATGAATACTATAAATATTTCAAATGGATAAATTAAATAAGCTATTTTTTCGAGCTTTTTTCGAGCTCGAGCTCGAATATGTAAAATAAATGAATCTTTTTTCGAGCATTCAAGCTTAGACTTGTTTAGTAAATTTTCGAGCATTTCATGAGTGAGGTCGAGCTTGAATAAGAGGAAAGAAGCTCGAATCGAGCTTGAGCTTTAATATCCTTAAAGAGCCGAACTCGAATATCAGGGTATTCGTCTAGATTCGGTTCGTTTACAGTCCTAGTCATTTTACACAATTGAAGTGGAAATTCATATTTTTCACACATATGCCCTCATTTAATGCATTTTAACTAAATTAATGTATTCACATAAAGGTGTATAAGGTAGTTTGATAACCTTATTACTATGTGTGCATTTATTCACTGTGACATTTATTCAGAAACGGAGAGAGAATCATCTATTCAATCACATATATATATATATATATCATTAAAATGATACTCGATAGTTTCATATTTATTGATTCATCATAATCACATAAATATTTATAATTTACCCAGTGCACATGCACTCTCAAATAGCAATTGCTTTTTAAAGAATGTTTTATATTTTTTATGTGATTTACACACTATTATATAAAAATATAATTTACTTAATGTACATTCTCAAATAATAATCACGGATTATTCTCGTCATAAAAAAAATGGATTTGACTTTGAAAACTAAAAATCGATTTCAACCCAAAATAAAAAAAAAATGCGCTCAAATATGATCTACTCTGACATCCTTACATCCTATATAAAAATTAAAAAAAATCACTTTGGAAAACGAGTTATTCAACTAAAGTTATATGGACAAGTCTCATGTATATAAGATGTACAGCAGACGGTCAACGCGTTGACCGGATCAATACTTTTACCAAAAAAATCATCAAAATTAGTATTATTCATAATATTGAAAAGTATCATTTCAAAGGCCCAAAAGTATCATTTGTATCAATAAAAGGTATTGCCCAAAAAGAAAAAATAAAGAAAAAAACTGTTAAGATCAGTATCAATCGAAACACTAAAAAGTATCATTCAAAATTAAAAAAAAGTATCAGTTGTATCCCTAAAAGTATAACCCGTTTTCACGATTTTTTTGACAACGTGCATTGATCCCCGTCTGATGTACATCTCATGTATAGGAATATTTGCGAAGTTATATTACATTTATTTAATAAAGATTGAGACTTAAAATAATTTAATACATATTGATTTTCAAATTCTCAAAGGATAGCATTTATGTAAATGACTACGAAAAATAGTATCAAATTTGATATTATGACTATATGGACATCCCAAAATAAAAATATTTGACCACATATTTGGAATAGTACTCTTTCTTATGCCATAATTGTATCCCCTCCAATTTTACAGATTAATAAAATTTATTTAATGTACTTGGAAACAAGAAAGTATATAAAATTTTCATACCATGCCCTCATTTAATGATTCACAATAGAAGGATTATTAATTTCAAAAAATTCAAATAAGAGTATATTGTGGAAAATAAAAATTTAATGCATATCAAATAAAAGAAGTAGACTATAATTTTGTGACGACCAAAAAAGGAATAAAAAACTATAATTACAGAACGAATGGGGTAATTTACAAATAAAAATCTAACCCAACAGTCATTCGCAAATAATTCGCATCTCACTTTCTCAAGAAAAAAATGGTTAATTGTCTGAAAAAAAACTATCATGTTTCACTTTATTTATTTATAGATTCAACATTACTTTTGAAACATTACAATATTGACACCGTCTTTCGATTTGTAGTAAATTCGATATCCCAAAAATTTTCTTCCATCCAAAATTAAACGTGAATTGTTATTTTCAATGCGTAAATGAAACTCCAACAAATTTAAATGATTTTAAATCTCTGTAGATCATGATCTCTGGCACGTCATTCGTACTCCAAGTTGTTTAAGTTCATCAGAATTCATATACATGTTGGGAAAAAAACACGTCAAATTTTCAATTACAGAAAAATTTGAGGGTGTCAAATTTATTATAAATCGAAAGGTGGTATAATATTTCATGTGGTATTGAAATTACAAATAGAGTTATATTTTTTATTTTCTTTTTGGATAGAATTAAAGGGTGTCTTTTACATTGCCTTTGATTTCTCAAGTTTTATTTAATTGTCGTTAATTATGGTTTACGGCTTTGCAGCATTAATTATGAAGTCTCGGGTAAATGAGAAACGATTCCTCATTAATGGTTTTATACTTTTATTAGATATTTTTAAGTAATTTTATTTCACTCTATACACTGGCGGATCCAAAATTTTAAAATTTGAGGTACAATATACAAAAATGTATAAATAAATATTCTTGAGAGTTTAAAATTTTTAATTCAAATTATTATTCTTAATTGTAAATATCTAAGTCCAAACCTCAATTCAAAATCAAATCCCTTTCATACTTGTAAAATTCAAACCATATGTACATAAACTCAAATTTTTAATTTAAACACAAATCCCTAGTTTAATTGAAATTTTAATTAGGCAATAAATAAATAAATATGTAAGCAACACTAAACATAAATAAGAATTAAGAAATTTAATTAATAATATACATATAAAAAATCAAGAATGAAAGAAAAAAATAACAACAATCACTAGAGAGTGTTGTTTGTGCACTTCTTAATTTAAAATCTTGATGTATTTTTGAAATTGTTATGAGTTGTATTTGAAGACTTGAATAATTGTACATGTCTTGTTCCTATATTTTTATATATGTATAAGATTTAAAGAGGAGTAAGATAGAGAGTCACAAATTAATAGTTTTTGTAACACCCCAGATTTTTGGATAAGGTTTAAGAGAATTGTTAATGTTAATTAATCAGTTAAGGAAGAAATTTAAATAAGTTAATTAAGGTTGGATGTCAGTCACGACTTTAAGAGACAGTTTTCGTGAAAAACGTCTTTTCGGAAAATATGATCTTAATTCTTTTATGGTCATTCGTGGTCTCGTTAGAAAGGTTTAACTCAAGGAGTATGCCGGTGTTTTCGGATTTTAAATCTGAAGTCATTTGAGTTCCCGGTGATGAAAAACGTATTTAAAAGGCGAATGAATAGTAACTTTTGCGTGCGTTCGTATTTTGAGAAATTTACGAAATCCTCCTCGTTGATCCGAGTCTAGTTCTGTCAGGCCCCTCTTATGGGAAATGACTCAAGGATTCCGTTGGCATTCACGGATTTCCATTCAGAGGTCAATCGAACGCTCGGTAGTAAAATCTGTCAGTCTAAGTGAATAGTAAAAAGTAATTCTAAAAAGGGAATCTTTGCTCGTCTTACTTCTGACGACCCCGTCTTCTTCACGAATCAAGTTGGTTCACTAGTATTCGAGCCAACGAGTCTCTCGGTATTTTTAGATTTCGTGTTTGAAGTCATTTGAACCTCGACATCGAATAAATCAGCTTTTAACCGAACCCGGGGTAACTTTCACAGTATTTCCGCACTGCAATGGCTTCCAAGGAAAGCCAAAGCTTCTCCTATAAATAAGGGATCACCCATTTGCATTTCTTTGCTCATTTACCATCCATTTCACTTCTAAATCGAGAGAGTGAGAAGCTTCGAAAGCCGAGAAAGTTCTGTCGAAGTAAAAAGCGTTATTCGTGAGTGTTCTGCAAGACGACGAGTGGAGTGGCGTGGAAGGGATGCGGTGAGGGAATGTGCTAGGGGCGCCGTTGGGTCGTAGCAGGCGGCTCTGCCGCCGTTGCAACTCGACGAGACGCCGAGCTAGCCACCTTCCTTCGATGCACCTAACCCCGTCCATTCTTGTTCGTCAGTCTTGACTCCATTTCTTTTCCGTCTTTTAAATTCCGCATTTACTTTCCGTTCTTTACGTTATTCGCATTCTTCATTATTGCTCGTTTACCTTCCGTATAAGTTGTATTTCGATTCTTATTGAAGTTCCAAGTTAATAACGTTTATGTTATAGTTCTCGCTTAATTCATGTCATCATTATTATTGAGATTAGCCTCGTTCATTCCGTTAAATTCCGTTTAAGCTATATTTAAAAGATTTCATCGTTATTCTAATTATTAAGGAGGATTGTCGTGTTTATTTCGTTATAATGCCAAAATTCTTTTTAAATTAAAGCATGTTGTTGCATGTTAATTTTAAGCATGTTGTTTTTAAGAAATTTTGGTAAAGTGTTCTTCGTGTTCGCTGAAGGAATCAATGAACACGAAGAATCCAGTTGAAGATCACCCAGAACTAGGTGGAAGAGAGAGAAAGGGAGAGAGCCCCGCGGGGGGGGAGTGCGCCGCCGCGCCACACCCCCCTCGGCCCTCATATCCCGCTGGCGCACCCTTGCGCCGCGGCGGGGGGGCTGCCCGACGGCGCCCATGTGCGCCGCGGCGCTTCCCCTTTTCCGTGCTGTTCTCCGCCGATTTTTTTGGCTATTTTTTGTACCCTCTTCCCGAGCTTTTCAAATTGTGTTATTTCCAAGCTATTTTCAAGTTTAAATTTTAGAAAACCATTCAAGTTATTTCCAATTTATTTTGATTAAGCTATTAAAGTTATTTTTCCTCTAAAAATTGAGAAATCAAGTCAAGATGCTCTTTAAATGAAGCAAATTCTTCTCGAAACCCTGTAAAGTCATAAAGTCGTGCTATCCATGTTTAAGTCCTAGCTAAGGGTAGTTTAGTTAGGTATTATTTAATTTCATGTTGTTAGTTAGAAATCTCGAAGGAGGCCGCTAAGTCGATGATTCGACTTTTGTAGGAGAAAGTGAGCCTCGTGGGAATTCAAAGAAGAATCATCAACTCATTGCCTCATCTTCTGCTCCGTGATCGAGGTGAGTAAATCTATACTCATCTAAAGTTTAAGCTAGTAAGCTCTGAAGCATATAGGGCAAATGAGATATCCAATAAAGCATTTTTGCTCTGCCTGATTGATATATGTACAAGGAAGAAAGGAAAGGAAGATATTATGTTATAATTGAGTTCTCAAGCATGTTTAGAATGTTTAGAAATGCTAGAAATGTTAAAGTATTGTTTATACTTAGCATGAGATATTTAGAATTGTCTTTAGTTACAATTCGTATTTATTTATGTTCATCTCTCGTATTCGAATGTTTATGCTTTGTTAAAGCTCGTATAATTAAGGATTAAGAATTGCCTTGTTAAGGTAGCGTAAAATCCCTTATAGGCCGAGATCATGTTATATCAAAGGATTAGTACCTAGATGTGCTCTAGGTTTGGTTTTGATAGCAAGGTTAAGGAAGGAAGGAACTTAGCATTTCACTTAAGCAGGACTTAAGCTCAGAAATTTTAAGGGAGTCACTGCTGGGTGTTTTCCCTTGCAAACTCGTTTGGATATTCGAGGTAACCCCTCTTCTATCCTATGGCATGCCTAAGAGTGCAGTTGACATCGGGTTTGAGCCAGGTTGGACCCAAAAGTGTAATACCCCAGAATTCTGAATAAGGTTTAGAGGAATGTTAATGATAAGTTAATTAATTAAAGAAGGAATTTAATTAAGATTAGCTAAGGTTGGATGTCAGTCACGACTTTAGGAGTCAGATCGCCTTTTGAGAAATGTGATTTTAACTATTTTATGACCATCTGTGGTCTCGTTAGAAAGGTTTTAACTCAAGGAGTATGCCGGTGTTTTCGGATTTTAATTCTAAAGTCATTTGAGTTCCCGGTGATGAAAAACGCATTTAAAAGAAGAATGAATAGTAACCTTTGCGTGCGTTCGTGTTTTGAGAAATTTACGAAATCCTCCTCATTTATTCAAGTCCAGTTCTGTCAGGACTCTCTTATGGGAAATGACTCAAGGATTCCGTTGGCGTTCACGGATTGACATTCTGAGGTCAATCGAACGCTCGGGAGCCAAATCTGTCAGTCTGAGTGAATAGTAAAAGTAATTCCAAAAAGAGAATCTTTGCTCGTCTTCCTTCTGTCGAACCCGTCTTCTTCACGAATCAAGTTGGTTCACTAGTGTTCGAACCAACGAGTCTCTCGGTATTTTTAGATTGTGTCTGAAGTCATTTGGACCTCGATATCGAATAAAGCAGCTTTTAACCGAACCCGGGGTAACTTTTGCAGTATTCCCGCACAGCAATGGCTTCCAAAGGAAGCCAAAGCTTTTCCTATATATAGGGGACCACCCCTTTAGCTTTTCTTGCTCACTTTACTCTTCCGTTCACTTCTAAAAATCGAGAGGTGAAAAGCTTTGAAAGCCGAGAAGGTTCTGTCAAAATAAAAAGCGTTCTTCGTGAGTGTTCTTCAAGACGACGAGCGGAGTGGCATGGAAGGGATGCGGTGAGGGAATGTGCTAGGGGACGCCATTGAAATCGTAGCAGGCGGCTCTGCCGCCGTTGCGATTCGACGAGACGCCAAGCTAACCACATTCCCTCGACGCACCTGACCCCGTCCATTTTAGTTCTTCGGTCTCAATTCCATTTCTTTTTCGTCTTTAAATTTCCGCATTTACTTTCCGTTCTTTACGTTCTTCGCGTTCTTCATTATTTCTCGTCTAAAGTTACATTTCGATTTTTGTTGGAATTCCAAGATTATGACTTATGCGTTATATTTCTCATTCTAATTCCATTATTGTTATTCTAAGAAGATTAACCTCGTTATTTCGTTAAAAAATCCGCTCAAGCCATATTTAATTATTTTCGGAGGATTATCGTGTTATGCCGTTATAATGCCAAAATTATTTTTAAGTTAAAGCATGTTGTCGCATGATAAATTCAGGCACATTGTTTTTGAAAAATTTCAGGTTTTGCGTTCTTCGCGTTCTTCGCGTTCGTCGAGAATTGACGAACACGAAGAACCCAGTTGAAGATCGCCCAGGAGAGAGAGAAAAAGGGTCCCGCGACCGCGGGGGTGCGCGGCCGCGCGACGCCTCCCTCGGCCCAGGACCCCGCGGGCGCGGGGCTGCGCGGGCGCGCAGGGTGCCGCCGGCGCGCGACGCTCCCTCCCCGTGTTGTCCGACGCTCGTCCTTCCGACTTTTCGAGCTCCTCTTCAAGTCATATTTTTCCGAGTAATTCTCAAGTTTAAACTAAGAATATTTTTCGAGATTTCTCCGATTTATTTCGAGAAAATTATTAAAGATCTTTTCCGTCTAAAAATTTAGAAATCAAGACGAGAAATTCCTTTAAATAAAATAAACCCTTTTCGGACCCTCATTAGGTCAAAGTCGTGCTATCCATATTAAGTCCTAGCTAAGGGGTTATTAGTTGGGTGTTATTTAATATCATGTTATCAGAAATCTTCAAAGAAGGCTTCTAAGTCGATGATTCGACTTTTGTAGGAGGAATCGAGCCTCGGAGAAATACTAAGGAAAACCGCCAGCTCGTTTCCTCGTCTTCCGTTCCGTAATCAAGGTGGGTAAATCTATACTCATCTAAAGTTTGAGCTAATAAGCTCTAGAAGCATGTTAGGGCAAATGAGATATCCAATAAAGTATTTTGCTCAACCTGTTTGATCTCTGTACAAGGAAAGGAATAAATGGAGTTATGCATGATTATGCTGAATTATTATTTGGGGTAGGTAAAGTAAAGGAAGCTAGTTTAAGTTAAGCAAGCTCTCAAGTATGTTTAGATATGCTAGAATTGTTTATCTACAATTTATGCTAGCATGAAGTGTTTAGAATTGCTTTATTTGCAATCAATGTTTATCCGCGTTCATTTTCTTGTACTTGAATGTTTATGCTTTAATAAAGCTCGTATAGTTAAGGTTCAAGGATTGCCTTGTTAGGGTAGCTTTACCCCCTCTGTAGGCCGAGATCATGTAGTGATAAGATATTAGCCTTAGACA
This sequence comes from Perilla frutescens, assembly GCA_026008535.1. Classification (NCBI taxonomy): domain Eukaryota; kingdom Viridiplantae; phylum Streptophyta; class Magnoliopsida; order Lamiales; family Lamiaceae; genus Perilla; species Perilla frutescens. Next base: position 56,119,663 of record BRKX01000003.1, read on the forward strand.
TTGTTCTAAGCCTGGTAATGTTAGCAAGAATAGGAAGAGATGGACTTAGCATCCACTTAAGCAAGACTCGAGCTCAGAATTATTAAGGTAGTCGCTGAGGGGCTTTTCCCTCGCAAACTCGTTCGGATATTTGAGGTAACCCCTCTTCTATCCTATGGCATGCCTAAGGGTACAGTTGACGACAGGTTTGAGCCAAGTTGGGCCCAAAAGAAAAGAAAAGGTTTTACGGATACGGAGAGGGCTTTTGCGTTTTGCTCTCCGTATACCGTCTATTAATCATTGGATATCTTGAAAGTTATAAAAGCATTTTCGCTAAAACCCACTGAGTACATTAGTGCTCATGCCCCCTCTTTTCAAATGTTTTCAGGTTGAGATGCTGAGGATGCTGGTGGCTGTGAATGTGGGTTGGCTGCCAAGACTATTTTGCTATTATCTAATGTTCTAATAAACCCCACTTTGTGATCCGCTACTCTGATACACTCTTTTCAATTCTGTTTAAGTCCTATTATGTTTAGCAAGACTCTATGAATAATCTCCCCAGAAGCAATTTAATACTTATAAGATGCATATTATGTTATCTCTGTTTTTAAGTATGATCTCCGTTCACCTGCAAAGAGATCTAACGAGTTGGTATCTGATTAATTAGCCGTTCTTTCCGCTTAAGCATGTTTTCTTTTAATCCAAGTAAACCCGAGCATTCCATATAACTTCTAAGGCACGTCTTGATTCTTAAAACTCTTGATAAATCCCCCATCTTTATTCATTAATCTCTTAATAACACCCTGTCCCCACTCGTAATCCCTATCTTGGGACCGGGCTGTTACAAAAACAAAAGAAAAAGGTTTTACGGATATAGAAAGGGCTTTTGCGTTTTGCTCTCCATATACCGTCAGTTAATTATTGGATATCTTGAAGTTATTAAAGTGTTTTTTCTAAAACCCACTGAGTACATTAGTGCTTACGCCCCTCTTTTTCAAATGTTTTCAGGTTGAGATGCTGAGGATGTTGGTGGCTGTGGATGTGGGTTGGCTGTCAAAATTGTTTTGCTATTATCTGAATCTCTTTTGAAATCTCATGATGTTTCTGCTACTCTGATACACTCTTTCTAATTCCATTTAAGCTCTATTATGATTGTCAAGACTCTAAGAATATTTTCAGACATGATTATATATATATAAGATGCATATTAAGTTTACTCCGCTTTCCGAATATGTTTTCCTTTCGCCTATAAAAGGGCTTATGTTTGATGGTATCTGATTAGTTAGCCGTTTTATTTCGTTAAAGCATGTTTCTTTCTTAATCAAGTAAATTCAAGTATCGTTGTCTCTCTACAAAGCGTACCTTTATTCCTAAACTTCTTCGTTAATCTCCCATCCTTATTCATTAATCCCTTAATAACACCCCGTCCCCATTTGTTAATCCCTATCTCGGGACCGGGCTGTTACAGTTTTATTGCTACATTATTTACCACGTCTCAATTAAAGAACTCAACCACTACATTATTTTTTCATATTTATGATCTTAGTTGATAGTCTCCAATAACAAAATAGATAATTATATATATATATATATATGTATTTACTAAAAAAGACTAAAAAAATTTGGGGGTACACTTGTTCCAATGTGGCTCCGCCAGTGACTCTATATGTGTAAAATATATATTTGTAAGACACCATTTTTTTTTAGCATGATATGTATAAAAATTTGACTCTACTAAAATTTGCTATGCCCACTTAGATCAATTAAAAAAAAATCTTGAATAATTATATATATGACCCTGAATTTAATTTGTTCTTAAAAAAAAAGGAACTTCAATTATAAATATTAATTTTTTAGTGTAAATCTATAAATATAGACAAAAAAAAAGTAAAAAAGGGAAAAAAAGGCAACATATAAGGGTGTAGTAGTTTCATGGGTAATTTGGAGTTATGACACACTTGGCCCCACACCCAATGATTGGGGAAATGTACTTTTTATGTTTTTTTCAAAACTAAACATTAAATGCACCCTAAAACCCTAAAGTTTAAAAACCCTAACATATACAAACCCTAACATATAAAAATAAATACATGATCGATCCCTACCAGTTTTTTGTAGATAATTTATTTTTAAAATTAATAATAATGAATAACGATAAGGATAACGAAATTAATAGTAATGATAATAACGAAATTAATAGTAATGATAATAATAATAAGAATAACGAAAGTAATAATAATAAGAATAACGAAAATAATAATAATAATAATAATGAAAATAATAATAATAATAATAATAATAATAATAATAACGATAGTAATAATAAGAATAACGAAAATAATAATAATAAGAATAATGATAGAAATTAATAGTAATGATAAGAATAACTAAAGTAATAATAATAAGAATAACGAAATATATATATTGATAATAACGAAAGTAATAATAATAAGAATAACGAAATAATGATAATAAGAATAACGAAAGTAATAACGATAAGAATAACGAAATAACGAAAGTAATATATCATTATATATCGATAATAACGAAAGTATAATAATAAGAATAACGAAATATATATATTGATAATAACGAAAGTAATAATAATAAGAATAACGAAATAATGATAATAAGAATAACGAAAGTAATAACGATAAGAATAACGAAAATTTAACAATATATAACGAAAACTTATCAATATATAACGAAAACATATAACGAAAATTTATCAATATATAACGAAAACATATAACGAAAATTTATCAATATATAACGAAAACTTATGACGAAACATTTATAACGTTATGCATCAATGCATTATTCTGTCATTTCTGTGTGGTCAACATGAGGTAGGTAAAATGCATAAATATTTGTATTTGCATAGGTAGGTATTAGTTGGCCCAAATTAAATGAAATTTAATGCATTTAATTTTGTGTAAGAGAGGTTGGTGTCATTCTCCTATATTTACACTACACCGATGCATCAATTCAACCCACACCCAAATAGAAGAAATAGTTCGAGAGTTTGGTGAAGAAAATCTCTGAATTCACATAAAAAATGAATGTTTGATCGTGCAAGCGAGAAGATCATCGTCATCAACAAAACATCATCATCGGTGAAATTTCGCGGAAAAATTCTCCAAAATTGAAAGGTACGTTTCAAGTCTTGTTATGTTCCTTACTTAGAAAATTGTTTTAGGTTTTATTTAGCCAAAATTATGTTCCTGCAATTAGGCTATAACAAAGGCATAACGATAAAGTATAATGATAGTTTTAATTTTCTTGTCGTTATGGTTAGTTTCAATTATTGTTAAAGTATAACCCTAGTTTTAATTTAATTTTCGTTATTGTCCAATTGAATTGTCGTTATGGTTAAATAAATTTTTTCGTTATGGTTAGTTAATGTTGAAATTTAATTTGTGTTAATGGTTATCGTTAGGGTTAGTTAATGGTTAAATTTAATTATCGTTATGGTTAAATAGAAATATCATAAGGATTAGTTAATGGTTTAGTAGAATTATCGTTATGGTTAAATTTAAATTTTCGTTATGTTTAAATTTAAGTTTTGTTATTCTTAAAATTTTTATTTTCGTTAAGGTGGAATTTAAATTTTCGTTATTGTTAAAACTAAACTTTCGTTATTGTTTAATTTGAGTATTCCTTATGTTAAAAAAAATTTCATTATGGTTAATTGTTGTATTTAAATTTTGTCAAGATATTATTAATTTAAAGTTTCGTTATTTTTAAAACTAAACTTTCGTTATTCTTAAAAATGTCATTTTCGTTATGTTTAAATTTAAGTTTCGTTATTCTTAAAATTTTTATTTTCGTTAAGGTGGAATTTAAATTTTCGTTATTGTTAAAACTAAACTTTCGTTATTGTTTAATTTGAGTATTCCTTATGTTAAAAAAAATTTCATTATGGTTAATTGTTGTATTTAAATTTTGTGAAGATATTATTAATTTAAAGTTTCGTTATTTTTACAACTAAACTTTCGTTATTCTTAAAAATGTCATTTTCGTTAATGGTTAAATTTAAATTTTCGTTATTCTTAAAATGTCATTTTCGTTATTGTGTAATTTAAATTTTCGTTATTGTTAAAACTAAACTTTCGTTATTGTTTAATTTGAGTATTCCTTATGTTAAAAAAAATTCATTATGGTTAATTGTTGTATTTAAATTTTGTGAAGATATTATTAATTTAAAGTTTCGTTATTTTTACAACTAAACTTTCGTTATTGTTTAATTTAAAGTTTCGTTATTATTGAAATTTAATTTTTGTTATTGTTAAATTTAAAGTTTCTTTATGTTTAGAAATTAACTTTCGATATTGTTAAATAAAAATTTCGTTATGTTAATAATAAATTTTCGTTATTGTATAAATTCAATGTTAGTTATGGCTAAATTTATATTTCGTTAGGTATAAAATTAATTTTTATTCTGTATCGTTATGTTTATTTTTAAATTTGTTTTAGGGCAGATGGTTAGACGTCGTATTATTGTACGACATAGTGGCCGATGGGTAGAGCTCAGTATGTAGATGGTGTGGAGGAGTTGATCATCATATCATCGGATGATTTATGTTTTAGGTCACTAATCAGAGAGATACATGAGTTATTGGAGACCGATCCCACATGCGTCGAGTACCAGTTATCATGGATGTCGAGCACCAATAGTGGTAGACAGATCAAGACAAGACTGAAAGATGATGCTGGTTTGCTAGACTTGCTCCATGAGCAGAGTCAAGAGATGGTTGTGTATGTTGTTCAGAGAGGCTGCAGCAGCTCAAGGGTCATCCCTGACACCGAGCCTGAGTACAGAGAACCGGTCAGAGAGGAGGTTCGTGATGATACGCAACACTATGAGGCTCCAGAGCACGATTTTGACGACGATGCATTCCCGCATGAAGGAGAAGAAGAAGAAGAAGAAGAAGAAGAAGAAGAAGAAGAAGAAGAAGAAGAAGAAGAAGAAGAAGAAGAAGAAGAAGAAGAAGAAATTCCTACTACAAATGAAGAAGCGGAGGAGAATGTGAGAACGGACTTGCTCGAATCAGTGTTCACAGAGTTCACGGGATGGATTCGTTCTACAGGGGGTACGGGACGATTGATAGGCATGACCGGAGGAGCATCATTGTCGAACACTAGGGCTGAGGATGTATCTGAGAGGGGTGGGAGCAATTGGCTTGTTCCACTTGCGAATATTGACGTTGCAGGCCCACTGAGTTGGGACGAGCTTTCAGCAGCCAATACGGATGAACTTCAGAAGGGTGCGATTTTCCGCACCAAGGATGATTTGGCCCTGGCCGTGGAACTGTATCACATGCAGAATAGAGTGGAGTATGCCGTGTATCGATCGAACAAGACACGGCTGGTCTACATGTGCAAGCATGGCAGGGAGTGCCCGTTCAAGCTGTGTGCCGTTGTGGATGGAGTTGTTTGGAGAATCTACAAGTTTGACGGCACTCACACTTGCCACATGAATATGAGTCGAGTTGCCCCACGACAGGTGCCTGCATGGGTGGTTGCAAAGTATTTTACACGTAAACTGGTCGATGAGGGGGTTGTTCTGAAGCCCAAAGAGATGGTCTCCGAGCTTCTACGTGAGTACGGGATCCAGATTGATTACAGTTTCGCTCTGCGCTCGAAGAACATTGCAATTGAGATGATCTATGGGGACTATGATAAGTCCTATGTACAATTGCCCGCATTTCTACACACGTTGCAGCTACGCAATCCCGGGACATTGTACGAGTTTCAGACGAACACCGTACATGAGCTGAAGTATACATTTTTGGCACTCGGACCGTGTATCAGTGCCTTCCATGCGGGTGCAAGACCAGTGGTCGTGATTGATGGGACACACTTGAAGGGGAAGAATAAGGGGATTTTATTTGTTATTGTGACGAAGGACGGCAATGAACAGGTGTTACCTATTGCAGTTGGTATCGGTCCGATCGAGAATGATAACACTTGGATCTGGTTCCTAAATCGATTGCATATCACTTTGGGCGAGATAGAAGACCTCCTGATCGTGTCCGACCAGCACAAGAGCATTAAGAATGCTGTCGCGGCTGTTTTTCCAAGAGCGACACACGGATTGTGCTATTATCATCTACAGACCAAGATGGCAAAGCGCGGGTCCAATGTTATTGGGTTGTTTAAGGAGGCTGCATATGCATATCGGACAGATGTATTCCAGAGGCACTTGTCAGCATTGGAAATGCTGAGTAGACCAGCATACGAGAAGCTTTGTAATATTGGTCCGCAGCATTAGTCCCGATCGCAGTGTCCCGTACGGCGTTTCGGATTCATGACATCTAATGCGGCTGAGTCACTCAATGCCCGTCTACTGTGGGCTAGGAGACTGCCTATTTGCTCAATGCTTGAGTCGTTCAGAAAAATTGTGGAAGAGTGGTTTGTTGAGCGTCGGGCTGCAGCGCAGACGTGGGATCACGTGTTGACACAGCCCACTGTGGACAAGTTATCCAAGAATGTCGAGCAAGGACGATGTTTTTCCATTCGATGCACGACCTTAGCACACATGTGGAAAGTAGAGGTGGGCATGAAGTCTTTTATGGTCGATCTTCATCATCGAACCTGTGATTGTCGTGAGTTCGAGTTGGATTTGATCCCGTGTAGCCACGCTGCAGCAGCGATCAGGTACATACTTGTTTAAATTTTTTAACACTATCATTGTCATGAGTAATCATGTTTTTTAACTATAATTCGTGTTCACACGTAGATCTCCGGTGGAAACATATACGAGTTTGTGGATAGATGCTACAAGACGGAGACAATTGCCAGCATGTACGACTCAGTCATCATGGGCTTACCCAGTCCAGAAGATTGGATTGTCCCGCTTGACGGTTGTCCACTTGTGCGCGCTCCTGTGATAACAAAACAGGCCAGTCGTCCTCGAATGTCTAGAGCTCGGGGGGGGTGCTGAGGCGTCATCCAGTCAGCGGAGGCAGATCTGCACTATATGTCATGTCCCGGGCCATAACAGACGCGTATGCACAGCCCCGGTGCCCATTGTCGGTGTGGACTTAAATGCACCTCCAGAGAGCGCGCCACCGGAGTCTGCACGTAGAAGAGCACCTAAGAAGTGTGGTATTTGTGGTGAGACGTCTCATACCCGTCCCAGGTGTCCGAGTAGACAGACGGAGGACCTAGATTGATCATGTCTACATTATTGTCGTTGGCTTGCAGTGATAATATGGTTTATCTCGACTTTGGTTGTATTTGTTTAAAATGATAATGATGTCTACTTTAGTTTTATTTGTTTAAAAATCATGTAGTCAACAAACATATTTGAATAAAATGAACGAGCAATGTCAAATGCAATACATACATGAAAGACGTCAAGTACAATACATATATAACATCATAAGTCACTCTAGACGGCCACAACTAAGTGAGAAGATCCTCTTTGCTACAGAAAGCCGATATCTCTGAATATCATATGGACCGACATCAAGACCAGGAATGCCAAACAACAAACGATCCACATACATCATAGCATAAACACCACAACTGATGCTGTCGAACTGCGCAAACTGCTCTTGGATAGTCTTGTCCAGTGTCATGGCTAAGAGATGTGTATCTGGCCTATTCCGACCTCTCCAAAAACCAGTGCTCCACATGACGCGTGGCAGTAGACGTAGGAGCGGTAGCAGCTCTCGATCACGCCTCTGATCCAGCTCTCTGTTCTCCGGGAGGTGCATCTGGAACAATAACGAGTCATACAACTTGACCCTCCACGTCTCGAAACAGATACGTACAGTGACCCAGTGAGCATTTCTAACATTGCATATCATGATCGCCTACATAAATGATAATGATTAACGGATGAATATAAAAAAATCATCATAGATAGTATGATAAGTGTACTTGAAAGATCACTTACATAAGCTGCTCTCGTCCACGGGACCTCCTGGACGCCACCCTTGCCTCTGATTACTTCCAGTAAGACCTCTGGAGGATCCCAGTGCAGATAACTGTCATCACCATACTCCTCCTCACAGTGAGGATCTCTTGGATGAAGCTTCTGCCATGCTGACTGTAGCTGAACCTGAAAAAAACACATGAACAAATCAAGCTTCGACACAAAGCGATAATGAAATACAAAAAAAGAAAAGAATGTATCTTGAACTTACAAAAAAATATGGAGAGCAAATCACAACATCGCTCTTGTGCCTTCTGAAAAGTCGTCGCTTCACCTCAAGCAAGAAATGTGCAACCATCTCATAATCAACGAGCTCATTAACATCCTTCATACGCTCAAAAAATGCCTGCCAGAGTATGCCAGCGGTAGGAATAACCTGGATATTCACCCCATGACCCTTCCTCCTGAATTTCGTGTATCCACGCTCTACCCTAAGCGCTTCATCCGCCTCCAGTAAGTCAAATACCGTCGAACGCGTGGCAGACGAGGGGCCAACAGATGACGGCTGGGTAGACGACGGGCCTGGAGATGACTGCGCGTCTGACGAAGGGCGCGAAGAAGATCGACCCGCAGATGATCTGTCTCTGGCTTTCCCCCCTCTCATACGGGGGGACATATGAGGCTCTGTGGGGCCCCTGGGTGGTGTGAGGTCTCTGGGAGGTGGTGTGGGGTCTCTAGGAGGTGGTGTGGGGTATCTAGGAGGTGTGGGACCCCTGGGAGGTGGTGTGGGGTCTCTGGGCACCGGTGTGGGCCCTCTGGGTGGTGTGGGCAACCTGCGTAGCCGACCCATAACAAGGTCTTCCAACCGCCCCATCCGATCAGATAAGCCTTCGATCATCTCTCTGATACTGTTTTCCATCTGTCTGAAATTATTCTCCATCTGACCCATAATGCGGGCTTCTGAGATAGCAACGACGTCGATAACACGATCGAACCAACCAGGACGTGGATCGGGCTCTCCACAGCTCCCCTCATGGCTCCTCCTCGGGCGCTTACTGCCTGTCGGTCGAGGAGGGCTCTCACTGCGGTCCGGTCCCTGCTCCGAGGGTCCAGATCCCTCATCCGGCTCATCTATCAAACGGTGCGTCGTCTGTGGAGCCTGCTGCTGTACAGTACGGGCACTCCTACGATGTGGTGCTGGGTTGACGACGTCAGAGATCCCCTTGCATGTCCCCGGGACCACACGACGGGCAACCCCAGTCAGCAACTTCTTCTTGGAGACCTTTCGAGGTACCACGTACCTCACACCCAACAAACTATCTCCGTCCAAGCTCTGAACATATGGGGTCAGGAGCTCCGCTGCTGATGGCACCATCGGCTGGACATCTATCTGCACCAATAACGAACACCATGTTAACATTAACCAATATTACTTCAATTTAATAATTAAAATTATTTATATAAAAAAGGTTACCTGTCTATCAAAAAATCTAGAGAAGTCGATGCTCGGGGCTATGAATGACCACCTCAATAAGCGAGGTGTGGTCATCTGACCTCCAGGGACGCCCAAATGACAGACAATCTCGGGGAAAACCTCACAGGCCCATGCCTGTTTTAAAACATAGAATATCATGTAAGTATAATATCAAATCACTAAAACATAAATTTTTCATGATAGATTCGACTAATTACCTGAAATGCCCAAACAGGTCCGTACCAATGATACGCTCCGTCCCCCTGTGGGCCCATATCCCGTCGAGCTCTAGGGAGAATGCTGACAAAGTGCATCAGGATCTGAAATGTGTATCCCCCCATGGAAAAGAATTCCACGCATCAGCATCCTCCACCAGGGCCCACACCCAGTCATCGATCGTACATCCAGGGTCCTGGCAAAATAACATCCGGTACACGATCAGGATGTTCGCAATCTTCACGTAATCTGGAGGGTGATTGGCTAGACACATCGCTGTGAACTTCTGATATATCTGTGCAATTGTCGTCTTCTTCCCTTCAAATAGCCGGTGATAGATGCCCCTGGCCGGAATCACATGAGCCGCATTCGGATCGAAACTGGACGGCCCGAACCGCAAGCCCGACACCATTGCGAACTCTGAGGGCCCAAAGTGTAGTGTCGTGCCACTCACATGGAACCGACACTCTCTACCATCGCGTGCAGGATCCTGGACACACACTTCGCGACAAATCAATGCATGCAGCGCCTTCCGGGCTATGTTACCCCCCCTAAAGTCCACGAAGTGTCCTAAGCATCCAGATCTGAACGTCTGGATCGTATCCTCACCGCCGAAATGTTGTAACACCTTCCTAATCTTGTCTACTAACACCATCTTCACGTACATATTCACAATCGGCTTGAACCTCTGGAGGGGGCGTCTAATCCACTCGATCTAAATTTCACAATAGAAAATTAGACTGTTATTAAATTATTAATTATATTAATTGTTTTTGCTATTTTTATTTTTTACTAATATTATTAATTAGCAAATATTATTGTTATTATTAGATTAGTGGTTGTTGTTGTTGTTGTTGTTGTTGTTGTTGTTATTATTATTATTATTATTATTATTATTATTATTATTTATTTATTTTTAAATTAAAAAAGTATAATTATTTATATTAATTGTTTTTTATATTTTTATTTTTACTATTATGATTACTTACACGAATATTATTATTATTATTATTATTATTATTATTATTATTATTATCAAAAGTATTATTGTTTATATTAGATGTTTTTGTTATTTTTATTTTTTACTAATAGTATTAATTAGACTAATATTATTATTACTATTATTATTAATTTTTTTATTTTTTTATTTTTTACTAATAGTATTATTTAGACTAATATTATTATTAAAAAAAACCGTACAATATGGTTTGGATGAGCATGACTATATCAATTCTAATTAAATTAAAGTTATCATTCAATCTATTTAACATAACGAAAGTTAATTTAAAATATAACGAACATTTATATTTAACTATAACGAAAATTTCAATTTAACATAACCATAAAATTAACGAAAATTAAAGCTTCAACATAACGAAAATAAAAATTTAACATTAACGAAAATCTAATAACAATAACAAAATTTAAATTTCACATAACAATAACATTAACGAAAGTTTAAATTTCACATAACGAAAAGTTTAAATTTCACATAACGAAAGTTTAATTTTCACATTAACGAAAGTTTAAAATTCACATAACGAAAGTTTAATTTTCACATTAACGAAAGTTTAAATTTCACATAACGAAAAGTTTAAATTTCACATAACGAAAGTTTAATTTTCACATTAACGAAAGTTTAAAATTCACATAACGAAAGTTTAATTTTCACATTAACGAAAGTTTAAAATTCACATAACGAAAGTTTAATTTTCACATTAACGAAAGTTTAAATTTCACATAACAATAAAAATTTAGCATTAACGAAAATATAATTTTACTAATAACGAAAGTTTTAACTTTAACATATCGAAATTTAAATTTAGCAATAACGATAATTAGATTTTAACAATAACGAAATTTAAATTTCACATAACACGAAAGTTTAAATTTTAGCATAATGAGAATAAAATAAAAATTTACCATGAACGAAAAACATAATTTTAACAATAACGAAAGTTTTGCATAACGAAAATTAAAAGCATTACGATAACATTTACGAAAATTTAATTTTTAGCATAACGATTTCATAAATTTAGCATAACGAATGAATAAAATTAGACTAAAATTAGCATATCGATTAACTAAAAAAACAATAACGATTTCACATAACGATCTATTCGACTAACCTCTCCCGCTTCGGCTTCAGAAGGTTGAACTACATCTTAACGTCGTCCCTCCATTGTCTTCAAGTCCAGTCCGGCGCCGGTGAAGAATATGGAGTTTTTTTTTTTCGTTTCACAGAACAAGGAGGCGATAAAGGAAGATATGTGAGAAATAGAGAGAATAGAGGGGTAGTTACAATAATTGAATACCAGTATTAATGGAGTTGATTCCACAATCTTTTTTTTTTCAAACGAAAATCGAGTTTGAATAGAGAAAGATTTTGTTCCATGCATATCTCTTATGGAAAGTACAAATTGTAAGATACTTTTCAGAAAAAGTAAAAGGAATATTCAGATTTTGTTGGTCAAAAATTCAAACATAGTACAAATTGCCCATATAACTCCTACATCATTAAAACTTGCCCAACTACCCTAATTTTAGAATTAAATTATCTAGATAAACTTTTCTCCCAATTTTTTATTATTTGAAAGAAAAAAAAAGGTTGAGCCCACAAGAAGCTCTAAAGTCTGCAGTAGCTCCCAGTGTATGCATTAATTGATTACTATGGTTTGTGGTCCAAATATTTAATTTTAAAGAAATTGTTAATAGAACTGACGCGATTGCTGACGAGTTTATTTTTCTTGAATTATCAAATCAATTAATTTTTCTCGTGGATATATACTATTGTGATCTATGTACATCACTTTAGTACTTTCATTTGAATTGTTTTTTTCCCATCTCAATCTCCCATGCACGCTTTTAATATAATATTCCAGAAATTGCAAAATTAGCCAAATAAACTATTAACATAGAAACATATAAAATGACAAGTCTTGGATGAGAGCTTCTCACATATCTAAATCCATAAGATTGGTCAAGATTTGGATTTAAATACAATCAAGAACTAATAAAAATATAAATATATTTAGAGGCGGATGCGGGAATTCTAATCTGAAGGGCCGAAATGTAATAATCTTAATTTTGAGGGGGCGAAAAATAATATTACAATACAAATAAAATTAAATTTATATTATAAATTATATATACACATATATAAAAAAAATTGGACAAAATTTGAGGGGGGCGGGTGCCCCCACCAGCCCCCCAGGTCCGTCCCTGAATATATTATTGAATATGAATTTGAATTCACGTCTTTACTCATTTTAGAGATTTTGACCCGTAAGAATATAAGACATCTCATACGAATTTTTGTCATATAAAATTTAGAGGTTTTGCACTGTTGGAGATGCCATTAAAGCACACAAGCACTCAAATGAATTTTCTTTTGAAGAACTTAAGTACATTTTTACATTTTCATGCAAGTAATTTTCACCAGCAATGCTCCTTCTTTACACTTAACTTGAACAGTAGTTTTGTAAAATTAATAGAATGCTTATTCAATAAGTTTTTCACAAAAAATTGTGGTTACTAGGGGGCACATTCCATCGTCAAAAATCCTTTAAATATACCTGAACCAAAGTCCATATTCGATAATGTATCTATAAGATTGTTGGTGTTTAATAGTATTTGATTTTGGAACTAAATTAAATACAATTGATCCGTAGATGATCTACACAAGAATACCTAAAAAAGTTATTCAGTACTTATTTCAACTGATCTATTAAACAATTTGTATGGATATTTTTACCAATGATATAATATGCAAAAAAAAAAGACTATTTATCAACCCTCTAAACTTTTCTACCAAATACTTAGATCCAAAAGTCCTTGGGTTTTGAATTTCTATTTTATATGTGTTTTTCTCAATAGGCATGATTAATTTTTTATTTTATTTTATGTTTTTGTAGTGAGATTTTAATGAGATCCAACTCGTTATGAATTTTAATTTTTTTATTCTGTAAAATCAAATATATTTTTCGTTTCATACTTCACAGCAAGATTTGGGTGTTTCTCTCTCTCTCCCCCTCTATTCTTCCTTCTATATGCCTGACTCGTGGTACATACTTACATACTTGGAGCTTTTTTGTTTTTATTATTCCTCCAAAAATAACATTAGATCTTATTAAGAAAATTACAATTAATAAATATTTAAAGTTGTTTACATTTGAGATGTTTTTAGCAATTTAATAGATACTGTTTTGAAAAATAAATGACTCGGACCCTTAAAATTGATTTAGTTGGACCAAATAAAATCGTCCAGACGTCCACCTTTGACCCATCAACGAAGTTCAGAATCATCCAAGCAATAAGCATGCATCCCAATTAAGAGCCTCCCGCACCCAAAGAGAACATTTTGGGGTTTAGGGGGATTAGACCCTATCTCCTAAACAACCACTATAACCGGGTCTTAGGGGCGGCATATCTAATGTTGTATCTAATATATAGTAAATATTAAATAATTAGTTATCTGATTAAATTAATTATATACAAATAATTTAAATAATAGAATAATTAATCAAAATTTAAAATGTAAGATGATAGAGTATATATAATATAGAGAGTGTAACATGAAATTCCATGTGATTAGTTTGGGACAATAAATTAAATAGAATAGACAAAAAAAGTTTTCAAAATTAATTTAGAAAAAGACATAGAATATAGAAAAAAAAAGAGAGAAAAAAAACAGACGAGAAAAAAGGAAAATGGAGGGAGGGACATCTAGAGGCGTGGGCCCCGCTGAACCACCCTCCCATGCAAGCGTTCCTGGTATCTCTCATTCGTAGCGTGCTCTTCACTTTCCTCGAACAAATTGGTGTTGGTCAACAATATTTTCAATTGTTACTAGATACCATCCGATAACATGAAATGTTATTTCATTTTTACCTTTTTTTCTTAATCTCCAATAATTGATATATAATAAATATTAAATAAATACTTATCTAATTAAATTAATTATACACAAATAATTTAAATAATAGAGTAATTAATCAAAATTTAAAATGTGTAGTTAAATATAAAAGATAATGAAGAATATAAGATATAAATTAAAATGGCACAACAACACAATCAAATTATAATTGTGTGAAATAACACTTTAATTTTGTTTTACGAAAAGTGTGATTTATTCTACACGATTGAAGTGGAAAATTCACATTTTTTTCACATTTGTCCTCATTTAATGCATTCAAACATCCATATTTGATTAATTTAATGAATTCATATAGAGCATGACTCATGTGCACAAGCCCTCCCCTTGTCGCATATCAGACGGGCGCGTGTGCGCCACGCGCCCGCCTTTTTTTTTTCTTTTTCTGTTTTCTTTTTACATTTTCTGTTTGATTTTTTCTGTTTTTCTTAAAAAAAAAACACATATAAATCCCTAAAAAATCCCCCCAAATAAATTATAAAAAACACAAAATAAACCCTAAAAACACCCCAAAAATAAACCATTAAAACAGAAAATAAACCCCTAAAAACACCCCCCAAAAAACCCTAAAAAAACAAAATAAACCCCTAAAAACACCCCCCAAAAAATCCTAAGAAATACAAAATAAACCCCTAAAAACACCCCAAAAAATACAAAATAAACCCTTAAAAACACAAAAAAAAACAAAAAAAAAACCTAAAAAAAAAATACGAATTGGTACTATTTAGTGTTCGAATTGGTACTATGGGTGGCGAATTTTTTTTTTTCGCGGGTCAGAAACGGGTCGGCCCGGGTTGGAGCGGGTCCGTCTGATGGGCCGACCCATGCACCTTATGCACATGAGTTTTTGCCATTCATATAAGGATGTATAATTTGATTATTACATTTATCCAAAATAACATTTATTCATGAACGGAGATCGGGTGAGGCTTTTGTGGGCTTCTACACCTATGAAAACAGTGGCCATCAGGAGGTATAATCGGATTTTCCCTCCCATTCGATTAAAAGGTTCGAGCAAATTAATCTGCGTTTTTCCAAGAAAGAGTGAAATACAAAACATTATAATTCGGGTTTGATATTATGATGTCGACTGATATTTTCAAAGTTTTAATGATTTGATGGTTGTTATAGTCGATTACTTCAATTTTAAATTTTGAAGCTTTTAAGACATGATTTGCAAATGAGTCAAGTATTAAATATGCACATGAAAAGTTACCAAAAGGAAAGGCCAATTATGTATACTTCAAGTTACATAATTAATGTTTAAAAAGAAAGTTACATAATTAAGACCTTAAGCATAGATAATGGTGTTCTTAAGCATTGGCATTTAGCAAATTGATGCAGTAATGTCTAGTTGGAAAATAGGAAAAAGATACTCCGGCCCCTTAATTAGTTATCGCCCCAAAATGAACCAAATATTTAATTTTGTCCAATTAGGCAATCACGCTATATTTTTTCCCTTTAAAAGTATGAGTAATGATTTTCAACCAGAGAATCTTTTATTATTTTTAATAATTAATTAATTTAATTAATAAAACACTAATTATTCAATAAATTTACATTGATGCCCTCCATAATAATTAGGGCAACTCTATATGCGCTTCAATTCAGAAGAAATCGAAGATGGAAAAAAAATAAAGAAGTGAAGAAAAGAAAGAAAATGAAGCTGCGCCTCTTTCTTCCGATCCGCTTCTCGAGTGATTTTAATAATTAATTACAAATCACTAATTTCATGACAGAAGAATAGTATAGTAAAAACATAATATTTAATAATTAACATAATTAATTTATCAATAATACAGTTTTATTAATCATCAAAAAATTAGATTCTGGCTAGCCAGAATCTGATTGGCTAGCATTATTCTAAAAGTATTAGTATTATTTCTAACTAGTTTCAAACTCACGCGTTGCGTGGCGGTATATAATTAAGAGCAGTTGAATTCTTCTATTGCACATTTGTTGTTGCATTTCCTATTGCACACTCGATCTTTTTAGTTTTTTTTTCAATTTTTTCCATTGATTTCAATTTCTTATATTTTATTCTAATTATTTTATACTTATTATTTAGAATTCATCAAACTCAATTAGAATGCACTGTAATTTTTTATTATTTAATTTTAAATTTTTAGTTATTAATTGATTATTTGAAAAATTAAATACTAAAAAAAATATATAAAACCCTAATTGGGTATGATGAACCCTAAATAATAAGTGTAAAAATAAACTAAAGTATAAAAAATTGAAATCAAAGAAAAAGATTGATAAAAAAATTTAAAAAATCGAGTGTGAAATATGAAATGTAACACAAAATGTGCAAAAGACGATGTCAAATAATATAAGAGGACCTTATTTTTTGAGCAAAAAGATTCATTATCTGAAATCTTATTTGAGGAATTGTGGAATTGTCATATGCGAGTTATTTAAGTTTTCGAATTAAACTGCATAAAAATAATAGTTTATGTTTGGCTCAAGTTAATATTTTAATCAATTGAAAATTGTAAATATATTTTATTTTATGATTTGATATTTTTGAGCGGGAAAATTTCATCTCGAAAATTGTGCACTACTTTATTTTTATATATAGTATAGATAAGAGTATTATGTACTTATTTTCTGGAGAAAAAATAAATAATATTACCCTTTTCCTGATGTTATTGCATTTAAACTCAATAAAATAAGAATTTTAGTTAAAAAACTTTTTCCCTTGAAAGTTTTGCTTTTTCCTAAAATTTATTTGTTGAAGTATCAGTTTTTTTATAAGTAACTATTGATTTTTTTTATTGTTTTATTTAGTTTAAAAGCGTTACTTTTTCATTGAAAGGGTATTAAATTTTTCCTGAATAGTTTGTCTCACAAATTAAATTGAGAGTAAACAACTTTTAGTATTCCCTGAATGGGTTGCTTAAATAATTTAAATATTCGCTTGATCATGGAAACCTTTTTTTTGCCATTTGTAAGACCCCAACCCACCTCCCCCCATCCCAAATGAATTGTATAAATTAAGAAAAAAGAGACCAATCTAAAAGTCCCGAAAATCACATACTAATAATTCTGAGGATCAGAGCCTCATTAAAATCCACATTGTAAGACCAAAATAAGTGAAAGACAAAAATAAAGATTTTATGGTCCCCAAATTTTCAAGTTTATTTACCAATTACTTTATCAATAATGCTAGCCAGCCAGAATCTAACTAGCCAGAATTGAATTTTATAATAATTAATAAAAATGTATTTATTAATAAGTTAATTAGATTGATTAGTAAATGTTATGTTTTTAATATATTATCCTTCTCTCATTAATAATTACTGATTGTATTTAATTATCAAAATCACTACAAGAAACGGAAGAAATAGAAATAAAAATTAGCATCACAACTTCATCTTCTTCTTTTTTCTTCAAATTTTAATCTACTCCTTCACATTTTTCTCCTTACGATCTTAATTTTTAATTTGATTTTAGCCCCAATTAATATTGTTGATTTTATGGGAAATCTTTTTGCCAATTATTCATCACAAGCAGGAAATAATTAGAGAGGATTGACCCTAATTTTTATAGAGGGCATCAATGCAATCGGTGCTTTATTAATTAAATTGATTAATTATTAAAAAAAATCTCGATAGCCACATTATGGTTGAAAATCACTACTCTTATTTTATTTTACTAATTAAGTGCCTAAATATTTCAAACTTTATTTTACCAAACCCCTAAAATTGCGTTCTAAGTTGTCTACATTTTATTTTAGGGTTAATTGCCTTTAAAAATCATGAACTTTGAGCTTAGTTGTAAATTTAACATGAACTTTAAAAGTATTCAATTAAAACACCAACTTTGAATTTGTGTTTTATTCAACATCCTCAATTTTTTATAAAATAAATTGACCTTCAATTAACATACAATTGGAGCTACTTTGACGCCATTTTCAAAAATTGATGGTCGAGTCATAATGGGTTCAAAGAGATGAAAAAAATGTATGTTAGATTGGAGGTCAATTTGTTTTACAAAAATTTGGAGAAGTTGAACGAGACACAAATTCAAAGTTAGTGTTTTAATTGTCTACTTTTAAAGTTCGTGTTAAATTTGTAACTAATATCAAAGTTCAAGGCAATTAACCCTTTATTTTACTATGTGTGAGTCTGTCACACCTGATTTTTCATGTGTGATTTACCTCCCATGCGTGGTTTTCAGACTATTACACAGGGACGGAATTTTACCCAGTACACACATCGTTAGCAGCTGCTGATTACCCTCGACATAAAAAAAATTAAACTGATGTGTAGAATAATGAATACTCAGTAACACAATTCTTAGTTTAATTTCAAGAAAGGTGAAAATTATTCACTAGCTAGATGTACTTGCTCATAGATTTTATTGAACGGTGTCAGTTATATGTGCACACCAAATCACCTATTGTATTTCCTCTTACATTTTCTATTTCAAATCTTTGGGCTTTTTAAAAAAATTAAAAATAAAATCTAGTTATGCAACATCAAGTGAAATAGGAATAAGAATGACAATTGAGGATCTGATCTGTTATATGTGTGTGTATATTCATGCATATTTGTTACTAAGTAATTATATATATATATATATAGATGGGATCATGTGAGAACCACACCCCCCTGTGAGAACTAAGAACAAATTTCAGCCATAGATCTTGCCTATTTGGACGGCCAAGATACACTCCAAGATTAAAAAATGTGGTGGCATTAATATAATTATAGTGGCTTTTTAATGAACTGAGGGTATTTTCATAATTTATGAAATCTATTATTTAATTAGCCCCTCTTTTTTTTCCGTCAATGACAAGCGAGATTGAACTAGCCAAACTGCTTCTCCCTTTCCTCCAGCGAGCCGATGAGTTGCAGAAACACGAACCCCTCGTCACCTACTACTGTAATCTTTTACATTTTTTTTTCTTTTTCTGTTTGAGAGGTCTCCTTGATTTGTATGTATTCCAGAATCGAAGAATGATGAAACGTTCATCCTCTGGAGTTTTTTTTGTTGTTTGATGCTCTTGGATGGATTCCTGTGATTTTTTTATCCATTTTTATTTTAGATTTGTTCAATAAGATTGATGAAGCTGATAAGATTGATGAAGTTGAGATTTTTTCACGTGATTCTCTTTGATTTCTCTTCGATTTTGTTGTGTTTATGTAATCTAGATTCAAGTCGATTCATCTTAATCGTCGTTCACGTGATTTTCTTCGATTTTGTTGTGTTTTATGTTGATTAAGCTGATTAAGTTGAACTTTTTATTTTTGAGGATCAACATGTATTTTTAGCACTGATGTAATTAGTTTTAGCACTGCCCGTAACCTATTTTAGCACCACTGTGAATAATTTTAGCATTATTAAGCATTAACGTGATTAGTTGTGTATTGATTAATGTGCAGATTGTGTTTCTACCACTTTGGATATTTCACATTTGTTTTCTGAAATTTACACACCTGAATGTGAATCATCCAAAAATTTTGTTGTACTTTTCCTATGATTTTTTCACGCGATTCTCTTTAATTCACCATCAAAACTAGTAGTTTATATTTTAGCACTGGTAGTTTATATTTTGGCACTGACAGTTTATATTTTAGCACTGGTAGTTTATATTTTGGCACTGACAGTTTATATTTTAGCACTGGTAGTTTATATTTTAGCACTTTCATTTCCTTTTTTAGCACTGTTAGTTAATGTTTGAATATTTTGGTAGGTGATAGTGTTAGCATTTGTAGTCTTTTATTTACGATGAGAAATAATAATAACAGAGATTTGTGAATTTTTACATGGTTGCAGGTATTCAATGATTTTTGCATCCTTTATTTGAAAGGACAATCATGGGAAGCTTGTGACATTTGGGGTTGCTTCCCATTGTGCTTTATTCATTTTCCTTACAGCCTCTAAGAGAGTTGATGGTCATGTTTTTGCTTTTAAAAATGAATATTTGTAATATACATCACTGCTTCTATTATCTTCATTATTTGGGGCAGTTTTAGCTCTTTTGTTTCTGCTACTTTCATCTTCTGCAGTCCTTTTAACACCTATAATTTTTTATATAATACTGTTAAGTAAACGAAAATAACAATGCTAAAAACATAATCGGAATGCTAAAATATGAGATGACAGTGCTAAAACTCTAAACTACACTGCTAATTGTAATGATCATGACAAGTTTTTAATCACAATGCTAATATAGGGTCATGTTAATGCTAAAAATGAGAGTTTGCAATTGTAATAGTATTTGCACTATATTCATAATTCAACAGCATGTAACAGTGTTTGTTCATTATTTTTTTACAATGCCGATGATATTTTTGTATTGTAATGCTAAACAAGAGTCATGTTAGTGCTAAAA
The DNA here is from genome assembly GCA_026008535.1 of Perilla frutescens. NCBI lineage: Eukaryota > Viridiplantae > Streptophyta > Magnoliopsida > Lamiales > Lamiaceae > Perilla > Perilla frutescens. The sequence goes on from BRKX01000003.1 coordinate 56,140,496, forward strand.
TAAATCATGACAGTGCTAAAATAGGGAATGACAATGCTAAAACCCTAAATTGAAAAATATACACGTAAATCACATATACAATGCTAAACTCTAAACTATAGTGCTAATTATAATGATCATGACACACAATATTCTATTAAATACAGTTAACAATGATGCTAGTACCACAAATCACATTTGTTGGTTTGTAATGACTATGACAAGTTTTTAATCACAATGCTAATAAAGAGTAATGTTAATGCTAAAAATGAGAGATTGCAATGCTAATAGTGGTTGCACTATATTGATAATTCAACATGTAATAGTGTTTGTTCGTGGTTTTTTTACAATGTCGATGACATTTTTTTATGCTAATGCTAAAAAAGAGTCATGCTAAAATAAGTCATGACAATGCTAAAAAATGCCATGACAGTGCTAAAAAAGGCAATGACAGTACTAAAATAGAAAATGACAGTGCTAAAACTCTAAATTGAAAAATATACACGTAAATTATGAGTATTCATATATTGATAATTCAACATGTAACAGTGTTTGTTCGTGGTTTTTTTACAATGTCGATGGCATTTTTTTATGCTAATGCTAAAAAAAAGTCATGCTAAAATAAGTCATGATAATGCTAAAAAAAGTCATGACAGTGCTAAAATAGGAAATGACAGTGCTAAAACTCTAAATTAAAAAATATACATGTAAATTCTGAGTATTCATATATTGATAATTCAACATGCAACATTGTTTGTTCGTGGTTTTTTTACAATATCGATGACATTTTTTATACTAATGCTAAAAAAGAGTCATGCTAAAAAAGGCCATGACAGTGCTAAAAAAGGTCATGACAGTGCTAAAATAAGAAATGACAGTACTATAACCCTAAATTGAAAAATATACACGTAAATTCTGAGTATTCATATATTTTTCGATTTTATCCTTACTAAGATTCAGGGGCAGTGAAGTTGGACGTTATTACGAGATTGTCACCGCGTTTTTTAAAATCTGGAGCAGATCTAGGCCGTCAAAATATACCAGATCTATGGCTCAGATTGATTCTCGGTTCTCACCTAAGGTGTGGTTCCTTCTAGAACCCAACCCTATATATATATATATATATATATATATATATATATATATATATATAGAAGAGCATTCATTTATGAACAATAGTTCTATGTGTAATTTATGGACTAATCATAGCCATTGGAATGATTAAATGGAGGGTCAATATCAATTTTAATATTAATTATGTTTTTATTTATTTTAATCAGAAAATGGCACATTTGTCAATTTCAAAGATGGACAAATTTTAATGTCATTAAATCCTTCCATTTACGTGAACTTATTTTTAGAAAGATGCAATCATTATCATCTTACATCTACCTACTATAATGCTTATTTTAATAAAATACTATTATTATTTCCGTAGTCAATGAAAAAATACACGATGATCCACTTTTTATATCAAAGTTTTTTTTTTAATTTTAATGTACATCTAACAAGCCAGAAATATTACAGTAAACTTTTTAAATGTCGTATTATATCATTATGTTATTTTTTCTTGGTCATGATGCTTTATTAATTATTCCTTATCTTTTTTGTTTAATTAGTGTATGTAGGATTTATTTAGGCATGAATAAGTATATTCATTTTTATGTGAGTGAAATTTGTTAATATTTATGTAATTCAATATTTCTAATTAACAAATAAATAATAATTTACTACATTTTTTTTTATCACTCGTATAGTTTTAATCCCTGGCTTGTCTGAAGTGCACGTTCCAAATTGTGATTTAGATTTGAAGTCATATTAGGGTTAAATGTTTAATGATAATCATATAAAAAAATTTAAAAATCACAGAATATACAATCAAAAGTATTAAAATAGCACAAATATATATTATTTCATAATCTCACAACTAAAAATTTCAACAAAATCACTAATAATCATATAAAAAAGCATCAAAAATCAGAAAAAAAAATGCATTCTGAAGTATTAAAATAGCACAAGGACATTATTTCATAATCTTACAACAATAAATTTTAACGTATAAATCAAGAAAAAAGCATTCTGAAGTATTAAAATAGCACATTGATATATTAATTCATAATCTTAAACCAATAAATTTCAACATAATCACTAATAATCGTATAAAAAAGCAAAAAAAATCACAAAAAAACATTCTGAAGTACTGAAACAGCACAATGATATATTGATTCATAATCTCATCACTATAAATTTCAACATAGTGCTATTTTAATACTTCATAATGCTTTTTTTTATATGATTATTAGTGATTAAAAAAGCATCATAAATCGCAAAAAAAGCATTCGGAAGTATTAAAATAGCATAAGCATATATCATTTTTCAAAATCTTACAACTATAAATTTCAATGTAATCTTAATAATACAATGTCATATGCAGTAACCATTAAACAATTAGGCTGAGAAAAAATGTGTCATTATATGAATTAGGATGATCGAGATATAACAACAAACACATACCAATTTAATGGTAATTATTGTTTCATCCAATCAAAACTAATACACTAATCAACACTTTCAATAATAGCACTATACTAATTAAAAAATACATCACAATAAATATAAATACTATGATCTGATATCCCTAACAACAAAATTAAACTACAACAAATTAATCAAATGTGTGATCGATCGGATGTCACTAAAAGCAAAAATCTCATTTCATTCATCTTTTTGAATAATTAAATGGTTCTTATTTATTTACCCATTAAAATACATTGGATTAGATTGATTTATAAATTTATAACGTCCCTTGATTTTTGTAGCAATTAATATTCATAAAAAAGATTTTACATTCTTACCCTATTTAACATCTACATTTAGAAAAAAGCATCATAAATATTTTCACTCTCATTTAATACTAGCCATTGATCTTGATTGATCAAGTGATGAGATTTGTCCACAATTTACACATAAGTCATACATTCACATACTAACGCTCCCCTGTATATATATATTATAACAAAGTAAAAGAGAGACGAAAATAGGTCATATATCTATAAAGCTTTGTCTCTTGTACATAATTGAAAAATGTACGAAATTATTAATGTGGACATTAATGGTAGGGACTTGTTGAATTAAGAATACAAAACAAAATGAAAGTGAGGTGGATTATCTCATTCATATATAGCATGCATGTGACAGGTAAAATTCGTGGACAATATTAGCTTTATTCTGGCAACAGTACGGTTTCTCAAACAATTTTTGTAATATATATCGGGGTTGCTTAAATGTCTTTGATACAATAATAATAATAATAATAATAATAATAATAATAATAATAATAATAATAATAATAATAATAATAATAATAATAATGTGCTAACTCCCAAATTAAATGTCCGCGTTGGTTTACATCAAAGGCAATGATCAGACATTCTATAAAATAACATTTCATCTGTTTCTAAATAAGTGTCATTCTATCATTTTAGTTTTTATTTTACAAATAATGTCATTCTACACAATCGGGGGTGGAAAATTTATATTTTCTAGCATTTGCTCTCATATAATCCATTCAAACATTTTCGTTTGACTTATTTAATGTATTTACATAAGCGTGTATAAAGTAGTTGATTATTTTATTAATATGTGCGCATTTATTTAGAATGATATTTATTCTAAAATGGAGAGAGTATTAGACATTTGATTATCATTTTATAAATTTCTCTTTCTAATATATCTTCAAGGGAATCTCATATTTTTTCGGAATTCTTAATTTATGTGTATTTTTATTCAATTTGAAATTATTTTTTCTAAATGAAGTTTTATAAAGCCCTAGGCACGCAGGGGTGAGATCCAGCAATGAAACGATGGCACAACATGTTCCACTAGCAACTATTTTTCATCCATCCTCGCATTGTCAAAATAATTAACCCAAGTAGCTAGAGAGTTCATTGAGTCCGCTTATATACTTATCATACTTTGGTTCTCTCGCATTACATTATCCTCCGTTGAAAACACGACGTCCTTATCGTGCTCTTTTTCCTATGTAGGACCGTCCATGGGGTCCGGTTTGAGCACACCTGGATTGGCTCTGGGACTCGATTGAGCGCACCCGAGGTCAGCTCTGATACCATTTGTAACGATCCAGCCCCCCACGGGAGTGGGGCCTAGCAATGAAACGACAACACAATGGACTCCACTCGCAAGTACTTGGCACCTGTCATTACATTACCAAAATGGTTAACTTAAATTGCTAGAGAGTCCATTGAGCCCATTTATATACTCAGCATACTTTCAATCCCTCACCAATGTCGGACATTACATTATTTGTAACGCCCCAGGCCCACGGAGATAGGGCTCAACAACAAAGCGACAGCACAACGGGCTCTGCTAGCAACTACTTGGCATCCGTCCTTGCATTGCCAAAATGGTTAACCAAAGTTGCTAGAAAGTCCATTGAACCAACTTACATACTCATCACACATTTGTTCTCGATCTCACATATGTGGGACATTACATTATCCTCCGGTTGGAGACACGACATCCTTATTTTGCTCCTTCCTCTGTAAAATCGTTCCCGGGGTCCAATTTGAGCACACATGTACTGGCTCTAAGGCCCAATCGATGGCACGAGCGTACCCGAGATCGGCTCTGATACCATTGGTAATGCCCCAGGCCCACGGGGATGGAGCCTCCATTATGAAATGACGACACAACGGGTTCTGCTAGCAGCTACTTGGTATCCATCCTTGTATTGTCAAAATAATTAACCCGAGTTGCTAGAGAGTTCATTGAACCCACCTATATACTCATCACATTTTCGTTCTTCCATCAATGTAGGACATTATAAGTTTAAATATTATGAATAATTTTTGTAAATATCAAATTAGGAATCAACTAGAACCTCCCGTTTCGGACTTTGGAACCGCATTGGCACCGTGTGTCGCCACCGATTCTGATTTCACATTTCCAGAACTATTGCCATTTTTACCAGCAATATTTACCAATCATGTAAATAAATCTTTGTTCACATATTAGCAATATGTAAGTACTAACATATTAGCTATATGTTGTATGAATGATGTTACGTGTAACATCTTATACAATATTATATAACTTATATGAATAATATTTAACACTTATCAATATACCAATTGTTGTTATATCGTCACACCTCACTGGAATTACAACTGAAGTACAGAAAGGTAGAAGAGTAGAAGAATAACAATTACAATATTTAACTGAATTAACAAAGTAAATGTAGACTGGAACCGATGTGCAGATTCCGGCAAGCCGAGTCGAGGAGTCCTCTCTCCGCAAGACAAATACGCCCTGGCTAGTGCTCACGGTTTGGCGGTTGTCTCTCAAAGATGAAACGGCTTCGTCCTTCCGGCAGTAGCACCACAAGTCCGGCAAGGCTCCGGCGAACTAGGTAATGTCGAGAACTGGAAGTTGTAGACTCGAAGGAAACTATGCAAGCAATATGAATGATTGTGCAGAATGTAGCATTTTGATCCATGCAGGATGTCCTATTTATAGGCACATCTCCACTGCAGGGGACAGCATGGTTTGAGGGTATTCAAACCAGGTGTTGTAACCCCCTGGAGTTACAGCTCTGCCATTAAGCCCTCCAGGAGTTACCTTCTGCAGATCCCGACAGGTGTCCCATGTCCACTTGGATCCCAACACGTGTCCAGTCAGCTGCAGACTTTGACTCCCGACAGGAGTTACTTTCGGTTACTGTCCAGCCCACTAACTCCACCAGCTCCAGGTGGCAGTTACGGATTTGAAGGCTCTTAACTCATGGGAGTTACACCCCTTAAAATCTGGACAGGCACCATGTGCACCCACGATCGGTCCACAGCCGTTATAGACCTGGATAGCTGATCCGCCGACCCGCTCCGTGACCCGACCGTTTACAGATTTGAATGCTCTTAACTCACGACGGGCGCGCGCGTGTGGGCTCATGGCCCACATCCTTGTGCACTTAATTACTTCACTTAAGTGTTAATACACTTCTTAACTTGGTTAAGAAATCAATGTGGGATTATTTAATGTGTCTTAAACACATTATCCCACACACCATAAATGCCCAATCGTGTGACCAACTTCAACCATTTATTTCTCACTCACCGAAAATCGGATTTGAGCAAATAAAAATACTACGATTATCTACTCACGACATAGAACAATCGCACGGTATTTAATTCCCCTAAAATTAAATATCCCGGTCACGAAAAATCGGATAAAATGAGTCAAACTCACTTTATTAAATCCTATTTTCCAACACCAATATGATCTCGTCATGTCTGATATTAGCAACATAATCCTCTCATATTAACTTATCAATACACGTGATCAAAAAGACAATGATTTTGAATAGTTGTTTATATAATTCTGAAAATTAAGCCCAAAATTCGAAAAAAAAATACTCTGACTTTTTAAGTTAATCAAATATTACAAGTTCATCATCTCATTTAACTATAAAATTAACTTAGTTATGGTCCTTAAATACAATAAATCAACAATTTGAATGAACTCCTAATTCTCACGTAAGGATTTGGTTATCATTTGATACATCCTCTCTCTATATTAAATCAGATTTATATTGCATTGGTGTGAAGATATACATGAGGTGGTTATCTAATTTACATTTTACACATGACATGCTCCAAAATTATTGAACAACTATTGTTAGATTCTTCAATTTATTTTCGAACATGTGATGTCTTTCCCTTAAAAACCGTTAAGATATGAACTATAAACTATTATTTAAAAAAAAAAAACTAGTTAAGAAATATAAAAAACTTCAAACCAGTCTAACTTTAAAGTTTAATCTTGTCTAATGTTCAAATCTTACGAAATGCGTCATATATTTCCTTCCAACTTATTTTTTCACCTGCTCTTTATTTTAGACATATAATATGAGTCCCGTTGGGATGACCTAGTGGCGGAGTGAGGTTGCTTGGAAACCAAAAGTTACGGGTTCGAATCTCCTCAATACCACAGATTGGGTGTGTGAGTAAAAAAAATTTTGACATGTCTTATAAATTTTGACCCTTAAAACAATTTCACACGAGTTTTTGTTAACAAAATTTGTTTATTTGCATTGGCATTTTCACCTTTACTATCTTTTGCTAGAAAGCACATTAGATTTTCTAGCAGTCCTTATTAGCGCACCTTATATTTAATAGTGGACCATGTCGGCTATTTTGATAGTTATATTTTAATATAATTTAATTTATTGATTACAATTGTTTTACGATGAGAGCAACTAGTTACCGACATTTGAGGGTGCGTACTGAATTCCGCTCTTTTGTAACAGGCTGTTGTGAACAAGGTAGTGTTGGTGCTTGAAGAAGTAGAGTTTTGCCGAATGAAACGTGTATTGGCTTGCCGGAGAAGATGAAAGCTGCACCAGAAGTTGGGAAGGAATAAAAAAAGTGATATTTAGGTTTTTTGCATCTGCAATTGGAAATTGATTTAGAAGATATGTTCGGTTATTACCATGCCCGACCCATTAGTGTTAATTAATATTTGGGCCGCTAGTTATTAGGCTTATTTTAATTTCCTAAAGGCCCGATTAGTATTTTGAGGCCGAATGAAATTTTATTAGGGCAAATTATGTAATGTGGTCCCCAAAGACCTTGATAGTTTATATACTATCACAGTCGTATGAAATGGCAGAAAAGAATTAATCTAAGTTTCCTCCCAATTCTTCTTCTATATCTCCTCCTTATTTCTTCTCAGATCTCCTCCTATTTCTACCTCAAATATCATCAAGACACAAATTTTATTATTAATCTACTACATCAGCTTCATAAAAATACAAAAAAAATGTCTAAAATTGCTGGGATCACAACATTTGGTAATCAGAGCCACCTATCCTCAGCCGTGGTGGATGGGACTCATCTCAAGGAGCTGCAAGACAATCAGAAGGAACTTGATCAGAGGTGGTAAGCTGAGTGTTTAAAAAGGGAAGCAATACAGATCAGGCTAAAGGAACAAATCACAACAGTCACACAAATGCAAGAATGTATGAGCGCAAAATTAGATCAATTAATTATGTCTGCTGTTAATCTTCACTTACAATTACTTAATGGAGAGCCTAAGAAAAGCATAGGTGATGAAGAATCTGTTTTGGGTGAATCTCTACAAAAATATAATGGTGCAGTACCACAATCAAGAACCCATCTCATTTCTAAAGAGGAAGGTACTCTAGCAAAACTAGATGGAAAACAGGTCTTCAACTCTTTTCCTTGGGTAGATTTTCCTAAGTTTGATAGATCTAACCTAAGGGTGTGGTTGATGCACTGTGATGGATATTTTAAAGGGGTTTCTTACCTCTTGGATAAAGAGAAAGTAATACTAGCTACTAAGAACTTTGAAGGCAGAGCTGCAACATGGTTTCTGAGTTTTAGCTCAAGGTATGATAGTGTTTCTTAGGAGCAGTTTGTGGAGGTAGTTGCAGCAAGATTTGAAGACATTAGGGAAACCAAGAAAGTGGTAGAGTTAAATAAATTGAAGCACACTGGGAATTACATGGACTATGTTAATAAATTTGAAGAGTTGAAGGAATGCTTATTAAAGTATAATGGGGAAGCCTACACTGAGGCAAATTTTGTGGCATGCTTTTTGAGTGGGTTGAGTGATGAACTAAGGGTTGCAATCCTCATGTTTAACCCCACTACCTTGGGACAAGCTGTGGAGTTTGGCAAAAACCAACTCATCAAATTGGAAGGAATTACTAAGAAGCAAAAGAGGGCTAGTAAAGCATACAACAGTAGCTGGGTTAATGCTGCTTCTAAGATGTCTGAGGAGGAAAACCTTGCATACCTGCAGACTCTTATGACTTTGGAAGGTCACCTAGGCCCAGAGGCAGTGATGGAGAAAGAAGGACTGATCTACCTGCAATCCCTAAGTGAGGTGGATGACTATGAACCCCCAGGAGTTATTATAGAAGAAGTGGAAGTTTCTCTCAAAGAACTTAAAGGGGATGACAACAACATCACTTTGAGACTTGCTAGTTCTTGTCAAAGGCGCAGCCTACAGTCCCTAATTTATACATATAACCCTGGTAGTTTTATTAAAGAATCCACAACCCAAATTCTAGGTTGTGAGTTTGAGGCAGGTACATCTCTAATCACCAATGTGGCTAAGGAAAATAGGCTGATCAGTTTCTTCCTAACTTGGAAGTTTCAATGGCATACCCTCAGTCATTTTTTGATGGTGCTGCAATGTGAGGGTTGTGAGATTATTCTTGGTAGATATTGGTTCAAGGCTTGCACACCCATTGAGCTCAACTGTGATGACATGACAATAACTGTTAAATGGTTGGGACCAACACTCAAGTTAATTGACAACAAATCACATGTTGCATGCCAGATTATTTTCCTTAAGGATATTGAAGGGAACTATGTATTATCTGTGCAGAAAACTACTCCGGAAGAAAATTCCGAAATGAATGACCTACTTTCAGAAATTGGGAATGCTTTTAAAGTGTCTGAGGGGCTGAAGAAAGTGTTTTATTGGCTGGGAATGAAACCTCATGTGGAGAATTTTGTAAAAACTTGTGATGTTTGTCTGAATAACAAACTTCATTTTATTTTACTAAAATCTTCACCACAAGCCCTACCCATCTATGACCCTCGATTAAATGGCTACAGTCTCCCCAACTCAACTACACACTCTTACATGGTCACTAATCAAGATGTACTTAAAGATGTTGTTCAGCAGAGCAAAGTGATGATGTGCAGCCTAAAAGAAAATCTTATTTCAATTCATACTATGATGGAAATCTATGTAGACAAGCCCAGATCGAAGAAACATTTTGAAGTGGGAGATCAGTCACCTCCTGCACAGAAAAACACACACTCTTTACCTCTTTATCTCTCTTTAGACTCGGCGCAAGAGGTTGAAGCGGTTGCTGGAGGTGAGAACAGAGCAGCGAATGTGTCTTCACTGGTCTACACCTTGGTAAAGTTGTGGTTGGCGGTGGAAGCTCTGAAGGAAAATGATGTCGTGTTGTTCTACAAGTTGATGTTCAGAGGAGAAAAGGTTAGCCGCATCAGTCATTTTAAGAGAAAGGCAAAGCATGACCTACAACTCTTTCTCTCTGTTGAACTAAAAATCAGATCCTGCATCGTGGTTGTCTTAGACTTCACTGACGGCTTCTCTTTTCCCATCAAATCTGCTATTAGTGGAGGACAAGATTCAATTTCTCGATGTCGAAATGTAAAGCTTCATCCCTGGTACGATAACTCCTACAAGATATTGAAAAAAGTCAGTCAGGAATTTAATGAAATTGTAATATCAGAGATGTTCTATTTTTCTCTGTTGAATATGAAAGTGGGGGAATATATCTTTTGCTTACCCAAATGGCCGAAGGACTCATCTGAGAGAGTTTTTCAGCTGCTCCTCATTTCAATTCTAGACTGTGAAACAGTGCTCTGCCATCAAACTCCAATAGATCCATTTTTGGTGCAGTGGAGAAAGGAAAGATCTGAGCTTTACTCATGGGGCGACATCAAGTTTGTTAAAAGGAAATTTCCCCCCTAGATCCTTGTGTACAAGAATCTGAAAATTGGGAAAGAAATGTTGTGAACAACCAAAGAATTTGGAGCTGGGTGATGGTCCGTACAAGATTATGGAAAAAATCAGTGAAGCTGCATACAGACTTGAGATACCTGAATCTAGAGTACACTCATTCTTTCATAATTCTCTGCTGAAAAGGAAAATTAAAAAAGGGAATGTCTCCTTACCCAAATTCCCTAAAGAAACTAACTGGGAAGTTTTCTATCCCAAGCCGCTAGAAATTTTGGAGCGCGGGACTGTGACCCAAGGAGTCTTCCACTCCAAGCCGATAGAAATTCTAGAGCGTGGGACTGCTATTCAGCTTCTGGTCAGGAGAGGAGAAGAAAGTTTTAATCTTGTTTCGTGGGAAGAGGAGACATATGAACAGAAGAAATTTCTCACAGATGATTCTCGAGGACGAGAATCTAAAAAAAGGGGAGTAATGTTGTGAACAAGGTAGTGTTGGTGCTCGAAGAAGTAGAGTTTTGCCGAATGGAATGTGTATTGGCTTGCCGGAGAAGATGAAAGCTGCAGCAGAAGTTGGGAAGGAATAAAAAAAAGTGATCCTTAGGTTTTTTGCGTCTACAACTGGAAATTGATTTAGAAGATATGTTCGGTTATTATCATGCCCGACCCATTAGAGTTAATTAGTATTTGGGCCGCTAGTTATTAGACTTATTTTAATTCCCTAAAGGCCCGATTAGTATTTTGAGGCCCAATGAAATTTTATTAGGGCAAATTATGTAATGTGGTCCCCAAAGACCTTGATAGTTTATATACTATCACAGTCGTATGAAATGGCAAAAAAGAATTAACCTAAGTTTCTTCCTAATTCTTCTTCTATATCTCCTTATTATTTCTTCTCAGATCTCCTCCCATTTCTACCTCAAATATCATCAAGACACAAATTTTATTATTAATCTTCTACATCAGCTTGTTGAAGTTCTTAATCACAAGCTGCAGCTCTTGGACGTCTGCATGTGTCCACGTGGAACTCTATCTCCATAGTATCTGCATGGACCACACTAAATTGCATCCAAGCCGTTTAACAAAGTTCACACGGATCCTAGATCTTAGCCGTTCGATTGCTTGTTAGTTAGTTAGCTCTAGTTGCTTATTCTGCAAACTATTACTTTGTATAAATAAGAGTTAGCACAATGACTGAAGTTTTGATACTCATTATTTTGATGAAATAAAACTCAGATTCCTTTTCTTCTTCAGATTATTTCTGCATGAAATATCTTTACAGATTTCTTCATGGTATCAGAGCGGTTGATAATTGAATCTGGAATTGATTTTCTTTCCGATTGATCTGCATAATGACTAAGAAAAATCAATATTTCTCTTGGCGCCAAGCTCGTGATGATGAACTAGGTTTTATGGCGAATATTCTGCCAAATGAACGTGGTGAACAAAGCGGTGCTGCTGATTCACGACGATCCATGAATAATCATGATGCTGATCATCGAAGGAATGCTATGGAGTCAGCTGCGGATTCTACTACCCCGTTGATGATGAACAATCAGGCAAATCGCGATGATGGCTATCAAATTGGATTCACACGAAATGATGTTAATGCCATCCGTGTTCAAGCTAATGACGAACTCTACATCGCTCCTACGGAGCATCCTGGTATGCTTCTAACCTCTGATGTATTTGATGGATCCAACTTCCATAACTGGTGTAGGGCGGTTAAGATGGGACTTGTGTCTAGAAATAAATTGGCAATCTTAGATGGAAGTTTGACTGTCCCTATCATATATTCAATTGATTATAAACAATTGTTAAAGGTTGACTACCTTGTTTTTAACTGGATTGCTAATTCAATGACAAAAGAAATTGCTAGAGGATTCCAAAACTTAGATACATCAAGACAGTTTTGGGAGGAACTTCACAAGATATTTGGAACAAGAAATGGTCCACGAATTTATAAATTGCGCAGAGAAATAGCAACTTATGTGCAGAACAAACAAACTGTGATGATTTATTTCAATAATCTTACAAGTCTGTGGGATGACTTGGCTCTGCTGAAAACTTCTAGAGTGTGCACTTGTGCAGCATTTGATGATGCTAAGAGAGATCTTGAGGAGGAACATTTAATGCAGTTTTTGATGGGACTGAACGATTGCTATGATGCTATAAGACAGCAAATATTGATCCTAACTCCTCTACCAACGGTGAGTCAAGCCTATGCTATGGTTCTCCAGGTAGAGGAGCAGATCAATGTTTCAAATCAATTGTCAGAAGGAGTAGATCACAGTGCCATGTACAATACTCAACAGAGAACAGACTATAGAAATGAAACATATAAGAAAAGGTTGAGTAAAGAGGAGAAAGCAAGACTTAAGTGTGATCATTGTGGTGGATCAGGACACACTAAGTCTGAATGCTTTGATCTTGTAGGAATACCAGATTGGTACAGAAAGTTTAAGTCAGAAAAGGACAAAGGCAAGAATAGAGCACATTGTGCTATGCAGCAGCAGGATGAGGAAGCTGTTGCAGGAAGGAAGAAATGAATCGTTGGAGATTTGCCAGAGGAGGCAATCACTAGAATGACTAAGCTCATACAATCAGAATTGACTAAGCATTTAAATAACTATTTCCTGAAGGGTGGAAAAGGGGAAGAAACATCAAGTGATCTGTCACAAAATTTAGCTAACTTGGCTGAGATAGACCTGGGCACTTCTCCTATTGATTTTAAAGGGCACTATGCTTTTGGGGTGTCTTCTACAATCACAAAGGATGAATGGATAATAGATTCTGGTGCCAGCAACCATATGTGTTGCAACATCAGTTTACTCATTAATTTGAAGCGTTTGAAGCATCATATTCAAGTTTTCTTACTAGATGGTAGTAGTTTATGGGTTTTCTTGACAGGACAAGCACAACTTAATCAGGCTATGATGCTGCAAAATGTGTTATTTGCTCCCCACTTCACGCACAACCTATTATCTGTTGGCCAATTAGCCAAAGAGTTAGATGGGAGAGTTTCTTTCTTGGCTTCACTCTGTCTTGTCCAGAAAAGACATTCAGATGAAATGCTTGGGATATGTAAAATGAAAAGATCACTGTATGTCTACCCCCAGCAAGGTGCTAACCAAGGAACTGTACTTGCAGTTCAAACTGAATCTGACATCTTGCAGCTTCACAGGCTTCTGGGTCATCCCTCCATCACAGCTATGCAACACCTGCCTTCAGGAAAGAAAAGATTGAGTACTGCTGACTTAGAGGTCCTTAGTTCTTGTGATGTTTGTCATCGATCCAAACAGCAAAGGAAACCATTTCCTACCTTGCACAGAAGAAGTAAGGTTCTCTTTGGACTGGTACATTTAGATGTTTGGGGTCTTTGTCATGATCAGAATCTCACAGATACTCCATATTTCTTAACTGTGGTAGAAGATTATACTAGGGCTACTTGGACCTATCTGTTTAAGAGCAAAACCCAAGTCTGGAATATCATCAGAAGCTTTATTGCTATGGTGAGCACACAATTCTAAAAAAAGGTTAAGGTGATTAGATCAGATAATGGTAGTGAGTTTATTAACTCACATGTTCAAACTTTGTTCCAGGAACAGGGAATACAACACCAGAGATCATGTTCTTATTCTCCACAACAGAATGGAGTGGTGGAGAGAAAGCATAGACACCTCTTGCAAGTGGCAAGAGCACTCATGTTTGATAGCAGACTACCTTCTCAATTCTGGCCCTATTCTGTCCTGCATGCTACCTGGCTAATTAACAGGCTGCCAACTGCTGTTCTTGGGTGGTTCTCACCCTATGAAGTATTGCTGGAGAAGGCACCTATGCTGAATTCTTTACAGCTTTTTGGCTGTCTTGCCTACAAAGCAAACATCTTGCCCTTAAAAACCAAATTTGAAGCCAGAAGTACTAAATGTCTATTCCTTGGGTGTTCTTCATAGCACAAAGGGTATATCTTGTATGATTTGGTAAGTTCAAAAATCTGTGTCAGTAAGGATGTTGTGTTTCACCCTACTCAATTTCCTTTGCAAGAAACTATCTTACCATTACTTCCTTTTCAGAGTTTTCAAGATCTAGCTCCTACTATTCCTCAACAGGATGTGGGTTTTCCAAATTTTCCTTCCCAAACACCTACTGACTCTTTACCAGATCATTCTATCTCATCAGATCCCACATCTGCTCCACTTGATCAATTTTCTCACACCAATGATTCTCACAAGTCTCCTTCCTCACTAAATTCACCATTTGTGCTTCATTTACTTAGAAAAAGCACTAAAGCTTCCAAACCTCCTCAGTATTTGAAAGATTATGTTTGCAATCTGGCAGACTTTGGTTTACCTAATAATGATTCTTCCAGTATCACACCACCTACTTTCCCATATCACATCTCTCCTATCCTTTCTCCTGATTATACCACTTTTTTAATGAGTGTTCAGAATGTTAGAGAACCTGGTAGCTATCAAGAGGCATGCAAATTCCCTGAATGGGTAGAAGCCATGCAGAAGGAGCTTAAGACACTTGAGGTGAATCAAACCTGGAAACTGGTTCCCTTGCCCACTTGAACACATGTAATTGGTTCCAAATGGGTGTTCAAAGTCAAGCTTAATTCAGATGGTACTGTAGAGAGGTACAAGGCTAGACTAGTTGCCAAGAGATTCAATCAAGAATATGGGATAGACTATCAGGAAGTCTTTTCCCATGTGGCAAAGATGGTTACAGTAAGGTTTTTCTTTGCTTTTGCTGTTCAGTTCAATTGGCATCTTCATCAGATAGATATTAACAATGCATTTCTTCATGGCCATCTTTCTGATAATATATATATATATGCAGCTTCCCCAAGGTTATCTAGGAGGGAGACCTGGTACTGTCTGCAAATTACTCAAGAGTCTTTATGGATTAAAGCAAGCTTCTAGGGAGTGGAATCAAGAGCTCAGTAAGACTCTACATTCTCTTGGTTTCATTCAATCATCTAGTGATCATTGTTTATTTCTGCGTGGGATTGGCTCTACTTTTCTAGCTATACTAGTCTATGTTGATGGCATATTACTTCTAGGCCCATCCCTTGACATGATCATTGAGGTTAAGGACACTCTCAGCTCCATTCCAAATTCACTATCAAGGATTTGGGACCTGCTATTTTCTTGGTATGGAGATTGCAAGATCCACTTCTGGTCTCTTCCTTAGCCAAAGAAAGTACACCCTAGACCTCGTTGAATCAGCAGGATTGCTTGGTTGCAAACCTGTTAATACCCTTTTCCCTCCTGGACTCACTCTGCAGAGGGGGCATGCTCTTACCTTCTGCAGATTCTTATAGAAGGATTGTGGGAAAATTGTTATATCTCAACCTTACAAGACCAGATCTCTCATATGTTGTACAACAATTGAGTCAATTTTTCAATTCCCCAACTCATCAACATTGGGAGGCTGCCTTGCATGTTTTGAGATATTTAAAGGGAACACCATCACTTGGCCTTCATTATTCTTCATCAGCAGACTTCAATTTCAGGGTGCATTGTGATGCTGACTGGGGTTCTTGTCAAGATACCCGCAAGTCTCTTTCTGGTTTTTGCATATCACTAGGTTCATGTTTGGTATCATGGAAATGCAAGAAACAAGACACAGTTTCTTTGTCCACTGCTGAGGCCGAGTCTAGATGTCTCAGCTATACAACTAGGGAACTACTATGGTTATCCTACATTCTAAAGGATTTTGCCATTCCTATCCAACTTCCCATTCGCATACACTGTGACAACAAAGCTGCCATCCAGATCACTCAAAACCAAGTTTTCCACGAACAGACAAAACACTTAGACATTGATTGTCATTTTTCCCGCTCGCACTTTCAATCTGGTTTCATTGAGCCTTGCGGGGGAGTGTTGAAGTTCTTAATCACAAGCTGCAGCTCTTGGACGTCTGCATGTGTCCACGTGGAACTCTATCTCCATAGTATCTACATGGACCACACTAAATTGCATCCAAGCCCTTCAACAAAGTTCACACGGATCCTAGATCTTAGCCGTTCAATTGCTTGTTAGTTAGTTAGCTCTAGTTGCTTATTCTGCAAGCTATTACTTTGTATAAATAAGAGTTAGCACAATGACTGAAGTTTTGATACTCATTATTTTGATGAAATAAAACTCAGATTCCTTTTCTTCTTCAGATTATTTCTGCATGAAATATCTTTACAGATTTCTTCACAGCTTCATAAAAATACAAAAAAATGTCTAAAATTGCTGGGATCACAACACAGGCCTCAAACTACATAAAAGAGACGTGTTTTTTGAACACGTCTATGATTAAGGCGTCGAAAGGGTGTGCGGATGTTGCTGGGGTTGTTGAAGGTGTGTCGTCGGAGACTGCTAGGTCTAAAGATCCTCGGGCTAATTTAATAAATAATTCTAAACAGTCCGGGTGTCGCTTGGATGCTCGGGATCAGTATTATATGCATGGTAGTAATGTTGATGTTTCTTCTGAGATTAATGTTGGTTTGGATGCGGACGAATCTAATTTAGAAGAAGTTGAGGATTTTTGGGATAATTTTGATGAAAATGGTAATCGTGTTGATGGGTTTGTTTCAAATTGTGACCTGGATGAAGAAGCATGGCTTAGAGAGAAGGAAGATGATCGAGAGATGGCTGAGAGGGAATTTAAAAAATATTTGATGGATGATGAAGAGTCAGAGGCTGTTTCTGATCGTTTGATGATTTCTGGAAAAAATAATGGAAAATTTTCTGGTAATTACTCGTAGGAAACTGGAGAATTTTGCCGGAATAATTTGCGAACGTCGATCGACTCTGATCGGCATGATCAGATTGCAGAAGATGGATTTGATCGTGAAAGTTATGTTGCTGATTCATCTGGAGTTGTTAATACGTCTATGTTCATTGGATCGGATCCTATGCTTGCAGATAAGGTAGGGACGGATAAAATGGGTGATGTTGATCATGAGAGATCTCACTCCGCGACTGTTATGGCATTTCCTTCTTTGAATGCAGCGGCGCCTCCATTTCAGCAAATAGCAAACCCTAATTGTATGAACCCTAGCCGTTTGCCTTCCATGACTGAACCCGTACCTAATATGATCCAAGCCCAGACCCCCCATGGTCCCGTTGCATCAAATTTGAACCCAGGTCCTCCCTATGAGCCGCAGCAGTCTCTGTCTCCCCTTAATCTACCTCCAAAATCTGTGCCCGATTCATCTCTTGATATATTACATCCCAGCCTATCGAACCCAGCCCATAGTTCATATATGTCTACCCTGGTGAACCCGAACCCATCTTTGCTCCAGCAGTGTCCCCCAAACCTTCATAATATTAATCCTGAGCCTACCCGACACTCTCATGCTAATATGGTGGAGGATCAAGCCTATTTGGATAATTGTGAAACTCAGTTGCTTGGTGCTGCGAATGAGAGTCGATCGTGTGTTCCTCAGTTGGAAAATCGCGGACGAATTAATTTGGAATCTGGTCAAAAATTTAATTCTGGATTGGATAACAATTTAATTTCGCCTGGGCTAGCCCATGAAGAATTCCCTCCACTGTAGAATGTTTATGGTGTTCTAAAAAATAATAATAAGGGTGTTGGGCTCTTTAATTCTCTTATGAGCCCAATACTCAATTATTGTCTAAAGAGCCCATTACGCAAAATAATTCTACTACTACTATGCATGGATCGAAGTTAATGGTAGTAGGATCGACGCATGAGGGTGATTGTGATGTTGTGATGTTGGAATCAACGGGGAATGCTTGGCTTGATCGACTTAATAAGAATGGAGTTGATCGTAATTCCCCAGAGGCACAAAATCTTGAAGATCAAGCTCGTCAAATTCGGGAAAATAATTCTTCGAATTTTGATCAGAATCGGTCCCCTCTAGCATTCCTTGATGCTCTTCGTGCCCCTTCATCGTCTGTTGCTCCTGTTCTTTTTTATCATTCTTCACTCAAACCGCTTGGTTCCGTCGAGGTTCGTGAAGGTATGCCGGTTATTTATTTTTCAAAATCTGATAATGATTTTCTTGCAGGTCGTATGGGACTCGCTTTAGTTGGAAAATTCTCGCATTCTATCCCTTCCTCTAGCAGCATCGATAAGGCTCTTCAAAACATTCAGAAAGTTGGTAACATTTCTTGGAATTTTTTAAATGCTAGGCACATTTTGATTAGGCTCACTCATGAGGAAGATTATGTTAAATTAATTAAAGGTGCGTCTGCTTTGCCTCTCTGGTATGTGAATGGTAGTCCCATGCGTGTTTTTAAGTGGACTCCTGGATTTAATCCTGTTTTTGAGACATCTATCTTTGCTGTTTGGATCACGTTTCCTGCTCTTCCTGTGCATTTATTTGATCATAATGCCTTGTTTCGAATTGGTAGCCTTTTTGGTAACCCAATTCAAATTGATTATGCTACGGCCAATAAGTCTCGATTAGGCTTTGCAAAAATATGTGTTGAGGTTGATCTCATGTCTTCGTTTCCTTCTGAAATTGTGTTAAATATTGATGGGAGTGAAATTAAACAACGTGTTGTGTTTGATAAATTGTCATTGTATTGCACTACTTGTTTCCACATTAGTCATTCACAGGAGACTTGTCATGTGTTCGGGAATAGAAAAAATGCATTGAAAAATAATGTTTCTCGACCTGCACCCTCTCGGCCACCCAAGGCACCTCCTCATGATAATTCCAAAGGCAAAGCTCCTGAAATTGATCCTAATACTATGCAGAGAGATGGCACGTCTTCTACAGCCACAGATGGTGTTTCTAGAGGTGTTTCGATGTCTGCTAATGCTAAAGAGGCTGCATAGCAAACGGTCATTCGAAATAAAAAGAAAAAGCAACACATGCAATCGTCAAAGGCTCCGGACACTTCAAAAAATCAGTTTGATATGCTTGCTGAAGGATATGTTCTAGTTGGGCTTGGCCCATTATTAGTTTATCTAATTATTATATGAGGGCCCAATTACTTGGTAATGGGCTAATTTAGTCCAATTAGATTGGATGACTCATATATACATATATGTCTTCAATTGAGAAGAGAGACACGTATCAATTAGCACTTCACCACTTCTACTTCATCTTCTTGGAGAAGACATCTCTCCTCTACAGATAATCGATTCCTAGCTTCTGAAAATCTGGAGAATACACCAAGCTTGGAGCTTTGCTGGAGTTGCCATCACGTGGACTATCTTAGTCGGGGATTGCTTCTTGAAGTTGTGATTGATCCATCTTGCCTCAACTCCAACATACCTGAGAAAGGTGGGTTCTTTCTCCCTTGTTTTGGTTCATGAATTTGACAGATAAATCTTGATCCGATTGTAGAGAATTTGCTTCTGCTGCTTGTTGAATCTACAATGTCTTTCAAGTGGTATCAGAGCCTAGGGCTTGATTTATTGTCAAATTCATGTTTTTCTTGTTTGTTTGTTTTGGGGAAAATCGGCTGACTGCCCGACGTTGGACGTTGGGTAGACACAAGCTGTTTGACGGCGGCAGGAAAAATCTTGGGTTGAAGGAAACTGTTACTGCTGGCTAGCGATGAGTTTGCTACTCTATTGCAGAGTATCAATTAATCTTAAGCATATTTCTTCAATTTAATTGTTTATATTTCTCTTTTGAAGAGTTGATTAAAATTAATCTTCCGTCTGTATGTATGGGTTTTTCTTTTTGCTGGGCAAATTAAATAAAACTTATATTTCTTTGTTGTACTGGCAAAAGAGGCGTGAGTGAATATTTTGTTAGACAAACAATCAATTCTCATCCTTTGATCAAGTTGTCGATCAATTTGCCATGGCCAACCAATGTTGACTCAATTTGATTGTGTTGATTTTGATTTGGAATTTAAAAAAAAAATATGGTATTGTTCAATTTCTTCTTTCTTGGATGGAAGAAACAGCTTTTGAGGGACAATAGTAAAAATTTTGTTGGACAAAATAACTGTTGGACATATATTGAATAGGCCCAAACAATTTCAGCCCATGGTTTGACCAGTCCAGAATTTGATTTTGAATCGGATTTGTTCATATTCAAGAGAATTATTATTATTATTTTAGAAATAATGATGATAATAAAATATAATAATATTAATTTAGAATTAATATATTTATATATTGAATTTGAAAAATTGACTTAGAGTTAATTTCATTATTTGGAGATAATGAAAATATTTGGAATATTTATTTTACATTAATTTGGTGATTAATGTGATTTATTTGACAAGCATGCTATTTGTTAATTTTATTATGCTTGATTAACTATAGTAGTTATGAGTCCGTTATATTATGTCTGGGCAGGCGGCGCCCAGTATTTGTGGTCCGCATTTTATGTCTGGGTAGGCGGCGTCCAGTATTTGTGGTCCGCATTTTATGCCTGGGTAGGCGGCGCCCAGTAATTGCTTGAGACAATATTTGATATTGTTTTGCAGTTAGACTCACATGTTTAAATCCTCAAACAAAATTAAGTCTCTATTTGATAGAATTGCGTCGTCCATTATAATTGATTGAGAATAAAGTTTTTTCGTTTAAGTGTATTTACACCCCAGTGTTTGCACGAAATCGACATTACTTCAACTCTTTCATAGGTGCAATTTATTTGCAACCGTGTAATGGAGGTGACTTAACTTGATGTATTTTGACGCCCCAGTGTTCAAAATAATCTAGTGGCGTAGATTCATTAGATGAATCAACCGAGAATTATAATTATTGTAATTATAATTGGTTTTGAGACCTACCGAATTATTTTATTGTGGTTATCAGCCCTAGCAAACGCTGCAATAATTTAAGTTTGGATCTCGGCCCACTATGATTTATATTTGATATAAATTCGTATTTTATGTTGAGGTCATAGAATATGTAAAAATAGTGGAAACTAATCAAAAAAAAAATTCATGTCTTGTTTGATTTGTTATGAAAATGTGATATTACTTGTTTTGATTCTAAATTTATCTATTATTTGTCTCAGATCAGAATGTCTTTAAATACTATGAAATGTTTGTTGGAAACAAACAAGTTGATTGGATCAAACTTTCCGGATTGGCTACGCAATTTGCGTTTAGTGCTAAGAATGGACAAGATTGAGTACGTCTTGGACGAACCAATCTCTGAAATTCCCGATGAAGCTTCTGACGCCTTCAAATCGTTTGATAAGAACCGTCACAGGAAGCACATCGATGATGCCACTTCTGCTCAATGTATTATGTTGGGATCTATGACTTCTGAGCTGCATAGGCAGCATGAGTATATGTTTCCATATGAAATGCGTTTGCACCTGGAGAGTCTCTATGCTGCACAAGCTAAAACAGCAGAGTATGAGATACTTAGAGATCTCTTCAGGAGCAAGATGCATGAGGGGGACAAGGTCTCGGACCATGTCTTAAAGATGATCGGGTTGATTGAAAGATGTGCTATGATTGGAATCAAGCTACCTGAGAATGTCTCACTCAATCTGATCTTGCAGTCATTGCCTTTGTCATTTAAGAATTTCATTGTGAATTTCAATATGAACAATACAAAGGCTACACTGCCTGAGCTTCATAATATGCTGAGGACATTTGAATCGTCCACTACTAAGGGAAAAACTGTTCTTTTGGTGAATTCATCTGCTAATTCTAACCCAAGGGGTAAGAAGAAGCAAAAGATGAAAGGATCAAAGAAAGTTGTTTTCAAGCCTAAGGGTGGAATTCAAAAGAAACAGAAGTTGGCAAAAGATGAATGCCTTTTCTGCCATGAGAAAGGGCATTGGAAGAAAGATTGTCCGAAGTTTAAGGCACTAGGTGCTTCGACTTCTAACAAAGGTACGTTTGTCTTTGGGAGGTTTATCATTGAGATAAACGTCATTGAGATTAACATGTCAACAAATAATTCAAATTCCTGGGTATTGGATACTGCATGTGGCTCACACATTTGTAATAATGTAAAGGGGCTAACTGACAGCAGGAAGGTGAGACCCGGAGAGGTTGATCTACGCGTTGGAAACAAAGCAAGAGTTGCTGCCGAACGTGTAGGGACCTACAGATTAGATCTACCTATGGTTCATAAACTAGAAATTATGTGAATGTTATTTTGTACCCTCTTTATCGAGGAATATAATTTTCGTTCCTATGTTAGACATAGAAGGGTTTTGTACAACTTTTGTAAATCGGACTTGTACCGTTTCATTAGATGAAGTTGTTTATGGCAAAGCGCCTCTTATGAATGGTTTATATCTGCTTGAATGCGAACAAAATATTCTCAATGTGCAAAACAAACGACCTAAAATGGGTGATGCGAATAATCTAACATATCTTTGGCATTGTCGACTAGGTCACATTAATGAAAAATGAATAGCAAGATTGAGAAAGTTAGACTATCTCACACCATTTAACTTAGAGTCTTATGGTGCTTGTGAATCTTGCCTCAAAGGCAAAATGACTAATAAGTCACTTTCTGGGAAAGGAATTCGAGCCAAAGATTTGCTTGAGTTGGTTCATACAGATGTGTGTGGACCGTTTCTAACTCAAGCACGAGGTGGATATTCGTACTTCATAACTTTCACTGATGATTTCTCTAGGTTTGGATATGTGTATCTTATGAAACACAAATCAGAAGCTTTTGAGAAATTTAAGGAGTTTAAGTTAGAAGTTGAGAAACAATTGAGCAAGAATATTAAAACTCTAAGATCAGATCGAGGAGGAGAATATTTAAGCCAAGAGTTTACCCATTACTTGAAATCACATGGAGTCCTATCTCAATGGACGCCTCCAGGGACACCTCAAATGAATGGGGTTTCCGAGAGGAGAAACCGAACTTTATTAGATATGGTTCGATCCATGATGAGTTTCGCAAATCTTCCAATATATCTTTGGGGCCAAGCCTTGTATAGCGCTGCTTATATTCTGAACAGGGTTCCAAGCAAATCAGTTGACAAAACACCATATGAGATATGGAATGGGCGAAAGCCTAGTCTTGCACATATTCGAACCTGGGGTTCTCCTGCATATGTGAAGAAGATGTAACTGATAAGTTGGAATCAAAAAGTGAAAAATGTTACTTTGTGGGATATCCTAAGGAAACAAGAGGATATTATTTCTACTTTCCTGGAGAACATAGAATAATTGTTTCCAGGAATGCGACGTTTCTTGAAGAAGACTTGGTCTACAAGGAACAAAGTCGTTGTGAAATAAATTTTGATGAAGTTCAAAACCCACAAAACAACATAGAGGTTGAAAACTTGTCAAATGACTTGGACAAGAATTCAGTGGGAGCTTTCCAAGATATCGTATGGAATGATGCGTCGCTTAGAGCACCGTCTACATCCAATGCGATTGATATTGAAGAAAATGCAGAAATGCAAGATTCTTCAATTCGGGGGGAAGATGTGACGACATTGGATGTTGAAAATGTTGACCCTCCACATAAAATAAGCAACCAACCTCTACAAGTTCAGAATGAAGAGCCTGCACAAATGCAAATCCAACGACGTATAGGACAAAGAGAACGTAGACCAGTGCAAAGACTGAATCTATTGGTCGAGGACCAAGATGATGAAGAATTTGTAGTTGGTGATGATCCTCTAAACTATACGGAAGCTATGTTAGACATAGATTCTGTGAAGTGGCAAGATGCCATGAAATCAGAAATGGACTCAATGTACACAAATCAAGTTTGGAACTTGGTTGACTTGCCAAAAGGGGTAAAACCCGTTGGATGCAAATGGATTTTCAAGAATAAAATCGATGCATATGGCAAGGTACAAACCTACAAGACTAGATTGGTGGCAAAAGGGTATAGTCAACGCGAGGGCATTGACTATGACGAGACCTTTTCGCCAGTTGCCAAAATAAAGTCCATTAGGATTTTACTTGCAATAGCTGCATACTATGACTACGAAATTTGGCAGATGGATGTGAAAACCGCGTTTCTCAATGGAGAACTTAAGGATGATGTCTATATGAATCAACCTGAGGGTTTTATATCAGAATCTACACCAAATGCCGTTTGTAAGTTGCAGAGATCCATATATGGACTAAAGCAAGCTTCCAGAAGTTGGAATATATGCTTTGACAAAACTATCAAATCGTTTGACTTTGTCAGAAGCAAAGAAGATCCTTGTGTTTATAGTAAACACAATAAAGGAAATATTGTTTTCATTATTATATATGTCGATGATATATTGATAATGGGAAATAATGTGCCAATATTGCAATCCGTGAAAGAATGGTGGACAAGTTCCTTTATCATGAAGGACTTGGGTGAAGCCTCCTATATTCTTGGAATTAGGATTTATCGAAATAGACCTAAGAGGTTGATCGGGCTATCACAATCCAACTACATAGACAAAGTATTGAAACGCTACTCCATGGAGAAATCCGGTAAAGGTTTTCTGCCAATGGGGCATGGCATAATCTTATCAAAGAAGGATTGTCCTTCTAATGATGAAGAGAGAAAACGTATGGATGGTGTCAAATATGCTTCGGCTATTGGATCCATTATGTATGCCATGACTTGTACTAGGCCAGATGTGGTTTATGCACTTAGCGTTATAGGAAGATATCAGCAAAATCCCGGTGAGACTCATTAGAAAGCTGTCAAGACTATTCTTAAGTACCTTAGAAGGACTAAAGAAAGCTTCTTAGTCTATGGTGGAGAGCAAGAGTTGTTGGTTTCTGGGTATACCGATGCTAGCTTCCAAACAGACCATGATGACTATAAGTCGCAGTCTGGATATGTTTTTATTCTCAATGGTGGTGCAGTGAGTTGGAAAAGTTCCAAACAACAAACTACTGTTGATTCAACCACCGAATCCGAGTATATTGCTGCATCTGAAGCTTCCAAGGAAGCAGTTTCCATTCTGGAGTTCTTGAAAGAACTGGGTATAGTTCCAAGTGCCTTAAGTCCAGTACCGTTGTATTGTGACAACACTGGTGCCGTTGCACAGGCAAAGGAACCAAGAGCCACAAATAGGAACAAACATGCTCTAAGGAAATATCATCTGATCAGGGAGATAATTGAAAGGGGTGATATAAGAATAGAACGAGTACCCACAGAAGATAACATTGCTGATCCATTAACCAAGCTGTTATGTATTCAGAAACATAACAAACACCTAGAAGGCTTGGGTATTAGATATGTTGGAGATTGGCTTTAGTTAGTGGGAGTTAAATATTTATGTCAAGAAAAATTTTGTATAAAGATATCTATGTTTTATCAGATTCTCAGTTTTAATTTATGACATGATGCATTTATTTAAGTAATGGTTTGAAATGTTTGATTTATTCATTTAAATGTTCCCATGAGTTAATATTGTTGCTAAAATAGTGGGAGTTTAGCAATAGAATATAACTCTAAAATTAACTCCAACTAAGGATCATCAAAAAAAGGGATATTGATGATATGTTATAAGTTGGCATGCGATCTGCATCACATTCTTAGAGAATGTAGTCGTTCCCACGGCTATGAGCTATTAGATACTCGTGATGGATGCATGGATACTTTGGAGAGTATTAGTATACCCTACTAATGAATCATTTGCTTTGAGTGTCCATGATTATTAGTGTGTGTGTGTGTATATGATTATCCTTTGACTTGAGGACAATATTGTTTTGCTTATAAAATGGTGTACTTTGACCAAGTTCAATGCTTGCACTCCTTATGGGGTAGATACGGCTTGTGTTGGGTACATCAGGATATAAGAGAAGATGATAGTTGTGCCAAGAATAGGATTCATTCCTCGATTAAAGTTTCGAGATTGAACACTCAATTTCTCTATATTATTTGATTGTCAGACACTAGCCAGTGCAATGGATGTGTTCGAACTTTTGATAGTTGAACATGATCTTGATGAAGTCATATAATGATAATGAGATAAAGTGTTTGAGCTAGTAGAAAGACACATGCAATTTCTAGGCTCAAACAGAGTGGTTCGAGAATGAAGGGATGCCATTATTTCACATAAAGGTCAAGTTTACTTGTCAATCCACGTAAACACGCTTCACATATCGGGTTCGCCATACAACGCAGTCTAGGAGTTTTGTATGGACCTTAATTTGATTATTGACGATAGTGAAGGCCTAAGGGTCACACTTTGTTGATTGAAATCCGGCTAAGGGTGTATTGAGATAGTTGTATCTAATTGTAGTGCAACTAGTCCAAGTGGGAGATTGAAGGATATGTTCTAGTTGGGCTTGGCCCATTATTAGTTTATCTAATTATTATATGAGGGCCCAATTACTTGGTAATGGGCTAATTTAGTCCAATTAGATTGGATGACTCATATATACATATATGTCTTCAATTGAGAAGAGAGACACGTATCAATTAGCACTTCACCGCTTCTACTTCATCTTCTTGGAGAAGACATCTCTCCTCTACAGATAATCGATTCCTAGCTTCTGAAAATCTGGAGAATACACCAAGCTTGGAGCTTTGCCGGAGTTGCCATCACGTGGACTATCTTAGTCGGGGATTGCTTCTTGAAGTTGTGATTGATCCATCTTGCCTCAACTCCAACATACCTGAGAAAGGTGGGTTCTTTCTCCCTTGTTTTGGTTCATGAATTTGACAGATAAATCTTGATCCGATTGTAGAGAATTTGCTTCCGCTGCTTGTTGAATCTACAATGTCTTTCACTTGCTTCATCTAATGAGACGCTAAATGACTCTGGAGTGTGTGATAATGTGGTAGATGATGATCGGGCATTAACTGAACCCCATACAGCTGCTCTTCAACCTTCGGTGAAGTCCAGTGATGTTCGAGATATTTCTAGTGATCGATCTTTGCAAGGAGCTTCAAATGATAGGCGTCGAGGTAAGTCAGCTCATGTTCTGTCTAAAAATGTGGATCAGTCTATGTAGATTTGTGGTGATCGTTCAAGCATTGAGAATTTTTCTAGTTCCTGTGTTGATGTTGGGATGGGTTCGGAGTCGATAAATGTGCGGGAGAGGCGAACTAGATCTCAATCAAGGCCGAAACATACAGGAGGTGATTTTAGTGGTGCGAAACGAGGGACGGGTTCTCTTAGCCCTTCTCGTCATGCTGTGGAAGAATGTCGTGTTAAGACTCGTGCCCATGTGTTCGCTGAGAACCGTAAGGGTCTCGTCCATGCTCCGGTTCAAAAACTTTTGAATAATGCTTCACGGCAATCTCCTTTTTCTCAAAAGGATCCGCCACCGCCAGTTGAGGGAGTTGATATGTTGAGAGGCTCTATTCAGGATGCTCGTGTGCTTGATCATATGAATGAGCTGATAAGTGTTGGTACTCATGTTCCCATGCAGCCTTCATCATCGTCGCATGGTCAAGAACAAGGGGTTATTTCTCCTCCTTCGTATGATTAATTGGTTTTCCTATGTCAGTGCAATTTTTGGTGTGGAATGCACGACACCTTGGGTCTAAGGCTAAGTGTGGTTATCTGCATAATTTGATTCGCCTGCATCGTTTATCTGTGGTTGCCATTATTGAGCCTGAAGTTGTTTTTGATGTTGATTCCTTCAGTCAGTGTTTTGGGATGACTTTAATGGCTAGTAATTGCTCTAACCATATTTGGGTTTTTTGTTCTCGTGATTTTGGTATTACTATGGAGTTTGATTTTGCTCAGTTGTTGCATGTGAGAGTTGATTATCCTTTATTGAGTCGGTCAGTGTTCATATCTCTGGTTTATGGTCGGCATTCTAGGGAGGAGAGATTTGAGCTTTGGGAGCAGTTGAGAGATATTGTTGTTGCTATTGATGGGCGACCTTGGCTTGTTGGAGGCGACTTCAATATTTTTCTGACTGATGAGGAAGTCGAGAATGGTACTTCTAATCGACATCGTGAGATGATGGATTTTGGGGATGCCATTTCAGACTGCCAGTTGGTTGATCCGGGTTTTGATGGAGCTTGGTTCAATTGGGAGAGGCCTTCTTCTGGTTTGAGAGAGAGACTGGATCGGATTCTGCTTGAAGAGTTCTGGATGTCTGTGTTTGTTGTGACTAGAGTTACTCATCTCTCGAGACACACCTCAGATCATGCTCCTCTATTGGTTAGGTGTTAGTTCCTTGACCAGATTCCGAAGTCGTCTTTCAGATTTCAGAATATGTGGGTCCGGCATAATACTTTCAGAGATACTGTTTATAACAGCCCGGTCCTGAGATAGTGATTAACGAATGGAGACGGGGTGTTATTAAGGAATTAATGAATAAAGACGAAAGATTAACAAAGAGGGTTTATGAATTAAGATGTACCTTCGAAGAATAGACGATGATACTCGGATTTACTTGATTAAAAAGGAAACGTGCTTTAGCGGAATAAAACGGCTAACTAATCAGATACCAACAAGCATAAACCCATTCACAGGTCAAAGCAGATAAACAGATACCAACATGAACAAGCCTCTTCACAGGCGAAGGGAAAATATACTCGAGAAGCAGAAATAAAACTTATAATGTATCTTTATATATAGATAACCATGTCTGGGAATAATTCATAGAATCTCGAATAATCATAATAGAACTTTGAACGGAATTAGAAAGAGTGAATCAGAGTAGCAGAACACATAATGGGATTTCCAAAGAAACTTGTATAATAGCAAAACAATCTTGGCAGCCAACCCACATCCACAGCCACCATCATCCTCAGTATCTCAACCTGAAAATATTTGAAAAAGAGGGTGTGAGCACTAATGTACTCAGTGGGTTTTAATAAAAGCTTCTTTAATAACTCGAGAAATATCCAATAATAAACTGGCGGTATATGGAGAGCAAAACGTAAAAGCCCTTTCCATATCCGCAAAACCTTTTCTTTACTTTTGGGCCCAACCTTGGCTCAAACCTGATGTCAACTGTACCCTTAGGCATGCCATATGTAACAGCCCGTTTTGTCATGTTTTAAATAAAGGGAGTTCTCATTATATTTATTTCAATTTGTTAAGTTGGAATCGAGTTGTACTAGTCTTAGTTGCACCCCTAGAAAAAACTTAACATCATTTTCATTGAAGGTTAATTATTCAAAGCATTTAAATCCTTTAAATATGGGTACCAAATGATAGCATGCTTGCATTTTCATATATAGAATCATGAATATTTGACTTATATTATGATAAACTACATGTAATTTTAATTCCATAAATTTAAGATTTTATTCAAGAAGGAAAATTTGTCGAATTTTTTTTTATACAATGAAATTATTTCAAGTATCTTCATATTTTCAGTAGAGTGTTGATTTTTGATTAGACACCATTTTATAATTTAAGGAATTTCAAAAGTTTTAGGCTATAATTAGGAAATAAGTGGGGAGTCAATTCTCTTGCAAATAATAATATAAAAAAAAATCTCTAATATCTCGTTTATTCTTGGAAAAGAGCTCAACCAATGCATCTTGTCATATTTTTGGTTTGTTTTAAAATCGAAAATGAAGCCCTAATTCATTAATATAAAGATTCAATATTGTCCCTAAGGTGGCATTTCCTTTACACCGATTTCTTTTCAACGCCGCAGTGCATAGGAAGTTTGTGAAATTGTTCTTTTCCCATTCCAACGATTTCTTAAGGTAAATGATTTTCAGTTTTGATCATTAGTTTTTGTTTCTATTGTGTTGTAGGAATAGAAGAATAAAAAGTTTACAAATTTTTACTATTTCTGCTAAATCAATAAGAATCCGAAATTTTATAATATTCATATTTCTAAAAACATGGAAAAATGCGTACATGTTTGTTCGTTAATTCTAACACGGAAACTTCATAACATTTTGATAATCAACCTCCTGTAATTTGGAGAGTTTCCGTTGGCTCGATAATCTTGGATTAAGATAATATTTATAAAATTTCTTTTAGAGACTCGCTGCTGACGCTGCAGTGGCTGAGCATGAGTGGTAACCAAAGAAAATTTTAGGAGTACTTATCATCATTTTAATTTAATCTGGCGTGTTAATACTTATCTTAATTAGCCATAATATCTGATTACTTATTGCCGAGAATGCAAAAAAAAAATATATTGAAAATGGTTCTTGGTCAGATCCTTCTAGTAATTAAATTTTACAGTTTATATCGTAGTGCTAAATGAATTTAATTATGCCATTTTAATATTATTAGTATTAATCTAATAAGTCATAGAAGATGGGAATTTATCGGGTGGATAGATTATTGTTGTAATAAGTTATCTTAAAGACATGCTTAATTTAATTAGGTATTTTCATCATAATATACATGCAGTTCTCGTATACGACTTGTAGTTTGGACAAATTTTTAATTTATGGGAAAATTTTATAAGTAATAATGTTGAAATTTTATGGTTGAGGTTTTAATTATCTTATAAACTATCATTAAAGTATTAGTGGGTTAATACCTTGATGATAATTAAAAGGGTAGTAAGATTATTCATTCGATAATCTTTGTCAGATTCTCTTTTCAATTTAAAATTTATTGAAACATTTTAACTTATCATGTGGTCTTAATTATTATATAAATTATTATTTTAGAATAGTAATTGATTAATAACTTGAGATGAAAGTGTTGTTAGATTATTTATACGGTAATATCATTGAGGTGAGTTTAATTAATTTCATCCAAAGTTATGTCATTATTTCTTTTAATGAGGTTTTCTGATATATATAGTTTTATTTTAAAAAAAACATACCCATTTAGAAATTTGGAGCATTTCATTATTTCATTTCAAATTCATTTCAGGTTAGTTTGCATTTAAAACCAAACGTGCATTTATAGGTTTTATTTATTGTGTATTCTAGGTGCAGCGCGACTAAGACAATAAATTATTGCTAGTGTTTGATTCGAAGTTCTTCAGTTCAATTAAGGTGTGGGATTTATTTATTTTATGCAACGTGGATTTATATTTTTTCCCATTTTAATATCACGTGTTGGTTGTATTTCATTTTACTATCAATGAGCTTTGGACTATATGTTCATTCATTTGGCTCTCATTATTTGTGCACAAATGTCAATGTCGCTATGCGATTCAATTAGTACTAATGTACTATCATTATCCGGTACTAAGGTACTATCAAGTTTCAGTATCAGTTATATGTGTGCTACTGTTTTATTAACTTGGGCAAATCTTTGCATAATTTCTCACACTGAGTATATTTTATATATGCTCATCCTTCATTAATATTTTCAGGTAAATGATTTGGTGGCATGTGGAAGATCGAATGACGGGTCAAGCTTAATTGCATTCTTCCGCTTATCATTATCAAACTTCTTTAAAATAATTATTTATAATTTAGTACTTCAAGAATCATGTTATGTCTTAAACATTTATACATGCTATTGCCTTTTATTTTCTAGAACTTATGGTGAACTTGTCAATTAAAAATATGCTAGTTGCATTGTTATGCTAATTAATCAAGTATCATTTTATTTTATTGAATTCATATATCTATTTTCAGATCAAATATTTTCACTAATTAAGTTAAATTATTATTTAAGTTATTTAATTTAGAAAAAAAAATTATTCACATTTCCGCATCAATTAAAATAAAAAAAAATCAGTTTAACACTTTAATAGATTTAGGGTGTTACAGTGTGGTATCAGAGCGGATCTACTTTCTTGTAGACTTCGTTAATCATTCATGCATTTAAATTCATTTCATCAGTCATTCGATCATCACGCGCTCCAATATCAAGGTATAAAATTTCATTTTCAGTTGAGTGAGTATGTGATTTCGTGGTTGTTATTTTAAAATTTTATATTTCAGTTATTTAAATCCACGGGGTGATAAAATATTTTACATTTTGAATTTAGTCCTCGAATTTTGAAAGAACTTAGAAAGACTTCTGAGCTTCTCTATCATTTCTGTAGATCGATGGAGGAGCATAAATTTTGGTATTACGAATGGGATGTTCACAAGGGGATTTTTTTTTTAATATTGTCAAGATGCGTGATCTTTGGAGGGATCACGTGGCACCTGGGGATTTACTACATCAAATCGAAGCGGCCCGTAAGGTTCGTGACACCATACCTGAGAAGGGAAGAGGTATTGCAATGGAGGAGTTCCAAAGAATGTCGCTATATTCTCCTCACCGGATAGCACGGGTTCAATTTGAGACTTACGTGGAGGCTTTATTAAGGGAATACAGATTCTTTATCCATGGTGAGCCAATGTGGGGTCATCCACACTACTTCGCTCCACCAACACCACCGCCGCAACCCCAACCACCTATGCCACCTCATATTCTAGTGGGAAGTTCGGAAGAAAATCCGATAGATGTGGGTGATGACTCGGGAGAAGATACTTCGTCGGAGGAGGATCCGGAAGAAATGAATTCCTCGGAGGATGACCCGGCTATGGATTGAGGGAGATGATTCTTAGTTTTATCTAGCATTAAGATAAACCCTTTAGACCTGTGGCACTATTTTATATGTTGGACCTTGTTTTCATTTTCAGTTTTCTCTCATGACGAGACAAGTTGAAATTTCGGTTTATCTGTGGTTTGTTACTTGGATTATGTTGTTGGTTGAAATTTTTGATTTGGGACCAAATTACTTATTTTTGTAGCTCATGTTGGATATCGTATCTTTTCGTTTAGGGTGTGATTGGGTTTTTGCATTTAGTGAACTTATAGCATATACAGTAAATTTTCAATTGGGCAAAGCCATACTACATGTCAAAATGTGCATGCAAATAAGTGTATCATTCATATTCGCATTTATTTCTGTAAAAGAAAATGAGGAAGATAAATTTATGATATATGTTATACTTGGCCTGTAAACTCGAAAAAAAAATGCTATCATTGCATGCATGCAAAGGAGTTGTTTTATTTTAAAAAAAATATATATTTTGTTTATTTTCATATGTTGCATTCTTGTAGCCAAACTCTTTTATATTGAAATGATTTATGAAAAAAAAAATCCATATTTTGGATTATATATCGATCAAGACTCCCCCTCTACATTTTTTTTAAATTTGGGTTTAGATATGAAAGAAGTGTAAATCTGATATTTAATGTAAAGTACTAACTATTTTCGGCATTTCTCAGTTTTGATCAAAGAGTTTTTCTTTTGAACTCAGATTCTCAAGAGAACACAAATTATGGATGTAATAAGAGTTTCTCATTTGAAATTCCAAAATGATTTAAAATATTTTTTCTAGTAGTGACCTTGTGAAAGAGTTTAGGAATCTTGCATCTAGTATTTTACTAGTGCATGTAAAAACCTTTCGACCATAAGTTTTATGTTCCTTGCAAAGTTGTTTTTATTTTATTTTATTTCTTACCCGTTTTCGAATTAACTTGTTTATAAAAAAAAATATTATGTTTTTGCGGAAAAAAAAAATTTCTCCCAGGCTTGCTGTTTTATGAATGTTGGGAAATCAATTTGTTTATGAAATAAAATTTCTTTATACAAAGAACCAGTGTTCTAGTAGTTTCATAAAAGTATTTCAAACGACTCTAGTTGTACTGATTTAAGTTTATCAAATATATTTAAGGTTTATAGGATTCTTAAGTGTTCGTCGATTCCTTCGACGAACACGAAGAACACTTATAATAATTTTAAAAACATGCTTCAATAATTTAAATTAACATGAAACGACATGTTTTAACTTCAAAAGAAATCGGTATTATAACGGCATAAACACGATAATCCTCTTTAAACATTTAGAATAACGACGAAATCTTTAAATATAACTTGAACGGAATTTAAACGGAATAACGAGACTAATTACAAGAATTAATAACGGGAATCATAACGACAGGAATAAAGCAGACAATATAACGTAAATGTTATTAACTTGGAACTTCAATGAAAATCGAAATACTAACTTTAGACGGAAATAAAAAAATAATAACGAAGAACATGAAGAATGTGAAGAACATAAAGAACGGAAAGTAAATGCAGAATTGAAAGATGGAAAAGAAATGAAAATCGAGACCGACGAACAAGAATGAACGGAGTTAGGTGCATCGAAGGAAGGTGGCTAGCTCGGCATTTCGTCGAGTTGCAATGGCGGCAGAGCCGCCCGCTACAACCCAACGGCGCCCCTAGCACCTTCCTTCACCGCATCCCTTCCACGCCACTCCGCTTGTCGTCTTGCAGAACACTCACGAAGAACGCTTTTTACTTCGACAGAACTTTCTCGGCTCTCAAAGCTTTCTCACTCTCTCAACTTGGAAGTGAAATGGATGTGAATGAGCAAATGAATGCAAAAGGGGTGGCCTTGTATTTATAGAAAAAGCTTTGGCTTCCAAGGGAAGCCACTTCAGTGCAAGAATACTGCAAAAGTTACCCCGGGTTCGGTTAAAAGCTGCTTTATTCGATGTCGAGGTCCAAATGACTTCAGATACGAAATCTAAAAATACCGGGGGACTCGTTGACTCGAATACTAGTGAACCAACTTGATTCGTGAAGAAGACGGGGTCACCAGAAGAAAGACAAGCAAAGATTCCCTTTTTGAAATTAGTTTTTACTATTCACTCAGACTGACAGATTTTGCTCCCGAGCGTTCGATTGACCTCAGAATTAAAATCCGTGAACGCCAATGGAATTCTTGAGTCATTTCCTATAAGAGGGGCTTGACAGAACAAGACTCGGATCAACGAGGAGGATTTCATAAATTTCTCAAAACATGAACGCACGCAAAAGTTACTATTCATAAATTCTTTAAATACGCCTTTTCATCACCGGGAACTCAAATGACTTCAGAATTAAAATCCAAAAACACCGGCATACTCCTTGAGTTAAAATCTTTCTAACGAGACCATGAATGGCCATAAAAGAATTAAGATCAAATTTTCCAAAAAAATGATTTTCACGAAAACTGACCCCTAAAGTCGTGACTGATATCTGACCTTAATTAACCTTAATTAAATTTTCTTCCTTAACTTCTTAATTATCATTAAGAATCCTATAAACCTTAATAAAAAATCTGGGGTGTTACACTGTTTTGCTGGAGTGGAGTGGTTCTACTAGCTTTGACGACATGATGAACCTGCAGATGAAACTGAAGCGGGTGAAGCATCGGCTGAGACAGTGGAACTGGGAGGTTTTTGGGGATGCTTTTTACCGTGTGAGGCAGGTTGATGCTGCTGTTGCTGAGGTTCAGGCTTCTTATGATTCTCTTCCTATCCCAGAGCCGCGTGTTAAGCTCAATTGTTGTGTGGCTCAGTACGTGTTGAAGACGAGGATGGAGGAGGATTTTTGGAGGCAAAAGACGGCAGTCAGGTGGGTGGCTGAGGGTGAGAGGAACTCCAGGTTCTTTCAAGGTTGGGTGAAACAGAAGAGGTGCAAGTCGCAGATTCATGCGATTGAGGATGGAGGACAGGTGATTGAGGATCATGAG
This sequence comes from Perilla frutescens, assembly GCA_026008535.1. Lineage (NCBI taxonomy): Eukaryota > Viridiplantae > Streptophyta > Magnoliopsida > Lamiales > Lamiaceae > Perilla > Perilla frutescens. The sequence goes on from BRKX01000003.1 coordinate 56,176,247, forward strand.
GGAATTCGAGCTTCTGCAGCTGGATTCTTTCAGAGACTTCTCTCGTCTGACATCCCTTAATTGACGGAGTTGGATTTTAGCTGTCTTCAGAGGATCCCTCCGGAGATGGAGACTGGAGGCTTGTGTGTTGTGCCGGATGCGGATGAGGTCAGAGCTGCAGTGTTTGGGATCAGTGGAGATAGTACCCCAGGGCCGAATGGTTTCACGTCCTTATTTTTTCAGCACTGTTGGGATTTTGTGGCTGGTGATGTTGTGGGGATGGTGGTGGACTTCTTCTCGGGTTCCCATATGCCGCGCAGCTTTACTGCCACGACCATCGTCCTTCTGCCTAAGAAGAAGAGGCCTGCTACTTGGACGGATTATCGCCCGATATCTCTGTGCAACGTGACTAATAAAATCATCACAAAGATTCTGACTGCCCAGTTGGCTCCATTTTTGCCTGCCGTGTTAGCTCCGAATCAAAGTGGCCTTGTCAAAGGTCGGTTGCTCAGTGATAATGTCTTGCTTGCACAGGAGATGATTTGTGACCTTCACGTCAGCCGTGAGGTCCCAAATCTTGCTCTGAAGCTTGACATGGTGAAGACTTATAATAGAGTGCAATGGCCTTTTCTTTTGGGCGTTCTTTGGCATGTGAGGTTCCATTCGGTGTGGATTGATATGATTAGCAGATGCATCGGTGATTGTTGGTTCTCGGTTCTTGTGAATAGGGCGCCGGCTGGTTTCTTTCCTTCTTCTCGGGGTCTGAGACAAGGAGATCCTCTATCTCCTTCTTTGTTTGTTCTTGCTGCTGATTATTTGTAGAGGATTTTGGATCGTCTAATTTGTGGGGACCCCGATATAGTGTTCAAGACGCTGAAGTGGGGCTTTCTAGTTTCTCATCTCTCTTATGCTGATGACATTATTATCTTCACGAAAGCTTCTCCGGTCTGTTTAGATAAGTTGATGGAGTGTCTAGAGCATTATGCGGTGGTCTCGGGTCAGCTTGTGAACCGGGCAAAGAGCAACTTTTTTATCACTAAGAAGTTTGCTCCGTCCTGGCACCAGGAGATTCAGTTGGCTTGTGGGTACCAGCGTGGTTCGTTGCCTTTCACTTACCTTGGCGTGCCAATTTACAGAGGTTACCTGAAGTGATTTCTTTATCTGCCTATTCGGCAGCGGTTGAGTGCCAAGATCCACAGTTGGTCGCACCGGCATCTTTCCTTTGGCGGCATATTGGCTCTCATCAAGAGCACTCTTGCCACGATCCCGCTCCACATCTTCCAGGTGATGGATCCTCCTCAGAGGGTGCTCCATCAGCTTGAGCAGATGATCGCCTAGTTCTTTTGGGGTTTCGTAGGAGAATAGAGGAAGACGTATTGGCTCAGCTGGGAGACTATTTGCTTATCAGTGTCAGAGGGTGGTTTGGGTATTCGGCGGTTTGATGACCTGGTCATTGCTTTCACTTGGAAGCTCTGGTGGAGGTTCAGAGCTCAGGATTCTCTGTGGGCCTGTTATATGAGGCAGAAGTATTGCGGTCCGCTTTATCTGGAGAGGGTGCCTTTGCATAAGTCCGATAGTAGGGTTTGGAAGTGGCTTATCCGAGTTAGCGCATAGGCTTAGGAGCATATCAGGTGGACCTTGGGGTTCGATCAGGTAAGCTTCTGGGATGATGTTTGGCTTGATGATTTGCCTTTATCCGCTTACTGTCCTGCTACTGTGTTTGATCATCTCTCTATTGATTGGTATTTTGATGGTGAGTCTTGGTCCATGCATCGTTTGTTTGCCTTATGTGATCATTTTGCTTTACCTGATGGTTTGATTGATTTGATGAGCCGGACTCCTGTGCTGTGGGGAGAAAGGGATAGAATGCGGTAGAATTTGACTTCTACTGGTGAGTTCTCTTTGACCTCTGCATGAAATCAGATCAGGTACCGGCGTCCAGAGCGCTCTCTTTTCGGGACCATTTGGCATGATTGCATTACTCCCACCATCTCCGTTTTTATCTGGCGTCTATTGCATGGTAGAGTCCCTGTTGATGTGCCCGTCGTACTCATCTTACCTCCCATTGTCACTGTTGTGATGATCCGCATGTCGAGTCCTTAGAGCATGTTTTTCTTTGGTCTGAGTCTGCAAAATCGGTTTGGGCTTTTGTTGCATCTTGGTTTCACACTTCTGCACCACATGCACATACAATTACACAGGCTCTTAGGTTTTAGAGGGGGCTGTTCCCACGGTCTTCTCCGAAGCACATCAATTTCTTGATTCCTTGTCTTGCCTTTTAGTTTATTTGGATGGAGAGGAACTACCGCAAGCACCGTGGGGTTCCTTTCCTTATTTCTTATATTGTTTGGCAGGTTCAGCGCCAGCTTCACCTGTTGGTTTTAGCTGGGAGGCTCCTTCCACAGCATTAGTTGGGACCCTTGCATAATCATGAGGCCTTAATATTGCTAGTAAATATAGTATTAGAGTATCATAGGTATTTATAACATCCTTATACTACATAGTGAACAAGCCTTGTGTCTGTTAATTATCCTCTTAAAGCATAACTCAATGCTAAACAAGGTTGGATTCTTGAAGTTCTTGCTTGTACTAAACATATATGGATCCTTTATATACATGTGTGTAGGAAAGCTAATAGAGTGGCTCATGCCTAGTTCGCTAGAACTTTATACTGGATGCCGTTTCAATGTGAATTAATACACGTAACTTATTATATTAATGAATTTATTTGTTTTCTACAATAAGAATTAAGTCAATTAACAATTCAGTAATCGAGCAAATTCATATAATATAACTTAACTTCAATGTATGAGTTTAAGAAAAATGTTCTGCAAAAATATTTACAGCAAAAAACTCAAACATGAAATCTCATTTTTTTTTCTTAAAACAATGAAATCTAAAGTGGAACAAACAATGGGCTCGGCTGATCACAGAAAAATGAGTTGTTTATGATTGAAACCCAAAAAATGACCCACTGCAATTAAATTAAAAATAATAATTAATAATTTTTTTTTGATGAAGGCTAGGTCTTTTCAACTCATCCGCCGCTGCCTTCTTCTATCTCGAACCCAATCCGCCGCCGCCTTCACGGCGTGTGTATTGCATTGAATACAACGGCGAAAATCCGGGTTACATTGTTAATCGACGATTCCCGAGCTTCCGTCTGAATTTTTGACCGTATATTTCGGAGATTCTCGAGCTTTATCTCCACCACAGCTCAAAATCGATGTATGTCACAATCATTACAAAAAATTAAAACTTTTCTCGAGATTTCTAGTTAGGTGCGACAACATTTTCTGAAGTCCGTAGATATTCTTCAGTTCAAGAAGCACAAATCCAGACTCCACCTCGTAGAAGGTAGATTATTTTCAAATTAATCAATTTCCGCGTATATTTCGGTCTGTTAACTGTTTCGCGAAGTTAAATATGTACTCTTAACTATCTAGATAGAAATATAGTTGCCGTTGGGATTTTTTTATGTTCAAATTTCATTTTTAGAAAGATACTCCATTTTGTTAGAATATGTTTTGCATTCGGGCATTTGGTCATTTGGTCTTCCATTCTCTTACATGCATGGCAGAAAAATTGATCTATGTATTCGACTATTTATTGTATTATTTCTAGTATCTTTCTAAGTTTTTTAATTTAATTTTTCATGCATTTGAATTGGGAAATTGATGTATTTTTGTCCAGTTTGCCTGAAATTAGAGGCTATGCGCCCATCTCTTTGCTGGTTCATGATTTCTACATTCGTCGGCTGTATTTGAGAATTTAGTTTTGTTCTTTGCATTTTTTGAATCTGCCATAGTAGATTCAGGATGATAGAACCCCATATGCTTGGACCAAACAAATCTTCGAACACATTGCCATCATTTAAGCAAACCTATACCCAAAATGATAGAGCAAGTGAACACATAATCACACTATATCTATATTTATTTGAGAATAATGGAAATACTTCTTCAAATGCCCAATCATCCACTTGGTTGCTTTTGTCACCACTTCAAGTAACAATCTTTAGCCATTGGAGATAACCATGAATATACATTAGCACTTTTTGACTCTGTAGTGTCCATGATTTTATATTATATCGGGGCGTACCAAATGTTTCATTGCTGTGCATACTTATGATGGTGTAGATTGGATTTTTTTTAACTTATTGTCAAAATATAAGTTGGTTAGAACCTTCATATATTCTGAAGTCTGAACTGAAGTTCCTATATCACTGGCTGAGTATGCTTCCTGCTTGAGCACTAGTTGATGGAGGTACATTGCACAAAATTTGACAGCCACCTTACCTGCAGTACCAAAATATATTCTTTCGATGATCTTAATAATCAAGTATAAGGATTTATCAGCAACTAAGCACTTGATGATCTTAACACATGTTGAGAAACAAAATGAAAAGATAAGACAGTTTTAAGCCCAATTGACTAAAATACCCCAAAACATATGTTTCAGAAAAAAAAGGCTGAACTACACGAACGTTGCTGACTACACGACCACGAACAGCTTCACAACCAATCATCCGCTTTGAAGATTTGCTTGGTCTGTATGTGTGGTGTTTATCAATGTCTGTGAGTGCGCATTATTATTACACTTCACAACATGTAACACAAACTCAGAAGGAACAAAATTGGTCTATGTTACAGCAAAACCAGTTTATAACTACAAAAAAAAAACTATCATAAACTCAAATACAAATTTTGAACCAAAAGAGTCAATGAATAGATCTAATAATTCTATATATTCAGTAGTAAAAATATGCTCCAGCAAACATAGAATATTAAATTCTTATAAATAATAACAAATTTAAAGATTGCCTTTTCAGATAAATTGGTAATTGTGGATAGGGTGCAATTTGCTTCTCCTGTATTTAGTTTTGTGCATTCACAAAGAACTTTTTTTGCCCTTAGGTAATAGAACGCAGTATGTGTGTCCGTGCGATTGTTTAAATTTTGTTATTATTTATAAGGGCTTAATATTTATGCTTGCTGGATCATGCTTTCACTTTTGAATATATTTGACTAATTGATCTGTTTATTGACTCTTTTGGTTCAAAATATGTATTGGGGTTTTTGATGGTTTTTTGCTTTTATAGTTATTGTTTATTTTTGCTGCAACATGGGCCAATTTTATTCCTTTTGAGTTTACAAATGTTACATTACATTGTATCGTTGGCTCAGGACAATGAGTGCTCGGAAGAAGACGCCATTTCAAAAGCACAGAGAAGAGGAAGAGGCGAAGAAAAAGGCATCTTCTTTGCTCTCATTCCTTTCATTTCAATCAAAGATAATTAAAGTTTTTCTTCTTATTGACTTTCATGCCATTTTTATTTTAATTCATGCTTATTTATGAATATTTGCAGAGGGCAGAGGATGAAACTGCTCGATTATATCAAGAATTTGTGGAATCGTTTCAAGCGGATGACAGTCCTGGGTCAAAGGCTTTTGTCAGAGGCGGAACTATTAATCCAAATGACAAATTGAAGAATGATTCCGAAGGTTGGTTGTAATTGTAGAATATCTTAATAATGTCCATAAAATGTAAAGTTTAGTTTGTTTCTTTTGCATGCATAAATAAATGATTTCTTCTTTCTTACATGGATGCATTAATAAAAATATGGGCCTTTTCTATCATTCACGAATGGCAGGTGGAAATTCCAAAGATGAGGGTTCTGGTTTAAAGAAAGGGAGTAGGTAAACAAATGCTTTTGATCATCTATGTTGCAATGCTCTTATAGTTAGGAATTTCGAGTACAACAACTACTTGGTGACATGCAGCCTATTGATATACTGGGTTTTCAACTAGTAGACAATTGGCTGACTGATTCTCATTATCTGAGCTAATATCTGTGTTCTAACTATTGGTTGCACCTTTGATTAATCCAATGGATCGAGATATAAATTTTAAGTGTTGTGGAGATTTTCTTGTTTATTTATTAAAGAAGTTTCCCTAGTTTTCCATGGGTTTAAGATGGTTCTTATTTTCAAGAATGCTGGAAATTTCCAGGGTAGTAGGGTACTGGTCCATAGCTTAATTCCAAGTCGAAGCATGTATTCCTTGAGAATACCCAACTGCCATCACAGTGATAAAAACCGTAATGCAAGTTTGAGTGTGCAGCATCTGATTCTTGGAAACACTTCCTGCTCTGTATATAAAAGAGCACGCATGTTGAATATGGTGTAAGATGAATTACATAAAGTTTACTTAATTACATTGGATGCCTTGAATACTAGAGAAATGTCATTTTCAGCAATATGGTATATCATACTGTCTGAAATAGAGACATTATGTGTGTTTATAATGTGCTGGGCTCATATGCAACAAATCTTTTTCCTTGAACTTTTGGGGCCTCCAACCATCCTTTCTTTCACTAGCAGAACATATGGCTTGAACAATATATTATTGCTCTATAAAAAAATCCGTGTCCTTGCCTCTATGGCTACCTCTCACCTGGAGAACTATTTATTGAACAATATATTATTGCTCTATAAAATTTGGATGAATATTCAAAGGCAAATGATGTAGTTTTGGGTTTTCTTGTGTAACTATTCATTAAAAAAAAGGAAAAGGCAGGGTTCTGAATTTTGGAATATGTACAGAATTCAACATGAGATGAATAATTGAATTATTATATCAAAATAGTTCGTTTCCTTGCCTTATTGAAATAGGATTTGTGAATTATGAGATCTTTATCTTACTCTTTGGTATTGCATTTCATTTCTGAATCAAACTAAGCTGGTGAATCTAAAAAAATTGTAGCTTGAGCCCTTCAGTTTGGTGAAAGAATAGATATATACTGCAAAGGAAAATATAGTGTTAAATCTGCAGAACAAAATAATTATTGTAAAGAATATAATTTAACGAGTGTATTTTACATTTGAAATGGAAATGTGATGTTGTGAAACTCACCCAAGTTTTCTACCTGAAAGTACAAATTTTACGTGATCTGAGAGCCTTCTTTCTATTTCTGGGATTGGTTATATGTTATATATTATGATGTCTGGAATAAACAAAGGGAACCATATATTGTTGCAAATCTCAGTCAACATAGGTTGAAAATTATTATGGAACCTGACTTTTGGGGGTTGACATTTTTTCTTTCTAAAGCAAAATGGTATGGAGTTCTTGATTGTTTTTCTTCTCCCCTCCTCTCTTAGGTTTTACATGCTTTACTTCTGCCTGCAATATCTTTGCTTAGTGTTTTTTGTGCCTTGAAGTTGTTTGGGAATTTCTTATCACTGGGATAGGTACTAGATTATAGTCAAACTTTATGCAGGTATATTCCATCTTTCATCCCACCACCGATGGCAACAAAGGGTAAAGAATATGAAAAGAAAGTAAGCATCATGTTTTCTTTTTTCACTCCTTAATGGATGCTTGTTTGCTGAATGATTTTTCACTTCTCCCATTTAAAATCTCCAGAAAGAGGAAAAACCAAAGGAGAGAGAGAAAGGGAAGTCTAGGAATATTGATCACTTTATGGAGGAGTTGAAGCATGAACAGGAACTGCGGGAGAGAAGGAATCAAGATCGTGAAAGTTGGCGTGATTCACGTCATGGGGACAATTCTGTGGTTAGTGCTTTCTGGAACTTAAATATGTTGACGATAGCAATGCAATCTACTGCTAGAATCCCGCATCAGTTTTTTTTTTCCTTCCTTTTCTGGTTGCTTTCTTGATATAGTTTATTTTTTACTTACAAAAGGTTGTTATATCACCCTGTAAATTTTTATTAACCACCAGGGTGCAAATATCCGAGTTGATACCTGTTGTGTATGTTGATTGCATATTTTTTTTTTTTTATTAATTCGTGTCTTGGGAGTTTTTCATTAATTTATTTGAGTTACTATCACATGCTTATTTAAGTCCAACTTAAAATGCTTCTAAGTTATATGGATTTCTTTGTGCCAGCCATCTACCCGATTTGATGAGCTGCCAGTGCCAGATGAATTTGATCTAATGGGAAGACCTGGTTCATTTGACGATGGAGATCCACAAACGACAAATCTTTATGTGGGCAATTTGTCACCTCAGGTCAATTTGTGTCCTTCCCCACCTTCTCTTATTGGATGTTTCACTCGCCTTGTTTCTTTGCACTTCTAGAACCTTCTTCTACACAATTAGGAAATGTCTTATGACTCTTATCTAATTTTTATTTTACCATTCATGCTCTTTCCTTTTAGGTTGATGAGAATTTCCTGTTACGGACTTTTGGAAGATTTGGACCCACTGCCAGTGTAAAAATTATGTGGCCGAGGACAGAAGAGGAACGGAGACGACAAAGGAATTGTGGATTTGTGTCCTTCATGAATAGAGCTGATGCTCAAGCTGCAAAGGATGAAATGCAAGGTCTGTTCAAGGTTTTTCAAATGTAATTTAATTTTCAACAGGTTTTCTTTGTGTTACAGTTTGTTGTTATTATTCTTTCACCTTTTTCTCCTCCCCGTCAAATGAAGTTATTTGCCTACACTTTTTTTCTTCTCTACTTTCCCGTCTTCTAAATATAGCACTCGAGCTATACATTATCTGATAAGAAAGCTCTAATGGATTAATTTTGATTTTAATTTATTTTTTTTGGTTATTTCATTCTAATTCTCTGTCACTTTATCTTAGTGGACATGGAACCTGCCACTTCAGAAGTTTATTCTGGACACTATAAATATTCATCCATTTTGTCACTCACTATCTTTTTTTTTATGTCGAGGGTAACCCGCGGCCGCTACTGTGGTGCCATTGGGTAAATCCCACCCCTGTGTAATAATAGCCTGCAAACCATGCAAACCACAAAGGGGAGGTAAACCACATTTGGCCGGCTTGGTGTGACAGGCTCACACTTAGTGGTGTTGGTGGTGGGATTCGAACTTGAGACCTTTGGCCTCAAGATAACATCACTCCACCACTAGGCCATCCCCAAGGGGATTCTCACTATCTTGTTTTTAGAGTACTCCAACGTCCTGCCAGTGAATATGGTCACACATTCAACATTTTATTTGTGTCTTACATTTCTGTAGATCATTCATCATTCTCATATTCATAGTTTTGGGCGTGTCTCCTAATTTTTCTGTGGTATTATAACATGACATTTAGGATAAGTAATTCTCACATGCTAAATGCCACTGACAATTCTACAAGTCATACCAGTTTGTGAGGGGTGATTGATTTTTATAATATTGGCTATACAAGTATATAAGGCAAGGAATACTAATTGGCCCTTTTTCTTATAATCCAGGGGTGGTGGTCTATGAATATGAGTTGAAAATTGGGTGGGGTAAATCTGTCTCTCTTCCATCACAGGCACTTCCTGCTCCACCTCCTGGGCATATGGCCATCAGGAGCATGGAAGTGAGTTGATTTTTTCCTTCTTCACTTGTAACCTGTTACCTGATTGATATTTTTCAATGACTGTTGTAGAGGCTCTTCTTATCTAATTGGATTTAATGTTATACTTTTTATCTTGCTTCTGAGTTCTGATGATATGATAATCCATTATGGTCTTGTTGCCAGGGTGCAACTGTCATTTTGTCTGGCCCTTCTGGTCCCCCAGTAACAGCTGTTCCAAGCCAGAACTCGGAATTGGTTAGAAATCTCTTTCTTAGAGTTTGTGCTTTAGTTTATTATTACAAACACATCATGTCAGTGAAACCCCTGTAATTGGGAGATCTAATGAAATCAAGTTAAGTCCTTCATTTCAACACAAATATGGGAGGAATAACTTGGCAGTTCTTAGAAACTGGTTTTCTTATTATAAATAGATACCTGCTATTTATTAATTTATCCTTGTGTAAAATGTGGCATCAACTGTTGATGGAAGAAGCTTCTATGTTTTAAGTTGTGCCGGGTTTGCTCAAACTATGCAATGCAGTACATATATATGTGCCTGCTACTAAGAGTTATAAAAATCAGGGAGATCTACATCTCAAATAATTTAGTTTTCATTTTCTTTATTTTCTGTAAAGGATGTTGACTAATACTTGAGAAACATTGCTTGCTTGTATGTGTAGGTACTTACACCAAATGTACCTGATATAAATGTTGTTCCTCCTTATGACAGTCATCTCCAACACGTTATTGATACAATGGCTCTCTATATTCTTGATGGGGGATGTGCTTTTGAACAAGCAATAATGGAGCGAGGCCGTGGGAATCCTTTATTCAGTTTTTTGTTCGCGCTTGGTTCGAAGGAACATACTTACTATGTATGGAGGCTCTATTCATTTGCTCAGGTGAGCTGGTGAGCTTTGTCTGTTGTAATCAAATTGTAGAGTGCCTGCCTTGATGATCCATATTTATATTGTTTTTGACCTTCTAGAACCTTTAAGTTGCGAATTTCTTATTTGGTGGTTTCTCAGCAGTTCATTATCAGAGTCTGCCTTTTTAACTTTCTGGTATTTAGTACTATTGTCTTTTAAAGGAAGAAGCCTGTTTGAAGGAAACAAAGTTACTAAATTTAAAAGATAATTGCCACTATTCATTTTCAACTGTTGGAAGAATAGAGAGACAGAGAAACCAGTAATGCTCATGGACCTCGAGGATAGATAGCTGCATTAGCTGCTGGTTGAATCTAAGCCTTGAATTAAATTGTCCATGTGATTGGGCGTTACCCAAGAATTATTTTCAACCCTTCATAGAACCTTCTTTACTGACTGATAAATATCCCACATTGGTTGGGGAAAGTAGCATGTGCCACTTATTAAAGGTAAGGGCAAGCCTCCCCTTACAAGCCGGTTATGTGAGGGTGAGTTAGGCCTGATATTCATTTCTAATATGGTACCAGAGCCAACCCCAGTTTTAATGTTGGGGCCCCCAATATCAAGTTCTCAGCGATTTGTGGTTTAGTCCCACGCTGCACGTGAGGGGGCGTGTTAAATATCCCACATTGGTTGGGAAAAGTGGCATGTGCTACTTATTAAATGTGAGGGCAACCCTCCCAAGCCGGTTCTGTGAGGGTGAGTTAGGCCCGATATTCATTTCTAATACTGACAATTGAATGGCCTCAGATTCTGGGATACTATGTTCATGGTATATATGGGAATCACAATATTTTGTCAGTCAGATTTAAGCCATTTGCACTACTAAGTAACTTGTTCACGTAAATTTAAAGTTGGATCAGCGTTACGGTATATAGTTTCTTTTTTCTTTGGCTGCAATGTGAAATGTGTGGAAAGACATATTTTATCCCATAATCCTTCAAAACTAGGAATAGATGGCATCATTGATGTTAAATTATATCTGTTTAAGTGCAGGGTGATACACTTCAGCGATGGCGAACAGAGCCTTTCATAATGATCACTGGAAGTGGAAGGTAGATTGAAACTGAAATTCATTCTGTTCCCTTCTGAAACTTGGATATTCTAATTTGAGAATTCATAAACTATTTTATTTTTTTTCCAAGTGAAAGGATATTTATTGATTTACAGTCACTTTCATGCATGACATGTGGTTAGTGACTAAATTTATGTATATTTACCTCTGGCATTTGTCCTAAAAGGGCATAATATATTTTCCTGATAGAGTGGCAGCTAATTTGGAGATACTGCTTCTTCCTCTCTCTTGAACTTTTGGGTTTGACAGTGTATTTTTGTTGACTTCCTGTTGCTTTCATGTAAAGATGGATACCGCCACCTTTACAAACAGCAAAAGTCCTGGAGCATGAAAAGGAAGCTGGGAGCACCTATGCTGCCGGGAAAAGCAAAGTACTTTCTACTCCATTATTTTATTATCTTGTTTATATTTGTGCGTACGTTTTTGTGCTCCGTGCTCCGTCTTATCATTTTTTACAGCGTGTGGAGGTGGAACGGACGCTAACAGATGCCCAAAGAGATGAATTTGAGGATATGCTACGCGCATTAACATTGGAGAGATGCCAGATAAAAGAAGCCATGGGGTTTTCTCTAGACAATGCTGATGCTGCGGGAGAGGTAATTGCTAAAGCTTATATTGATAGCCCAAGTTTGCATGACTTGCAGAATTGTTGCATTAGGAAAAGAAACTTATGCTAGTCATGACCACTGAGGATTGAGTGCCTGGTGTATAAAATTGTGAGGGAGTCAGGGAACAACACATAGCGTAACCAATGTTTACTGGAAGAAGCAGACTAAAGATAATCGAGCTTAAAGCTGTTAGTGGTAACACTGGAATAGTTTCTGTCTCAGTTGATTATCCTAGCTGTTAGCCTTCTTATTGTAGTTTCACTCTTATTATATTTGAGAAAGCAAACTATATTGTCAACATTGTTCTATTGTCATGATCCGTTGGAACAATAAATCTGATATGAAGCTTCAACTATTGGGATTTACTTTTGTCAGCTGTAGAGGGTGGAGTCTGTCTGCCTACTTGACTGGTCTGTGCTGATGTTATCTCCATATAAATATGTTCATTATTGCATTTCAGGTTGTTGAAGTATTGACCGAGTCTTTGACTCTTAAGGAGACTCCAATTCCCACAAAAGTTGCTAGACTCATGCTTGTCTCAGACATCCTGCACAATAGCAGTGCTCCTGTGAAAAATTCTTCTGCTTATCGTACCAAATTTGAAGCAACTTTACCAGATATTATGGAAAGTTTTAATGACTTGTATCACAGTGTAACTGGACGAATTACAGCTGAGGCACTTAAGGTAATGCTCACCTGCTTGCATATCTTGAAGGCTTTGCTTCATTTCTCTTGTCAGGAACTAAGGCTTCTCTTCTGACATTTTCTAGGAACGTGTTTTGAAAGTTCTTCAAGTATGGGCCAACTGGTTTCTGTTTTCGGATGCATATGTGAATGGATTGCGAGCTACCTTTCTTCGATCTAGTAACTCCGGTGTAATCCTTTTCCATTCTATATGTGGTGATGCCCCTGAGCTAGAGAGGAAGGCTGGTTCTGCAGACACAGCTGATGGGGACAAGATAAGCCAAGATGCTGCTTTGGCAATTGGTGAAGGAGCTGCCATGAAGGAGTTGTTGAATTTGCCACTTACTGAACTGGAAAGACGTTGCAGACACAATGGGTTATCTCTGGTTGGTGGAAGAGAAATGATGGTCACTCGGCTGCTTTATCTGGAAGAGGCAGAAAAGCAAAGAGGTTACGATGTAGATGGCAAATTAAAGTCAGCACATAGCCAGTCAACCTCTGGCAGATACCTGAGCGAATGGAAGGAACTCAATTCTGAAATGGATCCAGGGCAAATTTCAGTGAGTGGTGGTAACATGGATGATGATATGCAGTCAGTGAGGAGAGGACCAATGTTTCCCCCCCCCAAAAAAAAATAACTTTCAACCTGACATTAACAGTAGTGAAGGAAAAAATGAATCCATTCTCCCATCCTCTAAGTGGGCTAGAGAGGATGATGAAAGTGACGAGGAGCGTGATAGAAGTACAGGGAACTTGAGTTTGACTTATTCATCTTCTGGTAGTGAAAACACAGGTGATTTTCTCTACAAAACGGAGGAGCTGGACCTTACTACTGATGCCAGTAATTCAGCACATCTCGATGGTGGAATGTATGATGAGCAGAGGTACTGCTTCCACTTCTTTAGTAATTCACTTTACAAAATATAATATTCTATGTGGTTTGGAGCTGAATTGTTATGCATTCAATCAAATTTTGTCGGAAGTTGATATAATATATTATGCTGTCCTGAATTGCCACTATTGGAATCGAGTTGAATTACCACATTCCATTCTTGATCTCCACGAATAATTCACTCTTTCGTGGAGTAGACTTTTTTTTTCCTTTTGAAATGTTTTGCCCATTGGCATGATGGCGTACTTGGAAGATACTAAAATGTGGATTGAAGGAGTGCTAAATTCAGCTTGTGTTTCTGATTGATGTGTCATACTAATAAATTATAGTTTGATTCATTTGAAACATCAAGATTTCTTGTTTCGTTCAATTTCTGAGCACCTAGTCTGATGTGTATAATGCTATGATAAATGATTGTCAGACTGAAATTGAGGCGTCTTGAGGTTGCTTTGATGGAATACCGTGAATCCCTTGAGGAGCAGGGGATAAAAATTTTTGAGGAAATCGAGAGAAAAGTTGCTGTGCATAAGAGTCTGCTGCAGGCTGAATATGGTCTAGTTGATTCAAATGCAGGTGCTTCTGGCAGAAGTAAGTACTAAGGTTTAGATGTGTTCATCAATACGTAAAATTTGTTTTATGTTACACAAGCCACCACAAATTACTTGTCACAGCCATTAATGATGCAAATGTATTTCTGTCAATGCAATTTAGAGTTTGAGGATGCAATAATCTCGACAGTGCTTGAATATTTTGGTGAAGTAAATTATTAAACAATGTTTTGGGAGGTGCTTATACGGGCAATTAGTTAAATTATAAGCATGAAATTTTGTTAGTTTTGATGTGAGCAGCAGCTCGTTTCTACAGTGGTATAGAGTTCCGACACTTATTTGGATTGGCTTGTAATTGAAGCGACTTTTCTAAAATGACATACTTGAGTTTGCGGAGTGATTTTGTGGCCTCATTCATAGTAATTTTTTTTTTTTTGGATGTCGAGGGTAACCCGCAGCCGCTACCGTGGTGCGCACTGGGTAAATCCCGTCCCTGTGTAATAGCCTGCGAACCTACACAGGGGAGGTAAACCACACTTGGCAAGCCAGGTGTGACAGGCTCACACCTAGTGGTGTTGGTGGTGGGTCGAACTTGAGACCTTTGGCCTCAAGAAACACCACTCCACCACTAGGCCATCCCCAAGGGGACCTCATTCATAGTAATTGATTCATAAAACATTTGTGGAAGACTTATTGTTTCTCCAGTGTATATCAAGCTTAGCATTTTTGAAAATTTAACATATTGTCAAACTGCAGAGGGGGGCCTTGGAGATAATTCACGCCAGTCATCAAAGAAGCACCCGCGTAGCCAAAGCAGGAGTGAAAGCCCTCATCGGAAATCATCTTCCCGAGACAGACGGTGTGAACGGGACAGAGCACACGATTTGTACAGGGATCATGAAAAGAGTGGCAGCAGGGAGAGGGATGATCATGACAGAGAAAGAACTCGTGGGAGAGACAGACAGCAGGAGGATGAAATGAGGTGAATCTTTAACATTTACAGTGATTTTCCGATGCCTACTGTGAAATGAACTAACCTTCTTTGCAAATATAGTAGCAGAATATGCTTTTTTTTTTTTTCATTTGAAACTTTGTTGATCAAATATCATTTTATATATATATATATATATATATATATATATATATATATTTGTGGTAACAAATTTCTATATAATGCAGAAAACAGGTTTTAACTGAATTCACATATCCTCTTCTTAACAAATTGCATGATTAATAAAGAAATAATTGAATTAGGACGAATATAACATGGAATTAAAGGATGCAAGATTGTGCAGAACACGATCACATACATATCGTACTATTGTATTGTGTCATAACATGATAATGTTAATGAGATGGTATATCTGGTTCCTTCGTGAAAACATGATTGCACTTTATAAATCAAATATATTCTCTCATGTCTAATTACCTAAAAACATATTAGGCATGTGCGCAAATACAAAACAAAAGTAATGAATAGTGACGGATTCCAAAATGATAGGTCCATATTTAAACGGTACTTGACAAAATTGTGCTGTGCTCCCACTTTCACAAAAATGGAAATATTAAGATAGTTCCACATAAATATTTGAAAAACACGCTGCTACACAATTCAAACCGGTTCGATTTTAAATAGAAAAAACAAAGAAAACAGATAACGAATATGGAATAATCAAATTAACCAGAAAAATGCTTTGCGACGGATTTGATCCGGAATGAGTTTCAAAAGGGGTGTAAATGATCTGAGTTGAGCAGAACACCCTATTATTCGAGCTCGTCTTGTTAAAGAATATTTGAACGCGAGCTCAATTTGAGCTTTTTTACCTCTTGTTCAAACTCGACTCGGTACATATATGTCATACTTGAATTTGGCTTAAACTCGGCTGGTTAAATGTTTGAAAATTTACTAATTGAACTCAAGTTCGAATGCTCGAAAAAAAAAACTTGTTTAATTTACATGTTCAAGCTCGAGCTCGAAAAAAAAAATGTTTAATTTACCCATTCAAAATATTTATAATATTCATGAACATGTTCGCGAACATGTTTGATTAAGCTCGAGCTCGAAATGTTCACGAGTTGACTGAGTCAAATACTACTATATTCGAGCTTGGCTTGATAATTTTATCAAACTTGATTCGAAGCTCGAGTGCAACTCGTTTAGAAAATGAACGAACTCTCTTTTCGAGCCAAAGTCCAATTAACTCCCTAGCGGCTCTCTTCATTTAGAGCCATAATTTTGAATAACAAAGTTCATGTTGTGCAAATCAAATTTTTTTGATTTTTATATATAAAAAAGGAAAGCCCAAACATATATGATACAATTAGGGTTGTAAATGAACAGAGCCGCTCGTAAACTATTGAGATTTCGGGATTTGGCTCGAAAAAATCTCATTTGAAGTTCGTTCATTTTCTAAACGAGCCGAGCTCGAGCCTCAAATCGAGCTCGATAAAATTATCGAGTCGAGCTCGAACAGAGTAGTATTCGACTCGGACAACTCGCGAACATATTCGAGCTTGAGCTTAGTCGAACATGTTCATGAATATTATAAATATTTCAAATGGGTAAATTAAATAAGTTATTTTTTCGAGCTCGAGCTCGAATATATAAATTAAATGAGCTTTTTTTAGTATTCGAGCTCAACTCGTTTTGTAAATTCTCAAGCATATCACGAGTCGAGCTCGAACTGAATTCGAACATAATAAATATTTATCGAGCCGGGCTTAAATAAGAGAAAAAAGCTCGAATCGAGCCCAAACTGAGATATTGCTCAACAAGCTGAGCTCAAGCATCAGAGTGTTTGGTTTGATTCGGTTCGTTTACAGTCCTAGACACAATGATAAAATTATTAATTAAGCATGACATGGTGTATTGGATTTCAAGATCATATTAAAAGTACCAAAAGTGAGATTGAAATATAAATATTCACCTGCTCAAACACACACACACACACACACACATATGGAAGGGTTTAAATGAGAACTCTTCACTCACGTGAGAACTAGGAATTCATCTAATTCATCCATAACTTAGATCTTGATGGCTACAATTTAGTCAAATTTTGGTCGAATAGAAGGTGTCATACTTATAGTTATTTACAACTTTAAGTAAAATAAGGTATTATGATAATTTAATAATTATTATGTTTTGAAACATTTATCTCTCCTTTCTTCCTTTGTTTCTCTCGTACACATTTTTTTTCCTCTTTTCAGTTTCTCTCTTTTCTCCCCCCTCTCTCTCCTCTCTCCTCTCTCTTCCCTTTCTCTCTCTCTCTGCCCCCTCTCTTTCTCGTCTCTCTTTCTCTATTTTTTTTGTAAACCATTCATTAAACACAAATTGTAAAAAAATTATGATAATTATTAGTAATTTATTAAAATAATAAAATCTTATACCTATAAATAAATATGAGGTTAAGAAGGTTTTTTTATTCGCAAAATCGAAATCGATGTTGATGGTTAATACATGACTTTGAATTCTTGATGTTTTTTTTTAATTTGTTGTTTATATACGAATTTTGAATTTTTAGGGTTGCTTAATTTGTTTGTAGACACTATTATTCCTTTTGGATTAAATCTTATTTTTTGTGTAAATCATCTCAATTAAATTTTTACATTATTTCATTTTCTTGATATAATGTTGTTGATTCATGTATTTATCTTTTTTAATTATCTCATACATTGTATTTAGTTCTGATTTAGGTATTCATTTTCATTTTTTTCGTTGATGATTTTGTTATTAGTTATAGGGCATGTTAAAATGGCAGATACATAATGTTGGAATGGTTCATAGTTCATACTAAAATGACATATGAATTATGCTAATATTGATAATATTATTTAAATTTATTTATGATATGTATGATAAACGGTGTTGGTATGAGTTATATGTTGGATAAATTTTTACAATAACCTGAAAGTCTTCAATTAAACAACTATAACTCCATCCATATTTAAATGTAATATTAATAACACCATGCTAAAATGTCTTATATACTATGCTAATATGGAAGTAGTTTAATGTTAAAACTTCATAACACAATGCTTTTTTACGTATAATATATCAAATTGCAACCTTTTTTTTTTATTATTTCATTTAAAATCTCACATGCCTTTGTTTATCTAAAGAAAGATGAATGAAAAATATAAAATATCTTTTTTAGGGCTTATTTTATAGTGAGGATCATTATATCCCAATTAGGGTTTATTTCATAATTTATGTGTTTTCTTAGGGTTCATTCTATCCCATTTAGGATTTATTTCATAATTTATGTGTTTTCTTACTCTCATGCACACTACTACAAAAAACCAGATATACGACGATTTTCAGCCGTTGTCTAGTTCATTTAAAAATCATATTGTATTTTTGGGTGTTGTAAATTTTGCATGCGCAATTTCATCAAATGAAATCAATATGATATTAATATAACATATTTACATGTCATTATAAACACATATATATATATATATATATCTATACTAAAATGAACGAACAACACAAATGTTATTACGAGTATATATATTTATATGTTATTCTCATTCAATTTTGATATACTAAAATGAAAGGAATATAATGCTAATATGAATATATCACGATGCTAAAATGAACGAACAACACATATAATTAATATTATAAATAAATTTACATGATATTCTCATGCAATTTTGTCATGTTAAATGAAAGGAATAATATATCAAATTAAAACTTTTTTCATGCTATTTTATTTAAGATCTCGAATACATCTGTTTATCCAAAGAAATATGGATGAAAAATACAAAACATTAATTTTTAGGGTTTATTTCATTTTAGTTGAGATTTATTCAATTCAATTAGTGTTTATTTCATCAAAGTAGGGTTTATTCCATCATAATTAGGGTTTAGTTACATCCTAATTAGGTAATATATATGAATATATGATAATTCAATAATTATTGTGTTTTTGTTTTTATTCTCTTGTAATTTCATCACTCTAAATGAAAATAATGTAATGTTAATATGAATATGTAACAATGCTAAGATGATCAAGCAACACATGTTATTTAGAATACATTTACATGTTATTCTCATGCTAAAATATCATATACATCATGTTAATAAGAGAGTAGTTTCAGGCTAAAACGTTATGAACGCAATGTTTTTCATATAATATATCAAATTAATTTTTTTTTTCAATTTCGTTCATTTAAGATGTTGTATGTCTCTGGTACTCCGAATAAAATATGGATGAAAAATATAAAATATTCATTTTAGAGTTTATTTCAATCCAATTAGGGTTAATTTCATCCAAATTGTGATTTATTTCATTCCTATTAGGGTTTTAGAATTTCTATGAAAAACTACTTTAATACTGAAAAGTATCATTTCTAATTTCATTCAAGTACTAAGGTTTTCTAAAATGTCATATGCATCATACTAATATGAGGGTAGTTTAACATTAAATATGTGACAAATACAATGCTAATATGAGTTATAGGTCAAGTTAAAATGTTATATACAAAATGATAGTATGAGAGTAGTTTTTTTTTTTTTTTGGAATTGTAGGGATTGACTTTTTATTTTAATTTGTAGCGTGATGTTGTATTCATTTGAGCATAATATCTTATACACTATTAGCAGATGTTACACTCATTTCAGTATATTTTTTTGTGAAATTATATTAGCACTGTATATGACTACATATTCTCCAAATTAGATTTTATTACAACTTAATTAGGATTTTATTAATCCCAATTAGGGATGATTACATTCCAATTAAATTTTATTATAATATAATTAATTTTTATTGCATTATGTTAAAGTCAAATGAAATATCATGCATGTTAAAATCAATAAAAATACTATGCTAAAATCTAGAAAATATTATGCTAAAGTTGTGCTAACATCACAATTAGGGTTTATTAGTCCAAACTAGGGATTAATAGATCATGCTAAAATCAAGGATAATAAATGTTAAATCACGCTAACAGATCAATTAAGATTTACTCCATACAAATTAGCTATTATCTATTACATTTCACTTAGAGTTTATTATTTCTCGATTATATTTTATTACATCATGTTAAAATTAAAGGAAATATTATGCTAAAATCAATACAAATATTATGCTAAAAATCAAGGAATTAGTATGCTAAAGTTGTGCCAGTTAATATTTCAATTAATACAACTTTCAAGTGTATCCTATTATAAACATACAACTATGCTAAAATGAATGGACACCATAGATGGTATTAAGAGTAAATTTATATGTTTTACGAATATTTTCTCATATTGTTATGAATATTTTTCTTTGGTATTGTGATTATATTTTTTTTATGTTATAATGAGTACTTTGTCATGCTATTATGAATATTATTTTATACTATTGCGAATAAAATATTTTTTTATTAGATAAACTTATGAAATATGGATCTTACATGAAAGAGCATGACAATATCTTTAATTTGATATATAATTTGCATATATTTGATTAGAACGAGCAAATTATGATTATTTAAAGTTTCTACAATATTTGTGTAAATATGCTAATATCATTTTGTTAATTTATGAGTATCATGCTAGAATATCATGAACACAATGCTGATATAAGTTATGGGTTATGCTAAAATGTCGTATATATATCATGCTAATATGCGAGTAATTTCATGTTAAAATATCATAAACGCAATTATGCGAGTTATAGTTGGTCATGCTAAAATGCTATATATGTCGTTCTAAAATATTATATATACCATGCTAATATAAATCTGGGGCTACTCTGTATGAAAAATATGCCTGGAAATTGATTTTTGTATTTTTCATCTATTTTTTTCAAATCAACATATGTAATATGGATCTTAAATGAAAAAGTACGAAAATAGCTTTAATTTGATGTATGATTTGCGTAAATCCGATTAAAAAGATTAAGTTGTAATTGTTTAAAATTTCTACAATATTTGTATAAATATGCTGACATCAGCATCTAAATTTTGACGGAAGAAATTAATCCCTCACTTTTGAAGTTCAATATATGTACCAGTATGACATCATTTTTTTTATAAGTTTAACATAGTTACAAATTTGACACCGTCTTTTTCTATTAAATATGAACCATTGAGATCAAAATTTGTGTGGTTTGAATGAATTCTCAGTTCTTACATAGGGAAGAGTTCTCACCAAATCCCCCACACACATATATATGTGTGTATATATATATATATATTCACGTTACAACTTACATGTGTATAAATTGCTACTTACATTAGAATTTACTCAAATGAAGTACAAAAGAAATACTCTTCTTACTTAAAAATATCGTGATAAGAAAGAATACGTTTGAAGGAGAAACCCAATTGAGGTGTGTGTGCATTTACTCAGAAAAAATAATAATCGCATCAAATAGACAATAAGAAAATAAATTGTACATAATTTTAAGAAAATAAAAAGGTGAAATTAATTAAAAAATCTAAACATTAGAAGATACTAGAGCCCTACACGTGCTATGCACGGAAATTAATTTGTATAATATATTAAGGGACGGGGAATACTGGGCCTAGTGGGGGAACTGGCCCCCCATGGAATTTAAAAAAAAATAGTATACTTATAGTATTTTAATATAGTGTTAGAAAAAAGAAGAAGAAAAAACTTATTATTCTACTTTCAATCTGCGATCTCACGTCCCACAACACCCAGAGTCCAGCTTCCATCTTTCAAATTCAATTCAAATAATACTAACCCCAATCTAACACAAACAAAATAGAATCGACCAACCTCTTTTGTTTTCTATTTTTAATTATCTTTACTATAAATCAACCTTAAATTGAAGATTCGAACATTGTTATGCAATTTTAAAAATACTATAATTGTATTAGAATTTTATTAGTTAAAATTTTTATATTTTATCGTTCTACTTATGACTTTTTATATTATTAATTTCCCCTGGGTAATATTCTTGACTCTGTCACTGAATATATATATAAGAGAGAGAGAGAGAGAGGTTTCAGAGGGAACCAGGCCAAGTGTTAGAACACGGAATCAATCTGAATCATATATTCAGATTATTTGAGCGGCCTAGATAACTTCAAATTTTAAGATGACAAATCTATAATATTTAATCTTTTTTAGGATTCCGAGGTTATATATGCAATTTGATGATTAAATGTGATTTTATCTCTCTTTTTCTCAACGTTCTGCACATGTAATCTCTCTCAATCGGTTCTGCACATGTAATCTCTCTCAATCGAATCATCTCTCTAGACTATCAGCAGATTAGCTAATAGTAAAGATAATAGTTATGATTCCGAATCATTAATGAAGGAAGAAAGATTTCATCAATTTTTTGTTCTCTCTCCCAGTAAAAGAATTGGAAGAAGAAGAAGAAGACGAAAACAAAGAAGAAGAAGAAGAAGAAGAAGAAGAAGGTATATCGTCTACCAGATA
This sequence comes from Perilla frutescens, assembly GCA_026008535.1. NCBI lineage: Eukaryota > Viridiplantae > Streptophyta > Magnoliopsida > Lamiales > Lamiaceae > Perilla > Perilla frutescens. Next base: position 56,198,694 of record BRKX01000003.1, read on the forward strand.
TGATAGTGAAGATGATAGTTACTGTTAGTTTTGTATACTGGAAGACTTGTCTTTGTATACTTTTCTGATGATATGATGATATGAAATGAAAGTTATTGCAGTCACTGTTTGCATTTAGATTATGTTCTATAATTGTTTTATGCAATGTTCCATATACTTACATTGTAGATGATATGGTGTGGGGAGTCACACGGTAAGATCATATCATTAGAACCTTGTAATGTATTAAAGAGCTCACGGCTTAGATGGTCCTGAACACACCATCAGTACACCGTAGAATAATCTGATAAGTTAGTTTATCTTGACTAACTGATTATTCTAGTACACTAGTTAGTGTATTGAGGAGGATCACGATAGGATACTATTCTCTGTCTCTGACCCAGTTACTGAGAGAATAAAGATCCATAGAGTTCAGGTTCTGAACTCATGTGATATTGGCGAGCATATGTGTGTGTTGTTTATTACTTTGATTTATCAATGGGTGAGATCTTTTCGTAGATCGAATTCGATATCTTGGGTAATAACAATGTATACATGATGTCTCGAGCAGTATGCATGAGCACTGTGTCCTGGTGCGCCAGGTTGATGATGTTCTCTTGAGGAAACGCAAGTTCATGTTGAAACCCTGCAGGTGGAATTTATTCCTTACATGATAAAACTTGTGTGGTACTACTCAAGGTTTTAGATGTTAATTAATTATAGCTGTCAGAGGCTTACATAATTAATTAATGAACATTATATCTTAAACACGGGGAATGACTGGACTAAAGGAGAAAGCATATTCGTAAATATGTATTAAATTGGTAGGTCAGTTTTACTTCTTTAGTGGAATAAAAGTAAAACTTAATTTATTTAATTATATCCTAGGTTTATTGGATATTGGATATTAAATAAATTAGTGGGCTAATTTAATATTCTTCTAGATCCCTGTTGTAGCCCAATTGACTGATAGTGGACTGGATATTGAACTTGAGATAGAGGCCCAAGCCCAGTAGGGCTGGAACATGAAATTTTCGCCCCTCCCTATATATAAGGGGAGGGGGGCACGAAAATTTGATGATGAAAATCATAGGAAATCAGCCCCTCTTTGTCTCTCAAAGTTATCCACAGATTTCACAACTCTATCTAGTAGATTTCAGCCCACTCTGAATCTAGATACAGTCCGGGAATACAACAGAAGATCTTGGAGTGGAATTGTGCAGTGGCCGTGTGTGACATAGGTGGCGCCTTTACTGTATTCATTCAACAGCAAGATTAGATCTTTAATCTTGTCCACAGACCGTCTATCGATTTGTAAGTAGATTCATTTTCTATGTCTTCCGCTTTATTAGAATCGAATCTGCTTTGCATGCTTTTTGATTAGACTGTGATAAATATGCATGTTGCATAAAATTATGATTTGCATGAACACGGATTAATGAACAACCAAATGGTCCTGCGGTGGTTTAATTCGAAAAAACCCCAACAACTGGTATCAGAGCGGGTTTTGGCACTGTTCTAGAATTAATTCATGCATGAATTTGAACCACATGTATAAATTTGTTGATAAATTTATGTTCTTTAAATTTTCAGATTTATTGTTCATGTGTTTCGATTTTATGGTATTCAAAACTTGGAATAAATTTTGATGTATAATTCGAAAATTATAGTTTTAAATAGGCTTGAATTTTCGGCCACTATGAAATAGGATTTGGAATGATATTTGATGATCTTCAAATTTCCAGATTTTATGTCATATGTGAATCGAAAATTTGAGGATCAAATTTTCGAATTTGATGTTTAAAAATTCCCTAATTTTGTGTTCTATATTTTCGATACCTAGAATTAAATTTGGATGGATTTTTGATCAAGATCAAAATTTTCAGATTTATTTTGGTAGAGGTTCGAAAATTTAGTTGATTAGAATTAGGATAAGTAATTTTTGGTGTATATCAAAAATTATCTAATTCTAATCTAGATAGGTTTGAAATTAGAATTTTAAATTTGGTAATTTTTGAAGTGGATCAAAATTTCCAGATTTATTATTTGGTAAATTTCGAAACCTATGGTATTTATTTGGAATAGTTTTTTGATTAATGTCAAAATTTTCAAATGTGTTAACTTTATGTAATTTTCGAAATTAATAAAATGATTTGGAGAAGATTTTGATAAAAATCAAATTTCCAGATTTGTTTATTGATGTGGATCGAAAATTACATGTGTTAGGATTAAGATTTGATATTATTTGATGTATATCTTAATTTACCTAATTTTAATCTAGATAGATTTGAAAATATAATTTTAAATTTGGAAGAATTTGAAGTGGATCAAATTTCCAGATTTATTATTTGGATATTTTCGAAATCTATGTATTAAAAATTGGATAAGGTGATTTTGGATATATACAAATAATTATCAAAATCCAATTGTGATAAGAATTTAATTTTGGATAGGTTTTAGAAGATTTTGGATTGGAATCAAATCTCCAAACTTTATCCTTAAAGATTTAGATTCTTATGGATAATATTTGGATTAGATTTTTGATTTATATCAATATATCCAATTATTATTTAATTAGGGTGGTTAGAAAATATTAAATAAATTTGGTGGATAATTATTAATAATTTCCAGATTTATTTTGATGATATTTTCGAAATATACAAGATTTAAATTGGTGGATAATTATTTTAATTTCCAATTTTTATCTTGTGGATAATATCGAATTAATTAATTTAATTAATTGTAAAATTTGAATATTATTTAATATTCATGCATAGATATCATATGTTATTTTATGTGGATCATATAATACATGATTGTTGGATTTGTAGACTGTGTTTGTTTGCAGGTTTACCAACTATCATGGCTCCTTTATTTTATGTGATGTATGGTTATGTTGAATGGATGTTGGCCGTATGCCGGTTTGGCTACGTGATTTTAATCCATGAGAAAATCCATGGATTAGGTCTAGGTTTTATTTTACGTTGTTTTAATATAATAGATATAAAGCTGTTAGACCGAGTTTTTGAGTTGTAATTTTTATTCTAGCAATATTAGATTTTTCCTTTCGGGAATAGATAGTCTGTATTGAATAAAGATCGGAGATCAACTCAAAAGAAGGAAAGTGGTTCAACACCAAAAGGAAGGTTCACCGGTTCACGTCCCGAAACCCTAAATGGAGCTAGGATTTTCGGCGAGGCGCGGTGAAGGGGCGGCGATTCCAAGCCCTGTTTCCGGAGCTGACTTTCCAGTTTTATCTCATCAATCAACATGAGATATAAGCCATGATAGTTGGAATATTACTGTTGCTTATTATGTTGAAGCATGCAATGGATGTTTATCATTTTATGTGATGTTTGCATGTTCGATAATGGGATAAAATGAAACCTCAAACATAAATAATTAAGTGGGAGAGATTTATACCAAAGTATGTAGAAATCTCATTCGGTCTCCATTAAAATCTGGTTTAATTGAGAAGTGATGGGCATGCGCGTTGACATCGGTCTTCCTCCATATCGGATGTGTCATATCACAGATTTCTCTAGAAATTAAATCTCCTAAATGGATAGCTGTAGAACACTATTAGGACTAACTGACTCCTCCATCTGGAGCGGTTAAATTCGAATAGTGCTCTTGGTGCGAAGATAATGGTGTGCACACTTAGATGTAATTTATTGATAAACGTCCACACGATCGTGGCTTATCAATTAGACGATTACATGACCGTGTTTAATCCGGCTATTAATTTGCTTGTTGTAAGGAAACTCAACTGGAGGTAAATTAAAGGTTTAACCTATTTAAGAATGGATTTTATAAACGTCCACACTATCGTGGCTTATAAAAGACGTTTTTAAAGTGTCAGTGGAAAAGTATATAATTTTTTGAAGCTTTCGATTATATACTGTTTATCCTAAACGTATTATGTGATTGTACTACATGTTTAATTCCAGTTATTTCATATCATCAATGGCACTCTCCAATCTGTCCTCAATCCTCAAAGAAAATAAACTTGTCAGTGAAAACTACAATGACTGGATTCGTAACCTTAACTTAGTTCTTGTTGCTGAGGGACACAAGTTTGTGCTTGAAGAGGTTTGTCCTCAGACGCCAGATGAGGGTTCTGACGAAGCCCAAAAGGTTGCATATGATAAGTGGCTTAGGTCTAATGAGATAGCGCGCTGTTACATCTTGGCATCTATGTCAAGTGTGTTGCAACATCAGCATGAGCCTATGAAAACCGCTTATGATATCATGTACAACATTAGGCAGCTATTCGGTCATCAGAACCGCTCGGCACGCCATTTAGCAATGAAGAAGCTAATGGATGCGAGAATGTCTGACTCCACACCTGTTAGGGATCACGTTCTCATGATGATGGGGTATTTATCTGAGATCGAGAGCTTGGGTGGAGAGCTAGATGGCGATTCTGAAATCGACATTGTTCTTCATAGCTTGTCTTCGAAGTTTGAGCAGTTCACGCTGAATTTTAACATGATTAAAAGGGATGTCAGCCTGACTGAACTGCTCATAGACCTTCAGGCAGCTGAATTGCTCCAAAAGAGCAATCCTGAGGCCCACATAGCTGAAAAAGGAGCGTCTTCTTCTGGTGGAAAAAGGAAGAAGAGAAACGCACCTAAAAAGGCTGCAGATGAGGCGCCTAAGGTGAAGAAGCCAAAGGCAAAGATTCCTCCTGAGGAGTTCAAGTCGAAGACTAAGTGCTTCAAGTGCGGCCAACCAGGTCACTGGAAGGCGGCGTGTCCTAACAAGAAGAAGAAGAGAGGTACATCTCACACTCTGGTTGTGGAAACATGTTTAGCAACTTGTTCTACCCAGTCATGGGTAGTAGATACTGGAGCTACTGATCATGTTTGCATGTCTTTACAGGGGTTCCTGGTAAAAAGACAGTTGAGTGAGGACGAGATCACCGTCTACATGGGCAATACTACAAGAGTGGCGGCTGTTGCAGTGGGAGACGTTGTTTTACCTTTCAGTAGTGATAGAACTTTGGTTTTGAAAGATTGTCTTTATGTGCCTGGTTTTAGGCGAAACTTGATTTCAGTTTCTAAATTGATTATGGATGGATATTCTGTTTCTTTTGATAACAAAGTAGTTATCTTTAGTGGTAAACATTTTATCTGTTCTGGCACATTGGATGGACACTTATACTTTCTTAAACCAACTGAAAACACTATGTATAGACAACTGTTGAATACATCGATCATAAACCCTAACAAGAGAAAAGAACCTTCGGGATTGAATCAAACCTATCTTTGGCATCTAAGGCTAGGTCATATTAACCTTAAGAGGATACAAATGCTTGTAAACGATGGACCATTGTCTTCTTTGGTACTGGAATCGTTTCCTTTGTGTGAATCCTGTTTGGAAGGTAAAATGACCAAGCGTCCTTTCCAGTCAAAAGAAAATAGATCCGAAGGGCTATTAGATTTGATTCACTCTGACCTATGCAGCCCTATGTCAGTTCAAGCTCGAGGAGGGTTTGAGTATTTCATCACTCTCATTGATGATTACTCTAGATACGGTTATATCTACCTGTTACGTCGCAAGTCTGAATGCTTTGAGAAATGCAAAGAGTTTAAGGTGGAAGCGGAGAAACGAACAGGCAGAAGTATCAAGTCACTACGTTCTGATCATGGTGGCGAGTATCTCTCAAGCGAATTTAGGGATTACATGGCAGAGAGTGGGATTACATCCCAGTTGACTGCGCCTGGAACGCCACAGCAGAATGGCGTGGCGGAAAGAAGGAATCGTACATTGTTAGAGATGGTTAGATCGATGATGAGTTATTCTGAGTTACCTATTTCGTTCTGGGGATATGCCCTGGAAACAGTAGCCTATATTCTTAACTTGGTTCAATCAAAATCAGTTCCTGCTACACCTACAGAACTATGGACTGGACGAAAGCCCAGTTTGAACCATATTCGGATTTGGGGTAGCCCAGCACACGTGTTCGACAAGGAAGCTGATAAGCTGGCTCCTCGTACTGATGTAAGGCTATTCGTTGGATATCCTAGAGGAACGAAAGGTGGTTTGTTTTATAGTCCTAAGGATCAGAAGATCATTATTAGCACCAATGCTCGATTCTTAGAGGAAGACTATGTCATAAACCACAAACCAAGGAGTCACATCATCCTTGAGGAGTTAAGGGAAGGATCGAATCCTACACTAGTCGTACAAGAAGAGGAACCACCAAACACTGCACAACGTGTCACGGAAGTACAGGAACTGCCTCGTCGCAGTGGGAGGGTTGTACGCCAACCTGATAGATTCATTGGTCTGGGAGAGGCTTCAGATTTCCCAGAAGGTCTCAATGAATTGGATCCCAGGACCTATGATGAGGCAATTCGAGATAAAGATGCAGATTCTTGGAAAACTGCAATGGAGTCTGAGATTGGATCTATGGATCACAATCAAGTCTGGGAACTTGTAGAACCACTAGATGGGGTAAAACCCATTGGCTGTAAGTGGGTCTACAAGCGCAAGAGAGGATCCGATGGGAAGGTTGAAATCTTCAAAGCTAGATTGGTGACAAAAGGGTATACTCAGAAAGAAGGGATCGATTATGAGGAAACCTTTTCGCCGGTAGCCATGCTTAAGTCAATCCGGATTCTCTTGTCTATTGCCGCTCATTTGGATTATGAGATCTGGCAGATGGATGTCAAGACGGCTTTCCTAAACGGAAGTCTTGAGGAAAATATTCACATGAAACAACCAGAGGGATTCATTGCTAAGGGCCAAGAGTACTTGGTGTGTAAGCTTAAGAGATCCATTTATGGACTTAAGCAGGCATCGAGGTCTTGGAACATCCGATTTGACGAGGTTATCCAGTCATATGGATTCGTGCAAAGTCCGGATGAGAGTTGTGTGTACAAGAAATGTAACGGAAACGTGGTGGCATTCCTCGTACTTTATGTTGATGACATCTTGCTTGTTGGAAACAGTAAGAAGACGTTGTCAAATATTAAGGTGTGGCTGTCCGAGCAGTTCGATATGAAGGATCTGGGTGAAGCCGGATATGTCCTTGGCATCAAGATCATTCGAGATCGCCAGAAAAGGATTTTATGTCTGTCCCAGACGACTTATATCGATACAGTGCTAGCTAGATTTGGCATGCAAGATTCCAAGAAAGGTTTTATACCTTACAGGCATGGAATTCATCTATCCAAGGAAATGTGTCCCCAAACACAGTCTGAGATAGAGGAAATGAAGAAAGTACCATATGCTTCGGCTGTGGGAAGTTTGATGTATGCTATGCTATGCACTAGGCCTGATATATGTTATGCCGTTGGCATGGTAAGCAGATATCAGTCTAACCCTGGACAAGGTCACTGGACTGCGGTCAAAAACATTCTCAAGTACCTTAAACGGACTCGAGACTACATGTTGGTTTTCCGCTCTGATAGCCTAGTACCTTTGGGTTACACGGACTCAGATTTTCAATCCGACAAAGATCAGAGTAAGTCTACCTTGGGCTATGTGTTTACATTAGGAGGTGGAGCCATCGCATGGAGGAGCATTAAGCAGAAATGCATTGCGGATTCCACCATGGAAGCTGAGTATGTAGCTATCTCTGAGGCTGCAAAAGAGGCTGTCTAGCTCCGCGGGTTCCTAGTGGGCTTGGGCGTGGTTCCTGATTTGCCTAAGACTATCACGATATACTGTGATAACTCTGGTGCAGTGGCAAATTCGAAGGAACCCATAGCTCACAAGGCAAGTAAACACATAGAGAGAAAATACCATCTTATACGAGAAATCGTTAAGAGAGGAGACGTGGCAGTGGTCAAGATTGCATCGGAGGACAACCTGGCTGATCCATTCACGAAGAGTCTGGCGGCTAAGACCTTTGATGGTCACGTGGAGAAAATGGGAGTGAGATGCAGACCTAGGGATGCAGTTTGAGTTGATAGTTTTGATTGGAGAGTTAGCCAGTTAGTTATTATGCTTGAAAGACATGCTTCAAGTATAAGTGGGAGATTGTTAGTTTTGTATACTGGAAGACTTGTCTTTGTATACTTTTCTGATAATATGATGATATGAAATGAAAGTTATTGCAGTCACTGTTTGCATTTAGATTATGTTCTATAATTGTTTTATGCAATGTTCCATATACTTACATTGTAGATGATATGGTGTGGGGAGTCACACGGTAAGATCATATCATTAGAACCTTGTAATTTATTAAAGAGCTCACTGCTTAGATGGTCCTGAACACACCATCGGTACACCGTAGAATAATCTGATAAGTTAGTTTATCTTGACTAACTGATTATTCTAGTACACTAGTTAGTGTATTAAGGAGGATCACGATAGGATACTATTCTCTGTCTCTGACCCAGTTACTGAGAGAATAAAGATCCACAGAGTTCAGGTTCTGAACTCATGTGATATTGGCGAGCATACGTGTGTGTTGTTTATTACTTTGATTTATCAATGGGTGAGATCTTTTCGTAGATCGAATTCGATATCTTGGGTAATAACAATGTATACATGATGTCTCGAGCAGTATGCATGAGCACTGTGTCCTGGTGCGCCAGGTTGATGATGTTCTCTTGAGGAAACGCAAGTTCATGTTGAAACCCTGCAGGTGGAATTTATTCCTTACATGATAAAACTTGTGTGGTACTACACAAGGTTTTAGATGTTAATTAATTATAGCTGTCAGAGGCTTACATAATTAATTAATGAACATTATATCTTAAACACGGGGAATGGCTGGACTAAAGGAGAAAGCATATTCGTAAATATGTATTAAATTGGTAGGTCAGTTTTACTTCTTTAGTGGAATAAAAGTAAAACTTAATTTATTTAATTATATCCTACGTTTATTGGATATTGGATATTAAATAAATTAGTGGGCCAATTTAATATTCTTCTAGATCTCTGTTGTAGCCCAATTGACTGATAGTGGACTGGATATTGAACTTGAGATAGAGGTCCAAGCCTAGTAGGGCTGGAACATGAAATTTTCGCCCCTCCCTATATATAAGGGGAGGGGGGCACGAAAATTTGATGATGAAAATCATAGGAAATCAGCCCCTCTTTGTCTCTCAAAGTTATCCACATATTTCACAACTCTATCTAGTAGATTTCAGCCTACTCTGAATCTAGATACAGTCCGGGAATACAACAGAAGATCTTGGAGTGGAATTGTGCAGTGGCCGTGTGTGACATAGGTGGCGCCTTTACTGTATTCATTCAACAGCAAGATTAGATCTTTAATCTTGTCCACAGACCGTCTATCGATTTGTAAGTAGATTCGTTTTCTATGTCTTCCGCTTTATTAGAATCGAATCTGCTTTGCATGCTTTTTGATTAGACTGTGATAAATATGCATGTTGCATAAAATTATGATTTGCATGAACACAGATTAATGAACAACCAAATGGTCCTACGGTGGTTTAATTCGAAAAAACCCCAATAGTTACGATTCTAAATCATTAATGAAGGAAGAAGATTTCATCGATTTTTTATCCGATGAGAGAGATATAGTAGATGTAGATTCAACTGAAGATTAATATTATTCATGAACGTTGTTTTTAAAATTGATATTTTATCATTATAAATATAATATAACTATACAAATCACGAGCATATGTTTTACTATTTATTAAGAGTTAGTGTATTGTGTTAGCATATATTTGGATATCGTTAGCATTGTTTGTGTGTTATTTTAGCATCATAAAATGTTTTATTAGCAGTGTAAAATATTTTATTAGTAGTACAATTTCATAATAAATGTTTTCGTCTTATGTTATCTGTAGATTGTGTTGTCACTACTGTAGAAACTTCTTTTAACTTATTTTAATTTTATATACCTGATTGCGAATCATCTTTGAAATTTTTAGTGGATGGAGTTCTTACAAGCAAAATATTGTGCTGCAATTATAAATGTGGATAGTAACATCGTCAAAACTGAACATATTAAATCATGAGCAAATCTACATTACCGACAATCTTGTTTAGATGGAGAAATATATGTGGAGCCTACAAAATTGAAGCAAAAAAATGAAGGTGATGAAGTGACAAGAAAGAGAACAAAAATGATTTTTATAAATTTTTGTATAAGACATGATGTGGTATAGTATTTTTATTAGATATGATGCTGAATTTATATTAATATTTTTTGTTATACTCTAATTTTAAATTCATTGATAGTCTATAATATTTTCAATTCATTGATAGCCTCCAAATGCTACTCTAATTTATCAATCAATAATGTTAATATTATCAATGATATTGCTAATGAAACAAGTAACAATGCTAACATAGTTGCTTTAGGTTAATGTTTTACATTTTTCTACAAATCAATAGATGCTAACATAGTTGTTCAGACCAACGTTTTACACATTTTCTACAAGTTTCCAAATTCTAACAAAACCAAATCATAATGTTTCACATGTTGTCTTGTATGTTCAAAATATTATATGATAATGTTAACGTTAGTATTACATAATGCTACTATTAGTATATATGACAATGCTAATGCTAGTTTTCTCAATGCTGACTTAGTTTATGACAATGCTAACAGTAGCAGTAGCATTAACATTCATTTATGTTACCATCAAATGATTGTTTATATATAAAAAATATAAAAACATGACATTGTTATATACAATAACTTACAAAATCATTGGCAAAAAATCAGCAATTAGAGATAAAATAAAAGATACATATAGCAATTTCATGATAAATATTGCAAACGTTGTATAATGCTCACAAAACTTACTTTTGAGTTGATCAATATCTCTTACTCAAGTTAATGCTCTACGAAAGCCCACACAACTATTTTTGTTCCCGTTAAATTCATGTAAAATGATAGAATGGAAGCAGTTGTGGCTGAAGTTAACGTCGGCTTCACCATCAAGGTTGTGCTGCAAAATCTGCTCTAGTTTCCCATAGAAGAGATTGACCTACTATAGAATTTCAACAAAGACTTACAAAACCAGAATCGCTGGTGTTTTTCTCTTCATTCGGACTGCCAATAATATAAAACATCAACTGAATGTCACAGTTAATCAATCAATTAACAATGTTAAAATAGTTGTTTAGGCTAATAGTTCATATTTTTCTATAAATTTAAAAGTTTGCCCAATGCGGATTTCAAAGATGTTTCTCAATTATGTATATAAAATTCAAACAATTCAGGAGAAATCTCTACAGTAGTCCCAACATAATCTATAGATTAAATAAGACAAAAAATTGAAATATAAAAACAATGATGCTACTAACTTCTTTGATAATGCTTAAAACAATCATATAATGCTAATAAATTATTTATCATGCCAATACTCTGATTACAAGTTGTTTTATAATGTTAATAAATCATATGTGATATTTATTATCCATCGATATGATGGGTTTCATTTGGTTCTCTTTGGGATGATGAATGATGACCTACTTAACTTAGTGGTTAGAGTATTGCTTTCATACGGCGGGAGTCATTGGTTCAAATCAAATAGTAGGTAGAAACTTATTAGATATCGGAATCAATGGTATCTAATAAGTTTTTGCCCCACCTTTATTTATTCTATTTTTATAGATTTTGTATTTGTATTTATTTCATTTTTGAATTGTGTTGTATCAAAATTGGATTATGCTTGATTAGATTTTATAATGCTAACAAGTGATTATAGTAATGCTAAGAATTTGATTTGTAATGCTAATAATAACTTTTAAAATGCTGATGAGACTACTGTAACGCAAACATATCCTGACAAATAACACATAGGACAATAATGCAGACAATCTACATAAAATCAAGAGACAAAAAAACACACAAATTCAGAACATCTAATAATATGTTTTATATCTATCACATACACCGCCAATTCATATATAACTAAAAACATATGTTCATTAAAGTTGAAAGATCAACTTAATCAACATCAAAAATATGGTGTTACATTAAAAATCATTGATTTTAAGATGAACCTACATATATCTCATCAAAATTATAATTAATCGGGAAAAAATATATCAAATCAACAACATGAACAATCTCAACTAAAATAGATTGAAAAAAAATAAACTAAACATTCAAATTTTACATGCCATCTTCATCGAAAAACAACAAACAAATATCTCTTGAAAAAATCGATAACAATCGCATGAACAATGAACAAAGAAATGCGATTATATAAAGAAACATGTAGATATCAACAGGAAATAGATGAAATAAAGGAAATAAAGAGTGGTTCTAGATCCGTGAAGAATTGAACCAAATAGAATACAATTCCTAAATTACAAAAATAACCTCAATTCATCAAAATAACACTAATATTATAATAATAACACCCAAAATTTAAAAGAGTAGTTCCAAATTTGCGTCGTCCAAACTGGTAAGATCAACAAAATAAATTGATTCTGTGTTCTCAAATGGGGTCTTGTGGTTCTGTATTCCTATTTGACTTTGGCTAAAATTTGTATAATATTATCATAATTATCACATTTATTCACATAATCAGGGCCGCTCCTTGCATGAGGCAAGTGAGTCGGTCGCCTCAGGCCCCGAAAAATACGAAAAAAATAGGGGCTCCAAAATTTTCAAAAATATTTTATATATATACATAGTTTTTAATATTTGATATAATTGAAGTTGGTCTAGCAGTTAAACCCTATCAAGAAGATGTGAAGGGCAGGTGTTTGATTCTTCATATACGCACTTGCGCAAAGTTTTGTTCCCTTTTTTTTATAAAATAGCTCTAGCTTTCCTTTTTTGCTTTAAACAGCCGCCGCAATCCTTTTTTTTGCCTTTTCTTATAAATAACTGCCATCAACCCTCTCAAAATCAAATCCCAACTTTTTTTTATTATTATTTAATTATTTAAACTCAGTACATATTTTTTAATTAAAAAGTTAAAACAACATAAAAATATTAAACCACAAAAACAGATTAAACAGTACATCAACTTTTTTTTATTAATATTGAATTATTTATTATTTAAACTCAATACAAATTTTTTAATTAAAGTTAAAACAACATAAAAATATTAAACCACATAAACACATTAAACGGTACAGTTTGTGAGAGCCGCCCTTTTTTTCTCTTCTTCTGCTTCTTTTTCAATTTGTAATCATAAAGTCGCAAGCTAACGGCGAAGATTGCAGAACTTTGAAGTCAACAATAGGTAATTTATTTTATTATTTTGTATATTATTTTTTTATTGTATTTGTGATGGAGAATTTCAATTTACTTCTAAAACTGTTAGGCGAGTTGCATTTAAACTATAATATAAATATTTTTCATATAGTGTATGTTGTTCAATTTATTTATTAAATTATAAAATGAAAAATAGGGGCCTTATTTTTTATCTCGACTCAGGCCACAAAATTATTAGGATCGGCCCTGCACATAATTATTAATGTACAACTTATATATGACATATATTGTACTCCGTATTTCATTATTAATTATGCATATAATTATGATGATTTGAATTGACATCATTTATTTATATACACTTATTAACCATAATTTATAAATTGTACATGTAATGCTATTAAAATAATAAATCAAAATAATAATTTAATTAATTTTACAAATTTTGAAACACTTCTCTGTATACATCATTTATAGTAGTATTAGCATAAAAAAAATTATGGAAAGAAAGTTTCATGAAGTACGATGTTCAATCCAGTACTATGACTTATTATGACCTTTGAAATAGCTATGTATAGTTGCCTATGAGTGAAAATTGACTTATGTAACAATAGATCAGTGTGAGAAAGTATCATATTAAAAAAAATTTACATATGGTAAGCGACATTAACATCATTAATCATCATGCTTATAACATGACCTTATATAATTGGAGGCTCAGTCGAGACAATACTAAAATGGTGTTTTAATATAAAACTCTTATTTTCAAATTAAATAACAGAAATATTTATGAATAACCATTAATTCATTTAGTTTATAACATTATTTCATTTAAGTTAACCGGTAATCAATTAATAATATTATTTCGTTTAATTTAAGAGGGGATGTCCACTGAGTCTAGACCTAGAGTGGAACGTCCCTTTCTAGAGTGCTTTTGATTCATCCTGAATAGTAGGTACCTGTTTTTTTATCCATCCTAGGTTATTTTCTTTATTTCAACTCACGTACTATATTTTTATTTTTATTTTAAATTAAATTATTTGTGGGTGACACTAGCAGAATTGAAAAATAAATATTACTAAGCCATTTTAGAACCCAACAAACTGATATTTGAAATATATAAAGGGTAATTATTAGATAAAGTTATATTTAATCCTATTAAAATTGATATTTAATATTTAATCCTAGATCATTTTGCAGTATAAAATTAAATTATATTTGATTTTGTTTTATGTTTATTATTTAATCCTCGAGGGTATATAATAAAAATATTTATACAGTTTAATTCCGTCATTTAATCGGCTTAAATTTATTAGAATAAATTATTTTTTTTTAACTCACACATCCGATCAAGTGGTATCGAGGAGATTCGAACCCGTGATCTTTGATCACCAAACAACCTCACTCCACCACTAAATCATCCCCACAAGAACTTATTAGAATAAATTGTTTCGAAAACAAATGGGAGTTTAACCATAATGGGAATCAAACCCACGGCCACAAGTTTTTTATTTTTTATCCATGACCACAAGATCGTTACTTAGGCCATCTCCAACTGTCTGCACTATAATACAACATCACTATCATTAAAATGCAGCAGATTTTCAATTTCATCTCCAACAGTTTGCACTATAATTTTACACCAAAAGAGAATATTTCAGAATATTCCTTTTATTTCCTTTACAGTTATTATTTTATAATCCATAACATATAATGATTTATGAAATTTCATTTAATGGATATCTATATTTAAATTCAAATTTTCATAATAATTATTAAAATAATTTTTTTTAAAATATTAGGAAAACTAAAATATTTGTTTCTTTTTATTTTATTTTATGTGTATTTTTATATTTTTATTTCATGTACTTTTATCTAGTTAAAATTTTTATGTAGTTTTATTATTGGTGTAATTTTATTTATTTTAGTATTTTTTATTATTGATCTAATTTTTATCTAATTTAATTTTATGTATCAACATTTATATTTAATTAAATTTATCATATATAATAAATTTTAATATTAATTACAACACATTATTTAAATTACAATACAGATACCATACACAAAATATAAAATAAAACAAAAAAAAATATAAAATAAAAAGAAAAAAAATGCCGTCCAAGAGAGAGGGACGGTAAATATACCGCCCCTCTCTCCACTCCCTCAAAATAGCGCTCCATTTGCCGTCTCCTTCGGAGAAGAAATTTGCAACAATTTAAGGAAATGGCGTCTCCAAGGGAGACGCCCTTAAGAGACTCGTGCTTGTTTCGGTATTTTGTTGATTCATAAGGCAAGCCATAGAATTTAAATGTCATAAAGAATCTTCGTAATTTAAACTGGATGTGGGAGAAGAAAAAAAAACTCTTTTCTAACAAATGACAAAATGATGTTCTTTACTTTGTTTGAAAAGAGTCTTGTTATCTTTTTGCTAGAAAATATTTCGTTAATGTGAATATATATTTATAGTCAATTTTAACTTGCAATTTTTTTTTAACCAAACATTGTAGAATATTTCTTTTCTAACCAAATAAAGAACCTAATTGATTGGTAGTATACCGTTAGACATCACTTACAATTTACAATTCTTTTTTTTTTTTTTTTTTTTGTTCCTTTTGAGGAAAAGACGTGCTTGTAGAGGCATTTTCACATATTGTGAGGTTTTCAAATATATTGGATATTTTCTGTAATTAGACTAAACATTCGGGGGTATTACTGTATTAAAACAAAGAACAAAATCTATATTTTATAAGAACGTGATCCGACGCAAACAAACAAATGACGACACGACACGTGGCACGAGATAATAGGAGGTGCAGGGAAGCGCGGAGCAGCGAAACGTAGTCTCTCCAACAGCATGGCACAGGTGTCTCCTTGTGAGTCGTAGTGTCGCTCTAGACGCTTCGTCCTTTAAATTCTGCTTCTTCCTTAAACTACACTCTCCCACCTCACCTCACTCTCCACCTGCGCACGGCGCACAGTACCGTCTATCCTGCGCCCACCGCATTGTCTCTGAATAATTGAACTGAAAACCCCAAGCTGGCGGCGCACGTTAACTATCCCCACACTTCTCCCCGTGCGGCAATCGAGCTTCCTTTAATTTTCTGGATTTTCTCTCGATCAATTTCGCCGGTTTTTTTTTTTCGAATCTCCTTTCGCATTGTCTTCGCCGCTGTGCATTGTGAGGTAAATGTAAATGATTTTGGGAACGAACAGTCGGAATACGTATTTGTATAATGTGGAGTATACATAGATACACGTACACTGCAATCTGCATGTCGGTTTGTTGATATATACGGTGATGGGCATTTTTGTGTTCTTTCTTTTATTTTATGTATATTTTCAACAGTTTACCGATTAGTTGTTTATGAGTTGTAAAATCTTGAGATGGTGCAGTATTTCATGGTCTAAGTTTTCAATTTCGAGATTTTTGAAGATAAATGATCAAACGATGAGCTGTTCGAGTAGAATGTTAGGTTTTGAGACGATTTGTGAGGAAAAAAAGTTTAATTTGCGTGATTGAATGTTTTTTGATGGAATATTTGGTAATTAGGTGTAATGCATATTTAGAATATTGTTATTGACATATTGAATGATCCAATGCAGCAGAGGTCGTTTCGATCTCTACAGTACAATTGAGGTATGCGAGGACGTACCAGCGAAACCTTCTATATGCACAAGCGTGCATCGTCTAAAGAACATCTCAATGGCTATGACTATGACTATGATTATGACTATGATAGAGAAAGAATGCTAGGTAGGCCAATTCACTTTTCTGAAAAGCCGGCTTCTTATTTTTACTTATAGCGAATTATATTGGTTCTTTACAGTTTATGTAGCTGTGCTTCTCCATCACTACTGACAGTCTATAGATATGACATGTTTTTCATGAGAGAGCACATTATTATGAGCTTATCAAAAATGAAAAACCGGGTTTCTTGCATATTCTTATTATTAGAGATATTCTGAAATACTCAGTTCATTAGCCCTTAAGTGGATTGAGTAGCCGCCATGTAGTCACTTCTGCTGCAAAAGCATGAAAGTGTATAATTCCTCTTGAAAATGGAATTTCAGGTTACTCACAAAGTGATCTGTCCAAAGACATTAGCAATCCTTCATGGAAGCGTCCTTTGCCTCATGTTCTGGTGGCAACTCTCTCATCATTCTTATTTGGCTATCATCTTGGGTTTGTCCGATCTCTTTAAAGTCTTTTTCCCGGGGTTTGTCATTAAGATTAGAGTTGTTGAGCCTTTTCGTATTTGCTGACATACTGGACAATCTGTAGGGTTGTTAATGACACGTTGGAGAGCATTTCTCTGGAACTAGGCTTCAGTGGTAGTACTCTGGCTGAAGGTGCTCCCTGTTTCAATATTGTAAATGAGATTTTTATCAGCTAATAGTCTTAGAATCTCCCTCTGATGAGTCCTTTATTGTGATCTAAAGGTTTGGTAGTGAGTACTTGTCTAGCTGGTGCACTTCTTGGTTCTGTATTCAGCGGTTGGATATCTGATGGGCTTGGTCGTAGAAGATCATTCCAATTATGTGCTTTACCAATGATCATTGGTGCTTCCATGAGGTAAGCTTTCTTCTTTCAATTCTTTCCATCTCATCTTCTAATTACAAATAAAAATTTACAACTAAGGACATTGACATCTTTATGTGTTTGAGTTGATGCCGTTCTCCTATCTTAATGGTATCTGGTTGCTACTTTGTAAATATAATTTTCTTTAATAAACTCTCAGTGCGACAACTAGTAGTCTGGAGGGTATGCTTCTTGGGAGGTTCTTTGTTGGAACTGGCATGGGTCTTGGTCCTCCAGTTGCAGCACTCTATGTGTCAGAGGTATAGGCTATCTCGTTCACCATTGCATTACAAAGAACCTTAGACACTGCCTTGCCTGTCATCACTTGAACTTTTTTATGGGTTATGCATCATCTATTTTATGCAGGTTTCACCAGCTTTTGTGAGGGGCACTTATGGGAGCTTCACCCAGATTGCAACATGCCTTGGACTTATGGTTGCTCTCCTCATTGGGATTCCTGCCAAAAATGATCCTAGCTGGTAAGCAGCATGACATTAAAGATGTAATTGTTTAGTAAAATGCCTCCTTCTTCCTTGAAATATTACCCAGTTAAAGGCAGTAGGTTAGTTACTCATCTCTTCAAGTAGTTTTGACTTTTCATGCAGGCAAATGAAATCTGTTTCATGCAATAACATTTTTACCTTGCTGTCTTGTGCCAATGTTAGAGCACCTTACATTTAATAATGGTTCTCGCAGGTGGAGAGTTTGCTTTTGGGCATCTACTATTCCTGCTGCCTTGCTGGCTATTTTGATGGAGTTCTCTACAGAGTCTCCACACTGGCTTTTCAAGGTGCCTTTTACATTTCACCCTTCCTTTTGGCTTCTACCTTTGCTTCCTTCTATTATAACTGCTGAAAATTCTTGTTTCTCGTGTAATGCTTCTGCATAAAGAGAGAACTGCCTTATTGGGTGCTTAATTGTGCACTTCATCTTACTTTCTGACTTGTTCTCCTAGTTGTTTTTGTGACAATAGAGCTGTCATTATCAATTGGGTTTTCTTGGCTTGTCTTTTCTTTGCTCAGTTAGATTTCTCTTGCTTGGCTCAGAGAGGAAGAATTGCTCAAACTGAAATGGAACTCGAGAGGCTTTTTGGAGCATTACATGTTAAACCTGCAATGGCAGAATTTTCAAAATCAGATAGAGCAGATGAAGTGGATGCTGTTAAATTTTCAGAATTACTCCACGGGCGACATTTTAAAGGTAGATTTGTATCGAGCCAAAGATGTATTCCTGAAGCTTGCTTTTTTTTTTTTTTTTAGTTTTATTTTATTTTTTTTAGGGAAGAAGCTTGATGTTATTGCTTCTTTTTCTTTTTGGCAGTGGTATTCATTGGGTCAGTCATATTTGCTTTTCAGCAGCTATCTGGCATCAATGCGGTATTTTATTTCTCTTCAACTGTTTTTAGAAGTGCTGGAGTGCCTTCAGATATTGGAAACATATGTATAGGAGTAGTAAACATATCAGGTAAAATAGTGGCGCCAAATATATTCTGTCTTATTCTTTTACTATAGCCTCATCTTTGTCACTTTCTCAGGATCTATTGTTGCGATGATTCTGATGGATAGATTAGGAAGGAAGCTTCTTCTTCTTTCAAGTTTCTTGGGCATGGCAAGTAAAATTATCACCCTCAAATCTTGTGATTGACAAAAAATAGCACCTTCTTTCTCAAATATGGAAGTACTGTCATGTAGATTACCCCAACGAAATTATTTAAATAGAACTCCCCAACAACTATCCTAATTTTTTATTGGATATATTTTTATTTTTTTGGTTCAGGCAATGGCTATGGGTTTTCAAGTTATTGCAGCAAGTGATATTTTTTCTGGCTCTGCAAATTTACGTCTCTCTGTTGGTGGAATGCTGCTGTGAGTATCTGACTCAGTTAACTATTAAAAGATAGAAGCTGATATTTAACAACTTGTATACATACATATATATATATATATATATTATATTGCAATTTGGATTGATCGGACATGTTTTATTGGTGAATGCATTTGAGGCATCCCGTTGTGATCTTCTACATACAGGACTGCAATAACAGTAGTTCATGTGGTTAGGTTATCTAATGATTACTTTCTTCTTTCGGCACAGGTTTGTCTTAACATTTGCTTTAGGTGCTGGGCCTGTTCCTGGTCTACTCCTCTCAGAGATACTACCAAGCCGAATTAGAGCTAAGGCGATGGCTGTCTGCATGTCTATACATTGGGTAATTCCACTTTTCCTTTCTTCTAAGATAAGACATTACCCATACATATATTTTAAATGATAAGGACTTCGAATTTCTATAGGAGGTTATCTATTTTGAACTTCCCCTGCTGTGTTTCCCAATTACTCTTGTAGCTTCAGGCCTAATTTTGCAATTGAGTTACTGGAGACGTGGCCCTAAAACATCTTCAGCTAGTCAGATATGTAGTATTGGCTGATGGAATCTAAAAAATTGTGCATCCAGTTCCAATGTCAACCTCATTTAGAATGTATCGATCTTGTTTCTGGACATTGTAGAATGGAACTATTTTTTTAATTGAAGGAATAATATGCTGGCATAATATTTGATCATGTATTCATGCTCATGCAATACATTACTCTCTATGCCTTCTCAGGTGATCAACTTTTTTGTTGGGTTATTATTTCTAAATCTGCTGGAAACGCTTGGGCCACAAATTTTGTACACAATCTTTGCCACCTTTTGCTTGATGGCGGTGGTCTATGTGAAGAAGAATGTTGTAGAAACTAAAGGGAAGTCTCTACAAGAAATTGAAATGGCACTTATTCCAGCTGATTAGCGGCCTTCAGGTGAATTGCCGTCTAACCAGGTACTACTTTAATTGGTTCATACTGGAGCTGGACAAAAGAGATCTTTATCCTGACAAGAAACAATTTAATACATACTACTTGGAGAGAGTTTTTTCTCTTCTCTATGGTTAATAGAGCTTCAGTCTCCAATTCTGATTAAACTTTCAGGTGCATCTTTTACATTGACTAATTATGTTTTGTTCTTTGATGAAAATTATGCCATTCGTGTTTGTTGCTCATCAGGGGTCTTCACGCAAGAGCTCTTCTCCAACTTACTCTCTATTGGCATTTTCCACTTCCATCATTCGTCTGCATGTATTGTGGTTCTGATATGATTATAGATACTTGAGAAATGTCTGTAGAATTTGTCGTCTGGCCAGGGTTGAAGACAACTGTCGACACCCGTGATCATATTCGTTCTCTCCTCTGAGTTGTCTGATGTCTGAATGCGCCTGAGTTGTGGCAGGCGAGCATCTGGGAGTGAGATGCAAGGGTTGGCCTGTTGGAATTTTGTGATGGAGCCAATGGAACAACATTTTTAAGCAACTGATATTGGGAGTGTGTTTTGTTGTTTTTTACATTAAAACCAGCGTCTTCTTTTTTTATGCCAATTAATTACACAAATAAAATTGAACTGTTGATTGAATTCTCTTGTAAGACAGCTAATCGGTTTTCTTACAAGCAATCTCATAAATATTTTGATGGAATTATTTGGGTGTCATTCTGAATTTTTTAACTGTAACTGCAGATCTTTTATCTTTTTTATCGTTTATGATTTATATTTTATAATGAGTCTAGTTTTATGAAATTTGGTTTACGTATTATATCCAAATTAATTTCACTCACTTTTGCCTCATGAGAAAAAGTCAAAAACATTTTAGTCTAAACCGTAATTTTTTTTGTCTCAAATAATACATTTCGACATTTTTGGTCCAAAAATAACCGGATACTAAATGACTGTTACATTTTGGGACTAAAAATATTGAAAATATCATTTCGGACAAAAAAAATGTTGGAAAAATTAAATTTGAGACCAAAAGTGAAATTAACCCTGTTATATCCTTATTACAATTTTAATTTAAGGTAATTATGTAATATTTATAATATATTTTTCATATTGTAAAATCTAATATGCTATATAGTTTCCATATTAATATTATTAAATAAGGAGTACTTGACGTCTTCCATATAAACAAGGAGAACTCAATGTAATAAAATATATACTATAATAAATTAATTTTTTTATAATGTAAAATTAATATACTAGATTAATATTAAATTAGGAGAACCGTATTTCGTCCATATTAATGAAGGAGAACTCTGCAACCTTATTTCAAATTGAAATTTTGATACAAGAATTTACGTTCCCCGTCCATGTTAGTTTCTACAAGAATTCGTTTCTTGATTCGGATCAATTTATAGACACAAGGAGATTAGCGGCGGCGACTTTTTACTGAGGCGGATCGAGTTGAAATTGCACATACAATAATAATTAAGTAAATGCCATTAAGTTTCTTACTGGTCAGTTATCTTTGTGCAATTTGCTTTTAAATTTTTTGAAGGGCAATTTTATATAGTCTACTTTTTTCTCAATACAGCCTCATATATAAAATATAATAAAAATAATTAATTAATATACTACTTTATCCCTGTAGTCCCTAACTCAAAATCTAATAAAATAATATTCTTTAAAATAAATCACCCTCAATCGTTTCATCCATATAGCTCCCCAACACATCTAAGAAATTTGAAAAAAGAAGAAAAAGAATAGAGTTGTTGAAGAAGAACTCGATCATCTGCTAAATACCCACATCTTGCCATCCAGAAAAAAAAAGACCACAACATCATGTTTAATCCTTCCTCACTACAATGGAGTGAATAATATATATCAGTCCCTTCAGTTTTGGACCAGATATTAATTACGTAACAAAAGAATATTCTCACAACTTCATAATAAAAAAAAAATTTAAAAACATATGTCAAATTTTGCCCAAAGATAAAGAAGCAAATTATTATTTGGACAAGAATAAGAGAAATAACATATTGAGTGAAATACATCATCGACTTTTGTGCTCTCCTCATTAATCTCCTTCATTTGACACTATATCGCCGAGCATCGCTTGATCAATAAAATCAATAACAAACTAAATGAAAACATCATAAAATTTTCAGCATTCGGTCACAATAGATGAACACCACTCTATCAAATTTAGAACTATATATAGCCAATAAAGTAAAGAACTAAATTTTCCCATCTCGATACTATTTTTTTGAAGAAAAATTTCGATTACATATGCGACATAACCTGTAATTGAATGTCTTCTTCTTCTTCTTCTTCTTCTTCTTCTTCAATTTAGTTTTTGCATTATTTTTAGTGTGAATGTACTTGATGGATATAATATTTTACAAATGAAAATACTTAAATAAGAAATCTTCTAGCTACGAGAAAAACCAGGTAATAAACGCAAAAGCGATATCGTTCTTTTTTTCATGAAGATTTCTTAGATGGGGGCTATACAGATGCAACAGTGGATGCTTTATTCTTTTTATTAGATTTTTAAGTTGGGGGCTAAGGAGTAAAGTAGTACATTATTTAATTTTTTATTTTTTATAAAATAGGGGCTGTAGTGAGAAAAAAAGTGGGCTATGTATAGAATCACCCTTTTGTGGAATCTTATTGGTTATATTAAACTGTTTAATTACCTTGTGGCTTTAGACAATATTATTTTTTTACTCACACATCCGACCTGGTGGTATTGAGGATATTTGAACCCATGATTTTTGGTTTACAAACAACCTCATTGATGAAGGCACGATAAGCATCAAATAATCAAATGAAGAGCTGTCATTAAGGGGTTCCAAGATTGTTCCTTTGTTAACAGTTAAAGATTGGAGATCAAGATTTGAAGAGAAATGCATGAAGATAGAACTCATCAAGTTGTGCATGCATGGCAGATTCGCGTTGCATGGAATTTTCGTCCCTTAGTTGATTTAATTAGAGGTTGAATTTTATTTAGACTATAGTATTTATTTAATTAATTTAGACTATAGTTTAGATCAGATTTTATTTAATTTTTATGTTAATTTTCGTCCATAATTACATAGGGTTGACTAGAATTGTATTTAAGGCAATTTCCTACCTTGAATAGAATTCTAGTTTAGGCAATTTCGTAGTATAGTTAGAGATCCCTTTTGGATCAGTTCTTAGGCCTTTTTTAGCTTTAATTTTCGTTCCCTTATACCTATAAATAAGGGATCCGTGTTACATTATTATTTTAGACTCTATTTGATAATTTAAGCTTTGTGCAATCAATATTGTCTCACCCCTTTTAAAACCTTTGTGATTTGGTTTGAAAATTACACTCTTGAAGTTTAGAAAACTTTAAGTTTTATTTCAAGTCTCGTTCTAGTGCTCGTGTGGTGCTAGGGTTGGATTGCTACGAAGAGGATTCAAGTGGTGATTCATTTGGTGGAGTTATCTTCACTAGGTGGACGCTCCGAGTTCGATTCATCTACAATAACATTCACGCCTCCATCTCAACGTCATCCATCAACCATACTTTGTCCGCTACATCCCAACATCATTCCAATTCAGTTCGAAAGCCATCCATCGAGTTCCCAAGCCGTTCGAGTCATCGCAAGCTATACGTGCTCCGTTCAGCCCGATTAACACCCATACTGTAAGTACATCAAATCTCTATCATACCCTATCTTTTCCAAGCCATTCTTCACCTATCTTACACACCCTACACGTCCCTTAAGCCTTCATTAAATCCACGTCCTTATTCAGCCCAATTTGAGTTGGATTTGTGTGCTAATTTTGTGTCATCGTCTAAGTGTCGTAATTATGTCTAGATTAGTTCGTACCATTATTTTGAGTTGTATTTCAGTTTATTTTCGATTATTTGAGTATTAGAGTAGGATTGAGTCCTTCCATAGTTGACTTGTTCGTTCCTAGAAGTCTTCCACGTGTTCTCGTATCCAGTACAAATTATTCGGGTTACATCACTCACCCCACCACTAGGCCATACAATATTTTAAACATAGTCTTGGAATTAGAATCTGAATTTCATATTAATATATATATAAAGAGAGAGAGAGAGAGAGAGTATTGATATGTTGGGCGACTATTTTACGCGCTTGGTGTGAGCGACGCCCATATCAGTAGTTTTTCACTTTTTATACGCCTCTCTCTCGTGGGTCTCTCTCTCTTTCCAAATTCATATATTTTGCTTTCTCTCTCTCCCTCCCTCTAACTTTATGTCTATGCGTCTCTCTCTTCAAATTCACATCTTTTGATTCTCTCTGTATCGTCTCTCTCAACAAATTTCTCAATTTTACCTTCATTTGCCTCTCTCTTATCTGCAAATTATCATCTTTTAGCTTTATTCATATTTTCTTGTTCTTCGTCTATTAAGACTTTGTGTCTCCCTCTCTTTTTCTAGGTTCTTTCTTCTCAAATTCTTAACTTATTTAATTATTATGTCCTTACTGTTCTGGTTGCACGAAAATAGAGAGGAGGTAAGAAGATGGCGAGTGAGAGGTCTAATTAGTCGATTTGAAATTCCAAAGTTAGAATTTTCTTGAACAGATTATTAATGAAAAATTAAAAAATTTTACACAATTCCATAAAATCAAATTTATTATGATTATAGAGTAGGATTGATTCATATTTCAAGAATTACCCTTTTTATAAATGACTGACAAAATCATAGAGAAATCACTATACCAAACCGAACTGGAAAAACTTGAACTTTCTCCTTTTCCATCAAGAAATGAAGGGGGTTTTATAAATCTTTTAGCTTTGCAACTGTAGATGGTTCCAAACTATTTGGCAAGCTTATGAGATCGAGAGATCCCAAAAAGAAAAAATAAACATCCCATTATGTTCAATATTGATCTCGGCTGCATATTAACGCAAAAATAAAAAATTTCTTGGTCTAAATTCCTAAAACTCCATACACTTGGCCATATGCAGTAATTTGATATTTTTCTGAGGAGACGGTGTAGCATTGAGGCAATAAATCCAAAATTCCCACAGGGGTGAAATTAAGGAAAAAGATCGCAAGTAAATAAATAATTAAGAATTATCTCGTATAATGAGAAGGAGCCGAAGATGTGAGAATTTAGAGAGAGTGGGACAGCACGTGATATAGAAAAGAAAATGAGAATTCCATCTAAATTGAGGAGAATTAATAAAAGAAGTGAATTAGCGAAGAAGAAAGGGAGAGTAGATGGAGAGACGCCGAGTTACAGAGAGAACTTTCTGAAGGGGAGAGAAGGATATGGACTTTGGAGAGAGAGACTGAGAAGCGCATAAAAAGAAAAAAAAATCTGATCGGACTTCGCTCACGCCAAGCGCGTAAAATAGTCGCTCAACATATCAATACTATATATATATATATATATATATAATGGTTCAAATGAGAACCCTTCCCCATGTGGGAACTAGAAATCCATCATATCCCTTGCTTGGCTCAATCTAGACGGCCTATATTAAAATAAATTTAGTGGATTGGACGGTGGCAAACTTATAATTTTTGACAAGTTTCATTGAGGGGAGGGTAATATAGTAATTAACTAATTCTTTTGGAAGTTCTTTTTTTTTTTCGTTTTCATCTTCATCGTTCCGCTTTTCTCATGAAGATCTTTCCCTAATATCGTCTTGGCTCGTTTCCATCTTTATCGTTCTGTCTTTTCTCGTGAAAATCTCCTTTTTTATCATTGTCACTACCTTTTTATCGCGTACTTTATATCTGTGTTTTTATGGCGACTCTGGATATGTAATTTATTTTGCATTGTTTGATTAAGTTTAGAGTTTTAGTATCGATTATTTTCGCAATTCATTGTATATGGATTGATTTTACAGTTTGTTCTATTGTAGTTCATTATGATTGTGTATTTACATTTTTATGTGTGATTGATTTGATCTGTTTATTCGAGTATCATGTCATATAAGATGTTTTAGCATGTGAAAGTACTACTTTTAGCATGGTTGTATATTTTTTAAGCATGATAAAGTACTAGTTTTTATCGTATAAGTAATTCTCGTAAAGATGTCTACACACCATGCTTTATTATTTTTTATTTTCTGTGACTCGGCTGCACAATGTCATACATACCATGCAAACATTAGAATAGTGTGGTGGTAAAATTTCATTCATACCATGACATAACATATATATGCCCACCAATATATATGGGTTAAGAGCTCGAACTCTGTGGATCTTTGTTCTCCCACTTAAAGTCAGAATAGAGAATAGTATCCTAGTGTGATCCACCTCAATACACAAACCAGTATACTAGAATAATCAGCAAGTCAAGATAAACTAACTATCAGATTATTCTATGGTGTACCGATGGTAGGTTCAGGATCATCTAAGTCGTGAGCCTTTTAATACATACAAGGAATCCAATAATATGATCTTTACCGTGTGTATACCCATACCACATCATCTACAATGCAAGTATATGGAATTGACAAATAAATATATAACTATAAATAAATACACACATTGACTGCAATAAATATTCAATCTATATCGTCAAATAAAATATTGTAGAATGTATACAAAGACAAGTCTTCCGGTATATAAGACTAACAATTACAACCAACATAAAGTCCTAATTGATTTTTAGTTCAAGTTTTACATTTTAGTAGTAGAGAGATAGACAATTTGCAAGCTTATGATGAATTGTTGTATTTTCTGATCTTGAAAGTTACACCTTATACACTTGAGTGTGAAGTGATTTTTCATATTTACCTTTCAAGAGGCCTGTAATTCCAATGAATTTTGATTGATGTGCTTTTAGTTTTATCTGTCTAATCTTTCCATGTTCAGTTTGGCGCATCTAAGGAAAATATTAGGCAAGTACTTTGATCATAACTTCATAGATTTTCTTTTTCTATTTTTTTCGTTGCTCGGGACTAGCAACAGTTTAATTTTGGGAGTTTGACAACTGTGCATTTTACATAACTTTTGGATATGAATTGATAATGTTTACTATATTAAGTTGTATATTTTATATAGCTTTTGTGCTTTGATTGTTATCATTTGGAGTTTTTGATGTGTTACCTAGTTTTGCAGTAATAGTGTTGGTCCCGGGCAAGTCGATATCAGTTTAGAGGGGGGGTGAATAAACTGATTAAAACTTTTGCTTTAATTGCGAAATAATAAGGGCCCTTGACTCGCTTAGAAACTTATCTATGCACAGTTAGAGTAAGTACTTCGGACAGCTTGAGTGCAGATTGTGTGAGCTTGTGTACAGTTCAAAGATATGCAAGTAATCAAAACAGTACAACACACAAATGATTTATAGAGGTTCGAAGTCTCAAACTCCTACGTCCTCTCTTCCTTCCGCAGAAGAGCAACTTCACTATATAACTTGAGTTTCTTTACAAATTACATAATGAAGGATAGTTGGTTGAACCTGGTAACTGCTCGCTACCTTAGCGGGTCGACGGCTCACACTTGAAGTCCCTAACTGCTCGCTAGGAAGGTAGGTGCTATTGACATCTTTACAAAGTTTTAGATCTCTTTCGATCTTCAAGAGGTTAGTCTTGAACATGGGGTATCAATTGATGTGCTCCTTCAATTGAGCTGGATAATTGATCGTTGTATTGCTGAAACTGAGAAGGCTGCCCTGGCTGGTTTATCAACAGCTGGCTGAATGTTTTGGCTCTTTGAATTCTTCTTCTCAGTTGGACTCTCGCAGTTTTTAGCAAATGCTGAACTTGAGCTAGGAGGTAGAAAGAAGGCTCTGCTTGAATGAAGGCTTCAAGAATAAGTATTGCGAAAAGTCTGGGAGGCAAGAGTTGTTTAAAACTTTGATTTACTCGTCTTTTATAGAGGAGTGAATTTATGACCGTTGAGTTCCATTGATCGATGGCTCTGTTGGTTCATCAATGAAAGATGGTCTTTATTGATCGCTGGAGCTTTTGAAGTAGCCGTTGCTTTGCCAATCGATCTTTATTGGATATTTAATTCCAGGATCTCCGTTGAAGCATTTATTCCAAGATTCGCCGGTTAAGCAATAACTCCAGGGTTCTCTGGCTGGCAGTTCTGAGCTTTGGTTTTAGCAATTTTGAGTTCCAGTTGGCAGTTCTGAACTTGTTTGTTTAGTTCGGCTATTACTCCAGCTGGTAGTTCTAAGCTTGTATGCTCAGTTTGGCTATTGCTCCAGTTGGCAGTTCTGAGCTTGTCAGCTCAGTTTAGCTATTGCTCCAGTTTGGCAGTTCTGAGCTTGTCAACTCAGTTTAGCTATTGCTCCAGTTTGGCAGTTCTGAGCTTGTCAGCTCAGTTTGGCTATTGCTCCAGTTGGCAGTTCTGAGCTTGTCAGCTCAGTTTAGCTATTGCTCCAGTTTGCAGTTCTGAGCTTGTCTGCTCAGTTTGACTAATCATTCTCAAGCTCTCTTGTCAGCCTGACTGATCATAGGCTAGCTGACTTCAGTTCTGGCCTTTAGCTGATTTGTCTGATCACTTTAGTTTGGCCATCAGTTGGATACTTCCAGTCTTTCAGTTTAAACTGATCTCATATCAGTTCCTTCAGTCTAGTCGATTCTTTTCTCCCTCAGCTCAGTTGACTTAGCTGTCAGTTTCTTTCAACTAGTTCGACTCTTTGAATCCTCAGCTGAATTGAGTTCTGACTGGTTGGCGTATCCTCACAGCTGGTAGACCATACTTCCAGTTTGGTTGACTTCAGCTTTAATTGAGTTCCTCTTTGATGCTCTGGATTGGTCAGCTCAGATCTACAGCTTGAATTTTAGTTAGTTTTTCATAAATTGTTTTGACATCTCATCAAAACCTTTTCTAGAGGTTCCTTGATAGTTTTTCCTAACAATTTCCCCCTTTTTGATGATGTCAAAACCTTGTCAATGATGATGGAAAAACTGCAAATATTTATTTGATAGACATGCTGTAGTTTGCTTAGGCAAGTTCTTGAACTAGTACATTAGAGCATGAAATTCAAGTATCAGAGCATTCAAAATTCATGTATCATAGCATTCAAAGCATACTTTCTTTTTAGTCATGCTTTCATTTTGAGTAATTAGTGCATGATTGTCTGAGTATCAGAGCAGCACACAATGCTTGATATTAAAGCAAGTTAAAGCATAAATTCAAGTATTAGAGTATATTCTCATTAAGGCATGTATCAGGGCAAGCATAAAGTATGGATCAAAATCATATCAAATGATTTCTTGAAAGCAAGTTAGAACTACTTCTCTTCTTTGATTGCTTCATCTCTTCCTGCTTGATTCTCCTCTTTCTTGATCTCCAAATTTTCTCCAAGCTTCCCCCTGAAGCTGAGCTTCCCCCTCATTAAGTATTTCTCTTTGGATCTGATCCCAAAGAGTTAAGTTTTCATCATCATCATACTTTCCATCTTCCCCTTTTTTGGCATCATCCAAAAGGATAGGTTGTTCTGGATCGTATGAGAGGATTGATAGGTTTGGCAAGAAGGTGAAGGTAGTTGCCAAGTTATCATCATGGAGAGAGGAAACTGAAGGAATGGGCATGGGCGATGAGAACCATGCATAGGCTTCTTCAGTTGTCATGAACTGACCGATCAGTGTTTTGAGAGAGTTCTTGCTCTCTGAAGTCCATGGAGGCCAAGCTGGTGAAGATCTCATCGGTTGTAGCGATTGGTAGATCTTTGAAGAATGGGGTGCAGGAGGAGTTGGCTGGTTCGTTGTCGGGAAGAGGAGCGTCAGCTGGTACACTAAGCTGGATTCTTTTGATCATCGAATCCATTATCTCCGAGAGTGTTGGCGGTGAGCAGAGTGGATGGTTCATCCAATGTCTACTTCATTCTCCTTCGTTGATCCAGAAGAGGGATCCATGAGTGCTGATGAGGTGGAACATTGTGGCCTCATCGAGTTGGAATCGCCAGATGTGGTACTGGAGGTACCGTTTCAGTTGCTCGAATAAGGAGGGATCAGTGCCCTCAATGAGACCGAAGCAACTTCTTAGCTGATGGTCTAGAACTGCCTCAAACTCATCCTCAATTGAGTCGCGATGGAGTAAGGTTTGAGGTTGTGAGCTGGCTGGTATTGTAGACTGATCACTCAGTCTAGAGAGGGGCTCATTCTCAATCATCAGCTGCCTTTCTTCTGAGGAGCTGGCATGGGTGACCACCGGTTGCTTTCCACAACTTGAGTCGGGAGTTCCTGGTTGGCGGGATCTCTTCGAGATTGGATGGCAGTAGATGGTAGGGAGCATGTCCCTTCATTTGATCGGTTCGCCAGTTGGAATGATCTCATCAAACTGACTTAGAATGATGTGGCTTATGCGATTCATAAACCCAACTTTTTCTCAAAACGAGCCAGTTGAAGGATCATATTCAGCTCGCTCAACATTTGCTCGTAGTTGAGCAAGAATAAAGGAAGCCCAATCGGCTTTATACCTAAAGTAGAGAGCGGCCGTTAGATGGGCTTTGAGGTCTGAGAATTGGACTGTCTCAAAGTTCCCATGCAGGATATGATCGGTGATATCCAGAAGTTGGATGATCTCGTTGGACAGGCTTTTCTTCAGCCTGTGTGAGCAGTCATAATGGTGTACATGAGGATATTTCTAAAGACCCCACATTGCATATTTGCACGGCAGTTCCAGTTCCATCACGTCTGGGCCTTCGCCGGGGAGGAGAAGTGTAGACATCATCATTTCTTTTGTCATAGTGATTACTTTTTCTTGGACGGTGGAAATGATGTCGTTGCCGGAGATGGTTGCGTTGTAGTAGAACTCCGCAACATGGGAAGGTATATTCTTGACTGGCACGATTGTCAAGAATGGCAGCAATCCAGTTTCTTCCAATGGCCGATAAATTCTTTGAAAGTTGTCTGAGCCGAGACGTGCATTAAGAAACTCTAGATTAAGAGTCTT
Organism: Perilla frutescens; assembly: GCA_026008535.1. Classification (NCBI taxonomy): domain Eukaryota; kingdom Viridiplantae; phylum Streptophyta; class Magnoliopsida; order Lamiales; family Lamiaceae; genus Perilla; species Perilla frutescens. Next base: position 56,230,048 of record BRKX01000003.1, read on the forward strand.
ATCTTTTTTCAGCTTCTTTATAAGCAATTCGACATTTACCATCTGAAATGAAGGCTTCATTTATGCAAAGAGATAGTGTTGTTAGATATGCAAGTGTGTTGAGAGAGAGAGTTTACAGGTGATCAAAGCAAGGATGAGAGAGAATTTGCAGATGATCAGAGCCTTCATCTCCTTGCATAAATATATTCAGCTTTGCATGCATTGATCGAGGACACTCGATTGCTTCTCTTAGCTGATCAGCTGTCTGATTTGATGGATGATTAGCTGAATTAATGATGCATGCATCCCAGCCGTTTGATTGTAAAGTAGCTTTATGATCATGTGGCTGAGATGGAGTTATTTTGAAAATGGGGTAGTTGCCATAAATAGCAAAATATTTTCTGCAGATTTTGCTATTTATATCTTATTAGAAAAATATATTTCTGTTTTCTTCTTTGAAGAGTTTACTTAATATCGATGCAGAAATATTAATGGCAACTTGTGAGAGAGAACCCTATTTTCAAATTGTAGCCGTTGAATATAATATAAGAAATTTTATAATCACAGCGGTAACAATTTAATTATGATAAGCTTGAGAGGATTAGGAAAACTTATCTGGAGTCAGTTGGGATACAGTCCAACTGATTGGTTTGACGATTCAGCAGTTGGATGATCAGTTTTATCTTGTTGCCAGTCGTCACTGATGAGCTGACTGAAGCTCTAACTAATCTGAACTGATCAGTTTGTTTGGTCAGCTGCTTGACTTGCTTGAGTCAGTTTCCTCTTTTTGAAAGGCCGAGCTGGACTAGTTCCACTGCTTCCTTTGGAGCAGTTTGATGGCGTAGACATTGATACAGATCCAGTTCTGTTCTTTGGCAGTGCGGGCCTTGCTGTCTTCCTGGGTTGGTGAAACTGCTGAATGGGAACTAATGAGTTTTTCATCCTTTGATTGAGGGATTGTGAAGTTTCCTTTGGCGACGATCTGAACTGATCTTTTTCCATAATCAACTGTACGGCTTTTGAGTTGGATGTGAGTAGGGGAGTGACATAGCTCTTGGATAAGAGACTTGGTGATGTGGCAGTATCCTCATCATCACTGTCGCTCTCATCATGCCTTGGATTCTTCTGAGGAGCCACGACTTCAGTATGTGATAAGTGTGCTTCTATTCTTGCTGTGGCAGTTGGAGTTCGTCATGATGGCTCAGCTGACTGACTTGATAAATTATCAAAGTTCAGTTTACGGCAAAGCGAGCCAGTTGGGCAGTTGACTGATTGATTTGCAACCACAGCTCCTTGAGGCATGATGCTGATTTTGAATTCAGCTAACAAGGCAGTTGCTGGAATTTTGTTGACAAGCCGGTGATTCATGATGTGCTGGACTTGCACAATGGTTGGAGGGAATGGATTTGATGATCCTATCCATTTAATGCTCCAAGTTTCTTCACGTTGCCAGTAGCTCATATCATGAAAGGCAGTTAGCAAGAAATGAGACTAGATGGACATGGAATGTCTCTAGTTGTACCAATAGAAATACTGGTGGAGTTGTTTGAACAACTCTTGGTCACATTGTGCAACAAAAGCAAAGTGAGTGAGAAAGAGATTGGTCACTTCCTTTTGTGCACCTTTGACTGCATATTCACCACTATAGAAAGTACGAATATTTTCTTCAGTCAGCTGGAGAGGAGGGCATGTGCTTCTGAAATAGTACGCTCCATAGTTTGGATGAGGGATTCCAATGAATGGAATAAGCTCATCTAGATCAGAGCAAACCTGAAAATCAACTGGTGATCCATTCTTTGATCTTGGAGAGTGAACAACATTGGCAGTTGAGTTGCTTGAGGTGTTGTTGCTCGTCTTGGCCTTTGTTCTTCGTTTCTTTCTTAGTGACTGAAGATGAGCAGTTCCCTTCTTGGGAATCCAGTCAGAGATAAGGACTGGTAGTGATTCATCATTTGGAAGCTTCAGCAGGTCTTCAAGCATTTTGCTCATTCTTAGAACAAGTCCTACCTTGGACTCAAATTTGCCAGAGTTCTTTGAGTCAGAGGCCTTGATGACTTGATGCTTGAGTTGTTGGAAGACGAATTCTGCCCAGTTTGTTTGTCGCCCTTCAGCAAGGTGAATCATAACCTTGTATCTCTCTTGGGTGAGTTGACTCAGGCTTCCAATCGCTCCGAACATCATCTTGTTCGTTATATTGAATAGAACGCCATACTCGGGCTTAAGGTCAGTTTTAGCAGTTGTAAAACTGAATTGCTTGTTGCAGGTTGAAGCTTTCCATTCTCTCCAGTATGACTCTGCAGATTCCTTTAGTTCTTGAACTAATGAGCCTTCTTGTGGAAGCTCGAACACTTCTGCAATTGTTCTTTTAGTGATTTGGAGTAGCCGTCCTTGAATCACTGATGATACTGTCTTTCCATCTGCAAACAATTTTGCGTGAAGCAAAAACTCACTCACCAAATTCTGTCTAAAGAACTTTGGTGGTGTTTCCAGGTAGTGAAGAATTCCTATTTTGTGAAGATTTGACAGAAGAATTGGATTGTTTGATTCATTTAGAATCATTTGAAATTTCTTCCTATCAAGGAATTTGTCTCTCATAAGTTGCTCTTTGAAGAAGTTTAGAGATCTGGATAATTCGGCCATCTTTGTGATTGGCTGAGATTTTGAGGAATTTCAAGAGCTTTGAGAGAGAGAGAATTTTTGAAAATGAAGGAGGAGTATTTTTAAGAGGCTTGAAAGAGATGGCTTTTTATGAGTGTTTGGGCAGGCTCATAGATCTAATGGTTGAAATGGTACTAGCCCCAACCTCTTTTGGTCGTTGGCATTTAATGACTTTGAAACGTGTCATTATTTTGCAACGGTCAAAATATTTAAATAAATGTGAAGTTCGACATTTATTTGAAAATAAAAAAATAATCTTTTTATATATCAAAAATAGATAATGACAAACTGAATTACAAGAAGTAGACTAAGGGCTTTCTAATCAGTTTGAACTTGATCAGCCACTAGTCCTTCTTGTGATCAGTTTTCCTCCTCTTAGCTTTTCTGGAACTGTCTGGCATGTCCTCATTATTGGAGGAGTCTTCCTCAGAGCTTTCTATTCCAGAGTATGCTTCCAGTTGAAGGATCGATTCAGAGAGCAACTTTACCTGGACTTTCATGTTTTCGATCAATTTCTTGAATTGTTTTGACGTTTTGCCTGATTGCTGCTTCTTAGCCTATTTGATACATCGTCGAGTCTTTTCTGCCATTGACTGATGTTCTTCAGTCTCTTGATCCGCATCCAGCTGATGCTCTACAGCTTGGTAATTAGCAGCTGGTTTCTCAACCGTCTCAGATTGAGTCGGTGAAGCTGCTTTCTACCCAGTTTGACCCTTTCTAGAGTCCTCTTTATCATTATCTCCTTCGTTTGATGACTTGTATCTCTGAATGATGCGGAAGATATCATCTGAGTCGGAGTTTGATTGAACTTCTGACTCCACCATTATAGATTTCCCTTTACCCCTTGTTATTAGAGTGGACGGGATTAGCTTCTGCTGTAATTTTGGTTGTGATTCCCTGATCATTAGTAGAGGTAGTGCTGTTGTATTCATTCTGGGGATAAAATCGTCAGGGTCGATCTGTTGAGGATGAATCTCCTTAATCATCTCATTAGGGAATAGGTACTCCAGGATGGAGCTTACTCTGTTGACAAAGTTCATCTTTTGTGGAAAGCGCCCTGAGCTTTTGGTTCCAGTTTCCACACTGTCTACAAGCTTCTTTAATTGTCGAAAGAAGTATAGAGACCAGTTGATTCTCTTTACTTCTCAGATTGCATTGCAGATTCTGTACTTTATTTCTGACATGCTGGAGTGATCTTCACATGATTCTATCAGCATTCTTGCAGCCACCGCTGCTAGTAATTGATGTGATACCTTCCCTCAAAGTGAATCGTTGCCCATCTGTCGTAGCAGTCTTTAGCACCAACTTCTATTTCTTCAACATTATTTCCTTCATCTGGGAGATCAAATACCCTTTTTAACCCTGATGGAGTGATTATGATCTCTTGTCCTCGAACTTCTATTTTGAATTCTAGAGGGTTCTTTGTGCTTGTTGAGTTGAGGAAAAACTCGGCAACTGCCTCTGGATATATCTGAGTGGGAATACCCTCAGTGAATGTCTTCAGCCCAAAATTTTCAATTGACTGAATGATTCCTTTACAATAGCTGGGAATATTGGAGAATTTTTTAAAGTTGTCTCTGCTGAGTATCTTGTCATGATACAGATCCTTGCAGAAGACTATGGAGTCTTCACCGGTGATTTTGAAATTGAACTTCCTTAGATGAGGATTGGTCGAGAATAGAGTCATGATTTACGAAGGAGAGATTTTGGCGTGGGGAGTTAATCTGGAAGGCTAAGAGCTCTGGCTGAAGATGAGAGAGAAAAGTCGGTAGTAAAAAGTGTGAAGCTTATCTTGAAGACTCAGCCGACTTATTTATATAGAGAGATGAGGCTCATCTAACGATTGGGACGTTTCGAATACCTGGAATTCAACGGTTGGATTGATTCAATTGACTCATCGATTGGACTTTCGATTCTATCCGTTGGGGATGAATGAAGAGAGAGATAGAGTTCAACGATAATATTTGAGTGACACGTGTTTTTACCGTTTCCACTATTGAAAATTTGGAACTTATCTTTTCTCTCTAGCTGTTTCTTTTTAGCTTGAAACTGATTACGTCATCAATTGGCTTTGGCTGTAGCTGATGATCTCCATGTTGATCAGTTCCAACTGAGATATTTGCTCATCAGTTCCTCACTTCCTCAACTGCTTGAACTCTTGATTCAACTGTTTCTTAGTTCAGCTGACCCTTCAGTTCTGCTGTTTTCCTTTAGTTGGTTCTTGAACTGGTGTCTCCTTGTTGAGTTGAAGCCAGTTCCTTTCATTTCTCCATTAGTTTGATGATGTTGCAGCTGGTATGCTTTGCTTGACTGACTGGATCATCAGTTGAGACCATTTAACTAACTCTGCCTTGCTCCTTGCCTCAGTTTGAGCAAATGAACTGATGATTCAGTTGAGCTGATGAGTTAGGCTGATCAGCTTCTGTTTACTTTCTTTGCACAGCTTCTTGCTTCATTTCAAACTGATAGCTTATGTGTCCAACTGATCAGTTTAACGACTTTTTCAGTTATGAACTACTCATTCGGATGAGTTGAAGCCTTTTGGTTCAGTTCCTCTCTTCAGCTGGAACGGTTTCTTGGCCTTTTTCTTCCAGTTGATTGATAAACTGAGATTTTACACTTATTTTCATACACGTTAGTGTTGAGTTTGTGTTGATTTGGGCGTGTTTTATCTCAGTTTATTTGTGTTTTCGTATATTTGGAAGTTTGGTATTACTCATTGGTATTTTGCAGAAATTATCCTTAAAAGGTGGTATGTGGAAACAAAGCTCAAAGTCCTGGACTTATATGAAGAATAGACGAGGAAACGGGACGAAATAAAGCTGGAAAAAGAGCCAAGCTCGCGAGCTGACGTGGTAGTTGATTCGCGACTCAGTCGCGAGTCCACGTGGCGGTCGCGAATCGAATAGAAGGGCGAGACACTGTTTGATCGCTACAGAGAAGGGGGTGAGAAGAAGGAAATTCGCGACTCGGTCGCGAATATTTGACTCGGTCACAAATTTGGTGCCACGTGGTGCCACGTGGTGTAGCGAGTGGAGTAGCGACCAATGTGTTCGGTAGCGAGCTCGCGAATATCAGAGGCGGTGGCAGCTTTTGTTTCCTATTCAGTGTCGAATTCTTACTAAGTATTTAAGGGTTTGAACACACGATTTTTGCACAGACTTAACCCTACCATAAGCTTTGGATCACGGAGAAGAGATGATTGAAGACCATCGTGAAGAACAAGCTCTGAGGATTCGAGTTTTACGAGATTAGAGGCAGAATTGACTTTCGGGTTTTATTAGATTTTTATTCTCGTTTTACTATGGATTTTTGGATTAGTTTTTGTGTTGTTTATTTGACTATGGGCAACTAAACCCTAGTATTCTAGGGTTGATTATGATTCAATTATGAACCCTTTTATTTAATTCAATCATTGTGTCTATGGTTTTTATCATGCTTTAATTATTCTTGCTTTTATTGTGTATTGATTAACTGGCCATTAATTGATACAATTTAATGTGTTAATTCATAATTCGAGAGATGAGTTTTAACACGAGATTTGGAATAATTAACTCGGTAATTAATAACACTCGAGAGAGTTGAGATTTTTGAGAGAGCTTTTAACCTTGTGATCATTTAGGAGTTGCATGTTAGGTAATGAACGGAGACGTTATCAGTTAATGTGTAATCAACGTTTGCATTGCTCTGAGAAGAGATTGTGGATATATTTGTGGTTGCTCTAGCATGATTTGAATTGGAATTTTGGCATGAGATTGAGTTAGATAATTGGTGGATTAATTGTTGATTAATCAATCCTAGGATACGTTTGTTCTTCTGATTTATTCATTTGTTAATTTACTTGTTTCTTTTCTTGTGGTGGTTCATTTGATTTTATTGTTTAATTTAGTTAATTTCACACTCATTAAGTTATTTAGTCTAGATAACAGCCGTAGGATAAATAGAATAACTAGTGGTTGATATTGAGTCTCCGTGGATCGACCTTGTTCACTGCTATATTATTAGCTTTCCTGTACACTTGCAGTTAGGTTAAGAAATTACCGAACAAGTTTTTGTTGCCGTTGCCGGGGACTCAATTTATTTGATTGCTATTATTCGATTTTATTTTATATTGTTAATCTAGACATTGTTTTTATTTATTTGTTTTGAGTTTTCTTATTTTCTGTCACTTCGTAGGTGGTGTATGAGCACACGATTGAAAGGAGAAGCACTTCTTCCTTTTGATCCTGAGATCGAAGCCACTGCTCATCGTCAGAACACAAGAAAGAAAAAAGGAAAGATGGCGGATCAACAAGCAGCCCCTGTCGCGGCTGAGCAGATGCGTCAAATGCAACAACAACTCGCGGAAATGCAACAGAGATTTCGAGAACAAGAGGAAGCTAGAGCAGCTATTCCTGCGCCTATTAATCAGATGTTCACACCAGTGCTGAACCATGGTCAAGTTCCAGGTCCCGGGATCAATGCAAATAATTTTGAACTGAAGTCGGGCTTGATAGGGATGGTCCAACAGCACCAGTATGGGGGGCACAAGACGGAGAACCCGAATGCGCACCTTCAACAATTCCTAGAGATTTGTAGCACCATAAAGATGAATGGGGTGTCGGATGACTCTATCCGACTTCGCCTATTTTCGTTCTCGCTAAGAGATGCTGCCAAGGATTGGTACCATTCACTGGATCTTAGCACAGTCGACACCTGGGAGGCTCTAGCACACAAATTTCTTCATAAGTTTTTCCCTCCCGGTTTGACTTTGAAACTGAAAGGCGAGATCACCCAGTTTCGCCAATATGATGAGGAGAATTTGTATGAAGCTTGGGAACGATTTCGAGAGTTGCTTAGGAAGTGTCCCAATCATGGGTTTGGGATAGATCATCAAGTGTGCATCTTCTACAACGGATGCGACACAGAAGTAAAGAGGCTTCTGGATGCCTCGGCCGGTGGATCCTTACTTAATAAGGGACATGATCAAGCTGTATCGATCATTGAGGACATGGCCACAAACAGTTATCAGTGGACAAATGATCGCCAAGTGAAGATCATGAAGAGAACGGCAGTTGTGGAAGACACTGATCCTATTGCCAAGCTGGCCGCCCAGCTATCGACGTTGAATGCTACCATCAACAGTCAATTTGACTCCTTGACTCACACAAATGCTGAGCCTCCTGTGGGCAATACTATAGAAGATGTGAATTACGTGGATCGGCGTGGCTATGGGAACAACAATTACCGAGGTGGAAATCAATTCTACCAAGGTAATCGTTCCAACCTTTCTTATGGAAATCCCAATGCCGCACTGCAGTCCCCACCCGGATTTTCGGTAACTAATGGAGTGATAGATGAAGAAAAGAAGCCAAAGCTAGATGAGCTTTTGATGGCTTTCATGGGCAAGACAGAAAAGTACATGGGCGAGTCTCAGAATAGAGTGGAGAAGCTAGAGAATGCTGTTGGAGCCATGGGTACACAAATGAAGATGTTCGAGAAGCAGTTGGGACAGTTAGCTACAGTGGTGGGAAATCAGCACTAGCCGGGTCAATTTCCTAGCAACACTACTGTGAATCCAAAAGAGCAATGCAAGGCCATTCAGTTACGGAGTGGGACTTCGTATAAAGGACCGAAAAATCTAAGGGTTGCACCTACTCATGATGATGAAAATGGACAGATAGAGGATAGCCCAGATTCGAGCACTGATGGGTCTATAGAGACGCCGAAATCGGCGCCACCCGCACCGCAGCCGGTACCCACTCCTGCGTCGTCTACAGTTCCTCTTCCATATCCACAGCGGTTCCAGAAGAAAAAGCTCGATGAACAGTTCTCCAAGTTCTTGGAGATTTTCTGAAAGGTACATATCAACATATCTTTAGTAGAGGCTTTACAGCAGATGCCGAGCTATGCCAAGTTCCTCAAGGATGTTATCTCGAAGAAGAGGAAGTTTGGAGATTATGCCACTGTGAATTTATCTGAGAATTGCAGTGCTCTTATTCAGAAAAAGCTTCCAGCCAAACTCAAAGATCCGGAAAGTTTCACTATCTCTGTTACCATTGGCGGTGATCATACTGGGAAGGCCCTTTGTGATTTGGGAGCCAGTATCAACCTCATGCCCTTATCGTTCTTCCAAAAGCTCAATATTGGGAAGATCAAGCCCACTACCATATGTCTTCAGATGGCCGATAGATCTGTGACACATCCGCGGGGGATTGTTGAGGATGTGTTGGTGAAAGTCAACGAGTTCATTTTTCCCGTTGACTTCGTGGTGCTAGATATGGAGGCCGACTCCGAGGTCCCACTCATTTTGGGGCGCCCGTTTCTAAACACGGGAAAGGCATTGATCGATGTGGCAAAAGGGGAATTAACACTTCATGTCAATGACGAAAGTGTTACTTTTTCTCTTTTCAAAGCTATGCAATTCCATGACAACGAAGATGCCCAACAAATTGAAGATTGCAAAGTACTTCGAGTGGTGGGTTCATGCTTTGACATGGATCGTTTCATGGAGCCGAGGGAGCCGTTAGAACATGCCTTGTTCCATTCTTCTTTTAATTCCAATGAATTTATACTTGATGATTTGGATTTATCTGATGTTATTGCCGAGTTGAATTCATTGCAGGAAATTCCAAGGCGAGGCTCCAAGTTCCTTCCCTTAAGGGACGACAAAGAGCAAGCTAAAGATGGAGAGGCGGCTGTGCCAAAGAAGTTGGAATTGAAGTCGTTGCCTGCCCATCTCAAATATGCTTTTCTAGGTGAAAATGAGACTAAACCGGTAATCGTTTCTACCTATCTTTCTGACACTCAGTTAGATAGCCTATTGCGTGTGCTGAGAAAGTATCAAAGTGCTATAGGTTGGTCTATTTCTGATTTGAAATGGATTAGCTCGTCTATATGCATGCATAGGATTTTACTTGAGAGTGATTATAAGTCCCGTGTGCAAAATCAACGTAGGTTGAATCCGATTATGCAAGAGGTAGTTAGAAAAGAAGTACTTAAATTGCTTGATGCCGGTATTATTTTTGCGATTTCTGATAGTGAGTGGGTTAGTCCCACTCAAGTTGTGGCTAAGAAGGGGGGCATGACTGTAGTTGAGGGTGAAGGGAAAGAAATGATTGCGACTCGTGTGGTTACTGGTTGGCGTGTGTGCATTGACTATCGTATGTTGAATGCTGCTACTAGGAAGGACCATTTTCCTCTTCCCTTCATTGACCAGATGTTAGATAGATTAGCCGGATATGAGTATTATTGTTTTCTTGATGGCTATTCTGGATATAACCAAATCATGATTGCTCCTGAGGATCAAGAAAAGACTACCTTTACATGTCCATATGGTATTTTTGCTTATCGCTATATGTCTTTTGGATTATGTAATGCGCTTGCTACTTTTCAGAGATGCATGATGGCTATTTTCCATGGGTTGATTGAGAATATTATGGAAGTCTTTATGGATGATTTTTCTGTGTATGGAAATTCGTTTGATAACTGTTTATCCAATCTAACCCAAGTGTTGCAGCGATGTGAGGATACCAACCTAGTTTTAAACTGGGAAAAGTGTCATTTTATGGTACGAGATGGTATAGTGTTGGGACACAAAGTGTCTGCTGCAGGTTTGGAGGTCGATCGTGCCAAGATCGTTGCTATTGAAAAGTTGCCGCCTCCAACCAATGAGAAATCTGTGAGAAGTTTTCTTGGGCATGCCGGTTTCTACCGGCGTTTTATTCGGGATTTTTCTAAAATAGCTAAGCCACTTAGCCATTTATTAGAAAAATCAGTTGCATTTGACTTCTCTGATGAGTGTTTACAGGCCTTCGAGACTTTAAAGAAGGCGTTGGTGAGTGCACCCATTTTGATCACTCCGGATTGGTCGCAGCCGTTCGAGATCATGTGCGATGCGAGTGATGTGGCTGTAGGCGCAGCTTTGGGCCAGAAACGAGACAAATTGTTTCGTGTGATTTACTATGCCAGCCGTACTTTAGACTCGGCACAAGTCAATTACACGACCACCGAGAAAGAGCTTTTAGCCGTTGTTTATTCTTTTGATAAATTTCGTGCTTATTTAATTGGTGCCAAAACAATTGTCTATACAGATCATGCTGCGCTTAGATATTTATTTGATAAAAAGGATGCCAAACCTCGCCTGATCCGTTGGATTTTGTTGCTGCAGGAATTTGATCTCGAGATTCGAGACCGAAAGGGTTGCGAGAATGTGGTTGCAGACCACCTATCTCGTCTAGAGCATCCTGTCGATGGCGAAGAGGCTCACGTGCCAATAAATGATAAATTTCCTGATGAGCAGCTGTTAGTGGTAAACTCTCAAACTCCTTGGTTTGCCGATTTTGTTAACTTTCTTGCTGCAGGTATGCCGCCACCGGATTTGTCTTCACATCAGAAAAAGAAATTTTTCCATGATGTGAAGTTTTATATGTGGGATGATCCATACTTGTATCGGAGATGCTCGGATACTGTTATTCGCCATTGCGTGCCTCAAGAAGAGTGGAGGCCCATTTATTTACAGTGCCATGATTCACCGAGCGGTGGCCATTTCTCAGCCAACCGCACCGCCTTCAAGATCCTGCAATGTGGCTTTTATTGGCCATCTTTGTTCAAAGATTGCCATGAGTTCACCCGGGAGTGTGACAAATGCCAAAGAATGGGGGGGCTTTCCAAGAGGAATGAGATGCCTCTCACGAACATCATTGAGGTGGAACTTTTTGATGTGTGGGGCATTGACTTCATGGGCCCATTCCCTGTTTCTTCTAGCGGTTTTCAGTACATTCTACTAGCCGTGGATTATGTGTCGAGGTGGGTCGAAGCCATTCCAACAGTTACGAATGACTCTCGAGTTGTCATAAGCTTTTTGAAGAAATTGTTCTCTCATTTTGGGACACCAAGAGCTTTACTAAGTGATGGGGGAACACATTTTTGCAACAAGCCATTGGAATCATTGTTGGTAAAATACGGGATCAAGCACAAGGTCACCACGCCGTATCACCCACAAGCAAATGGACAAGCTGAATTGGCCAATCGGGAGATAAGGCAAATCCTTGACAAAACGGTGAACACCAATAGGAAGGATTGGGCTTTATTGCTGGATGATGCATTATGGGCATATCGGACTGCTTACAAGACGCCTCTAGGAATGTCTCCATATCAGTTGCTCTTCGGGAAGGCGTGTCACTTGCCGGTGGAGTTAGAGCATAAGTCCTATTGGGCAGTCAAGCAATTGAACCTCGATTTCAAAGCTGCGGGGGATAAACGAGTGCTCCAGCTCAATGAACTTGATGAATTCCGGACGGAGGCCTTCGAGAATTCGATGCTCTACAAATTGCGCACCAAGGCATTCCACGACCGGATGATTGTTCAAAGGGAGTTATTACCTGGTGATAATGTTTTGTTGTTTAACTCTCGTTTGAAGTTGTTTCCAGGTAAGCTGTGGTCAAAGTGGTCGGGTCCATTTGTGATAAAAAAAGGTTCTTCACAGTGGAGTAGTACAACTATTGTCAAGAACGGGGGAGCTTTTCACTGTGAATGCTCATCGAGTGAAGAAGTATTACAGTCCGGAGCAGCGCCATGAGATCTCCAGCATTAAATTGTTGGAGCCTTGAGCTTGAAAAGGTCGTCTGGCTATCGATGTTAAATGCAGCGCTTGTTGGGAGGCAACTCAACAGTTTTCTCTTGTTTTTGTTTTGTTTTGTTTTCTTTGTTTTTGTGTGTCTTTGTCTTTTTGCTGAGTTATGCAGGTAAGAACCACGAAGTGGGTATACAAAGAATAAAGCTGCCCAAATAACCTTTAATGTGTGAATTTCCTCACACGGTAGGCATACGCAAAGAAAGTTGCGATTGGGGTTTGTTAACCTTTATTTGGGTGCTTTATTACTAGTATATCACGTCCGTGGTCTGAGTTCAAAAAGTACAGCACGAGGTGAAAAAAAAAATCGTCGGGGTGCACGAACAGAACTCGCGACCAGAGTCACGAGTGGGCACTCGCGAGCGAGCTCGTGAATCACCCCAGCCGTGATCCTGTCAAGTCGCGACTGAGGGGGGTACACCAGTGAAAAATTCGCGACCCGATCGTGAATCTTCAAACCGGTCGCGACTCCACGTGGACGCCCAATGCTGACTCGATGCTGACTGGGTCGCGAATTTTCCACAGGTGACTGAAGAAAATTCGCGACCCCAGTAGCGGTCGCGAGCGAAGTCGCGAATTTCGTGCTGACGTGGCGATGCGGATTTTGGTTTTTAATTCCTCTTTTCTCTCTTTTCTTCACTCTCCTCACACACTCTTCACACACACACGCACACACTCCAATTTCTTCTTCAAATCTGGCATCTAAGGTACGATTTCTTCACGTCAAACCTGAGTTTTTCATTTACCCATCATATGTATGTGTGAATTTCACTTAATTGGTGCCAAATCCATGGTTCAATTGTCAAATCCATGTTTAGGGTTTATGGGGTGAAATTTTGGGGGTTTTGATGTATTCTTTGATTTAATTCGAAATTGATGATGTATGTTTCCCACATTGTTGCAATTTTATGAGTTCATTAAGTTGCATGAATATTTAGCTTCATTTTTTTTGAGTTTTGATGTTTCTTGGGATATATATATGTTTTGGAATTCATCCAACAAGCATGCACCTATTGTTCGTTCACTTTTGATCATAAATGGTGATTGAACTTGTTAACTTGATGTTGGTATATGTGCGGAATTATGGATAATAAGATAATTGGTTCAATTGCTTTAAACATGCCTTCATTGTCCATGAGATGGGTTGAATAGTGTTGTGAGGTTGTTGTGTGTTGAAGGAGAATTTGCTTTGGTGTGGTGGTGGTTTACACTTCTACGTTGAATATGGGGGATAATGTAGTCCAAACTTGCTCCTAAGCAAGTTTGGGGGAGCCATGCTCGTCTTGTGGTGTTTATTTGCATCGTATGGTTGTGATTGGAAATTCTTTTACAGATATCCCAATGGTTCACGAACGTCGCCAACGGGTCATTAGTTCCTCCTCGTCCTCTGAAGATGAAGGACGTGGTTACGAAGAAAATCCAGAGGGCGGGGAGTACCACTCAGAAGAGGAGGAGTCTGAGGCCGGGTCCCAGTCTGAAGAGGACGGCTAGTCGAATGAGCAAGAGGATGAATATAACAGTGCTGAGGACGAGGACTATGAACCAGGGTCTGAGGAGGATGATGTTGTGGAGGAATTAGAGCCCGAACTAGCCGATGATGATGAGGAAGGGATGGAACCCCTATACCATCCACATAAGTATGGGATCCGCCTACGAACGGATGAGCAGCAGCGAGCCTGGGCCCGTCTTGCCACGATGAATATTTACCCTACCCGGTATCCTTGTGCCGCGACCACTATGGCTCTGGGCATCCATGACGACGTCTGGGGCCTCATCAACCGAGTCGGGTGGAATCACGCCTTGGCTGGTGGATGGTCGACATATCCCATCCTTGTGTATGAGTTCTTGAGTACCTTGGAGGTACAAGCATCCACAATGCGCGGCCCACACACGATGACATTTCAGTTAGGCGGGGTCTCGCGCATCCTTACAGCTGCAGAAGTCAACAACATTTTTAATGTGCCGCAAGGTGGCATTTTCAATAACTTCCCGGTTACAGCTGAGGTGTTTTGGCGACAGCTCCAGCCGGAGATGACTCGATTTGATCACCAGAGAGTGAAAGCATCCATGATGCCAAACCCCGTCTTCAGGTATCTTCAGAAGATCTTCTCATCGACCGTCTTAGCACGCCATGAGACATCCGGCATGCGCGCACCCGAAGTACTGTTTCTCTACTGCATGTTAAGTGCCAACAACCTCAACTTTGCCGCATTCCTGATGCAACAGCTCAAGAGGCAATCCACTCAGGCTACCGACGCCATTGAGATTGGTGGGATGATTACGCCTATAGCCGCACATTTTGGCATTCCGCTGAACCGCTATGGGCCACTCCCTGAGACTCGCCTCATTGATTTGACCACCTTGAGAAATTCTCGGATGCTAGCTACTCGCACGGATCGGTTTCTGTTGCACTTACGCGGTTCTTAATGTTTTCCGTTGCCCAATAGGCCACTCACTACAGTGTCGGATCTTACTGACACTCGAAACTGGTTGATGAATTCACCGGCCCACCGGCAAGTGATTGCTGGAGTTGAGAATGAGGGCCGAACCAACTTTGAAGTCTTTGAGGCTCAAGGGCATGCTCAGAGGGGAGAGTCGTCTGCTCAAGCTGAACGTCGGGGCCACACACGGACAAGAGATGAGAGGAGCGAAGATCAATGGGACTCCCTCACCCAAATGATGGCCAACATGAACACGGTCATTGGTTCCATGAACAACGCCATTGGCACCTTGACCACAAACTACGGTGCTATGAATGTTGCCTTCCAGACGTTGCAGACAGATGTGCATGCTATGAGAGGGGAGGTACATGAGATTAGAGATGCGGTTAGGGGCCTGTAATCGGCACCCGGCTACTACCCTAGCCCATTCTATGGTGCTAGCCCGTCTGGGCCATCCCAGCACCATGAGCCCACGTCTTCCGGCCGCTCCCAGTCTCAGTCTCAGCAGAGGCAGATGCCACCACACATGTATCCGTACATGCCCTACGGATACCCGCCATACCGACCACCTCCATCCTGATTTGCTGTGAGTGGTTAAGCCACCTTTTCGTCTTTCTTCAAATTTATTTTCACTTCTAGTGTTAAATAAGTTTGGGGGGATGTGCGCTCAAGGTGTCTTAACCTGTTTTAATTCTTACTTGCTTTCTTAGTTTCTTCTTTTTAGTTGTTTAGTTGTTTAGTTTGTTTGAGTCTTTAAAACCTGGGAAATTTTGTTTTTTTTATGTTCTACTCTAGTCTTGTTTTGAGTAAGAAACTTGATTGATCCATGCTTATGTTATGTGATTTGGTGATGATGATTGATAGAGATGGGGATATGTATGTCTTAATTTGCTCAAGCTTGGATATGATCACATGTGTATTGTTGAACTTGATGAGCATGCTTGAGATCAATGTTTAGCCGTGAGTTTTTGAGCCAAGGGTGTTATACCTATTGTTTTATTGATGTGTGTTGGTCGGCATGTGTTGATGTCACTAGAACTTGCATGATTCCCTACTTGTCTTTTGAATATGTTTGGCAATGAAGAAATGATTTTAGGCCGTCTTTTCTCGAGCCATTTACCCAAACACGGTCCCTAATATACATATTCCTTTTGTGAGCCCCGTTAAGCCTAATGGCCTCTTTGTTGAAATCCCGTTTGTTATGGTTGAACATTTCTATGAGAAGATTGGAAAGGGGAGAAATAGGGTGTGTATTGATGGACTTTGCAAGTTGGTGGAATGGGTTTGAGTGTGATTAATGATTTGATATCCCGAAAGAAAAATGAAAGAAAGAAACAATACATATATACAAAAAAAAATACGGGGTGTCAATGATATGAAAAGAAATGAGAAGACTCAAAGAGTCGAGAAAAAAATTTATGTGGTTATGTGGGGAATTTTGAATTAGACAAAGTCTAAATTGTTGTTTTGTGTTGAAGAAGGGTGTTTAGATTAAATGGTGGAGTTGAGTTGAGAAGCTATGAATCTCGGTGATTTTCACAGAGTTTTGAGTCACTTTAGTCATATATTTCCGACCCTAACCCGAAGCCTACATTACAACCTAATTAAAGACCTATTTGATCTTTGATTCCGGCATAGTTTCGATTGATGAGTTGGGAAGAAATGCAAGCTTATGGTTGATGTTTTCACGTGTTCGATGTTCGATGAGTGCTTACCTTTATATACATTGTGTGAGATTTGAGCGAAATACACACACGTGAGAAGAACATTGGTTTTATGTGTGTTTGTGGAGTTTCAGTAATGTATGTGGGTGATTTGAAGGACTTGTGTGAGTCGAGCAGGCTAATCCGTTATTTCTTGATGTTGTTGTTGCTAAATTGTGAAGTTTATGCATGAGATGGCTTGTTCCTTGGTTTTGAGTCTTGTTCTTTGTTTGAGGACAAACAAACTTCTAAGTTTGGGGGAGTTGATAAACTGAGATTTTACACTTATTTTCATACACGTTAGTGTTGAGTTTGTGTTGATTTGGGCGTGTTTTATCTCAGTTTATTTGTGTTTTCGTATATTTGGAAGTTTGGTATTACTCGTTGATATTTTGCAGAAATTATCCTTAAAAGGTGGTATGTGGAAACAAAGCTCGAAGTCCTGGACTTATATGAAGAATAGACGAGGAAACGGGACGAAATAAAGCTGGAAAAAGAGCCAAGCTCGCGAGCTGACGTGGTAGTTGATTCGCGACTCAGTCGCGAGTCCACGTGGCGGTCGCGAATCGAATAGAAGGGCGAGACACTATTTGATCGCTACAGAGAAGGGGGTGAGAAGAAGGAAATTCGCGACTCGGTCGCGAATATTTGACTCGGTCGCGAATTTGGTGCCACATGGTGCCACGTGGGGTAGCGAGTGGAGTAGCGACCGATGTGTTCGGTAGCAAGCTCGCGAATATCAGAGACGGTGGCAGCTTTTGTTTCCTATTCAGTGTCGAATTCTTACTAAGTATTTAAGGGTTTGAACACACGATTTTCGCACAGACTCAACCCTACCATAAACTTTGGAGCACGGAAAAGAGATGATTGAAGACCATCGTGAAGAACAAGCTCTGAGGATTCGAGTTTTACGAGATTAGAGGCAGAATTGACTTCCGGGTTTTATTAGATTTTTATTCTCGCTTTACTATGGATTTTCGGATTAGTTTTTGTGTTGTTTATTTGACTATGGGCAACTAAACCCTAGTATTCTAGGGTTGATTATGATTCAGTTATGAACCCTTTTATTTAATTCAATCATTGTGTCTATGGTTTTTATCATGCTTTAATTATTCTTGCTTTTATTGTGTATTGATTAACTGGCCATTAATTGATACAATTTAATGTGTTAATTCATAATTCGAGAGATGAGTTTTAACACGAGATTTGGAATAATTAACTCGGTAATTAATAACACTCGAGAGAGTTGAGATTTTTGAGAGAGCTTTTAACCTTGTGATCATTTAGGAGTTGCATGTTAGATAATGAACGGAGACGTTATCAGTTAATGTGTAATCAACGTTTGCATTGCTCTGAGAAGAGATTGTGGATATATTTGTGGTTGCTCTAGCATGATTTGAATTGGAATTTTGGCATGAGATTGAGTTAGATAATTGGTGGATTAATTGTTGATTAATCAATCCTAGGATACGTTTGTTCTTCTGATTTATTCATTTGTTAATTTACTTGTTTCTTTTCTTGTGGTGGTTCATTTGATTTTATTGTTTAATTTAGTTAATTTCACACTCATTAAGTTATTTAGTGTAGATAACAGTCGTAGGATAAATAGAATAACTAGCGGTTGATATTGAGTCTCCGTGGATCGACCTTGTTCACTGCTATATTATTAGCTTTCCTGTACACTTGCAGTTAGGTTAAGAAATTACCGAACATTGATCGTCTTCATCCTTTGATGCTAGCTCAAGTAGCCCTAGTTGTATGCATAGCTCCATAAACCTTGCCTCAGGCAATGGTTTGGTGAAGATGTCAGCTATCTGCTTCTCCGTGTTGACATATTTGATGCATATGTCCTTCTTCTCGATGTGATCTCTGATGAAGTGATGTCTTATGTCAATGTGCTTAGTTCTTGAATGCAAAACTGGATTCTGAGATATTGCAATTGCACTATTGTTGTCATAGAATATAGGTACTTCTTCAGTTTCGACTTTATAGTCCTTCAACTATTGCTTCATCTAGAGTATCTGAGCACAGCAGCTTCCCGCAGCTACATATTCTGCTTCAGTTGTTGACGTGACAACTGAGTACTGCTTCTTGCTAAACCAGGATATCAATTTGCTTCCAAGAAACTGACATGTTCCGCTAGTCCTTTTTCTGTCGATCTTGCATCCACCAAAGTCTGAATCTGAATAACCAATTAGACTCGAATTGTCATCTCTGGGATACCATATTCCAAGATTTATGGTTCCTTTGAGATATTTGATAATCCTCTTTGCTGCTTCAAGGTGGCTTTTCTTTGGGTTGGCTTGAAATCGTGCACATAGACCGACTGAATAGGAGATGTCTGGTCGGCTAGCTGTTAGATAAAGTAGTGACCTAATGATTCCTCTGTAATATGTTTGGCTAACTGACTCTCCTTCTTCATCAAGAGTTAGCTGAACTGAAGTATTCATAGGAATCTTGAGAGTTTTTCCTTTATTAACTCCAAACTTCTTGACTAGCTCCTTAGTGTACTTGGCCTGGCTGATAAAGATCCCATCTTTCAGCTGTTTTACTTGGAGTCCTAGGAAGAATATCATTTCTCCCATCATGCTCATCTCAAATTCACTTTGCATCAGTTGAGCGAATCGTGTGCATAGATCTTTGCTTTTTGATCCAAAAATTATGTCATCCACATAAATTTGAACCATTAAGATCACGGTTGATCGTTCTATTCGGAATAGAGTTTGATCAATGACTTCCTTATGAAACCCATTTTTCAGCAAGAATGTTGTGAGAGTTTCATACCATGCTCTAAGAGCTTGTTTCAATCCATAGAGGGCTTTCTTCAGCTTGAAGACTTGATCCCCAATTTCAAATCCTGGCGGTTGCTCGACATACACGTCTTTCTTGAGCATTCCTTGAAGAAAAGCACTCTTGACATCCATTTGATAGACTGTGAAGTTGAAGTGAGCTGCATAGGCTAGGAACAGTCTGATGGCTTTCAATCTTGCAACCGGTGCGAATGTCTCATCAAAGTCGATCTCTTCACTTTGTGAGTATCCTTTGGCTACCAGTC
Source organism: Perilla frutescens (assembly GCA_026008535.1). NCBI lineage: Eukaryota > Viridiplantae > Streptophyta > Magnoliopsida > Lamiales > Lamiaceae > Perilla > Perilla frutescens. The sequence continues at coordinate 56,249,497 of BRKX01000003.1, forward strand.
TTGCCTTGTTCCTTGTGATCACACCTTGTTCATCAAGCTTGTTGTGAAAAACCCATTTTGTACCAATGACCTTCTGAGTTTTTGGTCTATCGACAAGAAACCATACGTCATTTCTTGTGAATTGATTCAGTTCTTCTTACATGGCCATGATCCAGTCTGAATCTTCTAAGGCTGCTTTGACGTTTGCTGGTTCTGTTTGAGATATGAAGCATGTGACTAATGCATGCTCAGTTGAACTTCTAGTTTGAACTCGACTTCTTGGATCACCAACTATCTTGTCAGTTGGATGGCTTCGGAGCCATTTGGGCAAGATAGCTTCAGCTGGTTCCATTATAGTGACTTCATCAGTCACCCTTTCATCAGTTGGTTCGGCATCTTCATCAGTTCTTCCCCCTGTTTCAGTTGTGGGGTTTATGGTCTCAGCACGATTTATGTCTTCATTGACCATATTGTTCTCCACTGGTTTAATACCAGTTTTATTACCTTCTTCTAGTGAAACTTCAATCCGCTCTGGAACAATGTGATCCACATAGTCCTGTGAGTTTTTAGTTTCACTAGGTAGTACTTGAACTGATGTGTCTATTGTTTCTTTGTTCCTGTACTCATTAGCGAATTTATCAAATACCACATGACATGTTATTTCCACAACAAGAGTTCGTTTATTGAACACTCTGTAAGCTTGTGCATGAGGTGAATTATACCCAAGGAATATTCCCTCATCAGCTTTAGCACTGAAAGCTTTCAGTTGAGTCTTGCCATTGTTGTGAATATAACATTTACAGCTAAATACTTTAAAATATGAGATGGAAGGCTTACAACCCTTATACAGCTCATAGGGTGTTTTGTCATGTGCAGCGATGATTGCACTTCGATTTTGAGTGTGGCAAGCTGTGTTGACTGCTTCAGCCCAATATCATTCAGCTATGTTGGCATCAGCTATCATTGCTTGAGCTGCTTCTTTAAGCGTTCGGTTTTACCGTTCAGCTATACCGTTTTGTTGTGGAGTTCTTGCAGCTGAGTGTTAACGAGTGATTCCAAGTTGGCTGAGAAAACTGATCATTTGTTGATTCACAAATTCAGTTCCATTGTCGGAGCGAATCCTTTGAACTGATCTTTCTTTTTCAGTTTGTAGCCTTCTGATCAGCGCCGTTAGCTTGTCATAAGTTTCATCTTTGCTTCTCAAGAATTCCACCCACGTATATCTTGAGAAATCATCCACTACTACAAGAGTGAATCTTTTGCCTTTTGGTGTCTGTAGTCTGACTGGACCAAACAAATCCATATGTAGCAGTTGGAGACAATCAGTTGTTCCTGGTGGATGACTCCTATTCTTGAAGGATGACTTCACTTGCTTCCCTTTTTGGCATAGTCCACACACACCTGTTTTCTTATATATTTCCTTGGGAAGCCCCTCAACTAGCTCTTTCTTGGCTAGGTAATTGATTGTTTTGAAGTTGAGGTGGTTCAGTCGTCGATGCCATAGCCAGCTTGCTTCAATTGATCCCTTTGAAAGAAAGCAAGCTTCTGAGTAGCCGGTTGACCAGTCAACAATATACATGTTGTCTCTCCTTATGCCAGTGAGAAGAATTACTCCAGTTGACTTGTCTCTTATGTTGCAGGAGTTTTTGGTGAAGTCAACTGAGTATCCATTGTCACACAGCTGGCTGATGCTGAGTAGTTTGTGTTTTAGTCCGTCCACATGGGAGACTCCATTTACTACAACTTTTCCTTTGACCACGAACCCTTCTCCAATGGTTCGGCTTTTGGAGTTGTCTCCAAATGTGACAAGTGGACCTTTGACTTCTTCATAACCGTCGAGATCTTCTCTGTCTCCGGTCATGTGCTTGGAGCACCCGCTATCTAGATACCAGATATCTTTGGTTTTCTTCATAAATAGGACACTCTTCTCCTGCAAAAACAAGGATTAGCATTTAGGGACCCGTTTCATATCGGGTCCTTGTTGATACATCAAGCTCTTTGGAATCCAAACTTGCCAAACTTTCGGTTTTTTATCATTCAGAGATCCAACTGATTTGGATCGCCTGATCAGTTTAGATTTTCTTTCAACTCTTCTATTCTGAGTTGAATCAGTTGAATGGTACATGCGTTGAGAGTTAGTTGGATAAAACAGTTCAACTAAAATGTTTTGGTCTTGAGACTTTTGAGTTCTATGATCAGGCCAGTGCCTTGTATATTTCCAGTTTATTGGATTGAACCCTTTTGGTTTATTTCTGGAATCCAGGTACTCGTTATAGTGATGGTAAGGTTCAAACCAGTTTCTTTGATCTCTCCTATAGGTGTTCTGATTGAACTTCTTGGTAGGATAGGCTTGAGATCTAAACTGATTTTTCTTTCTAAAGTGAGCTGATCTATCAGTTTGCCTTGGGGGCATTCTGTGTTAAGCTGGTGGTCTTTGTTGAACTGAAGGCTTTGAATGAATGGATTGGTTTGAGTGAACTGTTCATCTTGGCTGGAATTTTGGCTTCAGTTGACCTGATATTTTTGGTTGAGAGAACTGATTGAATTGTCTGGGCTGAGTTTGAGGATTTCTCAATATTCCTTTACCTTTAGTTGGCTCAGCTGGCTGATCATGAATTGACCTGGTGAATCATTTTAGGATTACTTTATCACTAGGTTGAGCAATTGCCTTTCCTTTCTCTAAGGTAGTGAACTTGCTATATCCTAGCCCTGTGCTGCTGGTTCCAATTCTCTGATGATTTAATATCTCATCTAGAGTTTGAGATCCCTTTTTGAACTTAAGAGTTACTTTTTCTCTCTCATGGATCTCTTGTTTGAGTTTTTGATTCTCAGCTTCTAGGTCAACAGTTCTTAGTTTCAACTTTTCAAATTCCACAAATTGAGACTCAAGATAATTCATTCTTTCATGATCAATGCTCAGTTTTCTAACTCTATTTCTCAGTTCATCATTTTCATCTTTCAGTTCAACATGCAAGCAAGATATTGAAGCTAATTGATCTTCTAGCATCATAAGTTTCATATCAAGTTCATTGTTAGAGACAGTTGCTTCATTAATATGATAGAATGAGGTTTGAGAGTCAGCTGTACTTGTAACAACCCGAATTTTTAGAATATGATTAAGTAATTCCTAATTTTAATTAGGAAATATTAAAAGGAATTTTGAGCATAATTAAGATGTTTCGGTTCTAAGCCGCGATTTTAGGATTTATTTTTCATAAAAACGTCTTTTTGAGAATTTTGATCCGAGCTCAATTATAGCTGATTTTGGTCATGTTTGAAAGGTGTTGACCCAAGGAGCATGCCGGTGCTTTCGGATTTTGAATCGGAAGTCATTTGAGTTCCCGGTGATTTAAAACGCGTTTAAAGAAGATATGAATAGTGTTTTTCCGTAGGAGCGCGTTCGTTAGAAATTTGCGAAATCTCATGTGTTGACCCGAGCTTTGTTCTTTCAAGCCTATCTTATAGGAAATTTCTCAAGGAATCCGTTGGCGTTCCTGGATTTTCATTCTGAGGTCAATCGAGCGCTCGGGAATTTTATTTGTCCCTTGCGTGGAATAGTAACTTTATTTTTGAAAAGAGGATCTTTTCTCGTTTTTCTTCAAGATGACTCGTTCTTTATCCCGAGTCAAGTTGGTCCAATAGTACTCAAGTCAACGAACCTCCCGGTATTTTCGGATTTCGTGACTGAGGTCATTTGGACCTCGACATCGAATAAAGTGCCTTTTATTCGAACCCGATATTTTTAAAGCAGTGTTGTTGCACTGAAGAAGCTTCTCGGAGAAGCTTGGATTTCCCCTATAAATAGAGAAGCTCCCCTTCATTCCCATTTTCTCATTTCTCACTTCTTTCACCTCCATTTCTAAAGTCGAGCGAGGAGCGCTCTTCATGAGCGCACCTCCGAGACGAGTAGTTTTTGTTCGGCGAGTCGAGCGTGGAGGAGCGGAGGAGGAGTTTCCGTCGCCAGAATTTGCCCAGGTGGCACGGTCACGGAGGTTCCAGCGGTCACGGGGGCTCCCGCGGTCGCGGGGATGCCCTCTCAGCGCGGAGATGCGCAAGCGCGGGGTCTGCGCGGGCGCGGGGCTGCGGCGGCAGTTCCGGCACGTTTTCGTGCGGAGGCCATAACTTTCACCTCGGTTGGAGTTACGAGGCCCATGAGTACTTAAATCGAAGTTCTTTCGATGATCTACGAGGTACTGGTGTCCGATTATCTGGAATCTCGATCGTTCGAATCGGATTTTCCGTCCCCTTTTGTGGTAATTTCGGATGCCTTAATCTTTTAAATTCTCACATTTTAAGTTATAGCTAAGGGTCAAGGGTTTAGATATCGTTTTGATGTCTTATTAGGAGCTCGAATAAAGATTCAACTTGTTGATCGACTTTTGTAAAGATGAGGTGAACCCCGAGGAGGCCCGAGGAAGGATTTTCGGCTCGTTGCTTTGTCTACGCGCTTGTTATCAAAATTCTCATCATCGAGGTGGGTGGTTCTAAACCAAGTATAAGGTTTGAGCTATTAAGCTCTAGAAGCATGTTAAGGCAAGGGAAATATCCAATTAAAATATTTTATGCTCTGCTTGTTTAGTCTCTGTACAAGGAAAGGAAAGGAATAAAGGAAGTTATATGCATGATTATGTTGAATTGTTATTTGAGTTAGATAAAGTAAAGGAAGTTAGTATAAGTTAAGTGAGCTCTCAAGTATGTTCAGTATGCTAGAATTGTTTATATACAATTTATGCTAGCATGAGGTGTTTAGAATTGTTTTATTTGCAATTGATGTTTATCCGCGTTCATCTCCTCGTATTTGAATATTTATGCTTCGTTAAAGCTCGTATAGTTAAGGATTAAGGATTGCCTTGTTAGTGTAGCGTTAAATCCCTTGTAGGCCGAGATCATGCTCAATTAAAGGATTAGCCTTAGATGATTGCTCTAGGCTTGGTATTGTTAGCTAAGTTAAGTAAGAAAGGTTGAGGTTAAGTAAGGAAGGAAGTTAAGGAAGGATATAGCTTATGTTATAAGCAGATTATCGAGCTCAAAGAACAGTTTATTTACATTATCATGCCGTGACCTTCGTGTCACTAATGTTGAACATTTGATAGTAAAGGGAGTCACTGCTGAGTAACCCCCTCGCATACTCAGAGGATATTTGAGGTAACCCCTCTCTCATTCTAAGGCATAAGGGTGCAGTAGACAGCAGGTTTGAACCAGGAAAGGCGCCAGAAAAGGAAGTAAAAGGTTTTGCGGGTATGGAGAGGGCTTTTGCGTTTTGCTCTCCATATACCGCCAGTTATTAATTGGATATTCCAAAGTTTATTAAAGAGTTTTCTCATAAAACCCCACTGAGTACATTAGTGCTCACCCCCTCTTTTTCAAATGTTTTCAGGTTGAGATGCTGAGGTCGGTGATGTGTTGCTGGTGGGGTTGTCTGAGTTGTCGGAGGTTTCAAGTTTGTTGCTCTGTATGGTTACATGTTTTCTTCCGCTAAGTTTCTGCTAAGTACTCTGATGTTGGTATTTAGACTTGATATGTGTAACTAGATTCTTGATAGCAGCATGTTTTAAATGCTATGAATCCTAGTTATCAATAAAGTCTTTGAAACATGTTCTTTGATATATCAGTTGTTCCTTTAATGATTCCGAGTTATTTGAATAGTCATACCTATTGAGCATTCTGGTATCTATTCATCTTCAGTTGACTTGTGAATAAGTCTTTCATGCTTGTTATTATTGTTCGCCTACGAAGAGGCTTTTCCTTTCAAACATGATTCTGTTCGTTCAAGTTAAGTTTTGAGTTAGTTTCTTGTTTGGTCCTATGAATGGGACAGTATGATTTATTTGACTCCGACCTTTTTATGGGTCTTAGCCATTATGGCTTTTGAGGAAGTCTTGTTTAGTTATAAAGTCAAATTCCTATATGTTTATCTTTGGATTCTGTTTAAATTTCGGTTGGCCTATGATTTGGCATTCCGTTGACTCGATTAAATCCTTTGACCTCTTTGATTCGTTAAAGATGATAGTCCTTCCAAGTCATGAAGTTAAGTTGCCTAAGTTCTTGAGGCGCTAACTTAGTTTAATTCTAAAAACACCCCCCTGGATTTCCGATTAATCTACCTATTTTCTTCGGTTTTTACGCCCAACAACCCCGTCCCTATTCTCGGGACTGGGCTGTTACAGTACTAACCTCTTCATCATTGTCAGCCATGAGGTAAAATAGCGCTTCATCATCTTCCAGATGGATAGTCTGAATCGTCTAGCACGACATTCTCGTAGTTTGCAACCATTACTTTCCTTTTGAAGAAGTTTCTCCTCACTTTGGTTTTCTTGTATTCAGGGAGTTCTAGACATTCATATCTGCAATGTCCTTGTTTGTGACAATGAAAACATTTTTATAGATTTCGATTGCCACCCCTGAACAGTTCAGCTGATCGTTCAGCTGGTTGATGAGTTCTCTCATCTTTTGGGATTTCATCAGTTTGAGGTGGAACTGATTATTTATCCCGAACTCTCTTCAGTTTTTCTAACAACCTGGTAACTGACTGGATTTGATCATTGATGTCTTCAGTCAAGTTTTTCTTCCTTTCGGTTGTTTCTCTTTTTCATTCGGATGAAGATCCGCCTTGATTTTCTCTGGCTGGTGAGCTCCTAGGCCGGAAGTTGTTCATTCCTCGAGTGTCTCTGAACCGGTTCCTTTCACCATAAAAGGCTGCATCTTGAGCTGATGATGTTGATGCTTCCTTCTTTCGGTTTAGACTGTACTCATGAGCTTTGAGAGAACCAAACAGTTCTTTGGGAGTGATGCTATTTAGATTTCTTGATTCTTTTGTAGCTATCACTTTCATGTCCCATTCTTTAGTGAGATTATCCAAAACTTTGTAATTCATCTCAGAATTGGGATAACTTCTCCCTAGGTTGGTCATCTCACTGATGATGCCTAGAAATCTGGTTTCAAGGCTTGAGATGGACTCTTCTGGCTGCATTTTGAAGGATTCATATCTGTCAACTGCTAGTTGGAGCTTGTTTCCTTTGATGGCTTCGGATTCTTGGCATAGATCAGCTAGTAAGTCCCATATCTCCTTGGTAGTTGTGCAATTCTTTGTGTCTTTCATTCTGTCCTCATCTAGAGTTTGAAATAGTGCAGCTCGAGCAACGAACTCTAGATTATTCAACTTCTTCTCTTCACTGGTGAGAAGATTAGTTGGCTTTGGGATCCTTGCTGGTTGATTGATATCAACTATGTGAGCATCATTGTCCATCATGATGATGATTAGACCATCTTCTATAACTTCCCACACATTCTCATGAATCGAGCAGAGATGCGTCTTCATTCGCCTGCTCCAATTATCATAATTCTCAACTGAAAACAAAGGTAGCTTATGGTTTCCCATAGCTGGAAATGTTAGCACAGATAAGTAGATCTGATTCAGTTGATCCGCAGAAACGGCTGATCCTTAGAATCAACCGCTCTGATACCACTTGTTAGTCCCGGGCGAGTCAATATCAGTTTAGAGGGGGGGTGAATAAACTGATTAAAACTTTTGCTTTAATTGCGGAATAATAAGGGCCCTTGACTCGCTTAGAAACTTATCTATGCACAGTTAGAGTAAGTACTTTGGACAGCTTGAGTGCAGATTGTATGAGCTTGTGTACAGTTCAAAGATATGCAAGTAATCAAAACAGTACAGCACACAAATAATTTATAGAGGTTCGAAGTCTCAAACTCCTACGTCATCTCTTCCTTCCGCAGAAGGACAACTTCACTATATAACTTGAGTTTCTTTACAAATTACACAATGAAGGACAGTTGGCTGAACCTGATAACTGCTTGCTACCTCAGCGGGTCGACGGCTCACACTTGAAGTCCCTAACTGCTCGCTAGGAAGGTAGGTGCTATTGACGTCTTTACAAGGTTTTAGATCTCTTTCGATCTTCAAGAGGTTAGTCTTGAATAGGGGGTATCAACTGATGTGCTCCTTCAATTGAGCTGGATAGTTGATCGTTGTATTGCTGAAACTGAGAAGGCTGCCCTGGCTGGTTTATCAACAGCTGGCTGAATGTTTTGACTCTTTGAATTCTTCTTCTCAGTTGAACTCTCGCAGTTTTTAGCAAATGCTGAACTTGAGCTAGGAGGTAGAAAGAAAGCTCTGCTTGAATGAAGGCTTCAAGAATAAGTATTGTGAAAAGTCTGGGAGGCAAGAGTTGTTTAAAACTTTGATTCACTCATCTTTTATGGAGGAGTGAATTTATGACCGTTGAGTTCCATTGATCGATGGCTCTGTTGGTTCATCAATAGCAGATGGTCTTTATTGATCGCTGGAGCTTTTGAAGTAGCCGTTGCTTTGCCAATAGATCTTCATTAGATACTTAATTCCAGGATCTCCGTTGAAGCATTTATTCCAAGATTCGCCGGTTGAGCAATAACTCCAGGGTTCTCTGGCTGGCAGTTCTGAGCTTCGGTTTTAGCAATTTTGAGTTCCAGTTGATAGTTCTGAACTTGTTTGTTTAGTTCGGCTATTACTCCAGCTGGTAGTTCTAAGCTTGTATGCTCAGTTTGACTATTGCTCCAGTTGGCAGTTCTGAGCTTGTCAGCTCAGTTTGGCTACTGCTCCAGTTGGCAGTTCTGAGCTTGTCAGCTCAGTTTAGCTATTGCTCCAGTTTGGTAGTTCTCAGCTTGTCAGCTCAGTTTAGCTATTGCTCCAGTTTGGCAATTCTGAGCTCGTCAGCTCAGTTTGGCTATTGCTCCAGTTGGCAGTTCTGAGCTTGTCAGCTCAGTTTAGCTATTGCTCCAGTTTGCAGTTCTGAGCTTGTCTGCTCAGTTTGACTAATCATTCTCAAGCTCTCTTGTCAGCCTAACTGATCATAGGCTGGCTGACTTCAGTTCTGGCCTTTAGCTGATTTGTCTAATCACTTTAGTTTGGCCATCAGTTGGATACTTCCAGTCTTTCAGTTTAAACTGATCTCGTATCAGTTCTTTCAATCCAGTCGATTCTTTTCTCCCCCAGCTCAGCTGACTTAGCTGTCAGTTTGTTTCAACTGGTTCGACTCTTTGAATCCTCAGCTGAATTGAGTTCTGACTGGTTGGCGTATCCTCACAGCTGGTAGACCATACTTCCAGTTTGGTTGACTTCAGCTTTAATTGAGTTCCTCTTTGATGCTCTGGATTGGTCAGCTCAGATCTACAGCTTGAATTTCAGTTAGTTTTTCATAAATAGTTTTGACATCTCATCAAAACCTTTTCTAGAGGTTCCTTGATAGTTTTTCCTAACAAATAGTTATGGTTTCGTTGCATAATTGAAGTAAAACACTCAAATACGGGCATGAAGAGTTAAATGAGGATTTAATTAGACTATTGGGATTAATTAAATACTTAATCAAAGCCTATTGGATGAGATTAAATATTCAAAGCTTGTGAAAGTCTGAAGCCCGGTGCGAAATAAGCTTGGGCGACTCGAAAAATATTGGTCAACCAAAGCTAGTGCAATTTACAAAGGGTCGACCTAACCCATTTCACTTGGGTCGACCCTGTGCAAAAACTGCTCTTTGGGTCGACTGAAACACGTCGTTTGACCCATGTGCTTGGGTCCACTAGGATGTGATTTTTTTTATCTCCAATTCAGAATTTTAAACCTGCATATAAAATCCTTCATTTTGATATGCAAGAAATACACTTGAATACAACCCTAGAGGCACTAGAGAGACACAAGAGAAGAGAGAAGAGAAGAGAAAGACAAAGGCTAGCCATCTACTCAAGATGAGATGACAAGGTTGCTACAGACGGAGTGCTACTGCAGAAGAGACAAGATAACTAGATTTATCACCGTTATTCGGTTTTATTATTTATTTTGTCATGAAAACCTTTACTCTGGTTTTTATTGTTGATTTAATTATATCTAGCTAATTTCATAGCTAGGTTTTAGGAATTAGATATTATCGATTTGATAATATGATTTGATTACTTTCTTCCTTCTATCTCTCGGGGCTTGATTTCTATGAGCTTAGTTATATCTTGTATAAATGCTTGATCACCATTTGCGTGTACTAGTCAACTAATTTGATGTACTCACCAAAGAATGATTAATTGATAGAAAGATAAAAATCAGGTTATGTGTGCTTGAAAAAATCGACCCGGTGAATAAGTATTACATAGGATTGAATAAATATTTGTGTGCTAGATTGAGAGTAATGACATGTGTGAACAACCGACCAAGTGAAATGCATGTTCATTATGTCTATGTTATGGTATATGCCTTAATAAGCAGCCTGATAACAAACCAATGATTCCCCACCATTAATAAATTAAAGACTAAAGTCGGGTTGTAAGAATTAATGAATATTAATAAATGAAATAATAATCCAATTTTCCTAAAATCTAGGTTTCCCAATTAACAAGTTTAAGTATTTTAATTATGTTGTTTTATTTGTTGTTATTTATTTTCTTCTACTTGCATATCTAGTGTGTTTATATATTAATTTAGTACTTGTGTTTGAGAATGTGGAAGTTGCAGTCTCTGTGTGATATGATACTCTTACTCATATGTGTATTACAATAACACCGTGCATTTGCGGTCACTTATTTGTTAATAAATAGTGTATCAATGATATGTTAATATTTTGAAATGTTTGAATAGCCATGTCAGCATGAGAGTTTCAAATTATTTAAATTTTATTGGCTACTTAATTTGATTAACTATCATTGTGAAAGTATATATTTGTTAAGGAATAAGTCAATCTTTGAAAGTCTTTGTTCAATATGCTGAATATTACACATCAAAGACCATATTCAAAATATTTACAAGTCATCATGTTATGTAAGTAATTAACTTTTTTAAGGTTATCATTTTTTAAATAATGTTTATCTTTATGCAAGCATAAATGTGTGTACTTTTAGTAGTGACTCGGTTCCATGGAATTGGGGAGTTACATTTATTAAAAAAGCTTAAAGATGAAAATTTTATAATGCATGTGGGTGTGCTACATATTATAATTAATTTTTATTAATTATTAATAATAATTAAAAAATAATAAATTTGATCTTGGTACACTAAAATTATGGCTAGATGAATTCATTTTCTTTCCTTTCAACTAGCATTATATGATGATATCCTTTAATCCAATTTTCGTATCATACTCTTGTTTCCCACCATCAAATTCACTACATTATTATAATATATTGAATCATAATTAGCATTTATAACTAAAAAAAATGAAAATTTAAGAAATTACATACCTTAATTATGAAATTATAAACTTTAATATTTAGTTATTAATTAGAAAAATGAAAAATAAATAGTAAAAAATAATTATGAATCCTAATTGGATGAAATGGGTCCTAATGAATAATTATGAAATTAAGCTAAAACAAAAAAAATGAAATTGAAGAAAAAAAACTATTCTTTGTTTTCATTTAAATGTCATTTTGGATGAATGTATACAAATTAATAAATGACTTAAATTACGTAATACACATTTGTATGAATACATTAAATGAGTTAAATATAGATGTTTGAATGCATTAAATGAGGGCAAATATAGATATTTGACTGCATTAAATGAGTTAAATATAGATGTTTGAATGCATTAAATGAGGCTAAATATGTGAATTTTCTGCCTCGAATTTGTAGAATGACACATTTTTTGAAATAAAATTAAAATGTTAAAATGGCATTTATTCAGAAACGGGGAGATTAATAACATTCAAAGTAGGATACCGACTAATTAAGGTAGACTAGAAATTTTCATTGGTCACATTATATAAACATAGAAAAAAAATTAAAAGAAACTTATAGAGCTTATGAATTGTTTACATTAAACAAGAAAATGTGAGTATATATGTTGACCGAGTGATTTATGATTTGAATCTTGCAAGTAATTAAAGAATCTATAAGGACAATTTGTTTTTTGTGTTTGAGAAATGCGTTAATGAGCAATCTATAAGGACAATTTTTTTTTTTGTGTTTGAGAAATGCGTCAATGAGCATTCAGCTTGGTACAATTTTGTTATACCTTTTGAGGGCATCCCGTAGAAACAATACAAGTGTCATGTCAACAGCTAGTTAGATGATTATTTTCATTGTAGAAGAAGAATATCATTTCATTTTTCCAGAAAATTTATTTCTTGGCAATGAATGTTACCGCTCCTACTTATGTTCCTGTGTGTGTCAAAAAGTAAAAAGAGAGATTTTCAATTGTAAATCTCTACTCGTAGCTATGTCCGTTTTCACCATACTTGAGAGGTTGTGTCCTCATATTGAAAATGAAGTAAACATGATCGTCAACTCGAAATATGAACCCAAAAACACTCAAATCTAAGTTGGAAAGTATCCAAGAGGGGCTGCAAGATACTGAGAGGTAAAAGGTGACCAACATGAATGTCAAACGCTGGTTGGGAGAGCTTGAGAGATAATGTTAATCGTCTTTCAAACACTTGGTTAGGCGACAAGAGATGAAAGCTTTGATTGAGAGACTAGATAATTATTCACAACCAGAGACTACTTTAGATGTAATTTTGTAAGAGAGGGGCATGCACAATTTTATAACTTCAGATGTGAATAGTTATTCACAACCTGAGACCTATTGATGCGTTCAAGGTACATGGTCGAATATTATGCCACACTGAACCGGTCGAAAATTGATTGGTTCGGTCGGTCGGTTCGGATGCGGGTAAGTTCTTGCTCACCCCTAATTTTGGCAAATTGAAAGTACAGTAAAACCTTGGTAAATTAATACTTGAAAAATTAATAAACTCTTTAAGATAATATTTTTCTCAAGTCCAAACTTGGGCCAGTTGAAAATAGCATAGATATCGATAAGATAATAATATAATATAATTTTGGTAGACCCATATATAAATATATGGTCCTTTCAATATCATAAATCAATAATTATTTAAAACTATAACCACAATTAAGTCATTTTAGTGAAATATGATTCTAGTGTTGCTTGCTTTTTCTTAAAAGTACTACCGTATTAACTAGTTCCAAGGGTACTACCGTATTAACTTTCAAATGAAATTTTTCATCAAGCCACAACTTTATATCTTTTTGAGTGCATGTGAAATGATCTCTTTGTACTCGCATAATATTTTACATATTTCATCTATCATTATTGATTTTGAGACACCTTTTAGATGAGAAGTTATTGTTTGACACAATTTTAAAAATTTGCTATATTATATATATAGTGTAATCTATCATCATGACACACTTGATATTTTTTTTTTTTTGTAAAAATGCAATGAATAATATTAAATTATTAAGAAACAATAAACATTACTTATTAATTTTCATTAACATGTAAAATGAATTCATTTTAATATTAATTTAATAAATATAATACATAAATTAGTAAGATACAATAACTTTTAATGTAATCAAAATTTACTTTCATAGAATCATGAAAATGGTCATTAAATTAATTAATTTATGGATTATTTAATATCACTATAAAATAATAAATTTGCATAAAATCTCATTGTCTCAGCCCTATTAATTTATAGAGGTTTTAAATAGAGCATTAATTTTTTTGCCTCAAAGTAGAATTTTCTTCTTGCCCTAGATAATGTACGGATATTGGATCGAGCCAATTGAGAATCCCTCAAGAATTTTCTTGTTAGTGAGATAGGATTTAGACTTTTGGTCACAACAATGGATGCGATAGCGGTGAGAATTATTGGTACTACCCACTAGCTGCGCTTGGACTTCATGTCAGACTCAAGTGTGTCAATCTTGAACACAATAGCATTACAAGGAAGAAACGATTATGAAGAGTTACATGAAATCGATAATGAAATTGCGAAGAAGTGTAATGTCTTATCTTTATCTGCAAAGACCGTTGGGCACCCGTTAGAATCAAGATCTACAAATACCATACAAGGGTGGGGGGATTTACTGGAGAGCTCACTGTTGGACATATAAAGATGTAATGAGTGAAATCTTCCGCCCTTTGAGATTGAGCTACATGGAGCTGTCTCTATTGCTTAAATGTTTTTTTTAGATGTGTGTTATATTCAACTGACTTAAAAAGTTTGATCAGAGTTTGGATGGCTTTAAGTTACATAGATTCTAGTGTCACGCGAGATAAAATCATTTCTAAGGGATTTCAGTACTTGAAATTTTTGTATGAGCGATCTTTCCTACAAGAGTTTGAGGGGGATAATAAAATTAAATTGTCATTCAAAATTCATGATATAACGTATGAGCTTGTTGGTCATTTTTCAAGGAGTGAATACTACATTAATATAGATGGTAGAATAGATAAGATACTCTATAGTATGCACTTAACCATGAGGGAGAGAATGCGCTACTTCTGTGCGAGATTCAGCTCCCCAAAATACCTACTCCCGAATCTCTTTAGGCTCTTGATGTGTGCCAGAGTTTTGTGCTTAAGTGATTGCGATTTGGAAGAGATTTATGAAGATATAGGTACTTTAAGTCACTTGATGTATTTTGACATGAGTGGGAATCTTATGATGTAAGTTTCAAGCAGTGTGAGTGATTTGTATAACTTACAAATGTCAAGTGAAGAAAATTCAGTTGTGTAAAACCTAAGTACATATTTGTGCTGGATTATTAGATTGTATCTCACCGGACTAGGTCCCCCAGAGTAGGTGTTCACCGAATTGGGTAACACATCGTGCGTTCTTTACTTGCTTTATTTATCTTTCTATTAAGTACACCTTTGTGCACACCTGTAAAGAACACCTCACTGTGCAACGTCAATAATTTTATGCACCATGATAAGAGATTCATTGTTGTATTTGTACCAGCTCGAAGGGTCTCCACTGCCTCCATTTGAAGTTGAAAGCTCAGAATCATGATGACATCTCCCTCTGACCATGGACCCTCAGAGTAGGATTGCCATCAACTATCTCAACTATCTGAGAAAGCTCGAAATTAATGGTTCTCAATACTCTTATTTGCCTCAACTCTGGAAACTTCCAATGATCGTGAACCTTCATATAAAGAATATGGAATTCAGAAGATTGACGTTTGAGTTCTTTGGCTTCCCAAATAGATTTTCCAAATTAGAGACGTTGACATTTTCAGAATACGAATTCTAGGAAGAGTGAGAAGATATTAATAATGTGGACAACGACATAACCATAATGTCACGTCTCAGTTATTTGGAGATCATAAGGTGCCCCAACTTGAAGACACTATCACACAAACTCTTCAACTCTCTAGATCATTTGTTCATGAAGTGCTTCCCCAGACTTACCTTTGTTTACCATAACCAATTGGGACCGATTTCTTACATTCCAAAAACTATGATATTGCGCACTTATTAATTCATTTCTTTTTTTTTTTTAGTTTTTAATTCATAATATATGATTTAAAATTATATATAATTGTTGTTTCATGAGGATTCATTAATTATGCTATGAATATCCATTTTTCTTTTTATATATAATTGTGGATCAGCACATTCATTGAGACTATATATGATATGAACTTGCCGGAGGATCTTAATTTGGACCTTCTTTTTCTTTGAATTTACTTCATTAATTAATATTTCATTCTGTCTTATGACATGATTTTTTGTAATTTGTGGATGATCTTTTCGCTCGTTTTAGCCTAAAAGTTTCATTCTTGATTTAAAAAGTATATAAATTAAACCTTTGTTATACAAGCCAATATTTCTTCTATTCACTTTCCTTTAGTATATATTAAGAATATGAGTAAAGTCTTATATTTTTATAATTGAATATTTATTCCATGTATAATATTTTGCTTCAAACTTTTGAAAGCTAAAAATCAAAATTACAAGAAACATTGTGTACATGTTTCATGTATATAGAAACACACACACACACACACACATACATATATATATATATATCCATCATAATTTCAATACGGATATTTAATCAAATTTATTCAACTGATAAAGTGAACACAATGCGCAACATTAAAATAGTTGATAATTTTATCATAAAATTATTTATTATTTCTTATTATTCAATGGCTGGAATGTATACTATAGATTATCTATTTACCTCACAAATTAAAATTATTCTATATATATACTATATCGAAAATATGATACCCACTTAATTAAAATAGTAACATTTGTTGGGAAAAATAATACTTTGACATGGTCTTAACAAACTTTGGAATTACAAATGAATCGAAACAAAAACAAAATACATAATGGAACTCAAACTGGACTATATGTTCCTTGATTCGATTTGAACAGTTTCAGGAACTGTAACATCTAAACTCGTCTTGAACAGTTCTAGATTCATCGTCAATGAACTTGAATCACTTCAGGTTCGCTTTTGTCGAACTTGAACATCCAAATTGGAATTGTCTTCTTCGACATCGTTTATGTTTCTGGATCCATCCTGAACAGATTCTCTCCATCGATTATAATCACGCAGTATAATGCTCCAATTCTTGAACTGAGACATAAAACAAACACGGAAGAAAACCACAAGATAAATAGAAACATAATAGAAACACACGAGAACAAACTCATCTTGTCTAGAACAACTTTTGGACCAGACTGAACTTCTCTAGAACAACTTCTAACCAGACTGAATCACTGAATCCATATGCATGAATGGAAATGGGTTCAAATTTCTGTTCTTAGACAAGAAATGTCTTGTACAGATTCTGGAACAAACTTGAAATGTCCATTGGATAGAATCTGGAACAAACAGCAAATAGGGTTGAAATAGAGAAAGTTAAGTTGGGGAGACCTCTTTCTGCAAGATAATTACACACTGTCCAGTGCTCACGATATTGGCGTTTGTCCCTAAAGATAAAACAGCTTCGTTCTACCCTGTAGTAGCACCACAAACCGGTAGGCTCCATCGAACTAGATAATGGGGGAACTGAGAAGCTACGAGACTCGATGAATGATGCAGGATGATGGAGAATTCAATCTAGGAGAACTCTACAAGTCCTCTATACAACTCTCTACAACCCATAAACAACTCTCTAACTCCTCTCCATATTCTACCAATGCTCTACAACAAAGCATGCATGAGCACCTACTTATAGGAACACATTGAGACTCATTCAAGATTATGATTTGGGCATTCAAACCATAGTGTATCTTCCCATGAGTTACTAGTATGCATTCAAACCCACATTTGTAACCTCCAATGATGATGCATTCAAATCCACATTTAAAATCTCTCATGAGTTACTATCAGTGCAGTATTAACTCTCCACCATGAGTAAGAGTTGGTTACACTTCAGAAGATCAGGAGTCACATTTGTGTACATCAATGGGTCGGACACCAAACTGTCCCTAAATTTATTCTTGGCAGATTACCCAACACCAAACAAGTCCAACTCAAAGTTCACCTAACGACCAATGCCAAGACACGAGTAAATGTCATTGTCACTGTCACTATCACTATAATTGTTCATGTCCCGAGAACGTGAACAAACACTGACACAATCGGGTTTGCACTTGTGGACAAGAAGCTCGCACACTTAGTACACATCAAATATTACACTCAAGTGATTACACACTTAATACAAGCTTAATCAGCTTAGGCTTCGATTATGAGATCTCTTAAATGTAACACGATACATTTCCCCACAACATACATGCTCTTATCATGTGACCAACTTTACGATTAATTTCTCACTTACTGAAAATCGGGTTTGAGAAACTAAAATACTATGATTATCAAATATAGCATAGATAAACCATACACTATTTAACTTCTCCAAAGTTAAATATTTTGGCCACTAAAAATCAAATAAAATGAGACTAATAACTCACTTTATAAAACCCAAATTTCCAACAACATTATCTTTTTTCCCACCCAAAAAATTAACATCCCTAATCTGAAAATTGAATAAATATATAGTTTTCACTACTTTATGGAGCATGTTTAATAACTTCAGTATAATATAACACGTATAGATTACTATAATTGAAAATCAATAATTATTTTAATTATTCCATTAATAAACGGATGATCATGCACTAAATCTATTAGTCAATATATTACCATTTACAAAAAATCTGGACATACATGTATAATCAATTAGATGATTATAACGTGCAATCAATTATATATGAAATCTATTTTAAGAGATAATCTATCTATTTTTATCTTTTCTTTTCGGAGTTAATCGATCCTTTTTTTTTTTTTTGGTTGTATATTCAACTAATGAAACATCATCAATTGCGGTAATATTATAGTAGTAATTAAGAAAAACAATCAACTTATTACCATATTTGATTGCACATTATAATCTAATTTTCGTCGATCTGGTATTTTCGGAGGTAGTTAGACTTTGTTTGTGTGTATATTTAGTGAGCTAATAATTAATTAACCATCATCAATTACATTGTAATATTTTCTTTTTTTTTTTAGAACAATTACATTATAATCTTATAATAATAAGATATTATAGTCGGTGACGATTTCGTTGATGAGAAAAAAATATTCCTCGTGGTCGGTTTGCTTAGCCTCAAACCAACAATCACTATTTTTATATTGAATCACTCAATATTATAAAATTTTAGAATATGATATTCGTACATCCCACGAGCAGAATACCAATTCAATCCAAAAATAAAAAGGTGTAAATTGGTTTCTTATTCAACATAGCAGAGCATTTTCATTTAATCAATTCTATCCCTACATAAATTAAATCACAATTTTGTAACTTCTCAATTTAGGGGTGGCAATTTCGGCACAACTTGCTTTTCAGACAATACTGAATCAAAAAAATTAGACCTAAAATGATTTTGACCCACCCAACTTGATCTGGAATAGAAAATTGCTCGAATGGGCCAGACCATTTGACTCAAAAATCTAAAAAAATACACTAAATAGGCCTGAATGATTTCAGACCGTCCCAAATTGCCATCCCTACTTCTTATATGATATTTTTTCTTAGTGTCTCATACAATATTGAGCAAATTTTTCCCTAAAAAAAATAAAATTAATTCAGGGCTAAATTATCTTTTGATTTCTTTGTGATGTATCATTAATATCAATGCATTTATTTTTATTTTGTTCATGCATCATGAGCATCTTCTTACCTTTTTTTTTATGCCGAGGGTAACCCACAGTCGCTACCGTGGTGCGCACTGAGTAAACTCCGTCCCTGTGTAATGGCCTGCAAACCTACACAGAGGAGGTAAATCACACTTGGCAAGCCAGGTGTGACAGGCTCACACCTAGTGGTGTTGGTGGTGGGTCGAACTTGAGACCTTTGGCCTCAAGAAAGAGAAACAAGATCTTGTTTTTTATGTGGATATCGTTTTCTATTAAAATCGTGATGATTTGAAGATTTTAGAATGCAATGAACAAAATGAAATGACACCTCTTCTATAATTATAGTGCATAACTAGGGATAAAATCCTATAGTCCATTTTTCATGTTCCATTATTGTGTTTCACTATAAAATTTAATATTTTAAAAATGTTTATTATAAAGATAATTTTTATTATAGTATTATAAATCATAGTCAATATTTATTGCTAAAAATTACAATTTTTAAAAATTATATACCCTACTTTTGGAATAATCAACCATATTAATCAATTATATTAACTAAAAAATAAGAAATAAATATTTAAAAATAAATATAAATCCTAATTGGGTGAAATGAACCCTAAATAATAATTTTAAAGTTAAATTAAGTCATAAAAAATTGAAATTGAAGAAAAAAATTGATGAAAATTGAATAAAAATAAAAATAAAAATAAAACATCAAATGAGATAGAGAAAAGTGGGATAGAGGATTTCATTTGGTATAAGCAATTGCCCTGAACTTTATAAATTGTACTCTTATCATTTTTATCAATATTATCCTTTACATATTGTAATAATGAATCATGTGTAGTTTCATTTTCTTAATTTGTTTCACTATTACCTTTTTTTTTTTTTTCAGTCAAGCATGGTCAAATAACAACTTAATTGATATTCTTCTCCTTTGTGTAACTTCGTTATAAACGTAAATAATAATAATAATAATAATAATAATAATAATAATAATAATAATAATAATAATAATAATAATAGATGAATAATTTTAAATTTATACAAATCTAATTAAAAATTTATTAAATTCAATGTACGTCCGAAAAACGGATTACAAATAAATCTCGAACATTATAATGACTAGTTTTGTGCCTGTCCGATGCACGGTAATCATCGAACTTAATTGAATAATTAAAGACAATTCATATTATAAGTTTATATAATAAACAAATAAATGTGCTAAAAAATTATAGAATATTATGGGATCGATTTACTTTTTAAATATTACAATCAGAATAGATAATTTTATCTCACACATTTTTTCAATAAATAAATAAAAAAGAATTTGTATGTTTTTTAAAAAGGTAAAACCATGAACAGGTATAATCGTGTTATGAACGTGTATTATGAAAAATAAAACATGTATTTAATAAATTTAAGATATTATTTTAGTTTTTATTAAATAGTATATATAATGAATTATTTAAAATGTATTCTTATTCTTTGTTAATACTTTATATTTTGTAGTGTCGATAAATTTAGCTTATTGTCTCATTAGTATTATATAGAGCGATGTAGTTGACACAAAAGCATTTTTGTGATATCTATTTCTTTATAATTATACACGAAGCACATTTCATTGTTATTAGCACATTATTTACTTATAATATACATATATGTATGTATGTATATAATTATTGGTTCTACTTCGTTTGCGAATTGAAATGGATAAACCATACATCTTGGTTGATTTTCATATGCGATTCATAAGATGTATGAGAATACGTTTAAAGGACAATTACAAATTTACAATGAGAGTTGAGAGACTGTTTGAATGTCGAACAATTTTTTTGTTTAGTATATAAATATATAAAATAAAAATATATATTTACTTAATTCACACCATTATATAATTATATTTTGAAATGGATTATTGATTCAAAATAAAATCTATAATATATATAAACTTCCAGCGCTTAAATAAATATTAGCATGAGTAGAATTTTGTGTGAATATGAATACCAATATAACTATCATATATTATGGGATGAATTGGGACAAAATGAATAACACTTGGGGCTTATTAAAGATTAAAAATAAAGGTGCAGGGCCAAGTGGGCCGCCGCCCATGGCCCATAAATTTCTTAATTTTTTTGGGCCCATTTGTTTTTCTTTTATTATATACACCTATAAATAAATAAATAAATAAATAAATTATACCGATTATCATTATACAGTAGAATTTCTGCTCCGGCCCTCTTCACCCTCAACGTCTCTCGATCTCGGCCCAGCCCCTCTTTCTTTGTCGTCTCTCTTTCTATCTATCTGCCACCTGCCAGCAATCTGCATCCCGCATCCCGCATCCGGCGATTCGTGATTTTGGCATCTTGCAATTCAAATGTAAGTTCTTAATTTTATTTTTTTTGGTGTCAAGATTGTTTTTTATATATCTATTTTTTATGTGTTTTGGACTTTGGTGAATATTGAATGTATTTTGCATTTATAAACTGAGTTGTTGTTGTTGTTGTATGTGTCTTGTTGCTCGGGAATGGGATATTACTTCTACGCCTAAATAATACGTCGGGGAGAATTAGGGTGTCTGAAAGAGTTGTTTGAGAAATAGAGCATTGTTTGGATTATTGAACATTACTCTGATTCAAAGATTATAATATTTATCTTTATTCTTTGATTGAATCATTATTTGGATGAGCAGTAGTGTGCTGTGTGCAAATCTTTTGGTTCATTTAAGTTCATCTTGATCTTTACTGTTAGGTTTTGCTATTTTGTGATTTGTTCTTACTTAAAAAGTTTTGGATTACAATTACAATTCATTCATCTTCATCCCAATCCATGGTAATGGCCCACTGTATCATATTTGGATGAGCAGTAGTGTGCAAATCTTTTGGTTCGTTTGTTTCCTCTCTATTCATCTCAATTTACTTGTCAAAGGATACGCTCTAGATATCTCGCTAGGCTGTCATTGCCATCTCCATCAAGGAGTAAGTGTCAAGCCATTTTTCGTGTGGTTTCTTGCTACAAAAACTGTAAATAGGGAGTGGGTTTTATTTGCATTTATATAACAAAAAAAAAAATCAAATATGAGAAACCAATTGAATTTGATTTTTGAATTGTAACTGCCTTCAAATTGTTTAATTGTTTATGAGCATCAATGTTTCTCTCTTATCTCGAAAATAAATTGATCCGTTTTAAATAAGAATTAGTTTTAGACTTTTAGTAAGAAAGTAACTGCTATTAGAATCTTAGAAGCATCGAAAAAAATCAAAATAAGCAAAAAATTGAAGTCCATAATTACCGTATGATTAATCCACAGTGAAATCTTGTGAAAATGGAAGGAAGGGGGTTCGCGGCAATAGCCTCCACTGATACATCGCTCACAAAAATCCAACTCCCAAATTTCAAAATCATACGGTAATTATGGACTTCAATTTTTTGCTTATTTTGATTTTTTTTTTCAATGCTTCTAAGATTCTAATAGCAATCAAATATGAAACCTGTATGAATATTCATTGTATTACAGGAAAATGGTGTTGTGAATGTTATGAAATAAAATACTACGATGTCGATTTTAGCTTCTTTTTTTAATTTATTTCATGTGAGAGAACAACAAATTTGTGAATGTTTTGGGGTATATATGAGTGCGTGCTTGTGGTTTTTTTTTTTTTTACTTCATGCTGCAAGACCATGAAAAGATTTATGTTTCGATTTTCGAAGCTTGTGAGTGATGCGCTTCAGCTTAGCAAATCTGACTGATAATATCTTGTATTTGAGGTCCAGTTCTTGCTTCTTCAGGGTAATTCGCTTGGTAGACAAGCATTTTTTGCGTGGGGCTTGGATATTACTCTTTTCGAGTCGATCCCATATAGTAGTAGAAGTTGAATGAACTGGATATGCGTAAGTTGGAATGCATCAATTTTGCATTGAGTTTGATAATTTTCTTGTTAATGACGATTAGGATATACCATGGTCTTGATCAAGGGTAATCATTCTTTTCCTCTGTTGGTACTTGGTTTGCTTGTGCTTTGACTTATTTTGTCCCACTACTTCATCTTGATCGCATTACTAAAAAAAGGCATTAAAGCATAATCTTTACATAATATATAGTTCGAATTTCATTATAGTTATATCTGTGCTTTAGACTATATTGTTTTGAATTGTTGGTGGCTTTAGGCTTAGCTGAAATACTTTTGTTCTTTTTTTTTTTTTATATCATAGAGGAATTCTATTGGGGGTTGAAATTATTGATTGAAGAAAAGGTTCATGGAGAAAGAGGATGATGTTAGACAAGAGCGAGTGGTGGAAGCACGAGCCAGAAATATAAGCCATAATGTGCGGTGCACTGAATGTGGTAGTCAATCCATTGAAGACTCACAAGCTGACATTGCGATTCTCCTTCGCAAGGTGCGGTGCAAATTGTTAGCTTTTTACCTGGAGCTTCATTCTTTCTTGTTAGAGCTTTTAAATTTGGAAATCATTTATGTGCCAAGGTTAATAAGTTGTAGGCAATCTTCTTTTGCTGTGAACAGTATACTGCAGTTAGTTCATTCATTGCTTATGTTAATCATCACTTTGTTTGTAGAAAGAAGATAAATTGTCAGATTAGAGGTTGATGCTGTATGCAATAATAATGGAAAGAAAGCCTGTGCATTTTGTAAATTTAGAACCCCCAATTGATGATCAGATAGCATTCTTAATGTTCAGTTGTGCAAGAGTTTGGTTATTTCCTTTTCACTTCCATTTCTAGTGTGAAATGTTGATAACATAGTCTCTTGTCAACTATCTAACAAATCCAAACAGTTTGTTCTTAACTTCTTATACTGATCCTAGGATGATTATTCGAGGTGATTTTTTTTTCTCTTGTACACGTGTTTTGTGGGCACTCAATTTGATATCTTGTGCATTTCTGCATTAGTTAATACGAGATGAAATACGGTCTGGTAAAAATGACAAAGAGATCTACAAGAAGCTGGAGGAAGATTTTGGTGAGACAGTGCTTTATACACCCAAATTTGATATACAAACAGCAGCTATATGGCTGGCTCCGGTTAGTTAAATGATGCATTCAATTTATTCTATAATTTCATGTTCATCTCCCAGTTTCCTCACTAATGTAGATGATGGAAAATCTGAAAACAGCTGACGCTAACTGGTGGCGCTGTAGCAATATGGGCATTTAAGAGGTACAGGCGAAAGAATAACGTGCACATTATGGCCTTAGACCTTGTGAGAGGAGTCCCATTAACTCCCAAGGAGAAGGAGACGATGCTTGAGCTTCTCACTCCGCCTTCTACTAGATGGTGGGGAAAATGGCTTCCGCGATGACTTGAGAGTCTCGATTTTGGGTCTAGTTGCAAATTTGATGTTAGAAAGAGCAGTAACGCTTTGGTTTATCTGTTTGAGCAGGCCTTAAGTTTTGGAGAAACATGTATTTATCATGTACTTGAAATGAGTTATCTCTCTCTCTCTCTCTCTCTCTCTCTCTCTTCCCCATATGCTTGATGCTGAGCGTTTTCATCAATTCATCACTGAAGCCAAAATTATTCATGTTCCTCTGTTTCCACTAAAAAGAAAGAAACGGCCGGTCCACTTTGATTTTGTAAAGTGTGTTGCATAACTGATTTCGCAAATCTTATGATCTCTCGCATTTTGAGTTTGAAGCATTGTTTTTAAATTGTGTCTTTATTATTTCGTTCGAATTAACTGATTTCCTTTTTTAGTCACCTTTTTATATTGTTAATGATGGTTTGATCGATGTTCCAATTCGGTAAAATGCAGTCAGTTTCGAATGAAAATGACTTTTGCTTTTAAATGAAAAAATAAAGGATTTTCTATTTACTCTAATTTTACATGCACACCATTATTTGCAAATGGAAATTCAACCATAAAATGTGAGTACGTTAAGATCTACAATTGAAGAAAATCTGCAGCTACAGGAAAAACACACAAAAGTCAGAATAAACAACAAAGATGTGACGATAAACACAAAAAATGGAAGGATTATTAGCCGCTAACAACGACTAAAAACTTGATCGTATCCATATCATGGGACCCTTGTACTTGCAAGTTGGTAATTAAAAACATCAACAAAAAAGAAAATTCCTAGCTAGCTACTTGACTTTGATTTAATTTTACACTTTGTCATCTCATATAAACTAGAAAAATGAGTTGCAAATGTGTGAGTAAACAAAGCATAGCTCCCAATTGTTGATCGTAGGTTAAGCATGGGAAGAGTGGAGGCGGCCGAGCAAGTTGAAAGTCCGGCTAAGGGCGTGGCTGTAGGGGCCCCGGCCCCGGCCCCGTACACTCATCAATTCGTCGGAAGGCCATGGAGCTCTGGACTATTTGATTGCCATCTAGACCAAACAAATGGTATCATGCATTACCTTTATTTTTTTAATTTCCTTTCAATCCTATGTATAGCCACTAGAATTAATGATTTTGTATCAACTTATGTTTCATTATGGAATAGGAAATCTAGTTTTTCTAGGAGTCAAATACACTTATTAACCTTGGTAATAATCTTGGGATTTTGCGACAGAATATATTGGTTTAATTAAGGATTGCTGAACTTGTTTTTATGAATAAATTTAACTATAAAATCTGAGCTTCTCTATCTTCTTGCAGCTGTGATGACGGCGTTTTTACCCTGTGTCACATTCGGACAGATAGCAGAGGTCATGGATGCAGGGGAAATGAGTGAGCTACCCCTTAAACATACATACATATATATTATTTCACTGTCCAAATTAATGTTAATTATATGAAATAACATATAAAGCAAAAGATGTAAATGGTTGATGATGAATGCAGGTTGTCCCTTGGGGAGTTTCATATACATGTTAATGATGCCTGCAATTTGCTCCCAATGGATCATGGGATCCAAGTACAGAAGCAAGCTGAGGAGCCGATACGGGCTAGTCGAGGCGCCCTATCAAGACGTCGTCTCCCACATTTTCTGCTCTTGCTGCTCCCTCTGCCAGGAGTTTAGAGAGCTTAAGAGTAGAGGCCTTGATCCAGCTCTTGGTAACATATAAATATATACATTAGATTTTCTATTGCAAATTAAATGTGTGCATGCATTAATGTTGTATGTGTTCGATGATTAATAGTGAAATACGAGATGTAATATGTGCTAAGTGCATGCAGGGTGGAATGGAATTGTTGCTGAGCAGCAAGCAATGCAGTATGGGAGTGAGCAGCCAAACCAACCTCCCCCAGTTCAAGCTATGTCCAACTAGAATTAATTAATTTGCCTTTTTTAATTCTCATCTTTTCCTTTTCTAATAAGGTTGTCGTTTTTTTTCTTTTTTCTTTCATTGCCAATTTGGCATTGTGATGTATACGGAAGAAAGATGTGTGCTTATTTTTTAAAGTTAAATTGTATTTTGTCATTTTTAGGGGTAAATTATATCTTATGTTTCCTCTTTGTTTTTTTTAAGATTTTCACAAAAATGTCATTACTTATGACTAATCATGTTATATATATAAGTCCTAAACTATTCATAAATTAACTAATAAATTTTTCTTAAGAATCAAATTCGGTGACTGAAAATCGACGTAACTGCTAATAATTTCGTGAAGAAGTATGATTAATTCCAATTATTTGAAAAACTGTGAGGTTAGGGTTCAGAATATAATAAGAGTACACATATTGATATATACAAGGTATTGAATTATTGACTCCTGCTTTAGGGGTTGAAATTTGATTGTCGGAATAGAGTTATTAATTTATCAATAATTTAGGAAATAATGTATAATTAGTGATTAGACTCACAAATTTAATAGATTAATTATATCATATATATGAGGAGTTTAAGCTAGGTGTATTGTGGAATACCTCGTCTCTTTAAATAAGGAAAATAAACGACTATATTAACAAGACGAAAAGAGTATATATAAAAAAACACACATAAATCGATTAAAATCTTATTTTTCAAGAAAAATATATAAATAGAATAATATCTTATAATTTGTGGATGTGGTACACAACCCAAACAAAAACTCATTAAACCACCGTTGATATAGCTGACAACAGTTGAATGTGCGGCGGTCCACGCTACAAAACCGTAATGTCAATTGTCACGTGGATGCTAATTAAACAATGGAAAACTCGATCTTACATTACATGCGCAGCTGCTGTCGAGGTGCGCACTTAATACATGGGCGGATCCAGAATTTGAGAGTGTGGTGGGCTGAAAAATAAATTTTATACATAGCAAAATATTAAGGTCTTGTTTACTTTGGATGATAGGGATATCCCACTAATGCAAGACTAAAATTATACAAAGTTTTGTTGAAATGAATGTGTATAACACAAACATTTACATATTTTTCCTTGTGAATAAGGACTAATTGAAGGATTCATATCCTTTCATAACAAGTGGGTTATGAGTTATCCTTCATCTCCTTCATTTTATTCATATGTTTATAAATTTTATCACACCATATATTTCATGTTTTGTAAATTTAACTTTAAATTCATGGGATATCACACCCAATCCCATCCACCGAAGTAAAGTAGCCCTAAGAGTATTATATGTTAATAGTGAGTTTTCTTTTTCTTTCTAGGCAAAACGTATTCTATTTTACCCTAAGGGAGTTTTCTTTTTAATTTTTTGAAGGTAAAAATATTGAATCATATGGTGGGAGAAATGGCGAAAAAACTTTTGACCAGTAATAAGGGGATTTTTTTTTTCTCTTATCAATAATGAGAGTATTATATGTTAATAGTGAAGGAATCCGGAATTCCTCATTAAAAATTACATCTTTAGCTAGGTAATTTTTTAACTCTCATTAAAACTATAAGAATTATACTTTTAATGACCATTTTTTCATACCTTCATTAAATTTTTGTCACTAAAAATCAATTTTCTTGTGGGCTAATTTTTTTTCCCCCTAATTCTTTTAAGGTTGGGCTAGGCTAATATTGGATTGGGCTTAAATATAACATATAGGTAGTAAAAGAAATTTTGGGCTTGCACTAGGTTCCAGCCCAGTGCAGCCCTTGGGTAGATCCGTCCATGACTTGATAAATTCCGTCCTTGTATAATAACTTGTAAACTAAACAGGAAATAGGTTAGTCACACTTGACAAGTTAGGCGTGACAGACTCACACTTAATGGTGTTGTTGGTGGAAAGAAAAAAGAAAAAGAATACAATTGTGTTTGTTTCTATGAATAGGTTAATGGGTGTAATGTTCTAGTAATTGATTAATGATATGGTTCGAGAATTGAGATCACAACGGTAACTTACTCTTGCCATTAAAATAAAAAGAAAAGGAGAAAAAATGCCATTGACTCATCACTCATGGTCTAGTCATGGATTCAAGTTCCACAAATGCCTTTTAGTTTTAGATCATAAATTCATAGTGTTATGTACAAATGTACAATACAACACGCACTGTAGTAATTAATTATATACTAATTTAATAAACATTTTTATTAAATTTGGAATGAAATTAATATTTCCACTCAATACAAATTTTGGATGTGATTATAATTTAATAACGAACCGAAACTTTTTGTTGATATGTTAATTTCCTAATTTCTACGTTTCATTCTCATTTTACATAAAAATTACTCCATCCGTCCCAATTATATAGTCTCATTTCATCTCGCACGTGGATTAAAAATATTTATGAAAATAAGATATTAAAACTAAATTTTCAATAATTCCCTTATTTAATATTTATGACTTTCAAAATTTAAGTTGTTAGGTTTTTAATTTTCACTAATTAATAAGGGTACATTTGTATATTACCATGAAAATTAATGCTACTTATAGTAATGAGACTATATAATTGAGACATCCTAAAATAGTAATGAAGACTATATAGTTGGGACGGAAATTCAAAAATTATCGTAGATGAATTTATAATAAACCATTCAACGAAATTTATAAACAATAAAGCGGAGAATTAAAGATGGTAGTAAAAAAAAATATTGTTAGTTATTGAAATTATGACAACTACGCTATTTATTGAAACCACACTTGTGTTACCAACTCATCCATATTCATGTATAGTAAATGATATTACCCTTATACATTTATTGTGCACAAAAATATATTATAATGGTTAGAAGTGTAATATAATGAAATTGACTGCAACAAAATAAACCCTATTCTCATAGCATCCACTAATTTGATTTGCTAATTTTACAATACATATCTTTTGCTATATTAAGAAAAAAAGTATGCATTATATAAATCTACGATTTGACACATGGAATAACAAAAGGGTGTTTTTGGCTCTAAAATTGACTAAATTGATATTTTTTTTATGATTAAGGTGATTGATTTTACAATTT
This sequence comes from Perilla frutescens, assembly GCA_026008535.1. Taxonomy (NCBI): domain Eukaryota; kingdom Viridiplantae; phylum Streptophyta; class Magnoliopsida; order Lamiales; family Lamiaceae; genus Perilla; species Perilla frutescens. Next base: position 56,278,749 of record BRKX01000003.1, read on the forward strand.
TGTTGTCCAAAATGACTTAATTATTTTTTAAACATGGAGAAAAAAAATGTTTGTGCATCAGAATTTATTATTTCACATTTAAATAATATTATTCAAATAACTGTATCACAATATCTCACTCCACATTCAACCTATTATTCCTTCCCAAATACCCAAATAATAGAAAACACTATATAAAAAAAGAGGCATCTCGGACTGAAGAGTGTTAGACCATCTTCATCGGCATCAACCAGTGAGTGTGGTCGATCCCATGTATGCAAACAAAAAAAAAAAATGTGTAATGCATATTATGGATTGTCGACTGCATAGACCAACCAACCGCCGTTCCCTCTCTCTCCTCTCTCTATTCTCTTTCTCTCATCCAATAGGATGGAGACACTTGTCTCCATTGGATATATAAATTTTATTTAGATAAATAGTAATATGCACATTTTTTTTTATACAATACATTAAAAAATTTAAAAAGTTACAAAAATTCATATTTTTTTCATTCTCTATAAATAGATATCAATTTTGCTATATTTTCACACACCTCATAAATTATACTATCGAATTGCACTCATATACTATTGTTCTGTCAAATTATACTATCGGATTGCACTCATATACTATTATTCTGTCTAATTATATTATTGTTTTGTACTTTATCATATTGTCTATTTTATATAAGTTTGCTATTTTGTGTTGTTACAATTTTCAGTAATAAGAATAGTTTATTTTAATTCTAATTAATTATATTATATTTATTAATAAAAAATAAAAATAATATATAATGTTGTGGTTGGGTGTTTGAGATCGTTTGTGATAAACTATCAAATTGTATGTGGTGGTTGGGTTGGGTAGAATATTGGTGATATGAAAGAGAGATGGATTAATTAAATATTGAGGCTATTTGTTCAATTTGAGTGTTTGTCCTGATAATGGTAGTCTTATGGTTGATGTTTATCTTTTATTTTCTTTTATTGATAATCTTTACCTTTCTTAGTTTTACACATATTTAAATATTTTCTAGTATATGTGACTTGATATCTAATAATATATGGACTCCAATATATTACTTGTTTCTATTTTTGTATTGGTTTATTTTGTAGCTAAGAATAGCATGAATTGATATCTTATCAAATCATATTATCCGCCTATAAAAGATGGCTCGAAGTTTCACATAAACAATAGAAGGAAAGAAGTCGTGCATTATATCTTTGAGGAAACTTGTACAACTGACAAATTTCAATTTTGTTCCATATTTGTTTTTTTTTTTTTGTGAATTTAAAGTTTTTAGAGTAGTTTGTCTAGAGTTGTTACATTTGGTATTTTGCTTACACTGATAACAATTTTTAGACATCTATTTTGTAGGTAGATTTTTTTTTGTACTTGGAGATATTTCCATGCTCGAAGAAGGCATCTTTAAAGTTTTTTTTTCTCTATTTTTGTATTTCACTTAAATATAATCAAAATTTTGTCATATATATATATATATATATGTTGTGTTACAAATACATGTTATATCATAGGACATTAAACTTTTGTGCATATTTAATGTACGTTGTGTGTTCAATCTAATGTTAGAATTTACTCCTCCCATTTCAAATACATTATCGTTTTAAAATTTTTATCTTGTTTTAAAATATTTATCGTTTACCATAATTTTACTTACTCTAGGATGGAGAGAAAGTGGTATGTTTATTAAAATTATTATTTCTTAATTATGTGAAAAATTTTAAACCGCATTTAATATAAAACGAGCAATGTATTTTAGGCAAACATTTCCAAGTACCTGTTGTAAATAGTGCTATTTAAGATGGGTCGGATCAAATTCGCGCTTTGACCCGGGTCAACCCGCAAAAAAGTAGAAAAAACGGTTAAATCAGTATCAACAATCTCACTAAAAAGTATCACCAAAAATTCGAAAAGTATCATCTGTATCATTAAAAAGTAAGGGTCTGCTAGTTATTTTATACTTGTTTATTTAATTCAAATTGTGATTTTTTCCATTCGAATTAATGTTTAGAGCTTAGTAGTTTAGAATTTTTTTAGGGGTTCATGTTTTTTAGGGATTTTTTTTAGGGTTCATGATTTTTTAGGGGGTTTTTTTTATTTTTTTAGGGGGTTTTTTTAGGGTATATTTTGTGTTTTTTAGAGTTTTTTGGAAGGTGTTTTTAGGGGTTTATTTTGTGTTTTTTAGGATTTTTTGGGGGGTGTTTTTAGGGGTTTATTTTGTGTTTTTTAGAGGTTTTTTGGGGTGAAATCGGATAAAAAAATGAAAAAAAAAATAGACCGGCGCGTGGGCGCGTGTGCGCATAGTCTGAAATATCACATGCTGCATGGAATACCTTCTCTATATTTTAACATTGAAATCAACATTTACTTCGTTTCATTTTATGCATGTATTTTTCAGCAAAATAACACACTTTTTAGTTCTTTTTATTGGTTACCATAACCTCTATTCTCTCAAAAATCAAAACAAATATCAATCATCCGTTGATATATCCACAAAGCTAAGCTAATCGGTGATCTTTACCCCCCATAAAAATTAGTAGCAATGGCATTTACTTATCATTCTTGAATTTAATGCGTACTTTTGTTTGTTTTAAATTTTTTTCTTTTTTGTAGTTTTAGCTTCACAAAATGAAATTTGTTCAGTTTAACATTGTCCGATAAATTTTGTTGTTTTTCGACCAAACCAGCCCACCCCACCCCACGGCCACACCCAAACTGCCACTTCGAAACCCCATTTCGGAAACGCAACATACTCTCCACGAAATCGAAATCACGAACCCCGTCATGAAGATTCAAGAACCTCACGTCGTCGCCAAGAAATGGAGTGGGATTGGGACGCCATTTGTCAATTAAAATACGTAACTAATCTTTCATAAATTCAGACCACCTAATTTGATGGGCGTATTTAAGACCATCAACCACATGTTCAGGCTGGGAGTCTTGCCTTACTCCACCTCTTGTCCTTGCTCTTCCTATTCGGCTGTCCGATTCTTGCATTCTTTGACTTCTTTTTCTCTTAAAGTTTCCAACTTTTCTACCTCTCAGTCTCGCTTGCTTTATCCTGGTAAACTTTCTCTCTATTCATCTTCCCTTTTCTTGATGGATGGATCATCGATGATATCTGTTCATTGTTAGCTGTGCTGTAAAAAGCAAAAATCTTGAATTCAGGATTATTTGGTTCTTGATTGTTTCGGCCTTTTTTTCTTTTGTGGTTTTTTGTTTTCATGGTTGTGGGAGTTGAGATGTGTGCTAAATTGGAGTTAAACGGGATTTGTGATGTGGGTAGATGTAGTTTTTGGTTAATGCAATGATTTTTTTTGCATTTCGGGTTGAGAAATTGAATTTATTTGGTTTGAATCTTTGGCTTTGTATTGGTTGGCATGCCTTTTGTTTGTGGGGCTTTGGAATTTCTAATCACCTACTGATTCTTGGTTGCAAGTTTATGGTAATTAACGATATGTAATCATTTAGAACACGAATTGAAGGAAAGCAATGCTGAGTTGGCTAGAATCCTGAGTCATTATAACATATACAGACTGCAGATGGAGAATGGATGGATCAAACTCCAATCAACTTATATAGGGGATATCTTAAGCTTGAACTTGATTTATGGACTCTAGACTAGACAAAATTTGCATTTGTTCGTAATGGTCACCTAACCTTTCACGAACTCTATTATATAGACCAATGAACTCTATTTATGCCAATGTATATGGAAAAGAAAACCATAATCCTTACCGGATACTTAGCTAAACCAGTTTGGAGTTGAGGTTGGCTAGATAGTGAACTAGTTGTGCTCGTGATTTGTTTGTATAGCTTATTTATTGAGCATGATCATGACTATTTGAAACTGGGTTGCGTTTGTCATGGGGAAAGGGGGGTTCAGTATAAAATAAGTCACTCCATATGCTAGTGCATGTTTCTACATTCTTGACAAATTGCAATTCTTTACCTCCAATGTAGGTAGTTGATAAGCATCCTTGATAAGTTTCATGAATTTGTTTTGTAAAATGGCTCAAGAGTTTGAACAAGACATTTTTGGCTCATTTTTCTTCTCTCAATTTTGCAGATACACATAATAGTATACTCATGGAACTGGTCAAGAAAGTTGTTCATAGAGGTTCTACGGCACCTCAGAGTATTGCAATAAGATCTGATAAAACAAGTCATACTTATCATCAGCTGATCTTATCTGCTAAGAACATATCAAACTTGTTAGCGAATGCTGATATAAAAAGTGTAAGTTCATATATTTTGACCGTGTTACATATTCCCCCCTTCAGCTGCAGAATATGCTGAAATATTTAGGATTTTAGAAGAGGAAAAATGCAATAATATGTGTATTTTATGCTGCTTCTTTTGAAACTTCACTTTCTCCGTATTTGATGAAGAAATGGTGAAACTTTCTACTTATAGGAATTGCACAATCTGGATACAACCTTTCAAATGTGTGTGGGAGATTTATTATCAGCGTCATATGATTTCTGTTCCTTTTCTCCTTCCTGTGGAGAGTTTGTGAAATATTTGTGGTACCATGAATAAATGCTTATTTCATAGGTCAATGACCCTGGGCAAAACAACCATCTTGGTGGAGCTAGGGTTGGAATTGTTGCTAAACCTTCTCCCGAGTTTGTTGCTGGAGTGCTTGGAATATGGTTCAGTGGAGGTGTTGCGGTTCCCCTTGCACTTAGCTACCCAGAAGCAGAACTACTGCATGTGATGAATGATGCGGTTCGTCTATTTTTATCCTACATTCTGCTGTATTTTAACCTGTTGTTAGATCAGCCTACTTTCTAGATAAGGCTCCTTTGTTTTCAAATGTTAAATATTTCTGGTGCTGGAGCAACCAAGTCTTCCATAAATTCTTGAGTTTTCTGAGATGATTTTGAGGCTTATAATTCTCGACTTTTTCATGGGTAGTTCACTAGAGAGTTGTAAATTTTAATAGCCTCGTGTGTCATAGTTCTTTAATCATACTGGCCATCAAACATTAAACGTATTACTTGATATGGTACATATGGAATGTGCTTATGATCAGTAAAATTCTGGATCTCACGTCGATGTAGGATATCACAATGATTCTGAGCACTGAAGATCATCAAGAAATAATGAAAGCTGTTGCTGCCAAGACTTCTGCTCAATTATCTCTTCTACCTGCTGTTTCATCAACTGGAGTTGATCACACAAGTTTACAGGAAACTGAAGTTTCTCATGCGATTAGTGGTGTGTTTGCCTTCCTGGTCATACAAATTTGTTCTGCACCCGCTATTTATTGAGCTCAGTGATTTATGTTTGATGCTTTACTGTAGGAGATGATCCTGCATTGATCATATATACGAGTGGCACTACAGGAAAGCCTAAAGGAGTTGTGCACACACATGAAGGTATATTAGCACAGGTATAGCTTGCACCCCATTTCTCTCTTTAGGGAGTCAAATTGGTAAGTTATTATTGATCCATGAACATGTTGGTTCGTAGTTTGCTTTCTTGTGTCTGGTAAAACCCTGCTCACTAGAGTGCCATTTTTGCACTGAACTTTGACAACTCAAATAGCAAGTGTATTTTATTCCATGATGCACCATGATAATCACGATTTTATTGTCATGCACTACTCTTTTTCCTTTTCAGAGTTTGCAACCTTCCAATAAAATGCAGCTTATTAAGCTGGCACAAATACTTGAACTTGATCTTTTGTATCTCATTTTACATTTACAACACATACAGCTTGTAGTTTTCATTTTTTAAGCACTGACGCTAATATCACTATGATTTCAGGTCCAAATGCTGGCAGATGCTTGGGGATACACATCTGATGATCAATTCTTGCACTGCCTGCCACTACATCATATCCATATATTGTGTTTTCTCTCAATTATGTTGTTGTTCTTAACAACTACAGTAATATTCCTATTGTTTTCATCTTTTTTTTAAAAAAAAAAAATTAAATAATAATAATAATAATTATTATTTTGTTATTTGGTGATATTCCATTTATTGGCTAGTTCTTGTTAATAGATATGCTTTCCAAGTGTTCCTTGTTGGTCTTAACATCCTTCATACATGTGCATGGTCTTTTTAACGCGTTGCTAGCTCCTCTATATGCCGGTTCAATGGTAACGCCCTTAACATTCTATCAAGTCCCTTTTCTTTCTGAATTTATCATAGAATGCAATTTCTGTTGGTTGTCTCAGCCTGGCGTATTTTGTATTTTCTGTAAAAGGTTGAATTCATGCCACGATTCAGCGTGAGGGGAATCTGGCAGAGATGGCGAGAATCTTATCCAAAGGACCAAACTAAAACGAAAGATGCTATTACCGTGTTCACAGGAGTAAGTTAAGCCTTTCATGGCATGTCGGCATCAAGTAGCAAATTTTGTTCTGATAATGCAGGAATCTTTTTATTTTACCACTGTTACTCGCACATCAATAGATGATAAACTTTAACCTTGGCTACTTTAGGAAGAAATTTATTGGCCTTCACATATAATGGAAGGCAACAAAAGTAGATGTACACTTTTTTTCATTCATGAGAAACAGCTATACTGCTTTCTCCTCTAATGCATGCTGTGATTGCCTATGAAACAGTTTTCTTGAATTGCCAGTACATAGATTCCAAGAGTCAGTGAAAGCTCTTTCTCAGTGAGATATCTTTCTTTCTGATTCAAAATGGCAAAAAGAGTATAAGCTGACACTTCAATGATTTATTTTTCTTTTCTCAGTTTTTCCTTCATTAAGAGTGATGACATTTCTTATTGAAAATAATAGAGTTTTGTGCAATTTTAGTACCTTTCTGGTTCAGATTTTGAATACATCAGATCAGTACGACCTTGTCATGCACAACCTTCATTAAGAGCTGGGATTAGTAATCTGATTATTCTCAAGGCTGTATGAAAATCATTTTTATGCTATATTCATTGTTTTTCACTTCTGTAGGTTCCAACCATGTACACACGTTTAATACAAGGTTATGAATCAATGGACCCCGAATTACAAACTGCTTGTGCTACAGCTGCAAGTCAGTTGCGTCTCATGGTAGGCCAATTATCTCTTTTCATGTGCCGCCATAAAAACAAGAAAATAAAAGTAAAACTAGTGATTGAGCTCGTTCTGTTTTTCTTATCTTTGCTGCTAGATGTTGTGGCTAGAACCTACATCCGGTTATGCGTGCACATGAAATTCCTGTATTTTATTTATATATTTTCTGTGTTGAACAAAGGTTCTTCATTGACAGATGTGTGGCTCTTCTGCTCTCCCTCTCCCAGTTATGCAACAGTGGGAATCAATCACTGGACACCTCCTTCTGGAACGATATGGCATGACTGAGGTAAGTGTTACCTACATAAACACTTCTTGAGGTCTACTTTAATAGATGATCCTGATGAAGAACTCCTGGTTTGCGTCGATGTTTCTGTGTTTCTAGTTTGTCATGGCACTCTCTAATCCCCTACATGGCAAGCGGAAGGGGGGTACAGTTGGTAATCCACTTCCCGGTGTGCAGGTTAGTAATCTGAGTTGTGGCATTCAATGCTGAAAAATACATCCATCATATGATCAAGTATATAAACACAGATAAAATCTTTAGTGAACATGTTTCCTTGTATTCAAATCTGCTGGTTGAATAACTTTTGGTGTATGTTTTTCCGAATGCCTGCTCTGATTTAGAAATATTTCAGAAAGCATGATAAAAAATTGTTTTGTTGTTTATGCCTTGCTTATTTTTTTTTCATATAAACAACTTACTCAAAATGCATTGCTTATGATAGGCCAAGATCCTTGCAGAAGATGGTAGTACGGATGCTGAGGTTGGTGAGCTTTGCATTAAAAGTCCTTCATTGTTCAAGGAATATTGGAAGCTGCCTGAGGTATTTTGAACAACTCTGATTGTTAAAGAAATATGTAAAAGGCCTTGACGAAAGAGAGCCCATCATCTCATTTGAGTCCTTAATGAGACGTTTCCAGGTGACTAAGGAATCGTTTATTGATGATGGTTTCTTCAAGACTGGAGATGCTGCTAGAGTGGATGAAGATGGATACTATGTCATCTTGGGACGTAAGCATATTTAACTTCTCAAAGTTTTCAAGTCAAGGGTTGCTACTATAATATGACTTATGTGTATTCCATGGTTGCTGAAGATTTTGGACAGTTGCTACCTTGACTTTTAAATTTCAACACAGAAGTTGCCCTTACATTCTTTCGAGATTTATTTGTCCTTTCACCTGCTTTTGGCTGCGCATCCTATGCCAGATATTAAAATTCCAAATCAATAATTTGCTTATGTTCTCTGTGGTAGAAGATATTCCCTAATTACGGTGTCTCGTAATGCAGGTACTAATGCTGATATTATGAAGGTTGGTGGCTACAAATTATCTGCTCTAGAAATTGAGGCAGTTCTTTTAGAGGTTTGTTTTTATCATCTCATCCTTGGAAGTCTTGATGTGCTGATAAGATTTACACAAATCCTCTGAGTTTTCTTGTTATTTTGTTCTCAAATGATTGATGTTTCTTTGTTTGGAGAAAAATGAGTGATTAGAATATGTCACTTTGCACTTAATCAACTCTACTTTTGCAGCATCCAACTATTTCAGAGTGCTGTGTGTTGGGATTACCCGACAAAGCTTATGGGGAAGCTGTATCTGCAATAGTTGTACCTGATTCAGAGATTAAAAGAAAACGATACGAGGAGTTAAAGCCTGCGCTAACTTTGGAAGAACTATCCACCTGGGCAAAAGAGAAACTTGCACCATACAAGGTATCACACTTAACTGCACTGCTACTAGACGAGAGAGAAAATTGGAAAATTATCAAATTTCAGTTTGATAAAGATTGTCCCATAACATACATAAACCCCATATTATCATATAGCAGGAAGATGTCGGTTCAAACTTTTTGAAAAGAATGCTCTGACCTGAATTCTGAAACAGTCCACAGAACTTGTTCGCTTCTTATTTTCCTGCAATGACTTTTTACTAAGCTAAAAGGGCTGTCTTGATATATCTAAGTTATGACTTTAGAAGTCATGAAGAATTTTGAAGGAATTATGATAGACAGAGGACTCTTGTTTCTTCATCACGATAAATATTTATGCTGAAAGGAAGTACTCGCTCGTATATGCCTTATCTTACTCATACCTTATCATCACTGTTTGCTTGCCTTGTATACGACTGCTGCTGTTGCACGATTCATTCCTTGTTGCGACTTGGTTTTCCAGATACCAACTCGCCTATTGCTGTGGGAATCACTGCCTCGCAATGCTATGGGAAAGGTGATCCAAAATGATCTTCACTTGGTTCTGTGATATTAGTTGCAGCGAAAATGTATTAATCGCGATTTCTGTTGCTTTAATCAGGTGAACAAGAAGGAACTCAAGAAAACGCTAGCTGATCAGTAGTGCTAAAATGAAGTAATCAATGCTAGATGCTGAAATTTTAACTCTTGGAGATGGAGGATGAAAATCCTAGTGAAGTTAAAATCAATGCTGTAACAAATGATTTGTGAGATGAAAATACTATCCGAGGCAGGCTTGTAGTTTCTTTAAATTATGTGATTTTTTTATTTTTAATTTGGATTCACCAATTGCCCCAAGTGATTATTTAGCATGATTATATAGAACATAAGCTTGAAGCCCCAGATTTTTCTTACATGCATCCTACTATGCTTGCGATCGTGTTTGCTATCATCACTGAAAAATAAAATACGAGATTAAAACATGCCGCTGTATGAGCCAGATTTTGAAACGTAGTTTTTACTCTTTAATTTCGGCCAATTACAACCTCAATCTTTCATTTTGGGTCATATTTGGCCACTTGTCTGTGTAGTTGAATGCGTAAATGACACTTCAATAAAAAAAATATCAAGAAAATACTTTGAAATTCATATATTCCAAACAAATAAAAAGATTTTAAGTAAACTTTTCAAAAGAAAATAAATGTTTTATAATCCATATTCTTTAATTATTTTCCAACTTGATTATGTTCATTTCAAAATATTTCCTAGTATATTTATGTAACATGCTCAAGCTCACTAAAATGGCTTAACTTGCTAATCAGTTCAGTTTGGGCCTAGAATAATGAGGTCCGAATAATTTTGTGCTTATTAGGCCCTATCAACACCTTAGTAACAACTCTACACCTAACATGTGTATGGTTTGAAAACCGCACAAAAGATAAATTTACCAAAGCAAAATTTATCAAGTATGTATTTTGGAGCGGCGGTTACAGATTACCCTCATTATAAGATAAAATGATTAATAAGATCCCAGTCCAATTGGGGTTGTTTAATAGTGGATTGGAATGACTTGTGACCAAACGTCTCAAGTTCGAGTTTCTATAACATTATATCTATCTTATATATAGCACATGATTTTCCTAATACGATTGTTTCTAGAGTTTATCTAGAGTTTACAAATTATCACACAATAGTGAAGTTTATCTAGATTGCCTCCATCAGAAAACGGTTGCAAGTTCCACTGTCACAAAAAAAGACTCAATATTTTCCTAAAATAATTTAGTTTGGTGGAGTGTGTAAGTTTATCACTGAAAGATAATTAGCTCGATTCTCAAAATTATCTTCTAAGTTCGTCACACATGACTAATTTAGTATTACATGTCTAAGGTCAGTCTTGAAATTTTAAGTGTCTTTGTTCAAACATAAAAAAAAAAAAATTCCCAAATAAACATCACTACAAGAAAAACGGAGTTTAATGACAGACACTAGCAATGAATTTTTATCTGTCGCTACTAACGACGGATTAATGATGATTTGTCTGTCGTTACCTTCTATGCTGGAAAATTTGACGGGACCGGTTCGCGGTTAAAGTTTACGACGGACCTGCGACGGAAATAATATCGTTAAAGTTAACGATGGACGTGATTAATTTTTTTAATTAAATAATAATGTTAACGACGGAATATATCCGTCGTTAGATTTTTTTATTTCCCCTTTAATTTAATTAAGTAACGACGGATTAATTCCGTCGTTAGTTATTTAATTTAATATTAAATTTAATTTTTAATATTAATGATGGATTCAATCCGTTGTTAGTTTTTTTTAATATTGCCGATTTAATTTTTTAATTTTAATGACAGATTAATTCCGTTGATAAAAGTCAAATATACAGACTGAACTAGGCGCGAAAATTTCATTCAGAACGGAGCCCTAATCCCCAAATCACCCAACCCCCCCACTTCCCATCCCGGCGACGAACGGCGGTGGCAGCGATGGAGGCGGCGAAGGTACGTCTTCTCCCCCTTTCTCTCGGTTGTGTCCCTCTCTCTTTCTCTCACTCTCTCTCGGCTCTCTCTCGTCTACCTATCTCTCTGCCCTCTCTCTCGTGTGCCTCTCTCACTCTCTCTATCTCTCTACCCTCTCTCTCGTCTGCCTCTCTCACTCTCTCTATCTCTCTATCTCTCCCTCTCTCGGCTCTCTCTTAGGTGTTAGTGTATGTATTATTATTGTTAGTTTAGGTTATATTAGGTGTTTAGTATATATGATAATTTGGATGAATGTGTTAGTTTAGTTTAGGTTAGATTATTGTTAGTTTATGTTTATGTGTTTAATTAGATTAGATGATATATATATGTGTGTGTGTGTGTGTTAGTGTATATATGTCTTTTTATTTATGTTTGTGTGTTAGTGAATTTGAGTTGTTTTTTTTTTTAAATTTTTTCTCTAACTATGTTGTAGTTATAAGAGATCGAGCTTCAAAGTTCATATTGAAGAATTTCTCAAGTAGATTCATATATATACTTCCACATAGAGAAAGGTAAGTAATGTTTGTGTTTGAACTCGAATTTTGAATTTTTCTTTATCAAGTAATGATTTTATGGTTTTAATAAGCATGTTAAGTATGATATGAAATTGAAATTGAAATTAAGCATGTTAAGTATGACGTTAATAAGCATGTTAAGTATGATGTTAATAAGCATGTTCTCCAGTTTATGAAATTGAAATTAAGCATGTTAAGTATAATGTTACTAAGCATGTGAAATTGAAATTGAAATTAAGCATGTTAAGTATGATGTGATATATGACATGTGTGTTTTTATAATTATTTATAAGTATGTTGTTCAATTTATTACATACAATTAAATTCAAATTATGCTAGTAGCGACGGACAAATTCCGTCGCTAGTCTGCCGTGAGTTCATTGCCTGACGTCCGGATGACCAGCCGACGACGACGTGTTAGCGATGAACAATTCTGTCGGCGATCCGTCGCTATGATAACGACGGATATATATTATGTCGCTAGTTTCCTGTAACAACGAGCGTATCAGCGACGGACCATGTCCGTCGCTAAGACTTTATAGCAACGAAAATTCAATATTTAGCGACGAAATTTTCCGTCGATAAACCGCGATTTTTTTTATTGTGCATAAATCAAGGAGTAACACACATTACACGTGTCTACTGAAAAAAAAAAAAAGTATTGCACGTGAATAGTGAAAAAGCTAGCTATTAGTCCTAGTACTATTTCAAATGTGAAGAGTAAAAAAATGAAAAAAAAAAGGTAAGCTTGAGTCGTGGGCAATTAATAAGGCTTGCAATTCTAAAAAACAGACTTTAATAAATTCCCTAAAAGTACATAATACTTTAATCTTTTCGGGAAATTAAGTATTAAAATGAGGTAAACATGTATCAAAATCTTTATTTATATATAGAAAGATTGAAAATTAATTAACATAAATATTTCAATGAAAAAAAGAATTTGGTACCCCTAAATATCCCCCTATATTGGGTACCTTTCACACACGCATCAGAGAGCTTCTACTATATGACAATGTTTGCTATGGTCACCACTGCACTCCATGCTGAAGAATATTACAAATAGGGTTGTAATAAGTCGGATCGAGTGAACATACAATTGTTCATTTTTTCTTAAAAAGACATCACACTTTAAAAATTATATTTGAGTTTGCTTGATTACTTATCGAGTCGAGCTTTAATTGAGTCAAGCACGGTTCAATTATTTAAAACGAGTATTTTAATAATTTTATACTTGTTTGGTTCATTTGTTCTTATCAAATTTGAGCTGAGTTTTAATCTTATCAAATACAAAATTATGTCCAAACGTGTTTGTGATTCTTATCGAACCAGTGAGTTCAAACAAACCTTTCACGAGTCGTGTATTAAATTATTTGATTTGATTTTCATATCTAATTACAAACAATTCTAAATAACTATAATACGTTTTAATTTGCCTTTCCATTTTTTGCTTTTAGTTCATCTTTCAACCATAATTTACTTCTAATCTAGTCCACTTAATTTAGATTTAAGAATTATAGTTAGAAACTATTATACTAATTAGCCTAAACTGTTTTGCAAATAATTAAATTGTTCTATTCCGACACAATTTATTTACTACTGATGCCTCAAAAGCATGAAAAATAGCCGTTACTTAAAACATAGTTGATGAGATCCAATGGCTGGGGCATTATTGTTGATAAAATGCAAGAAATTAAGTCAAGCAAATATCATAATCTATAGCTGTCACATTTTTCCTTTTCAAAAACATTTTTTTTAACTTTTTTTCAGTACAACAACAACAAAATTGAAAGTGAAAAAAAAAATTGGGAAAAAAGATTAAAGCCCTTTTGAAAAGCAAAACCAGACAGCCCATCTTCTTTGTTATTTTAGTACTTGATGAATTGATGATTGTGTTGACCTATGTCTTAGCCACATATTTCCCCACCCCAACCAACTAACCCTAGTTAAACAAATCTAAATAAATATATAATTTACTCTTTTAAATTATAAAAGAAAAACCCTTTTGGAAGTGGAAAACAAGTGGATTGTAAAAGGCAAATTTTAAGTATTTTTAATGAGAATGCGGGGGTGATGAATTTATGACGTCATCGTTACGAAAGCAAAAAAGGTGTAAAACTTGTCAGGATCTCATGAGTGGGAAAGGAAAGGCATAATTTTTTTATTTTATTTTATTTTTGAATTTTCTGATACAGAATGAGAGGAAGATATAATTTTGGTAAATTTTAGACTTTTGGTTCACTAATTAATTTAATCAGATATTGCTAAATTTGAAAATTTTGTAAAATTAATTAATTAGCTGCTACGGCCGAGAATATGGAAGAGAAATTGCCCAGATCAGCAAATTCAATATTGCCTATAAAATATCAAATTTAGAATTTCAATCAAGTAAATTATGGCATTGAATCACGGATGGGTGTCTCGAATTGAGTTTTTGAGTCAAAATCGATCAAACTACAAATGTGTAAAAGAAAACGAAAGTTAATTAGGGTAACAATATTGTAACTCGTGTGGTTAGTGAGTTGAAAATAAAAAATCCCAAAGTAAATCTTATACACTCTGTTTCAGAATAAGTCTCATTATAAATAAATACACATATATTAATAAAGTAATAAGAATGCCTTATACAACTTTATATGAATATATATTAAATGTGTCAGATATGAAAGTTTAAATGCATTTAATGAGGATACATGTGAAAAAAATATGAAATTTCACACTAATTGATTAAAATGACACTTTTTATTAAATAAAATTAAAGTGTCAGAATTACATTTATTTAGAAAGAAGGAGAATATTTCATTTCCCGTTTTATTAATTGTACCACCGTGGCATCAATAAGTCATGTGCATCGAATGGTATTAAAAATAATGGACATGAATAATTATATATAAAATAGAAAATATAAGACTGAATGTAACAAGTAAATTAAATTGTAATTGAATCGGATAATTGAATCGTATTGTGTTTTGTCGGCACAGACATTATGAGATGAGTAGACCCAAGCGGTGACAAGTTGGTAGCAATGAGCAGTGGCAGATATGTGCAACTATATTTTAACCTTGTACATATGACCTAGGAATAAAGAGAAAGAGGATTGTGCACTTTATATATATATTGGAAAAGGTTCAAATCAGAACCCTTCCTCCACGTGGGAATTAGGAACTAATCCTAGCCCTTGTTTGACTTAATCTGGACGGTCCAGATTAAATCAGATTTAAGTGGATGGGCGGTGATATTCCTGTAATTTTTGACAACTTTGTGGACGGAGGGGTAATATAGTAATTTAGTAATTTAAGATTTAAGTGGATGGGCGGTGGCATTCCTGTAATTTTTGACAACTTTGTGGACGGAGGGGTAATATAGTAATTTAATAATTCTTCCCTTTTGTTCTAAGGCTAAAATGAGAATCGCATGAGGCTAAAATGATCGAAGTAGGAGGCTAAAATTGATGTGATATTTTTCACTAGGGTTCAACGTTCCCAATTAGAGTTTATTACGTTCCGATTAGGGCTCATCTGATCCCAACTAGTAATTATGAGATTCCCATTAGGGTTCACTGTCCCCAAATAGGATGTATTGCATTTCATTCCAATGAAATTATCGTTCCATTTTTGTTTATCAACACATGCTAAAATGAGAAATGCATGAGGCTAAAATGAGCGAAGTAGGAGGCTAAAATTGAATCTGGGCAATTTCTGAGTTCAGTTCCGATTTTACCCTTAATGAGACACGCGAATTGAAGAGTTTCATTTTAATTACAAAATTACCACCGGAAATCTGGATTAATCTGGGCCGTCCACATTTTGGAATGGAGGGATGTGATTGGTTCCTAGTTCTCACTTGGTGACTGGTTCTCATATATATATATATATATATATATATATATATATATATATATATATATATATATATATATATATATTGACATGTGAACGTGAAAATCAGTTTATCTACTGTGATTGGTTGATTATCCCTACATATACTATAGAATTTTCCTAACCTACCCTACTTAACTAATGGTACATGTGTATGTGTGTCTCTTTGTAGTTGGTGGATTTTGCACTTCCATTTTTCTACAACGATTACTATTTTATCTTATTTTTCATTAAGCTATTAGGACGTCTCCACCAAAATAGCGGCACACAAGTCTTCAAGGGCATGGCATCACCTACTAGATTTTAGGAGAGAGGAAAGAGGGACGAGCAACGACAAAATTTTTTATTTTCTTTTTCAATTTTTTTATGTTGTTTTTTAATTTAGTATTTTATTTTTTATTTTGTGTATGTTGTTTGTTATTTACTATTCAAATATCCGATTTAATTTAAATTTAAACAATAAGAAATCATAATTTTGAAATAAACATATACCCTGAAATGGAATTAGTGAATCCTAAAATTAAAGTGAATTAATTTAAGCTCTAATTGGGAATAACAAACCCCGATTTACATGAAATAAACCATAATTCGGATGTAATTAATTTGTATAATTAAACTAGCAAGGTGATACTTTTAAGGCTACAGTATAAACTTTTTAGTGGAATGAGTGATTGACAGCTGTGTATTTTACATAACTTTTGGATATGAATTGATGATGTTTATTATATGAAGTTGTGTATTTTATATAGCTTTTGCACTTACATTGATATCATTTGGAGTTTTTGATGTGTTTGCTAGTTTTGCAGTAATAGTTGTAATTTCGTTGCATATTTGAAGTAAAACAGTTAAATACGGACAAGAGGAATTGAAGAGGTATTTAATTAGGCTGCTGGGCTTAATTAAATACTGAAAGAAAGCATAATGGACTGGATGAAATGATCAAAATCCGAAGAAATCCGAAGCCCAGTGTGAAATACACTTGGGTCGACTCGGAAAGGCTCGGTCGACCCGGTCCAGTGCAAATTGTAAAGGCTTGGGTCGGCCCAACCCAACTTCACCTGGGTCAACCTTGTGAAAAATCAGGGCTCTGGGTCGACCCAGCCTGTCAGTTGATCCATGCGGGTCCGCGGGAATGTGATTTTTATCTCCAAATTCATGGTTTGTAACCTAGATATAAAAGCTCTTATTTCATGTTGTATTTCATGTTACACTTTACTGGAATTACAATTGAAGTACAAAGAAGCAGAAGGAGTAGAAGTAGAAATGATTACAATAAACAATAAACTGAATGAACAATTTAAAGAAAAACTGGAACCGTATAAAGATTCTGGCAAGCCGAGTCGAGGGGACCTTTCTCCACAAGACAAATACACCCTGGCTAGTGCTCACAGTTTGGCGGATGTCTTTCAAAGATGAAACGGCTTCGTCCTTCCGGCAGTAGCACCACACATCCGGCAAGGCTCCGGTGAACTAGACAATGTCGAGAACTGAGAGGCTGAGGACTCGAAGGGAACTTGTTTGTAACCTCCAGGAGTTACAGCTTTCCATTTAAGCCTCCAGGAGTTACCTTACACCCTTCAACGCTGGACAAGCACCATGCACCACTAAGTGCACCCATGACCCGGTCAATCGATCCGCTCCCGCTCCACGACCCGACCGTTTCTGTACCGTAAAACTGGTACGGCTAAGCTCTGGAAGCCCACATATGCCCAAAGTCCACCCAAAGTTCAATTGTCAAGATCCAAGTTCGAGGACGAGCACCGGGCATCGGGCACGGGCTCGGGCTCGGGCACGGGCACGACGGGCGCGCGCGTGTGGGCTCATGGCCCACATCCTTGTGCACTTATTTACTTCACTTAAGTGTTAATACACTTAAATACACTTCTTAACTTGATTAAGAAATCAATGTGGGATTATTTAATGTGTCTTAAACACATTATCCCACACACCATAAATGCCCAATTGTGTGACCAACTTCAACCATTTATTTCTCACTCACCGAAAATCAGATTTGAGCAAATAAAAATACTACGATTATCTACTCACAACATAGAACAATTGTATAGTATTTAATTCCTCCAAAATTAAATATCCCAGTCACGAAAAATCGGATAAAATGAGTCAAAACTCAATTTATTAAATCCTATTTTCCAACATTTTAATATGCAAAAGAGGACGCCTTATACTACAATTTTACACTTAAAATACACCAAGAGAGAGAAGAAGAAGAAGAAGAAGAAGAAGAAGAAGAAAAAGATAGAAGTTTATCGTCTACTCGAGAGGAGTTGACAAGGTTGCTGGAGACGGAGTGCTACTGCAAAAGAGATAAGACTACTGGATTACTCTTTATTTTTCGGTTCTTTTATCAATTCTGTCATGAACACTTTTACTCTAGTTTTGGTTATTTATTTAATTATGTCTAGCTAATTTTATAGCTAGGTTTTAGGGATTGAATATTATGAATTTTATAATATGATTTAATTAGTTTTCTTCCTACTATCTTTCGGGGTTTGATTTCTATGCGCTTATTTATATCTTGTATGGATGCTTGATCACTATTTATGCATGCTAGTCATTAATTTGAAGCACTGACCAGAGAAGAATTAGTGATGGAAAGATAGAAATTAGATTATCTGTGCTTAGAAGGACCCACCAAGTGAACAAGTATCACATAGGATTGAATAGATCTTCATGTGTTAGATTGAGAGTAATGACATGTGTGAAGAACCGACCGCAGTGAAGTGCATGTTCATTATATCTATGCAATGGTATATGCCTTTAAAAGCGGTCTGATAACAAACTAGTGATCCCCCACCATTGATAGATTAAAGACATAAGTCGGGTTGATAGAGTTAATGAATATTAATAATTGATATAATAATCTAGTTTCTCTAAAGCCTAGGTTTCGTTTATTTGTCTAAGTCAGGTGTTTTATTTCTTGCATTTAGTTTATGCTATTTTATTTTATTCTCTTTTTACATGTGTATCCAGTGTCTAGATAGTAACTAGGTATTTGTGTTTAAGAATCTGGAAGTAGCAGTCTCTTTGGGATATGATACTCTTGCTCACCTACGTATTACAATAATGTCGTGCACTTGCGGTGTGATTATTTATTAATAAATAGTGTGTCAGTGATACTCTTTTCTGACGTGATTTTTTTTTCTAAATTTAGGCTGGGCACAGCCGGTCGACCTGCCCAACCTGCCCACGACCCACGCGTATGATGGTGTATGAGCCTGTATTGGGTCATACATGATGTATGAGAAAATTTGCAAATAGTTGTATATCTAATTAATTATTTCTTTAATCACTACAAGAACTTTGCTATTTAGCGACGAATCGTTCTATCAGTAAACCTTAATTTTCCGTTGTTAGGTTAGTTTAACGACGGACTTACGATAGATCTTTTCTGTCGTTATATCATTCTTCGGTAGCTAATCTAACGACGGGCACTTTCATTCATTAATGGTTAATGACGGAACTAACGACGGACACGTCCATCATTAGGTTGTAACGACGGATCATTTCCGTCACTAGCAAAGTCATCTTGACAGTCATGTATTCATACTAACGATGAAATATTTCGTAGCTAAGGCGGTCGTTAACTCTAATGACGGAAATATCATGTCATTAATAATTATTTTTATTTTTTTAATATATATTATTTTTATTTAATATTTTTTAAATTGTAATATTTATTCAGATTTCGATTTTGTTTATAAATTTTGTCAAAACACAAATAGACACATAAAATAAAATGATATATATACATATATATATATATATATATATATATGTCCGATAAAACACATAAAATATTAGTACAGTATTTATAAATGACAATAAACGTAATAAAATAAGTGTCTTTGCAAATAATATCAGGATGTGGATGGAGGCGGACCCCTAAACTGCGCCCACATTTGCTCGAACATAGTCGCTTGCTGATGTATCATCTTCTGTTGCTGACGTATCTGTTCTTGTTGGGTGTCACGCTATTTATTAACAAATAAGTGAGCCGCAAGTGCACAACGTTATTGTAATATTTAGGTGAGCAAGAGTATCGTATCTCACAAGGACTACTACTTCCTAGTTCTTAAACACAAGTACCTAATTAATATCTAGACACAGATTAAGCAGATAAAAATAGAATAAAATAAAATAACATAAAATAAATACAAGGAAATAAATACTGGACTTAGATAATTAAACGAAACCGAGACTTTAAGAAAATTGGATTATTATATCAATTATGAATATTCATTAACTCTGCCAACCCGACTTCTGTCTTTAATCTATCAATCGTGGGGATCACTAGTTTGTTATCAGACCGCTTTTAAAGGCATATACCATTACATAGATATAATGAACATACACTTCACTCCAGTCGGTTCATCACACATGCCATTACTCCCAAACTAGCACATGAAGATCTATTCAATCCTGTGTGATACTTGTTCACTAGGTGGGTCCTTCTAAGCACACATAATCTAATTTCTATCTTTTCATCACTAATTCTTCTCTGGTCAGTGCTTCAAATTAATGACTAGCATGCATAAATAGTGATCAAGCATCCATACAAGATATAAATAAGCGCATAGAAATCAAACCCCGAAAGATAGTAGGAAGAAAACTAATTAAATCATATTATAAAATCCATAATATCCAATCCCTAAAACCTAGCTATGAAATTAGCTAGACATAATTAAATAAATAACCAAAACTAGAGTAAAAGTGTTCATGACAGAATTGATAAAAGAACCGAAAAATAAAGAGTAATCCAGTAGTCTTATCTCTTTTGCAGTAGCACTCCGTCTCCAGCAACCTTGTCAACTCCTCTCGAGTAGACGGAAAATCTCTGTCTTCTTCTTCTCTCTCTTAGTGTATTCTAATTGTATGGTATGGTATTGGGCGTACTCTCTTCGTGTATGAAAATGAGAGCTTTGATATCTAGGTTAAAAATCCTGAATTGGAGATAAAAATCACATTCCCGCAGACCCGCACACATGGGTCGACCGAGTTGGCTGGGTCGATCCAGAGGTATGTTTATGAACATGGTCGACCCAGGCCTTTATAAATTATATTGGGGCGGGTCGATCGAGCCTTTCGAGGTCAACCCAAGTTATTTTCGCATTTGGCTTCGGATTTCTTTAGATTTTGATCATTTAATCCAGTCCATTGTGCTTTATTTTAGTATTCAATTAAGCCTAAGAACCTAATTAAATCCCTCTTCAATTCTTCTTGTCCGTATTTAACTGTTTTGCTTCAAATATGTTACGAAATCATAACTATTATTGTAAAACTAGCAAACACATCAAAAACTCCAAATGATAACAATATAAACACAAAAACTATAAAATACACAACTTCATAAACATTATCAATTCATATCTAAAAGTTGTGTAAAATATACAACTGTCATTGGCCCTAGAGAAGCTATGTCAGTGCGTCCATCTTAGCTTATAACTCCCGGATTGCAGCCTGAGTGTCGGGCTGTGGAGGAACTGCAGAAGATACACTAGCGGCTAAAATACTCCGTGATCAATTGTCGAGCCCAAATATACGGTTCTTCTTGGAGTGCTGACAGGTAGTATCTACATAAATTTAGCTCATGTCCACCTCTGGCGCCTCATCCGTACCAGGAATTAGCAGGCCCAACTCCTCAACCCTAGCCAATACATAAGCCTATACACAAAATCAAATAAGTTAATTAAATATATATTTTATATCTAAAATTAACATTTATAAATATTTACAAATAAACTTACAGTGATACGAGCAGACTTCCCATCAGAATAGGACCCATCAACGGTGTTGTGCAGTCTCTTAAATGTCTCTCAATTTGTGCAACTGCACTCGTAGATCCTCATCGGTGCTTGGCAATGCCGGTGCGGGAACTATCGGGCTCAGTGAGGTAATTCTGAGATGCGATGGTAGACTTGGCCTTGAAGGCCTCGCTGTCCCAATAGGCGCAGAAACTGTCCCACATATGATGAGACATAAAGGCATGGAAGCCCTTGGTCCTATTTTTCTTGAAAGAGTGGACCATGTCCTTGTATCTTTCAACATCCTTGGTGTTCCATCTCTTCACAATAGCATCCGTCTCAGCAGATTCCCAAGAAAACTCCTTCTGCAACATATTGAAAACATATGACAA
Source organism: Perilla frutescens (assembly GCA_026008535.1). Taxonomy (NCBI): domain Eukaryota; kingdom Viridiplantae; phylum Streptophyta; class Magnoliopsida; order Lamiales; family Lamiaceae; genus Perilla; species Perilla frutescens. The sequence continues at coordinate 56,300,539 of BRKX01000003.1, forward strand.
TGTTAAACTTAATTCGAGACTAGGGAGGAATTTGATCTACATTTAATGTGAAAATATTTAAATCACTTGTCCTTAATTTTAAATTTTCTTAAACACTCATCTAAACATTCATCTAAAAGTATAGTACTGTTTATATGCACATCAATCAATTCCTATTGATTCTCATTAACAAAATTAGTGTTTTCTTCACTTGCTACTGTTAATGTGTGCTTAACTCTTTCACAATTTAGCTCCGTTTTTGAATTTTTCATTGCTAAATTGTAATACTCGCATTATTCAATTGTTTGGCATGGATAAGCTTAATATAAAATTAAATTTTGCAGAGTGCTATGAATGTAGGAGGTGCTCCAAATACAACAACTTCATCTATTGTCTCTACATCTCATCCAAAAAATGTTTCTCTGCCCACTTTGACAACTGCCCAGCCACCATCTAATTTATCTGCTTCTACCCCTATAATGTCTAGTTATAATTAGAGTTTGACAATGGGAAATTAAATGGAAGCAAACATATATGGACTTCTGAGTATCTATCCTATGTTTTTTTACTAGGAATTAATTATTCTTTTCTCGTTGTTTTTTCATACTTCATTAGTCACTCAACACATTCACCTTCACATTCTTACATAAGTAATTCATTCAACACAACCTCATAAACACATTGAACAGAGAATCGATTTTGCTATGTTTCCAATTATATCGTAGTACCTTAGAATTGAAAAGTGCAACACATAAAGCACCAAAGAAATGTTCATTACAAGAAAGTCAGAGATTATTTTATGGTAAAACATCAACAGAGCAGAACAAAAAGAGAGCATAGCAGAACACTAAGGACGGACTACCGACGGACACTTTCCGTCGTTAGTGTTTAATTTTTTAAATTAAAACAACTAATGACTGAATGTTTGTTGCTAGTTCGTCGTAAATACCGATGAAATAGAGTTTGTCGCTATTTCACAATTTTTTGTAGTGAATATTAATTAATTTTCAATGAAGTTACTCCATGAAAAATTCCTTCATTATTAAAATATAATTATACGTTAAGAAAATTGTAACATGTGTATCTTTTGTTGAAGTTTCGAATTGGTAAATATCGAACTTAAATGTATACTTTCTTTGTTTCATAATAATTGATGTTTTAGATTTTCAAAATTAATTATAAGTAAAAAAAAAAGACAAATATATCATTCTTTTTTTATCTCTCTCTCTCTCTCTCTCTCTCTCTCTCTCTCTCTCTCTCTCCACTTCTATCAAATTTTATGGAAGAAATTTCATTTATCAAAGGTAAGTTATTAATGTAGAAGATTTAATTGTGTTTTGATAAAGGTAAAATTGGAAGAAAGAGTGTGAAAAAATTTAAAATATCAATTATTGTGAAATAGAGTGAATATGTAAAACTAGCTATTACGTTTTGATGGAAGTCACATTTGTTTTTTATTTATACATACTACTATATTTACTCGTATAGATGTATGTAAACTATATGTAATTAGAGGTTCCGGTGGGGATAACCTAGTGTAACACCCTAATTTCACTATTAATAGAAAAAGGGCACGTTACTCGTGCTTTTCATTAATAAAATCATTTATTGAAAATACAGCGGAAGTTTCAATCATAAATTGACATTTATTACATAAATAAAGTCAAAAATAAAATAAAATAAATATTCTCATTTAATCGTGCTTGACCATTTAACTACCATCATCACATCTTGTCCCCTCACACACCGTCCGACCTCTTACTTGAAAGGAATAAAATATTAAGGTACATTCCTTTTGCATCAGCAGGAGTGACCGTTATCCAAACTATAAATTTAATAGAGAAGCATGTGAAAAGACTTGATTCATGTAACGTGTAACCTGTACTTTTACATCAGCCCTTAGGCTAGGTACTTTATAGTCTTAAAGACTTCATACTTTATAGTCCATAAGACTCTGTACTTTATAGTCTAGAAGACTCTGTATTGAAATTTCACATAACTCCTGTACGAACATATAGAGAGGATAACAATACAATTTTCAACATAAAACCCTACCTTGACTTTGACCTGAAATTAATTATTTATGTGCCAGCGCGCCTTGGCTCGAAGAAAACCCAGAGAGAAGAGAGGGACTCGGAAATGTTTAGAGAGGAGCTTTGAATATTTGGTGTGATTATTGTGAATGAGAGCTCCTCTATTTATCCTAGAAATTGGAGATTAATCATGGAAGGTTTGAAATTTGGATTGATTTCTTTCCAAAATTTGATTTACTTACATATGACAATTAGGTTTAGAGTTTATGGTGTAATAGGTACTACAAAAAATTCACATTTTAATGACCGATTATAATGACGGAATTGAGTTCGTCGCTAATGGCGACAGATTAACGATGGATTGGCCGTCGTTATATTTTTCAACTATTAAAGTTGGCGGGAGTGTTTCCTGTTGAAACTTAGCGACTGATTAGAGGCGGATAGTCTGTCAATAAATTAATTATATTTTTTATTTAATAATTATTTAAAATTATAAAACTAACGACGGAGAGATTCATTGTTAGTATTTTCCAATTTATTAATTATTAAAATATATATAGTAACGACGGACGGATCCGTTGTTAGTATTTTTCGGTTTTATAATTATTTAAAAATATAAATCTAACAACAAAATGATCCATTGTTAATATTTTCAGATTTAGTAATTATTTAAAACCATAAAGCTAACGACAGACGTGTCCATCGATAGTATTGTCCGATTCATTAATTAATTAAATATATAAACTAACGACGGACGTATCCGTCATTATTATTTTCAGGTTTAATAATTATTTGAAAATATAAATCTAACGATGAACATATCCATCGTTAGTATTGTCCGATTTATTAATTAATTAAATATATAAACTAATGAAGGACGTATTTGTCGTTATTATTTTTTGGTTTAATAATTAATTAAAAATATAAATTAATCACTGATATGAAAACATAATCGCGGCTTCAGTTTCATTTCCCCCAAATTCCGATTGAACCCTAGCCGTCATCGTCCCCATCTTTCTCCGACCAATCGACATGATTTCCGGCCATCTCCATCTCTCTCACTCACTCACTCACTCACTCACTCTCTCTCACATTCTCTTGCCCGTCTCCCCATCGCACAACACCCCTCCTCCGTCTCATCATCGCCTCCACGCTGTTGCAGCCTCACAGGTAACTCTCTCTCTCTCTAACTGTCTTTCTGTGCCATCGGATCCTCACAGTGCCGACGTCGACCGCACGCCGCCGCCACCGCCTACACGCCGATAAGGTCAGTTTCATTTTTTAATTTACAGATTTTTTTTTATTTTTTTTAATTTACAGATTCTAAAGAAACTGTCTAGTAAAATGATGAAAAATGTTTACTACATATTCAAAAGAGCTCTATATATCCAATTATTCATATTATTATTGTTATCATCATCATCATCATCATCAAACATTTGAAATGATAAAAGTCTTGTTTTGTGTTTAGTGTTTATTTGTGATGTTTTATTATAGGAATTTTGTATTTTTGGTAAGTTATGTTTAGTATTTTTAGCGTGTTTTGTGGCAATTTTGTGCGTCTAATCTTCACTTGTTGCTCTTACGGTGGAATATGCTAAGTTATGAAAAACTTGAGCTGTTGTTTGCAAAAACATGATTTTTAGGCATTAAGGTGGCAAGGATAAGACAAGCCCCTAGCGGAAGAGAAGAGCCGGAAGAACGAGCTATGGAACCACGCGGCCACGCAAGCCGCACGACCGCGCAGTACCAGGCCCCGCAACCAACGAGCCCCATGACCACGCGGTGGCACTCTCGGCAAAGTGCTCCCAACGAGCGCGCGGCCTCCCGCGGGCGCATGCACACCCGAGTCCCGCGAGCGCGCGGCACCCTGCTTCATTTTTCGACGCGGGATCAGTGCTTCCTCTTTCCTTGACTCGGCCTTGCTTCTCCCCTTTAAATCCCTTCACATGGGCAGCTGGGCAACAAGCTAAGAATGGACTTTTTGGCCATCCTAATCTAGGTAGTAGGGATATAGGGTTTAATTTCCTTAATCAGCTATTTTTGGCTTTTGGTCCCAATTTCCCCAACAAATCTCCCAAAAATTCCTCTCATTAAATGCTCTCTTACCATCACACATCTCATCAACTTTTCTTTCACCTCTCACCTCTCACCTCTCACCTCTCATCTCTCCTCTCAATCGATCTCTCTCTCTCTCTCTCTCTTTGGATATCTCCTCTTGACTTTGGGGGATTTCATCCATTCTCATTCACCATTCTCTCACCCACTACATCTTCTCCACTTCATCTCTCCATTTTTCTCTCTACACACCTTCGCCACCTTCACCATTTTTCTACACCATTTTCACTACCACCATCACCTTTCAAGAGAGGAAGAAACGAGGAAGAAACGAGGAAGAAGAGAGGCAAGCAAGCTTTGGTTAAATAAAAAGAGACGAGAAGAAGTTCCGACCCCGAGCCGTCCGCGGAAGCTAGGCTCGATAGGAGGCCCTTCCATTGGTACTTTCTTTCTTTAGCTTAGTTGATTTGTGGGGGTTGTCCCAAAAACTCTTGAAACATTGAATATTGTAGAAGTTTATGTTATTTTCATTTGGTTATGAGATAATGAACTCTTATGATATTTGTATTGTTTTGAGCATGATTATGGGCTAATCTCTCCATTAGGGGGTAGAGAATCGATTTGGTGTTGATATATACTTGTGATGGTTGGTTGTTGTTGTTGAAATTGTTTTTATCATGCTGAGTACTTGATCACTACTTAGCATTGCTAGGTTTTAGATGAGACCGAAAAGGAGATTCTAAATCCCGACCTAAGTTCCTTCAATGTTAGGTGGATTGGGTTCATAAGCCTAAAATATTGATCTTGCTTGTATAATATAGTCGATAAGAGTTTAATGGATAGATGGTGACAGTAATTGAAGTTAACCTCTTAAGGGGTCTATTGTGTGTTTAAGATTAATATAAACAACTTGATTCAAGCTAAGTGATAAACCAATGAGAGAATCTACACCCTAATGCTCTTATCATAATCCTTTCATTTCAATCTTGATCTTGTTATTATTTGCACTTTATTAGTTAAATTGCGTGTTTTAAATTCCTTAGTTAAAATCAACCTTAAAATCCATGATTAGTGTGTTTAGGTTTGTATTTCGTCGTTCAAACATGTTGCATGCATAGCCAAATCGGATAATTGCCCACACGAAGTCTTCCTTGACAGATCGATTCGGATTAGCTCATCGCGTCTACAATTGACCCCGTCTAATTGCGGGATCGGTTAGAAGTAGTTTTGCGTGTTGAGTCAAGTCCGGAAATTTAATTAAGCTTAAACATTTTGGTTGATAAAAGTGAGATAGATAAGAAAGGTTTGAATGTTTGTTTGTATCTCAAAGTATTTTGCAAAAGATTAAAGAAAATTAAAACTGGTGCGTTATCTTGAAAATCCATTAATTAAAATATGGGCGGTGGCTCATATTGATAAAATTTACATTTCTTTAATATTTGTAAACTTACCTTTTAAATTAAAGTATGTGAAATATGAGTTTAGTCGAAACCCAAGAATATGAGGAATTGACCTGCCTTCAAATTTAAAATTGGTATCATTATTATTATTATTATTTTGGAAAATCTTAAATTTGGTAGTTAGACATTAATTTATTCAACTATTAAAAATATAATTAAGTATACATTTCTCTCAAACAAAACTGGTGGAGTGCAATACAAAATGCACTCCAGGAGCATTTATATATAAAAATGAACAACACAGTTAGTTGTGAATGCTTATTACCATAATTAATTTAATGAGAGGCATAATGAAATACAATATATTTTTATTACTTGTTTAAATTTGTATGGGACGAGGGTCCTGAATCTCTCTTTATTACTTGTTTAATTTGTATGGGACGAGGGCCCCCAGATCCCTCTAGAGTGTAAATATGAATTGTTGGTGTTGTTAGTATTGTTCATTTTTGTTGGTTTTAGTTGGTAGAATTTGATTAGATGAACATAAATCAATTAGCATAGAATAGAGAACTTAGGACTAGGATTTTCACATAGGTGCTGCCGAAATTTTTATTGAATTGCTTACTTATGTAATTTTTGAATTCAATTTCATTGTGGTGTTGTTTATTTTTGTTGGTTTGGTTAATTAGATGAACATAAACCAATTAGCGTAAAGTTGAGAACTTGAGATTAGGATTTTCACATAGGTGCTGCCCAAATTTTTTACTAAATAACTTATTTACTTTTCCTAACGATAAATTTTTATAGATTCAGTGCTACAATATAAGTATAGATCATCAATGGATGTACTGGCGTTATCTTGGCAATGGTGCTTTAAATCCAGACTTTCTGAAGGGACTTGAATCTTTTATCGAGTTTGCCTATTGATGAGTGCATAAATTGCACTCATTTGCACTCAATTTGAGTGCATTTTGAACTTAGTTATCTTGTAAATATGTTGTGATTATTGTATATATTGCTTTTTCTTTTATTTTGTGTAATGTGACCAATATAGGGAATTTTTGGGTAAAACAAATGCAAAAAGGAGTCAAGTTGAGAATTGATCGATCAACGCTTGCACAAAGACGAGAAAACACAAGAAAAACAAGGAAAAGGCCAAAAGCGACCCTGAAACGCGAGCTACTCAGAGTCGCGCCACAGCCGCCCTGCAGAGTGACCCCAAAAAGTGACCCTTTTAGTCGCGCTTTGACAACTTCAGGGGGTGTGTTTTCTTCAGTTGGAACGCGACCTCAAAGAGCGGGCACCTCATGTCGCGCTTCACAAGTAGAAGAAGGCGCGACCCCAAAACGCGATCACCTGGGGTCGCGCCACAAATTCAAAGAGTAGTCCGACCATAAAACGCGACCTCTTTGGTTACGTTTAGACGACTTCAGAGAGATATTTTTCTTCAGTCCAAACCCGACCCCAAAACGCGATCACCTGGGGTCACGTTTCGCCTTGACGGATTTCAAAACTTGACTTTTGGCACTCCATTATTGGTCCATTACTTATGTTTATTTGTGGGGTTTTTCAAAATAGAACCTATAACCCTTAGAGATGAAAATACACTTAGAAAAACACTAAGATTGTGGATTTTTGAAGATCAAGATGAAGGAGGAAGATTCAACCATCCATTTGAGCATCCAAGCCATAGGATTGAAGAAGAGTGCTCTACATTGGATTTTATCACTTCTTCTCCCTTCTTAAACTTGTATTTAGAATGGGTTTTTATTCTTGTTCTTGTAATCTTGATTTTATTGTGAATATGGTTGGCTAGAGCCTTAGGGCTCTAGGATATGGTGAAGCAATGTGAATATTGATCTTTAAATTGGGATATATATATATATATATATATATGTTATTGCTTTGTCAAGATTTTGATCTATGCTAGGGCTTGAATGGTGTTGTTTGGTTGGCCATCTTACCAACATCACATGTATGAATCACTTGTATCTAGTCAATCCCATGATCATAAGCATGCTTGGATCAAATCTACGTATTTGTCTTCTTAGTCGATTGTCATTATGTGGAAGGAAATGTGACCCTTAGAGCCTTTGGTAGGTGCGACCTTGGAATGCGTTAGAGATAGCCATCCTTGTCGCATTCGCAATTTGAAAGATATTCGAGAGATGCTCTTACTATATTCGTGGTCTTCCTATCTATGAACTTTGCATACATGTGTGTGTAATCCCTTGTTGTAGATTAATATGAGCATTGTGTAGCCATGTCCTAGAGTTTCTCCTTATTTACCACCTTCAAAGCTCTCCCCTGTTTGATATTGTCTCTTGAGTGCTAATTATATTGATCATTATTGTGGTTTAAGTGTTTATGTCTTTTGTGTAAAATCATTCTAGTTTTCTACAATTCTTGACGAGAAAACTACAGGATCTTGAAATCAATGATTCTCACATAACCACATAATTGATAGAATATTGTGTACCTTTCTCCATAATCAAATCTGAAATTGCACCGTTGAATTTCTTGAGAAGAACGATAAACCGGTATTTCACCTCCTTGATATTTTGTCTTTCTATTCTCTATCGTAAGTGATGGCTAGGGTTTTAAGAGAATACCTTTTATATCAGGAAGTGGACCCAGTTTTGCGGTTGTGGGCTGTTATTCCCCATAAGCCCACTATTTCCATCAAATAGTGGATATAATAAAACTGCTCCATATTAACTCGGATATAATTTAGTCAATAATTAATTGATTATTTATTTATTAGTCTTTAGTAAGCCACATAACTTAACATGAGACATAAATAACCTTACATTCTCCCACTTGGCTCATGTGACGTTACTTAACATCATGGACAGATAAATAAATTAATCAAACTAATATAATGCGCATTTGAATGACTAAACATTATATACTTCATTGGGTTCATCATAATTTCATAATTAAGAATATGAACTAATTCGAGTCATGGCGGTTGTACATCACACAATTGACATAGTCCCTTCCATGTACTACGAACTAATCTTCTCCTTAATATGATCATTAATTAGGAGCACATAATTGGTCCATAATAATGTCTTTATACAAGACTATACCTGTTTACATTACTCTAATTCAAATATGCATGCAAAATAGAGACAGGTAATCAGAAACATTTCATAAATGAACTCAAAGTGCTAATTACAAAATAAACTTCAAACTCAATAATCATTGTTAACAATAATGCCCATACTTTCAACATGATCAATAAATGTCTTGGGCGGTAATCCCTTTGTTAAAGGGTCAGCTATCATAAGATTTGTGCTAATATGTTCTATTAACACTCTTTGTTTCTGAACTTCTTCCTTCACGGCAAAGTACTTTAACTCCATATGCTTAGCACCTTTAGAGTACTTGTCATTTTTAGAGAAAAATACTGCTGCGGAGTTATCACAGTACAATTTCAGCGGCTTAGCAATACTGTCGATAATTCCAAGCCCTGAAATAAAATTCCGCAGCCAATTAGCGTGAATTGTAGCCTCAAAACATGCTACGAATTCAGGTTCCTTGGTGGAGGCAGCAACAACAGACTGCTTTGCACTCTTCCACGATACCGCTCCTCCGGCTAAAAGAAATACATAGCCAAGAGTAGACTTTCTAGTATCCAAATATCCAGCAAAGTCTGAGTCAGCATACCCAATCACCTCAAGTTGATCAGACCTCCTATATGTAAGCATGTGATCTTTTGTTCCCTGTAAGTATCTCAGAACCTTCTTTGCAGCTTTCCAGTGTTCCATTCCTGGATTACTTTGATATCTTCCCAACATTTCAGCTGCAAAGCTTATGTCTGGTCGAGTACAGGTCTGAGCATACATAATACTCCCAACAACAGATGCATACGGAATTGCTTCCATCTGTTTTCATTCCAATTCATTTTTAGGACATTAAGCGAGACTAAACTTGTCTCATTTCTGAATTGGAACTGGTGATGCTAAGCACTTTTCCATCTTGAAACTATCTAGCACTTTATTGATATATGCTTTCTGAGACAAACCTAACAATCTTTGTGATATGTTTCGAAATATTTCTATTCCAATCACATAGCTTGCCTCACCCATATCTTTCATTTCAAAGTTACTAGAGAGAAAACTCTTTGTCTCATGAAGGAGACCAAGATCATTAGTTGCAAGCAAGATATCATCAACATACAGGATTAGAAATATGATCTTACTCCCACTGACCTTTAGATATATACACCGATCAACAATGTTCTCTTTAAATCTAAAGGAAACAATGGTATCATTAAACTTTAAATACCATTGGCGGGAAGCATGCTTCAGCCCGTATATTGATTTCTTTAATTTACATACCATGTGTTCCTTTCCTTCAATTGAGAAACCAACTGGTTGGTCCATGTAAACATTCTCCTCTAAATCTCCATTAAGAAAGACAGTTTTCACATCTATTTGATGTAACTCCAAGTCATAATGAGCTACAAGTGCCATGATAATTCTGAAAGAATCCTTTCGTGAGACTGGTGAAAAAGTCTCTTTATAATCGATTTCATCTTTTTGAGTAAAACCTTTAGCAATAAGTCTAGCCTTGTAGCGTTCGAGATTGCCAAGAGAGTCACGTTTAGTCTTAAAGACCCACTTACAACAACTCTCTTGCAACCTTTTGGTAATTCTACAAGGTCCCAAACACCATTATGTTCCAAAGATTTTAACTCTTCTTTCATGGCATCTAACCATTTTTCAGAATTATCACAACTTACGGCTTGTGAAAACGAGACTGGATCATTGTCATTAATGCTTAAGTCAGTTTCTGACTCATGTAGATATACCTCATAGTCATTTGAAATAGCTGGCCTTCATTCTCTTTGAGATCTTCTTAATGCTATTTCTTGAGGTTCTTCTACAACGGGTTCATTTTGAATCAGAGGTTCATTATTGTGTTGCTCGTCTTCATTGTTGTTTGGAACAACAAATTGAGGAACACTCACTTTACTGCTAGAGGTACACGTTAAAGAAACTTGTACTCTAACTTCTTTAATTTCCACATGTCGTGGAATTGTACTCCCACTAATTTCACCACTTTCAATGAACCTCGCATTTCCAGTCTCAACAATTCTCATTCTATGATTAGGACAATAAAATCTATACCCCTTTAATTTTTCTGGATAACCAATAAAATATCCACTTATTGTTCTTGCATCCAGTTTCTTTTCTTGTGGATTATAAATCCTTACTTCTGCCTGACAACCCCAAACATGCAGGTTCCTTAAACTAGGTGTCCTAGTCGTCCACAGTTCAAAAGGAGTATTTGGAACTGCTTTACTAGGAACCCTATTTAACAAATACATGGTAGTTTTCAAGGCATACATCCACAAAAATAAGGGTAGAGATGAATTGCTTAACATACTCCTAACCATATTCATTAATGTTCTATTACGCCTTTTTGATATACTATTTTGTTGTGGTGTACCTGGCATTGTGTATTGAGCACAAATACCACGTTTATAAAGAAGTAAAGCAAATGGACTTGGGTGTTGCCCAGTCTCATCATATCTTCCGTAATACTCACCACCTCTATCGGATCTTACAACTTTCACCTTTCTGTCTAATTGCCTTTCTATTTCATTCAAGTAGATTTCCAAGGCATCCACTGCTTGAGATTTCTCATACAGTAGATAGACATAACCATAACGTGAATAGTCATCAATAAAGGTGATGAAAAATTTTTCCTTTCCGAAAGAATCAACATCAAAAGGCCCACATATATCAGTATGCACAATTTTAAGAAGTTGGGTGCTTCTTGTGGCTCCTTTCTTTGTGTGTTTTGTTTGTTTTCCTTTAATACAGTCCACACAAATATTTAGATCCGTGAAATCTAGATCTGGAAGAATCTTATTCTTTATGAGTCCTTCCGTTCTTTCTATAGATATGTGACCTAAACGTTGATGCCACAAGAGAGCAGAATGTTCATTCACTAAACTTCGTTTAGTGCCAACATTATGAAGCAGAGTTAAAAGACTTTCAACATACAAACCATCTAAATTCAATTTATATAAACCATCACAAAGAACACCAGTACCAATGAGATGATTATGCTTAAATAAACTGAAACATCCATTACGAAAATTGAAAGAAAATCCAGTAACATACAGTTTAGATAATGAAACTAAATTCCTAGATAAACTAGGAATATAAAGAGTTTTCAATAAATCTAAATGATGTCCAGTATCGAGAATTAAACGATAAGTCCCAACTGCTTCCACTGGAGCTTTCATTATATTCCCCATGAAGATGAACTTCTCATTCGGGCTTATGGTTTGGATTGTAAGGAATCTCTGCATCGTGTTAGAAACATGAGTCGTACATCCAGAATCAATCCACCATGAATTATGGGGAACTTCAGTTAAGTTTGATTCGAAACATACATAAGCATTAAGCTTACTTTTCTTTTCGAACCAAAGCTTACGTTTCTGACAATCCTTCTGGAAATGTCCAGGTTTCCCACAGAAACGACAATTATTATTTGGTGATTTCTTCTGAATTTGCACAGAAGCCTCATTAGTCTTCAATGGCCCTTTGCCTTTATCATGTTTCTTCTTAAACTTCTTTTCAACTCCTTGATTTCCTCGGTGGCTTACATAATGAACTGAGTGACTTCCTTGATTTTTAAATCTCGTTTCCTTCTGAACTAACATACTGTGCAACTCGTGCACATTCCATTTATCTTTCATGGTGTTATAGCTCATTTGGAACAGACCATACTCAGTCGGTAATGAGTTGAGAATAAACTGTACAAGGAAGTTCTCATTCACAGCCATTCCCAAGGACTTAAGTCTTGCTGCAATGTTTGTCATTTCAATGACATGCTCATGCATAGTACGAGAACCATCAAACTTCATGGTGGTTAGCGTACTCATTAATGTCCCAGCAATAGACTTATCAGTTGTTTGGGAGCGCTCTCCCACTAACCCCATAAATTCTTTAGCACTTTCGGTTTTGGGGAGAGCTGTCTTAATACTGTCTGCGACAGTCATTCTCATGGACATTAGGCTGAGTCTGTTAGATCTTTCCCAATTTTTATAATGGGCTTTCTGTTCATTGCTGCTAGTATCAGTAATAGCAGCAGACTTCTCTTCCATAATAGCAAGATCAAGATCCAAAACACCAAGATGAAATTGAACTTGCTCATTCCAGTCAGAGAAGTTAAGCCCATTAAATATTGGCACAGACAATACATGAGAATTTAAAGAATTGGGAATAGGTACTGCATAATAAAATTTTCACATAAGTGTTTTGAGACATAAAACACATGCTACAGATATAAATAACAATTAAAGTATATTGATGATCTCCTTTGGGTGATACATCAACATACAACATACAAACATAATGACGCTAATAAAATTTTAACATTCTTCTGTAATAAAACATGTACCAATTAGAATTATTTACTACCTTTGGGTATATAAATAAACTAATAGTGCATATTTATTACCCACAATGATATTCATTAATTATAAAGACAAATAATCAACCTTTGGGTTGATCCATAAATGCTTTATAATAATGAATTTCAATTTACCCATAAATTATTAAACATAATATTTAGCATCCATTATTTTATGGGTAATTGAATAAATCAACATTAATTTGGAATCAAATAAACATACAAGTCTGACCACTTTGGTGATTAACAAACTTTTCTTTATATTTAATTCCAGTAATTTCGCATATGATAACATATGATAAACATTATTATCTACTAATTAAAACATTCTTAGTAGATATATGAACTATAACAGAAAATAGAACATAATACAGTAAGTTATGAAATACTTCAATTCACATTCTCGGTAATGACAAAACATTAAGAAATTGGTTAAATCATTAACAACCAATTAACATCTTTCTTTTCTGCATTGAAATCATTCATTTAATGAACACAATATAATATATGCGAAAATAATTAATCTCGGCATTAGTAAAGCTTTCGAAATTCGCGAAAAGTAAAGACAATATTTCATAAATTAATTCATTGCATATGAAATCATTACCATACGCCGTATATGAAATATCAAAAGATTTTTAATGGTGATCATAAACATATTCAAGATTACTACTATCGCCGAGAGACTTTCTTTTGCAAGCAGATAATTTATAGCATTTCGATTATTCCAAATTTTATAATCAGATTCATAAAAATTGGAAAACCAAATAATATCATAATCGCAGCGGAATAACATAATTCCCGATCTTATAATTAGGGTTGTGCAATTGGGGAAAACATTCATGGAGAATCATCCAATTTCATAACACATGCTCTGATACCACATGTAAAATAATTCTAGTTTTCTACAATTCTTGATGAGAAAACTGCATGATCTTGAAATCAATGATTCCCACATAACCACATAATTGATAGAATATTATGTACCTTTCTCTATAATCAAATCTGAAATTGCACCGTTGAATTTCTTGAGAAGAACGATAAACCTGTATTCCACCTCCTTGATATTTTATCTTTCTATTCTCTATCGTAAGTGATGGCTAGGGTTTTAAGAGAATAACTTTTATATCAGGAAGTGGACCCAGTTTTGCGGTGATGGGCTGTTATTCCTCATAAGCCCACTATTTCCATCAAATAGTGGATATAATAAAACTGCTCCATATTAACCCGGATATAATTTAGTCAATAATTAATTGATTATTTATTTATTAGTCCTTAGTAAGCCACATAACTTAACATGAGACATAAATAATCTTACATTTTGTTCTCATTTGGTATTGTGATTAGGTTAAAATACACCCTCTCCTTATTTATCGTCTAGATATTTCGCTTGTCTATCGTCGTGGTACTTGCATTATCTAATTTCTATTCCATTTCCTTGTGGATCGACCTCATTTCATCCTTGCTACAAATACATGCTTGTACACTTGTAGGAATTGACACGAGTTTAATAAATAGTGAAACCATAGTAGAAACAAAGTCTTCTATCAAGTTTTTAACACCGTTGCTGGGGAAACGGAATTAATATAATATATGCAATATTGTGATAACGCTTGAGTGGATTAGTTTAGACATTTTATTTTTGTTTTGTTTGTAAAATTTACATTTATTTGTTTGTCCCTTTTGATAGGAAGTGTATGCACACTCATTCTCAAGGAGAACCCCCTATCGCATTGACTTGGAAATTGAAGCAACGGTTTTCACCACAACAACGGACGTAGAAGGAGGAGAATGGCGGATAATCCTCCACCGGTTCAAGACCCGATGATTGCCCAAATGCAAAGGTAATTAGAGGTGATGCAAGAACAATTGAGAGCCCAAGAGGAGGCTCAAAATAGAAACGTGGAGGCACCAATCTGAAAGCTCTTCCAACCCGTCATTGATCAAGGGGTGGCCAATGGACCACCCATTCAAGCCAACAACTTCGAGTTTAAAATCTCTCTCATACTAATGATCCAACAAAACCAATTCTGAGAGACGCCAATGGAGGACCCCCATGAGCATATTCATAAATTTCTTAATGTTAGTGGGACAATGAAGATGAATGGAGTCCTGAAAGATGCAATTCGAATCCGACTCTTTCCATTCTCATTGATCGACAAGGTGGAAATATGGTGATTGAGCCATGCTTAAGGAACATTTCAAACTTGGGACCAATTGGTGACAATGTTCTTTCATAAGTTTTTCCCACCTGGAAAAACTCTCAAATTGAAAGGAGAAATCACCGTGTTTAAACAATGGGATGAAGAAAGCTTATATGAGGCGTGGGAGCGCTTTAGCGAGATGCTAAGAAAGTGCCCCGGACATGATTTTGGAAACGATCATCACGTGTGCATATTCTATGGGGGAAGCAAAGATGAAGTGAGAACACTTATGGATGCGGCCACGGGAGGATAACTCTTAACAAGAGGACCAGAAGAAGCCTTGAGAATAATTGAAGAAATGGCTTCAAATTCATTTCAATGGCCGGCAGCAAGGGAGGGAGTGCAAATTCTAAAAAAAGTGGCTTCGACTTCAAGTTCGGATGCACTTGGGCTTTTTGCGGCTCAAATGGAAACCTTAAACTCAAAGATAGAAGCCTTTACAAATCCAAAAGCCGAGTCCTCTCACAGTCAATTTGAGGAGGTGAACTATGTGAACCAAGGAGGCTTCTCGAATCAACAAAGGCCATTTAATCCGGGGTACAAGCCCCAATATGGAGGTCAATATGGTGGAAACCAAGGTTACCAAAATAGGGCTCAACATCCAAACTTGTTCTATAGTAACTCAAACAATGCTATCCAACCACCTCCGGGCTTCTTGGTCACAAATGGTGTAATTGATTAGGAGAAGAAGCCCAAGATGGATGAACTCCTAATGGCATTTATGGGGAAGATGGAGAACTACTTGAAAGACTCTCAAACACGCTTTGGGAAGTTAGAGAAGACCGTCGGAGTAATTAGCAACCAAGTTAACACTTTGGAGAAGCAAATGGGACAATTTGCAACTATCTTGGAAAGCCAACATCAACAAGGCAAGTTCATAAGCAACACCACCGTGAATCTGAAGGATCAATGCAAGGTAATTACCTTGAGGAGTGGAACCGCTTATGATGGCCCCGAGATGCCGGATGAAGAAGAAAGTAAAGGAAAGGTTGATGAGCAACCTAGTGAAAAGAAGAAGGAAGAGGGACCGAGTCAAGAGGACTTGAGTCCCAAATTAAAGAAAAATGATGCTCTTGAAAAAGAGAAAGAGAAAAAAGTACCGATAATGGTGATGCCGGAAGAATACAAAGTGCCTATACTTTACCCATAAAGACTCCAAAAGGTGAAGATCAACGAGCAATTCTCTCGGTTCCTCGACATCTTTAGAAAGGTACAAATCCACATCTCTCTTGTTGAAGCACTTCAACAAATGCCAAATTATGTGAAATTCTTGAAGGATGTGATTTCCAAAAAGAGAAGATTGGAGGAGTATGAGACGGTCAACTTGACCAAGAATTGTAGTGCTCTACTACAAAGGAAGTTGCCTGCAAAGATGAAAGATCCGGAAAGCTTCAACATCTCGGTTACCATTGGAGAAAATCATGTTGGGAAGGCTTTGTGTGATCTAGGGGCAAGCATCAACTTGATGCCCCTCTCTTTCTTTAAAAAGTTGAAGATGGGGGAGATCAAGCCTACCACCATTTGCCTCCAAATGGCCGACCGATCTTTGACATATCCAAAGAGTGTGGTAGAAGATGTGCTAATGGAGGTCAATAAATTCATCTTTCCGGTAGACTTTATGGTTCTTGATATGGAGGAAGACAAGGAAGTTCCCCTCATCTTAGAGCGACCGTTTTTGAATATGGGTAAGGCCTTGATATATGTGGAGAAGGGAGAACTTACCTTAAGAGTGAATGAAGAAAAAATCACGTTTTCCCTTCAAAAAGTAATGCAACACCCCGAAAAAGAGGCAAGGAATATTGAGGAGTGCAAAGTGCTCCAAATGGTGGATGAATGTGTAAAGGAGGAAGAAATGAGGAGCCCACAAAATCCTCTTGAGATTTTCATTTCTAACTCTATCTTTAATTATTTACCTAATGATGATGTTGGTCTTTGTGATTCCATTTCTATGATGAATTCATTTCAGGAATTATACTTGAGGAAGCTAAAGTTCTTGCCATTGAGAGACGAGGACCAAACATCAAAGGAAAAGGAGGATTTGAAAGCAAAGGAGGAAATGGAGTTGAAACCTCTACCTACCCATTTGAGGTATGCTTACCTTGATGAAGCTAAGCAAAAACCGGTAATCATTTCTACCCTCTTGTCCAATGAACAATGTGATAAATTGTTAAGGGTGTTGAGAAAATATCAAAGCACTATATGATGGTCAATTTCCGACCTTAAGGGCATTAATTCTTCTATTTACATGTATAAAATCTTGCTTGAGGAAGATTATAAACCTAAGGTGCAAAACCAAAGAAGACCCAACCCTATTATGCAAGAAGTTGTTAGAAAAAAGGTCTCGAAGTTGCTTGATGCCGGTATCATATTTGCTATTTCGGATAGTGAGTGGGTGAGTCGTACTCAAGTTTTTGCTAAAAAGGGGGGAATGACATTGATAGAAAATGAGAACAAAGAAATGATTGCTACTAGGGTAGTAACCGGTTGGAGAATGTGTATATATTACAGGGCTCTAAATGCTTACACTAGAAAAGACCATTTTCCATTACTCTTCATTGATCAAATGCTAGATAGGTTAGCGGGTCATGAGTTCTATTGATTTTTAGATGGGTATTCGGGGTACAATCAAATCATGATTGCTCCCGAAGACCAAGAAAAGACCGCTTTTACTTGTCCCTATGGCATATTTTCATATAGATGGATCTCTTTCAGGTTGTGTAATGCACCCGCAACCTTTCAAAGGTGTATGATGTCCATCTTTCATGGTTTGATTGAAAATATCATGAAGGTATTTATGGATGACTTTTTTGTGTTTGGTGATTCGTTTGATATATGCCTTGATAATTTAACACAAGTATTGCAGAGATGTGAAGACACTAATCTAGTGCTCAATTGGGAAAAATGCCACTTCATGGTGAGAGATGGCATATTTCTAGGACACAAGGTGTCGGGTGCAGGTCTAGAGGTGGACCGGGCTAAGATAGTGGCCATTGAGAAACTACCTCCACCAACAAATGAAAAGGGAGTTCGAAGCTTTTTGGGACACGCTGGGTTTTATAGGCGTTTTATAAAAGATTTCTCCAAAGTTTCTAAACCTCTTTGTCGCTTACTTGAAAAATCCGTTGAGTTTAATTTTGATGCTAATTGTTTTCAGGCTTTTGAGATGTTGAAGAAGGCTCTAATCACTGCACCCGCGCTCATCACACCTGATTGGAGTGAGCCTTTTGAATTAATGTGTGATGCAAGCGAGATAGCGGTGGGAGCCGCTCTTGGCCAAAAGAAGGACAAACTCTTTCGAGTCATCTACTATGGGAGTAGGACTTTGGATCCCACTCAAGTCAACTACACCACCACAGAAAGAGAACTCTTGGCGGTCGTCTACGCATTCGACAAGTTTAGGCCCTATCTCATTGGGGCCTGAACAATTGTGCACACCGACCACGCCGCTTTGAGGTATCTTTTTGCCAAGAAGGATGCAAAGCCAAGGCTTATCCGATGGATTCTTCTACTCCAAGAGTTCGATGTGGAGATCATAGATAGAAAAGGATGCGAAAACATGGTGGCGGATCACTTGTCCCGGTTAGATCATATGCAAGGAGAAGAGGAGACCAAGAGGCCAATCAACGAAAGCTTTCCCGATGAGAGAATCATGTCGGCATCAACAAAAGTTCCATGGTTTGCGGATATTGTCAACTCTCTAGTTGCCAAAGTGAAACCCGTGGAGATGGAAAGCTATCAAAGGAAAAAGTTCTTCCATGATCTCAAATTCTATGTATGGGAGGAACCTTATCTCTTTAGAAGGTGTGCCGATTCCATCCTTAGAAGGTGTGTGCCAAAGAAAGAATGGATCGAGACAATGAAGGTAATTGTAAAACAGTAATCCGTGCTTAAACGTTTTTAGTTAACTGCTTAAAAATTATTCTGTGATATGTGTAGGATAGATGCAAGAACATAAATGAATAAAGCAGTAAAAATGTACGAGATGATAACCCAGTTCGGTTCAAACAACCTACTCTGGGGGGATTGCTCCCAAACTTGAAGATTCGACTGGTACTCCTTCGAAGAGTCTATTAAGGATCTTACACATACAAGGCTCCCGCCTTATGTCGCCCATTCTTCTCTTCGAAATCTTTCGCTAGCTAAAAGTTGTAAGATCCCCTCACAACCGTGACACTAAACTTCCTCTAGCTACCCACGACTTCAACTTACAATCTCTCCCGAGATTACGTACAAAACGGATATAAAAAATCCCCTCACGTGTTTCACTCGTAAACACTCAAAACTAGTCTATCACGTTGAACGTTTTACTGAACAACTACTAGTTACAAAAACAACGACCACAAACTGATTCTAACACTAGAATCTAAACAAAATATTAGTGGTACAGATTGCTGCACAAATCGGTCTTCATATATAGTCTTCACTTTAGCTTGGCGTCAATCTCTTGCTTTCCGCCAACTAGGTAAGTGGTTTGTGGCCTTCCAAACGTGTGTAGATACTTCTCATGTGTAGGAGGGTTAATTCAACACCGGATCTACACCACAAGGTAGTAAAACGAATCTATCTTGACCTTCCAAACTAGTTTTGGCGCAAGATCTTTCCAACAAGGAAACTGCCATAAATAAAGTGTCCCTGGTTCTGTCTGGGACATACTTTGGAACAGTTCACCAACTATTCTTTCTTTTCTTGCACATCGGAAAACAAATCTTTATGGGACATACCCAGGCACACATTGTCGAACATATCTCACCATTTTAACAACACAAAACTTAGTGCATGACGATGGCACTAACAATCTCCCCCTTTGGCGTTTATGGTCGGCAATTATCATCACGATCTGCACAACACTTGAATAACCTTCGCAGATCAACAATATATAAAAAAGAGTGATATATTTAAAAACTGTCAGAGACAGTTACAAGCACACTCTCCCTGAATCTGAACTGGGAGTGCCTTTAACACGATCAGAGCATTGATATCGCAGTATAGAACTGCATTGTCAGTCGATCAAAAATATAGTACAGACCAACAAAAATAAAATGGGGTAAAACAGCATCCCCAATAAATTGTTTGTTCAGAAATCATCAAACATTAAAAAATGAGCACACGCTCAACAAAGCAGCAGCAGCAGCAATGGCCTTTGTTCACCAACACTCTGCTCCCCCTTAATTGTTGCCAGAAACGGCAAACACCAAACTTCAGGCCGGGGAGGCAGCAGCATCATCATCATCGGCATCAGCAACAGCCGGCTTATCAGCAGCAGGAATAGAGGAAGCACTCGGCACATCAAATGGTGAGGCAAGGCCAAGGGCTCGGGTCCGGAGATCAATCAGCAAGGCCTCCAACTCTTATTTCCTGGTTTTGAAAGTCCGAATGGACTTGCTCAGAAACACAACTTCACGCTCTAGAGACTTGATATGCCTGTCAAAGAAAACAGAAGTGACAGCAAAAGAGGCAGCAGATCTGTCTGGGACAGATGGTGGCACAGGTCTCGAGCTTTCATCAGCATCGCGGGAAGGAACATCCGGAGCATGCTGGGACGAAAATAGCTTGTGGCTGATTGACAAAGGTTGCGCAACAGACGCATACACATCATTTGCAGAAACAACATCATGTTGGGCCATTATGATGCTGAAAATTAGGCCAGGATAGCCAACAGGTTGCTGGGTACGAGTTGATTCGGCATGAGCAATGACGTTCTCAAAGATCAGCAAGCCAAGATTAAACTCACTACGAGTGCCTACTGTGAACAGCAACAAAGCCATGGACTTGCCAACAGTAGAATCATGAGAACTGGGCAACCAATTCCGAACAGCAACCATGTGAAGTATTGAGTACTTCACACTCAGATCAAACGCTAACAACGCACGCCCCGAGGGCCAAACCACCCGACTTCCTCCAGTCAATTCCGACACCACTTCATTCAGATCAAAAAAGGTGCAGGAGCAACAAGGTTCTCACGACCCAAAAATGTATTAATCACAGTAGGGGAAAAAACAATCTAATGACTCCGCACAAACACAGAAAAAGCATGCTCATAGGAAGCATCACGCATACGCTTAGACAAGTTGGTATAAAATTCATGCACAACAGCAGCAATAAATGGAGGAGCAGAATAAGCAGATTTCTCTAATCGGAGATCATGCAACAGAGTATCAACACCAGTTCCCTCTACATCAGACTTAACCAAACAACACTCGGAAATCAACGAGCGACCAGCAACAATCTTGAATTGATTTTGGTGAAGGGCAGAGATAAACTTACTTGAATCAAAGTCCTCAAAATCGGAATCTGATCTGTCTGGAACAGACTCAGGGACATCCTCTACTTCTTCATCAGAGAGGGAATGTGCTCTGGCTTGCTTCATCAGCAGGCGACGACATCCCAAGATCAACCCCATCCTCTGCTCAGACACACTCCATGTAATACGGTGAGCAGGAACAACCTCAGACTTCTTAGGCACAACCTTTTTCACAGCAGGCTTCACTGATTTTGGGGGTTTTGACGAAGGCCCCTTCTTAGCAGCAACTTTCTTGGATTTGAGGGTTTTTGAAGGAGAACCCTTCTTCACAGCAACCTTGGCCAACACTTTGGATTTCAATTTGGCAATGGGTGTGTCATCTTCATCATCAGACACTGGAGGAGTGACTGGTTTATCTCTCAACTCCAACTTGCATTTGGACCCGTGAGTTTTGGAGGAGGTAGCCTTTGGAGGAGGGACAGAAACATCCTCATTAACAGAAGACTCCTCGTCGAGGAAGAAGATATCAACATCATCTTCACCTTGATCATGAACAGAGTTTTCAGCAGCAGCAACAGGTGATACTTCACCAAGAGGAACTTAAACCGTGACAACTGGCATGTCACTCACCACATGATCAGCATCAGAAATAGACGGAGCTTGAACAAATTTCAGCGCGTCAAGAGATGCAGCAAATTCCTCAATAGAGGTAGGATCTTCGTCAACAGCAGGGGCGACGGCAACATCTTCAACAAAAGCCAAAGAGACTTCATTTCCTCCAACATTCTCTATCATAGCCGTAATTGACGCATCTAAGATTTTCGCAGACACCATGGGCGGAGAGGATGACACTTCAGAAACCCTAAGAGAGGGTTGAACATCGAGATCTGTCTCAGACACAGATCGAGGCGGCGAATCAACAGAAGGTGCCATAGAAGTTGGTACAGAAGCAAGAGCTTCAGAGGAAGCAACAGTTGGCTTCACAGGGACAGAGGTAATTGAAGATGAAAACACAATGGGTTGAGAAAGCTCCGCAAGCTGTCGTCGCAAGTCTTCAGTAGAAATTCTGGGTTTCTTCACTTGAAAGGGTTTAGACGAAGTAGCTTTGTCCGCCATTAGAGTTTGAACAACAAAAATTCAAACACACACCACAGAGAGAGAATGGCTTGGAAATTTTGCAACGATTCTGTCTCTTTAGAATAATAAGGTTAAAACCTTAATTCGGAAATTCTAAACAGAAAAATTTCCTTAACTCACTTATTACTCACACATCACCCCGCAGCTAGGTGTGAGAAGTGGAATCAATCATGGTGTGAAAGTCAAGGCACTAATAGCCGTTGAAAAGTAACCATTCGTGCAAAGCAGAAACTGTCCGAGACAGATATTGGCACAACATTTACAGACCATATTAACCATGGTCATTTTATACTCTCTATACATACATCACTGACCAAGACTGTATAGAGAGTCTTCTCACAATGGAGAAGTTTAGAGAACACAAAGACCCAAGGAGGATCTTAGTGTTTCAAACCTTCTGCTATCAAGTGTCTTTGTAAAGATGTCCGCAAGCTGGGCATCTGTTCCAACATATTCGATCATAAGGGATCCGTCTTCAACAAGCTCCCGGATGAAGTGGTGATGAATATCTATGTGCTTTGTACGAGAGTGCTAAACTGGATTTTTTGAAATATTTATCGCACTCATATTGTCACAGTATATGGTAAGGACAGACTGTGGGACACCATAGTCATGCAGCATTTGTTTCATCCACAAAAGTTGAGTACAACAATTCCTAGCAGCAATATATTCAGCCTCGGCAGTAGACAGCGAGATAGAATTCTGTTTCTTGCTGAACCATGAGACCATGTTATTTCCAAGGAAGAAACATCCTCCAGAGGTACTCTTCATATCTTCAGCACATCCTGCCCAATCTGCATCACAAAACCCCACCAAACTAGGGTTCGTATCATAGGAAAACCAAAGTCCAAACTCAGCAGTACCCTTTTATGTACTTGATTATGTGCTTGACAGATTTCAAGTAACTTTCTTTGGGTTCAGATTGGTAGCGAGCACAAACTCCCACGCTGTAACATATGTCTGGCCTACTTGCTGTAAAGTAGAGCAGACTCCCAATCATACTCCGGTACAAGGTTTGCTCAATGGCAACACTAGCTTCATCTTTTGACATCTTTGAAGATGTCCCCATCGGAGTTCTTTTCGGGCTGCAACTTTCCAATCCAAATTTGCTGATTAAGTTCTTTGCATATTTCATTTGAGATACAAAAATTCCATCATCTTTTTGCTTCACTTGAAGCCCCAGAAAGTAGGTTAGTTCACCTACCAGACTCATCTCAAATTCGGAAGTCATGTCCTTCATGAATTCTTTCACCATTCTGTCCGAGACAGATCTAAAGACAATATCATCCACATAAATCTGAATGATAATCACGTCAGATTTTTCTCTCTTGATGAAGAGAGTTGTATCAGCACCATCACGAACGTATCCTTTCTCCAGAAGGTATTTGGTAAGTCGTTCGTACCAAGCTCGTGGAGCTTGCTTAAGACCGTAGAGGGCCTTCTTCAATTTGTACATATACTCAGGATGGTATGGGTCTTCAAAGCCTTTGGGTTAGCTTACAAACACATCTCCAGATAAGTACCCGTTTAAGAAGGCACTCTTCACATCCATTTGGTACAGTTTAAACTTCATCCATGCAGCCATGGCAAGGAGCAACCTGACAGATTCAAGATGAGTAACTAGAGTGAACGTCTCGTCAAAATCCACACCTTCAACTTATGAATAACCTTGTGCCACAAGTCTCGCCTTATTTCTGGTTATGTTCCCTTCTTTATCGGTTTTATTCTTGAAGATCCACTTCGTGCCGATCACATTAACACCTTTAGGACATGGAACCAAATCCCATACTTCATTTCTTTCAAACTACAAGAGCTCTTCTTGGATGGCACGAATCCATCGATCATCTTGTAAGGCCTCTTTAATGTTCTTGGGCTCAGTTGTAGAAGTATAGCAGACATTTGCAATCATCTCACGATAGTTCTTTCGAACTCCTCTGGTTTTAACTCCTTCACTCACATCACCAATGATGTTTGCTGCAGAATGATGCTTCTGCACACCTTTTGAGGGTTTGAAGCTATCCAGATTCTCGTTCCTCAACTCAGCTTGATCATGGTGTTCCGAACTGTCTGGAACAGAAGCTGGCACAGGAGTTGTGACTTCAATAGTTTCCTCATCAACCTGGGCAATAGGTTCTTCCAGATCATCTATAACAATATTGATGGACTCCATCACCGTCTTGGTCCTCTTGTTGAACACACGATAGGCCCGACTATTTCTCGAATATCCAAGAAAAATGCATTCATCTCCTTTGGCATCAAACTTTCCAAGCTGCTCTCGGCTTCTCAACATATAACAAGTGTTTCCGAAGATGTGAAAGTACTTTAAGTTTGGTTTCTTCCCTTTCCACAGCTCGTAGGGAGTAACTCTTGTCTTGGGTCTGAAATACACCTAATTAATAACATGACATGTTGTATTCACAGCTTCAGCCCATAGATTGTCAGAGACAGATTTTGCCTTCAACATGACTCGGCTCATTTCTTGAAGAGTCTGATTTTTCCTCTCAACAACACCATTTTGTTGAGGCGTTTTTGGTGCAGAAAACTCCTGAGCAATACCTTTTTCTTCACAAAAGTATTTGAAGTAAGCATTTTCAAATTCACGACTATGATCACTTCGAATTCTCATCACAGCTGTTGCCTTCTCTACTTCGAGCTTGAGACACATATTTTTGAACGTCTCAAAAGTTTCTCCCTTATCTCTAAGGAATTCTACCCAAGTGAATCGTGTGAAGTCATCCACACACACAAAAATAAACTTCTTCCATCCAATACTTTCAGTTTGAACAGCCCCATCAAATCTATATGCAACAGCTCCAAAGCTTTTGAGGTGATAATCTTCTTAACAGATTTGTGTGATGTATGAATCTGTTTTCCCACTTGACATGGCCCACAAATTTTTCTACGATCAATATCAAACTTCAGGACTCCATTCACAGCTTCTGTCTTCAAGAGTCGCTGCATGTTTCTGTAACTCACATGACCAAGCTTTTCATGCCATATGTTTGCTTCATCAAGTTGAGTTCTGAAGCAATTGCCTTTCATGTTGAGAAGGTAATAATTATCCCTTGATCTGTCTCCATCCATCAGCATCACACATTCTTTGTTCTTCACAAGACATTTATGTCTAGTAAAATGAACCAAGAGACCTTGATCGCAGAGTTGACTTATGCTAATTAAGTTAGCTTTCAGTCCTTCAACAAGCAAAACATCCTCCAAGTTGGGCATCCCTTCAACATTTAGATGACCACGGCCAAGAACTCTTCCCTTAACACCATCTCCTAAAGTAACGGATTGATAAGAATAATTCTTTTGGATATTCTTCAACATACTGGCATCACCAGTCATGTGTCGCGAGCATCCGCTGTCAAAGTACCAGCTGCTCTTTGCGTGAATATTGAGGGCAGTGTGAACAACATAGTTCCTGTGACTGTTCCAGGATCTGTTCTGCACAAATTGTCTTCTGAAATTCAGGTCATTCTGAGATCGACCTTTCCTCCTCATTCTTCTGAGATCATTGATGTAGTACCTACAGTATGGTCGAATGTGACCAGGTTTTCCACAATAGTGGCAGACAACTCCATTCTTTGGAGGCTGTGGCTGCTTGATCTCTGATTTAAATTCAGGTTCGGGAACATATTCATCATGCTTTCCAGATGTTTGTCCTTGACAGAAACGATCGAAAAACTTCCCACCAGTGTATCCAAGACCTGTATGGTCCTGTGGACTTTTTCCTTTAGAAAGGATGTCATCGAGCTGAGATGATCCAGAGTTCATCATCTTGACAAGCTTCTTTAGATGAAGCAGTTCACCATTCTGAGAGTGAGAATTGTTTCTGGACTGTTGAAGATCATTCTGCAATTCACTGAGGCGTGTGGACAAACAATCTCTCTCTTTAATGAGATCACCATTCTCTTTCATCAGCCCTTCATTAACTTTAAACACCATGATCTAGCTCTCATGAAGCTTTTTGTAAGCTTCTATGGCAGACTCTTCAGTGAATTCTTCATCATCACTGCATTCCGAAACATTGTCATTATGTCTGTCAGAGACAGAATTGGACACAGGTTCTTTGTTAGAATGTGTCATAAAAGCAATATGGTTGCTCACGCATTCTTCATCACTCCCACTATCATCTGGATCATCACTTTCACTAAGAGTGGAACTGTAGGATTTATTCTTCTTCTTTAAGGTGTTAGCACATTGAGCTTGATAGTGCCCAAGACCCCCACATTCTCTACACTTGACCTCCTTCTGTATTTCTTCAATGGAATCTTCATCTTTAGATCTCCGAGGTTTGGAGAATCTGTTCTTGACAGAATTATTCTGTGAAGACTTCTCATAACGTTTGACAAATTTTGAGAAATTCTTTGTCAGAAGGGCAATTGACTCAGCCAGATCATTTTTGTCAGAGACATTACTTGGAACATCAGCACTGGATCTGGCTTGAAAAGCTATGCTTTTCTTCTGAACTGTCTCTTCATCTGTTAGTCCCATTTCAAAAGTCCTCAGAGACCCCATCAGCTCCTGTAACTTCATCTTGCTCACGTCCTTGGCCTCTTCTATCGCCGTAACTTTATATGCAAATCTCTTAGGTAGAGATTGCAGTGCTTTCCGCACAAGTTTCTCCTCTGAGATGGCATCACCAAGTGCAAAGCTTTCATTAGCTATGTCACAAATCTTGGCGTTGAAATCAGCAAGCTTTTCACCTTCATCCATTCGAAGGTTTTCAAATCTGGTAGTGAGGAGCTGTATATGAGATGCACGAACACTGCTCGTTCTTTCGAAAGCAGTTTGAAGGATATCCCATGCATCATTTGCCTTGTCACATGTGGAGATGAGTTTGAACACGTTCATGTCCACTGCAGAAAAAATGGCGTTCATGGCTTTAGCATTCAGCCCCATGATCAGATAATCAACATCGTCAAACTCTTCTTCTGGCTTTAGCACCGCTTTGCCTTTCTCATCCTTCTTGATAGGAGGCTTCCACCCTTCAGTCACCATCTTCCAGGCACGCTCATCAATTGAGCGAATGAAAGCTGTCATACGAGCTTTCCAATAGGCATAATTATTGTCATCAAGTAGTGGAGGTCGCACCGTCGAGGCTCCTTCTTTCATCGAGTCCATCTCAGCAAAAACAACACAATAACAGGGATTAATACCCCAAGATCAACTCTAAATACAGACAATCCGCTCTGATACCAATTGTAAAACAGTAATCCGTGCTTAAACATTTTTAGTTAACTGCTTAAAAATTGTTCTGTGATATGTGTGGGACAGATGCAAGAACATAAATGAATAAAGTAGTAAAAATGCACGAGATGATAACCCAGTTCGGTTCAAACAACCTACTCTGGGGAGATTGCTCCCAAACTTGAAGATTCGACTGGTACTCCTTCGAAGAGTGTATTAAGGATCTTACACATACAAGCCTCGCGCCTTATGTCGTCCGTTCTTCTCCTCGAACTCTTTCGCTAGTTGAAAGTTGTAAGATCCCCTCACAACCATGACACTAGACTCCTTCTAGCTACCCACGACTTCAACTTACAATCTCTCCCGAGATTGCGTACAAAACGGATATAAAAAATCCCCTCACGTGTTTCACTCGTAAACACTCAAAACTAGTATATCACGTTGAACGTTTTACTGAAAAACTACTAGTTACAAAAACAACGACCATAAACTGATTCTAACACTAGAATCTAAATAAAATATGATTGATACCGATTGCTGCACAAATCGGTCTTCATATATATTCTTCACTTTAGCTTGGCGTCAATCTCTTGCTTTCTGCCAACTAGGTAAGTGGTTTGTAGCCTTCCAAACATGTGTAGATACTTCCCATATGTAGGAGGGTTAATTCAGCACCGGATCTACACCACAAGACAGTAAAATGAATCTATCTTGACCTTCCAAACTGGTTTTCGCGCAAGATCTTTCCAACAAGGAAACTGCCATAAATAGAGTGTCCCTGGTTCTATCTGGGACATACTTTGGAATAGTTCACCAACTGTTCTTTCTTTTCTTGCACAGGGGAAAACAAATCTTCATGGGACATACCCAGGCACACATTGTCGAACATATCTCGCCAATTTAACAACACAAAACTTAGTGCATGACGATGGCACTAACACATGTCATGATTCCCCTTGTGGAGGCCATTTTGCTTCTAATAGAACCGCTAGAAAGATTCTACAAAGTGGGTTCTATTGGCTCTTCATTTTTAGAAATTGTGAAGAATTTGTGAAGGCATGTGAAAGATGCTAAAAGATGGGCTCAATTTCAAAGAGGGATGAGATGCCGATGAGTGCAATTGTAGAAGTAGAATTGTTTGATGTATGGGGGATCGACTTCATGGGACCGTTTGTGGTGTCCGAAGAAAATCTCTATATACTCTTGACGGTGGATTATCTCTCCCGGTGGATCGAAGCAATTCCAACCAAGACTAATGATTCGAATATTGTGCTAAAGTTCCTTCAAAGGAATATATTGACAAGATTTGGGGCTCCAAGAGCCTTAATTAGTGATGGAGGCACTCACTTTTGCAATAAGTGGATGACGAGCCTCCTAGCACGACATGGAGTGAAGCACAAGGTGACGACTCCCTACCACCCACAAACCAATGGGCAAGCCGAGCTCGCAAATAGAGAGGTAAAACAAGTCCTCCAAAAGGTGATGAAGACAAACGGGAATGATTGGTCGAGCCATCTCGATGAAGCATTATGGGCCTATCGAACGGCCTACAAGACTCCATTGGGCATGTCTCCTTATCAAATGGTGTTTGGTAAGCCATGTCACCTCCTGATTAAGCTCACTCACAAGGCGTATTGGGCCACCAAAAAGCTCAATATTGACTTTGAGATGTCGGGAAAGGAAAGAATTTTCTGTTTGAATAAAATTGATGAATTTAGGCTTGAAGCCTTTGAAAATTCTTCCATCTACAAGATGAGGACCAAACTCTATCATGACAAGTTCTTGAGGAAGAAAGAACTTGCACCCGGAGATGCCGTGTTGCTTTTCAACTAAAGATTGAAGTTATTTCCCAGAAAACTCAAAACAAAGTGGGGAGGTCTTTACTCGATTTCAAGAATTTTTGAAAGTGGAGCAGTGGAATTACAAGCTAAAGATGAGAGTCGATTTGTTGTCAATAGACAACGTGTCAAGAAGTTCTACAATGCGGAGGAGCAAGCCGTAGTGTTTGTCCTCCATCTCATAGATGATGATCCGTTACTAGTTCATCCAGATGGTGGTTTCATCAATATTGAAGAAGAAGAAAATGATGACGATGATGATGAAGACATTAATGCCTCAGATGATAACAATATTAGCGATGATGATAATTATGATAGTGATTTTGATAATTAGTGTGAGGTTCATTTGCATAATTAGTAATAACATAATTGATTTCATTGTCTTGTATTTATTTATTAAGCATACTTTGTTTTAATTTTTCAGATGACAGCTAGAGGTGGTGGTCGTCCTTCACAAGGTTCTGCAGGATCTCCGTTGTCATCCGCCGGACTTAGTGGTGGAGTTGGAGGGCTTGATCTGGAGGGTTCTTCTGTAGGACATGTTGTTGATCCCACTGGCTGACGAACGATATGTGTAGATGATGGGTTTGTCTTCTTTTTTTTATCATTTTCATAGTTTTTGATATTTTTATATCATTAACAATTTATTTGTGTTTTGCATTTATAGTGTGATGATATCGGATCATGAGGTATCGAGTGCTATCACTGTGGCATTTAAGAGACATATGCATCTGACTGGCTATTCATGGAAATTGGTGCCAGCGGATGTTAGGCAGAGCTATTTTGAGGAGTTCAATGTATGTCTTATGTATATAAAATTGTATTTGAATAAACTATATATATGTGTGTGTGTGTTGTGTGATATATGTTTATTTAACTTGGTGCAGAAGGAGTTCACTTGGGATCCCGCTATCACTCCTATGATATCAGAATTATGGAATGCTAAGGTGGCTGTGAGGTACAAGGACATGGTGTATACGTTCAAGAAGCAGATGAGGGAGGGTAGACCTGTGTGCATTCCTCAAGATGCTTGGGAGTCATGGACCAGGGCCGTCTCCAGGACTTATGAGGCCCTAGCAACTATATGTCTATCTAACACAAATATTTTACTATATACTTATAGTTAGTATTAAATGAAAAATATTAAACAATAGTGAACAATGAAAAAATAAAATATAATAAAAAACATGTACACCAATTCATCGACAAATAATGTTTTTGGAAAATAAACACTAACTAAGTTCACACTCTTCGCACTTTTTGTTGTGCAAAAGTATCAATCAAAGCACTGTATTCAAGTTCAGCTACCTTTTTTTCTCAATAGATAACATGGTCAAACCATTCAATCTATCTTGTGACATAGTTGATCGAAAATAATTCTTTATCAACTTTAGTTTGGGAAAATTTCTTTCAGCAGATGTTACAGTCACTGGTATAGTCAATAATATTCTATAAGCTACCCAAGCATTAGGAAATCCATGACGTAAATTTTTATGTACTCTAAAACTTCAATTGTTCGAATTAATCCGCTTGGAAATGTTTTTCTCAACAACTGTAGTTCTGAAAATAAGTCATACGCACAAATATCATAATTATCCCCATATTTCAAAACATTCTCCAATGTAGCACATGAACTTTTCAAACTCTCCTCATCTGCATCTTTTAACTGTTCCAAATTGAATAGAAATCCAAAAATCTCTACATACTTTTTAAACTGCTCAAATCTTGCTTTGAGTGAAGAAAGAGCATTTTTAAGTAACAACATAAAATAATTGACTCGAAAATACTCTTCTGCTAATCTTAGTCTTCTTTGCTATAGCTTCTAATATGCTTTCGTTTTCTTCTGATATATCTACCGTTTTTTCTTTCTTTCTTGTGTATAAAACTTTAGCTTATTTTATTTTTAATTTAGGTATACTTATACTTATTTTAATATATAATTAATAAATTAAAAAAAAATTGAGGCCCTAATTATGGGGGAGGCCCTAGACCCATGCCTAGGTGGCCTCCCTTTGGAGACGCCTCTGACTGGGACAGGCCGGAGGTCACGAAGAAGGTTGAGATTTCAAGCAAGAATAGAATGTTTAAACCGGATGGCCCTGGTACTGTCATAGTGAAGTACAAGGGCGGATCTCGATGTGCTCATGCGTATGCTGCAGCATTAATCCGTACTCTTAATATTGTAATTTATTTTTAAGTTAATTAATTATTATGTTTAATTTTTGTATAAGTACTAATATTTTGGTTTTATTATGTAGGCGTCAGAGAAGAGTCTCACGGCTAGTGACGTCGGGTGGGGGACCTTTATGAGACTGCATGGCAGCAGTGACGCCGACTACTCTGATTAGAATTCAAAGCGCATCGCTGTAAGTGTATTCAAATTATATGTTTAATTGATGTAAGTGTATTTTCAAATGACATATTATGTTTATTTAATTATTTAATAAATATAGGGCAAGGTACGTCAGGCGATTGAGCAGAGGAGTCAGATGCCTCCCGACTCATCTGAGGTCTCGCCGGATACGACATCGATCTATATCGATGTCGTGGGAGTAGAGAAGAGACGCGTCTTCGGGCTGGGTAATCGAGCTGCTGCCCACATCGAACATAGTCAGAGGAGTAGTAGTGCTGATTCAGTGGGCTCTCAGTACTACGACTCTCAGTCCGCTATCCAGGAGCTGCAGGCACAGAAGGAGCGATTTCAGCAGCGAGAGCAGACTTGGGAGCAGAAGCACCAGGAGATGATGGATCAGCAGCTTGCTCTCCTCCAGCAAATACAGGAGATGCATTGTCAGTTCGGGGACACCGGCGCCGGTGGGTCATCTTCTCAGCCTCCTCCAAACATGTAGGATATTTTTATTTGTCTTTGATTATGGATGATATTTTTATTTTTATGTTCGATATTAACTATGATTCTAAAATTGTTATGTTTTGTTATATGTGATTTTGGATAACTATTTTTATATGTTTAATCTCTTATTCCCACTAAATATTTATATAATAATTTGTATCTATTTTATTCTATATAAAACATTTTTAAATAAATAAAAAAAAAACAAAAAAAAATAACGACGGGTTCGTCCGTCGTTAAAAATACAAATAAATAAAATAAAAAACTAACGACAGACTAGTCCGTCGTTAAAAATTAAAATAAAATAAAAATAAAATACCCGACCTTTTTAACGATGGATTATACCGGTGGTTAGATATTTACGACAGATTTAACGACGGATATATCCGTCCTTAAAAAGTCCCCACGACAGAAATGGGGACCGATTTAACGACGGACCTAATCTGTCATTAGTCCGTTGTTAGATTATTCTAACGACAGAAATATGAAGTAAACGACGGCCTAATCCGTCGCTATATCGCGATTTTTTTGTAGTGAGGCTCAACCAAAAGACTTACAAACTGAGCTTAGGAAAATAAAATAATTATCATGACAATGGCCCAAAATAAATATACATAAAATATAACTTTAATTATTTTCTTTAAAATGCAATAATTGTAATGCATTTATGAACATGCTCCATATATGTTAAAATTATTCTAGGCGCTACTTATAGGACTTAAACAATTAATATCCACTTCAAACAATAGATTTTAAAATTGACATAAATAAATAAATAAAATAACGGGGCGCTACACCTAGTGGTGGAGTGAGGTTGCTTGGAGACCAAAGGTCACGGGTTCAAATCTCTTCAATACCACAAATTGAATGTGTGAGTAAAAAAAAACTATATGTATTTAGAGGTGTAAATCTTAAAAGTAACTTTAAAATGTTTAACCTCATGTTATTTATATAAACTTATAATTTATTAATTTTATTTTTTCATTATTTCTAAGAAAAATGATATTTAATTTTACAATATATTGAAGCTTTATTATTATTTTTTTAGGAAATAATTGAAGCTATTATTCCATCACTTTATGTTGTGATGGTGGTGGGAAAAAGGTGCTTACATCTGCATATTTTTAATTAAAAAAAATATCTGTTGGGTTTTTTTATTAATTTGTTAGTTGATTGACTTGGAAAATTAGGCATATGCATTTATTTTGTGAACAATAGTAAATTAATTTAGAGAATACTAAATAGAAACGCGTTATACATGTGTACCCCTTTTTCGCGAAATGAGTGCTCTATTTTTTTTCTTGTTTATATCATAAATAAATATTGTTTAATGTACGAAATGAGTGCTCAATTTATTTCTCATATGTTAATTATGAATTTGAACTAGTGTTACATAAATTTTAAATTAATTAATTTATCGCACTTGTTTTTGTCACTACTTTAGTATTAATTTAAAGAAAACTCTGAAACATATTAAGCGCTCGTTCACTAGTTATATTAGTCGTTTGGCAACACGAGATCGGAGAAATGCTAATGCATTTGCAATCATCATTATATATCTTAAGGTTATGAACTAATTTTGATCGATTAATATTTAAAACATATTAAATGATTGAATTGAGTTAAATTTAAAATCTGATTATTACTAGTTTTATATAATGGATACAATTTTTTAGATGCGAGATATATATTTATATAATACACGTACACACACCGATGTAATTATTTGTTACCTATTTTTGCATATATGGTTAAATGGTTTTTTAATATAAAAACATAGACCTATCCAAAATTATTAGCTAGCCACCTTTTTATTTTTTATTTTTTTTGGATGTCGAGGGTAACCCGCAGCCGTTACTGTGGTGCGCACTGGGTAAACCCCGCCCCTGTGTAATAGCCTGCAAACCTACACAGGGGAGGTAAACCACACTTGGCAAGCCAGGTGTGACAGGCTCACAATAATAAGTATATATGATTAAGTAAGAAAAAGTGGTTGACACAATACTAAAATAAGCAATAAAATGGGCGAAAAATAATAATTTAAAAAGTAAGAAAAAATGTACCCTTTTGTGGTATAGTAGTGGAAATCAAGATGTTACATTTAATTAATGTAAGTTTCAAGTTTCAATAATTAAATAAGCTAGGGTAACCTAGAAGTTTATTTAAATATCTGAAATTCTAAAATAGTAATTCTTAATCTGCGTGAGAATGTGAGATAAGTTAAGGCGGACCATATGATTTGAATCGCTGAGTGAGTATAATTAAAGAGTATGGATGGATTCGGAAATGAAGTAAAACTAAGGTATAAAACAAATGGTTAATTTGCAATAAAATATTACTAGAAACCAACTAGCATAACCAATAATTAACCAACATGTATTTAATATTTAGTGTTTCAACTCGTGTTTCACGGTTAAATTTTTACAAGTTTAATAATAGATATTACAAAAATAATAATTGATTATAGCATATATAATCCACCTAGTCACATTTATTAATAAAATATTAAAATTTTAAAAATTATAAATCATATTTATAAAATAATCAACCATAATAATAATTTCTTTGAAATTTAAATAGTAATATATATATATATATATATATCATAATTAAGCAGAATCAACCCTAATTAATTATAAATATAAAATTAAATTAAAACATAATATGTAAATTAAAATTGACGAAAAATGGGAAAAAAATCCATAAATTCCATCGCGGAGCAACAATTGAGATACCAATTATACGGAATAGAGGTTCTCATCCGTCCCCTCACTAGTTAGCTAGCCACTTACTATATATGTTCCAAATATTGGTATTTTATCTTTAAATACAAAAAAAAGGGGGATGATAAACTCATCCCTAAGGCCGTCACTGCCTCGCCCCTAGATTCCATTTGTCGCTTGTAGCCTATTTTAGATAAGTGATACATATAGTTGAGTTGTATGTATAAATTATAATATATAAATTGTAGAAATCACGAAAATAATACTCCATGGTGAACCATAATAAGCAGCATGCATGCATATAAATGGCAGATTATTTAGGTTAATTACAAAGAGGACCTCAACAATATGTTTAATCAATTTTCATCTTCCCCCCCTATCAGATCAGTTACATGCATATATAAACATCATAACTTAGCCGTAGCATCATAAGCAGTCAGCCTTAGCTTTGGAGAATGACTGCTTCTGATGTTACAGCTCCGATCAGCCGGAAAATCAAAATCCACCGCCAAATGCCGCCGGAGCCCAGTAATCGGCGCCATTCTCGTTGCCCACGTGTTGAGTGCATGAAATGGGAACTAAACAAAGCCCTCTACTCCTCAAATCTTTCACTCCTGATCGACCTTGTGAATCCTGAACATATATTTTTTTTTTCAGAAAATATATATAGCTAGGGTCTTAAATAAAGATCGAAAACAGTTTTTAAGTTTTATTACAGGAGCGTTTATAATTTCAAGTGATCAAAGAACGTTTCTAGCTCACAATAAACGATTAATAACGCATACATACAATGATAGCTGAAACATAAAAAAAATCTTATGTATAAATTAATTATCCTATATATCCGTGGTTTTACCAAATTAATTGATATTATGTGGCATAATAAATATCACCAACAATATTGATGTTGTTATTGAACATATATGGATCGATGTCACTTGTTTACTTATCTATTTATTCAGAGTTTTCTGGGATTTATTTCATTATCATCAATTAATGCACGCTATGAAATGTTTAACAAGAATATGCATGCATATGGTAATTTAATTTAATTTAGTCATCCATCACAACTGCGTCTCCGTTAATTATTCTTTCACTTCAAGTCGATATTTTGTTATGATAATTAACTTACATTTTGAATTTTCTCCCAAATTGAAGTTTTTGAGCAAAAAAACATAACTTCACACAACCCTTAATTAATTACGAAATATTTCTTAATAGAAATTATCAATAATTTCCATTTTTACTCCCTAAGATTTATTAGCCGGTTTATCATTTAATTAATTTGTTTTAAAACCTTTTATGATGATATTGAAAGTTTAGTTTCTTGCACTTTTGACATCTTTAGTCATTAATTGATGTATCTGAAAATAAAATTAACACCAAATTAAACCACCATTAATTTATTTATATCACCAATTAATTATATATCAACTAAAAGAATATTTAAATTGAAATGAGAAAATGTAAGTTATATCTACTTGTGAAATTTATGATTCATTTTCCCCTCAAGAATTAAAAGAAATTAAAATAATGGAATACATTTACCTGCTTTGAAGCTCCTCTTCCTTCCATGGCGATATCATTCAAGAACTGTTATATATAAAACATTAATTAAATAAATAAAGTGAGCCACAAAATAAAAATAATAGGAGTATAATTAAGTACACATGTAAACAAAAAAAAAAATGTGAAATGTTATCGACTTGTAACTTTAATTTAACCATATTACTTTCATGCTGTTGAAATTAACAAAGAACTTTAAAACAAGTAATTCTTTTCATAAAGCTGAAAATGCCTGTTTCTTTGCTTAATAAATTAACTTTACCCCAATTAAAGCCTCTTTTTAGGAAGTGATAGATCCAATAAAGGTTGCATAAATACCTGAGAAGGCTCTTGGGGAAACAAACAATTCCTTTCTTGAACCTGTCAAGATTAAATAATTATTTTTTCTTGATCACAATGAAATTATCTTCTTGAGTCTTGACCATAAAGTAGTTTTTAAATGGGAATTTCATTTTATTGTTTTGAAAAGAAAAAATAAAGTTTTTTGAAAATGATCGAGTTCCCATTTCCCAATAGTTGTGGTTAAGTGTGTGCAAAAATCTTGGTCGTGCATGGGGAAATGTGTTAAGAAAATGCGCATGTGTATACAGAATGTTGGTGATGTACTGTGTTTCCTGCTGCATTGCGCATGTAGGGAGAGCTCAGTGCCTGCACCCAACATTAATTACATCATAAAACTAATTAGAAAATACGGGTTTTATATATATGCCGGGGACGAGGATTTTTCTATTTTCTTCAATGCTAGCTCTAGGTATAAATATATTCTATTTTTCCTTTTTTAAAAAAATAATAAAAATAAAATTTGATTTTATGATTAATTTGTATTTGTTAGAAGAAAAGGGAAGTAAAGATTACCTCAATTTGACCCTGAAGGAATCTAATGTAGCCAATGGCTTCTGACAAGACAGAAGCAGTGTCAGTCTGCAAAAGAGAAACATACCACAACACTCTCAAAGTCTTCTTTAATTTACTGTCAAAAAACCAAGCTCAGATCATATGATAAAGTAAACAAATTAAAAGGACTCTCTCTCTCTCTCTCTTTCACACACACACACACACCCTTTTTTTCTACCAGCTGTTTTACTGATTAATCATGATATAATAGCTTTACTTTTATGGGTTTTAGGTTATAAAAAAAAGTTAAAATTGCTTATATATATATATATATATATAGATATCTGTTAACTTATTTCTAAGGAGATTTGTCAATTTTATATAGTATTAATTCAGATCCGATCGGTTGATCACTGTATGTCATGTATATAATATATATAATATGTTATGTTTAGTATATGCAAATTTGAAGTTAGCTAGTAATTACACAATCCTTTTACCTTCCCAAATGGAGAAACAAGTTGATGAAGAGCTGTTATTCTATCCCCTAACTTCTCCTTCCTCACCTGTGTCAATTATCAATACAAATATAGCAACAACAAAAACTAGTTAAATAATTAAAAACATGGATGCATGATCATCGAATATATAGTTTCATGTAATTTAAATGCTAAGCCCATAAATTCATGTCTAAGAGAATCTCAAGAACTGAAGATAAAAATAAATGTAATATATAGTTTATGAAAAAGGGAAAAAGAGAGAGATTCCTTACCTTCAAAGCTGGTTGGGCTGAGGACTGTTGAACCCTAGCCTTCTTAGTTACCCCACCCGTTCCTGTTCCCGTCCCCGTGCCTGTGCTGTTGCACTTTTAACAAATTTTGACAGAAAAATTAATCAATAAACACAATTATAAACCCAACAATCGAGAACTCAGCTAATAATTTCTTTTTCTTTGGGGGAAGAAAAAATAAAAATTGAAGATTTATGTAGAGTGAAAACTAAGGCTTAATTGTTTTTTTTATCATTATTCGAGTTTGGCGTGACAAGAACATCAAATCACTTTTTTTTTTCTTTTTCTTTCTTTCTTTTTTTTTTTCTGTTTTCATAGAGTAATAATGAGCCTTTAAACATCAATTATCATCCTAAGAAATGATTCTCATTTTTCACCTTTCTTTTCCATCTGGTTGCCTTTATTCTTTTCTCTTAATTATATATATAAAGAAAAGAAAAGAAAAAAGAAATATGTTTTTGATTTTGTTGTTACGTACCTCAGATGAATGATCTTGATTGTGGAGTTGATTTTTACGTTGGGAGGCGGAGAAATTGAAGATGCTGTTGCTCAAAGTGGTGACGCAAGAGGTGGGTGAGGAAACTGGGATGACTGTAGCTGGTTGTTGTTGGTGATGACGTGGCCAAGAATTTGAAGGGTGAAATTCATCATCATCTGCTGCATAAATCTGTGACACCTCTTGCTTCACATCAGCAACTGGATTATGAATTCTTGTGAAATTTGGGTTCAAATTCAACACTTGATCTTCCCAGTTATCCACCTTCTTTTGCTGCTGAAAAAGACTAGCGCCGAATCTCTCTTCTTCCCCGCCGCCGCCAATTCCACCCCTACAAATTTTATATGTAGCAGATACTTGTGTGTCTTAGCCAAGAAAATTTAGCGTCAATAATATAAGGCTGCTAATTAAGTTAGTCTAAACAAGAATGTAATCAAAGCTGACTCTGAAAAACATGCCTATGCTGACAGCACGTACGAGCTAGCTGAGAGAGAGAGAGAGAGAGAGAGAGAGAGAGAGAGTTACAGAAGGAGTTGGCTCCAAGGCCTAAGCGGAAAATCCTGGGTGGGATGATGAAGATCGGGTGGAGAAGGAGAAGGAGAAGGAGAAAGTGGGGAATTAGAGGCGCCATAGACGAACTGATGAGATTGAGATTGTGGATGCATGCCATTCATGCTCCACCAGTTAGGGTTTCCAGCCATCATTTGTTACTCTCCCAATCTATTTTTTCTCTTCAATTCAATATAATTCTCTCTCCAAATATTCTATCTAACTACTATACATAAATAACATATCCCCCCTCCCTCTCTCTCTCTCTCTCTCTCTCTCTCTCTCTCTCTCAATTACTGATACAGCTTCTCTCTCTCTCTCTCTCTCTCTCTCTCTCTCTCTCCAAAGTTCAAAACTTTCCCATATTTCCTTGTTTGCGCACCAAAACGAGCATTTGCTGAAGCTTTCGAAATTGTATGTTGCTATCCTATCCCGGAAGTGGTAGTAGAAGAAAACCCCCCGAGTCTTTGTCAACAATAGAGTATTTTTATACTTGTGGGGTTTATTACACCTTATTTCTATTTCTTTCCCCCCTCTCTCTCTCCCTCCCTCTCTCTCTTTCCTCTTTAATTAAAATTAATTAATGGTGATTTTATTATTCTTGCTTTATCTTTATTTAAAAATCCGACAGAAAAAGTTAATGGTGTGAGTGTTTTCAGGCCAGAAAACAAATTGCTTGTGGAGCTTATAACTTCCTTAAATTGGGGCCGTGTGTGTGTGTGTATATATATATATATATGCATTCTCTATTTAACCTTCTCTTTTTATTTTGTTTCTTCATCCACTAGTACAACTTACTTGGATTATATATAATATATAACAAAATATATTTACGGTACACTCTATATGTGTTGCAGTAAAATATGAAATGAAGTATATATGTATTATTTTAATTAGAGAAGAGAATTTATGGCAACTTGTTGAAAAACTAGGTTAGGATTTACTAAGCTAGGGCTAGGTTCAACATCTTATAAAGGGTGCATTGTCAACTTCTTTCTTTATAATGATGACCAGATTGGCTAATTCGATAAAAATGACAAAAAATTCTATAATTGGAGAAAAGATTAT
Source organism: Perilla frutescens (assembly GCA_026008535.1). Classification (NCBI taxonomy): domain Eukaryota; kingdom Viridiplantae; phylum Streptophyta; class Magnoliopsida; order Lamiales; family Lamiaceae; genus Perilla; species Perilla frutescens. The sequence continues at coordinate 56,340,933 of BRKX01000003.1, forward strand.
GGCTTTCTGCAAAGAATTTCTTATCTTTCTACTAAATGTCGTTATTTGATAATATCTTTAGGGGAAATAGGAATTAATTAAATGTTATGTATTTATTTTTTTCGAAATTAACGATGAGTATAATGGGTTACCTAAAAGCTCATTAATTATGAAGAACCCGTGAGCTATTTTTTTTATATTAAGTTTAGATATATTATATTTATAATCTTTAAAAGCATATATTATTGATTTATCCAATTATTTGATTTGTTAGATAAAGAATTATATATTAAGGCATGAGTCGTATGACCAAATTATATACATATGTCCTAAATTTTAGTATGTTCTGCAAACATGTTGAGCTTGGTGTCAAATTGCTAACAAACACGTCAGAGTCTAGAGTGTAAAATGACATGAAAAAAAATTCATATTTAATCTCAATGTGGAATATGATTTTTCACATTATTTTAAATATTGAATTGGAGCGTGATTTGTTAGTAATCCGACATCGGAAACTAAATTTAATTAAGGACATTTTGGTAAAAATGTGGAAAAATTCAGTATCTTTTTAACATTTTTTGAAGTTCATGACTTTTGTAAGACTGACTAAAGTGCATAATTTAAGTATATATTTGGTTAAAAGGTATCAATTAAGAAGATACTTTCGTTAAATATATCCATCGATCTATAGAAAGATACATGCAACAAAATCAAACAATGAATTAATTAAGCATCTATATTGGAGAAATATTTATTGAAAACATATAAGATTGGTACCTTAAAAAAATCTAATATATTTATTCCTTGGGTTGTTTTGGAAATTAAGTGTACAAGTGTGTTGAATGCAATACAGAAAGTAGACGAAGAAAACATGTATGTAGTGTAGACTATAGAGAAATAGAAAGGAAACGCGACACGAGTAAGTAAATGACAATTGGTGGCCGGGTTCAAAGATGAAAATCAACTTAAATATATTATCTGAAGTAGAGGTGTCAAAATTAGTTTTAAGCATGATTTAATAATTCTCATCTTAATCAAAAAGATAAAACGATCTTAGACAACAGTCTCCATCTACAACATCGGTTTTAAATTTTCTTTCAAAGATTTATCACACCACTTCACTCAAGTTTACAGAGATCACGAGTATCGTTTTCAAAAGGCTTGTAAAAGTGAATAAAATGCAAGTGCTTATTAAGACACAAATAACCAACTATTATCTAGACATCCACAGATTTGAGAGTTTACATAAATTATAAAACTAAAACTAATCATGCAAATCAAATAATAAAATAAAAAATACGAAATTAAAACAAAATTCAAACAAGAGAGAAATGGAAGGGTGGAAAATTTATCTAGACAAAATTATATTAAAATTGGCAAAAAAAAAAAAAAAAGATTTAAAAGGTAGTAGTTTAGTAGGCAATCTGTACTTATTTTAAATTCAACCCCCCTCAATGGGCCCACAATATATATGTGAAAAAAGCTTACAAATTCTCCCAAATCTGTACTCACTCCTCTCTTTCTCTCTCTTTTGTTTTCTCAACAATCTTGCATTGAATTGGACAAACACAAAATTGTTAAGTAGCTTTGTACCTAATCTATTCCTTTTTATCGTATGTACCTACAATAAAATAATTTACAATGTTGAAAATATTAAATAAATTAGCTTAAAAAAATACAATAATAATTTAAAGGATAAATAAACTAACCCCTTCAAATGCGCTCCAGTTTCTTTCACAACCGGATGAACTACTTGTTAATGAAAGAATTCTCATAGCTAATCTTTGCAAGTTAGGAGTTCTTGCACCAAAATTCGACCACCAAGATGCTACATAAAAAAGAAAATAAAAAACATATCAATAAAGAAACTAAAAATAAATTGCTTTGGAATTAAGAAAATGAAATTATTTAATTTACCTGGATCAAATCTAGCATCATTCAAAGAGCATCCTTTCACCGCAACTGGTTTCCCAAAAAGCCAATCCTTGTCCCTATACATGGAAAATTCTTCATTCATGATTTTATCTTGTAAATCAACATCTCCTGGAAAGAAGATATCCACGCACTCAATCATACCAATCGCGACATCGTGCTCCAAATGAAAAAGCGGATTCTTGTAGTGATAAAATGGATTCAACACATAAGCTGTCAAATGCAATGTGCTATCAAGCCTATCTTTAATCCGTGCATCAATAACCTCAATGATTGGCTCATAATTTTTTGGAATACTATGTTCAGTAATTTTGATATCCTCCTTTACTTGGACAAGCTCTCCGTCTACAAAACCTATTGATGCACTACAAGAAATTGAAGTTTTAACACACATAAATTTACAACACATAATAATGTGTGGGTATTTTGCCACACATAATTATAAAATGTGTGGTTGAATGAATTTAACATTTCTATTTACCTATTAACATTTAATATGCGTGGTTAAAATATTTTAATCACATTTACATTTTGATGGAATGAATTTTAATATTTCTTTTAAAAAATTTATATCTACGTGGCATTTTAAAATAAATAATTCTTTTTGACAATTTTTTCAAGTGAGTAATACACTACACATAATTGCTAGTTCTGTAAATTTGTGGGTAAAAGACACATGAAAAATTTTAGCCAATATTTCTTCTAATTTTCTGTGCCTACGTTGCATTTTAAACTAAATAAAATTTTTTATTTATACAATTTAATAAAAAAAAACTAAATAAAAAATTTCATAATTTTTTTAAAATAAATAATTAACCACGTATAATTGCTAGTTATGTAAATATGTGGCTAAAAGACATATATAAATTTTTGGTCTAATTTCTTTTAATATTGTATTCCAACGTGGCATTTTAAAATATATACTTTTTAGCCAATATTTCTTTTAATTTTTTATGTCTATGTAGCATTTTAAAATTAATATTTTTTCATGAGTTTCTAAAAATAAATATTAATCGCATTTAATTCTAATTATGTAAATGTGTGGATGATAGACACGTGTAAATTTTTTGTCTAGTTTATTTTTATATTATATTCCACTTTGGCATTTTAAAATATTTTTGATAAAAATTGAAAAATAAGAAATTAATATTATAAGTTTATTTTATGATGTATCGTGTTATACTATCTCTATATCATAAATCATATTTTTTTAAATAAAATGTAATCAGAAAAATATCTAAAGGATAAATCAAAATCTTCATCTCATCATTAGATTTATTTTTGAATTATTTTTTATAATTTTATTTCATAATAAATCATATTATCCTATCTTATATCCTTGGATGGGATCCTCGATCTATTCCAGATTTGGTATTCTAACTCATATTCCATGATCAAATTTATGAAGTTTTCTTCCATTTTTTCATCAATTTTAATTTATTATGTTTTAGTTTAATTTTATGATTGTTTTTAGGGTTCACCCCACCCAATGGTTTATAATCATTTAAGTATTTAATTTTCAAAGATATGATTATTATGGTTGATTATTTTAAAAATATGATTTATAGTTTTTAAAATTTCAATCTTTTGTTGATAGATGTGACTAGATCGGGTATGCTATAATTAATTTTTATTTTTATAATATCTATTATTAAACTTGTTAAATCGATCTTGAAAACGGGTTGAAGTACCAAATCTGGAATAGAGGATCTCATCCCTTATGCCCTATATGCTAAATCATTTTTTATTAAGCAACACATTAAATATAATTAGGAAACAACTGAAGGTATCATAATCTTCATCCCGTTTTTATATTTATTTTCAGATTACTATAATTTTATTTAATAATAAATTATATTATTTTATCTATATATGATAAATTATATTTTTAAAATAAGATACACATTAAATTTAATTAAAAAATATCTGAAGCATAAATCACAATCTTCAATATCTTATCTTTATGTTTATTTTCAAATTACTCTATAAGTATATTTTATAATAAATCATATTATATTATGTCTATATGATATTTTTTAAATAAGCAGCACATTAAATGTAATTAGGAAAATATCTAAAGGATAAATTATAATCTTCATCTCATTATTACATGAAATGAGATCACCTATAGCAAATCATGTTGCATTCCCTGTTACAACTCTTCAATATTTTTTTTAAAAAAATATTTTTTTATTTATTAATTTATTATGATTTATTTTAATTTAAATTTTCTATTTAGGGTTCATCCATCTCCAATTAGGGTATATTAAAAAAACAAAAAAAAAGAACTTAGTGTTAGAAAAAACTATCAAGGAGCCCCTAGATAAGGTTTTGATGAGATGTCAAAACTATTCCTGAAAAACTGACCAAGATCCAAGCTGTAAATCTGAGCTGACCAATCCAGAGCCTCAAAAAGGAACTCAACTGAAGCCAGAGTCAACCCAACTGAAGCATGGTCAACCAGCTGGAAGGATACGCTGACCAGTCAGAACTCAATCCAACTGAGGGTTAAAGGAGTCGAACCAGTCAAAACAAACTGACAGCTAAGTCAGCTGAGCTGAGAGAAAAATCAACAAGACTGAAGAAACTGATAAGAGATCAGTTTAACTGAAGACTGGAAGTATCCAGCTGATGGCCAAACTTAACTTCAGCCGAACTGAAGTAGACAGACGAATCAATCAAAGGCCAGAACTAAAGTCAGCCAGCTTGTAGGAGAAAACAAGCAAACATCTGACGAGGAAGCTCGAGAAAGATCAGTCAAACTGACAAGTTAGCCAACAGCTTGTGATCAGTTAAGCTAACAAGAAAGCTCAAGAAAGAACAGTCGAACTGACAAAGCTATTCAACAACTTGTGATCAGTCGAACTGGAGGAAGAAGCTCAGAACTGCCAACTGGAGTGATAGCCGAACTAAGCAGACAAGCTCAGAACTGCCAACTAGAACTCAAACTTGCTAAACTGGAGCTTAGAACTGCCAGCCAGAGAGTCCTGGAGTTAATGCTCAAATGAAGATCTCAGAATAAATGCTCCAGCAGAGATCCTGGAATTAAATATCCAACAGAGATCGATTGGCAAAACAACGGCTATTGGAATTAAATATCCAACATAGATCGATTGGTAAAGCAACGGCTACTTCAACCAAAAGCTCTAACAATCATAAAGATCATCTGCCATTGATGAACCAACAGAGCCACTGATCAATGGAACTCAACGGTCACAAAACCACTCCTCCATAAAAGACGAGTGAATCAAAATTTTCAAATGACTTTTCACGACTTTCATTCTTGAAACCTTCATTCAAGTTATTTCAACTTACAACTAAGCTTTCAATCTCCCTCCCACATAGCTCAAGTTCAACATTTGCTAAACGTGCGAGAGTCCAATTGAGAAGAACAATCCACAGAATCAAAGCATTCAGCTAGCTGTTGATAATCCAGCCAGAGCAACCTTCTCAGTTCCAGCAATACACCGATCAACTACCCAGCTCAATTAAAGGAGCACATCAGTTGATATCCTTTATTCAAGACTAACCTCTTGAAGATCGAAAGAGATCTAAAACCTTGTAAAGACGTGAATAGCACCTACCTCCCTAGCGAGCAGTTAGGGACTGCAAGTGTGAGTCGTCGACCCGCTAAGGTAGTGAGCAGTTATTAGGTTTAGCCAACTATCCTTCATTGTATAATTTATAAAGAAACTCAAGTTATATAGTGGAGTTGCCCTTCTGCGGAAGGAAGAAAGGACGTAGAAGTTTGAGACTTCAAACCTCTATAAATCGTCTGTGTGTTGTATTGTTTTGCTTATACTCGCATATCTTTGAACTGTACACAAACTCACACAATCTGCACCCAAGCTGTCTAAAAAGTGCTCAACTGATCTGTGCATAGATAAGTTGCTAAGCGAGTCAAGGGCCCTTATCATTCCGCATTTGAAGTAAAGTTTTTGCATCAGTTTATTCATCCTTCCTCTAAACTGACATCGACTGGGCCGGGACTAACAAGTGGTATCAGAGCGGTTAATTCTAAGGATCAGCTGTTTCTGCAGATCAACTGAATTAGATCTACTTATCTGTGCTAACATTTCAAGCTATGGGAAACCATAAGCTACCTTTGTTTTCAGTTGAGAATTATGATAATTGGAGCAGGAGAATGAAGGCACATCTTTGCTTGATCCATGAGAACATGTGGGAAGTTATTGAAGATGGTCCAATCATTATCATGATGGACAATGAAGCCCACATAGTTGATCTTAATCAACCAGCCAGGATCTTAAAGCCAACTAATCTTCTCATCAACGAAGAGAAGAAGTTGAAGAATCTAGAGTTTGTTGCTCAGGCTGCACTATTTCAAACTCTAGATGAAGACAGAATGAAGGACACAAAGAACTGCACAACTGCCAAGGAGATATGGGACTTACTAGCAGATCTATGCCAAGAGTCCGAAGCCATAAGGAAACAAGCTCCAACTAGCAGTCGATAGATACGAGTCCTTCAAAATGTAGCCAGAAGAGTCCATCTCAAGCCTTGAAACCAGATTTCTAGGCATCATCAGTGAGATGACCAACCTGGGAAGAAGCTATCCCAATTCTGAGATGAACTCCAAAATTTTGAATAATCTCACCGAAGAATGGGACATGAAAGTGATTGCTACAAAAGAATCAAGAAATCTGAACAGCATCACTCCCAAAGAACTGTTTGGCTCTCTCAAAGCTCATAAGTACAGCCTAAACCGGAAGAAGGAAGCATCAACATCATCAACTCAAGATGCAGCCTTCTATGGTGAAAGAAACCGGTTTAGAGATACTCGAGGAAGGAACAACTTCTGGCCCAGAAGCTCACCAGCCAGAGAGAATCAAGGCGGATCTTCGTCTGAACGAACAAGAGATACAACCGTAAAGAAGGAAAACCTGACTGAAGACATCAATGATCAAATTCAGTCAGTTATGAGGTTGTTAGAAAATCTGAAGAAAGTCAGGGATAAACAATCAGTTCCACCTCAAACTAATGAAGTCCCAAAAGATGAGAGAACTCATCAACCAGCTGAACCATTTAGGGGAGGCAATCGAAATCTAGGAGAATGCTTTCACTGCCACAAACAAGGACATTACAGATATGAATGTCCAGAACTCCCTGAAGACAAGAAGGCCAAAGTGAGGAGAAGCTTCTTCAAAAGGAAAGCAATGATTGCAAACTCCGAGAATGCCGTGCTAGACGATTCAGACTATCCATCTGGAATTGATTCTGACGGTTATAGCTCAGATGATGAAGCGTTATTCTGCCTCATGGCTGACAATGATGAAGAGGTTAGTACAGCTGACTCTCAAACCTCTTTCTATCATATTAATGAAGTAACTATCTCTAGCAATGAACTTGACATGAAACTTATGATGCTAGAAGATCAATTAGCTTCAATATCCTGCTTGCATGTTGAATTAAGAGATGAAAACAATGAACTGAGAAATAGAGTTAGAAAACTGAGCATTGATCATGAAAGAATGAATTATCTTGAATCTCAGTTTGTGGAATTTGAAAAGTTGAAATTGAGAACTGTTGATCTAGAAGTTGAGAATCAAAAACTTAAGCAAGAGATCCATAAGAGAGAAGAAGTAACTCTCAAGTTCAAAAAGGGATCTCAAATTCTAGATGAGATATTGAATCATCAGAGAACCAGAACCAGCAGCACAGGTCTGGGATACAGCAAGTTCACTACCTTAGAGAAAGGAAAGACAGTTGCTCAACCCAGTGATAAAGGAATCCTAAAAGGATTCACCAGATCAACTCATGATCAGCCAGCTGAGACATCCAAAGGCAAAGGAATATTGAGAAATCCTCAAACTCAGCCTAGACAATTCAGACAGTTCTCCCAACCAAAAACACCAGGTCAACTGAAGCCAAAATTCCAGTCAAGACCATCAGTTCACCCAAACCAATCCTTTCATTCAAGGTCTTCAGTTCAACAGAGACCATCAACTCACAAAAGGCCACCAGCTCAACACAGAATGCCCCCAAGGCAAACTGATAGATTAGTCCACTTCAATAAGAAAAACCAGTTTAGATCTCAAGCCTATCCTACTAAGAAGTTCAATCAGAACACCTAGTGGAGAGATCAAAGAAACTCATTTGAACCCTACCATCACTATAATGAGTACCTGGATTCCAGAAATAAACCGAGAGTTGATACAAAAGGGTTCAATCCAGTAAACTGGAAACATACAAGGCATTGGTCTGATCAAAGAGCTCAAAGGTCTCAAGACAAAAGCATTTTAGTTGAATTGTTTTATCCTACTAACTCTCAACGCAGGTACCATTCAACTGATTCAACTCAAAATAGAAGTGTTGAAAGAAAATCTAAACTGATCAAGCGATCCAAATCAGTTGGATCTCTGAATGATAAAAAGCCGAAAGTTTGGTAAGTTTGGATTCCAAAGAGCTTAATGTATCAACAACGAACCGATATGAAACGGGTCCCTAAATGCTAATCCTTGTTTTTACAGGATAAGAGCATCCTATCTATGAAGAAAACCAAAGATATCTGGTATCTAGATAGCGGGTGCTCCAAGCACATGACCGGAGACAGAGAAGATCTCGATGGTTATGAAGAAGTCAAAGGTCCATTTGTCACATTTGGAGACAACTCCAAAAGCCGAACCATTGGAGAAGGGTTCGTGGTCAAAGGAACAATTGTAGTAAATGGAGTCTCCCATGTGGATGGACTAAAACACAAACTACTCAGCATCAGCCAGCTGTGCGAAAATGGCCACTCAGTTGACTTCAGCAAAAACTCCTGCAACATAAGAGACAATTCAACTGGAGCAATTCTTCTTACTGGCATAAGGAGAGGCAACATGTATATTGTTGACTGGTCAACCGGCTACTCAGAAGCTTGCTTCCTTTCAAAAGGATCGACGGAAGCAAGCTGGCTATGGCATCGATGACTGAACCACCTCAACTTCAAAACCATCAACTACCTAGCCAAGAAAGAGCTAGTTGAGGGGCTTCCCAATGAGATATATAAGAAAACAGGTGTGTGTGGACCATGCTAAAAAGGGAAGCAAGTGAAGTCATCCTTCAAGAATAGGAGTCATCCACCAGGAACAACTGAATGCCTCCAACTGCTACATATAGATCTGTTTGGTCCAGTCAGACCACAGACCCCAAAAGGAAAAAGATTCACACTCGTAGTAGTTGATGATTTCTCAAGATATATGTGGGTGGAATTCTTGAGGAGCAAAGATGAAACTTACGCCAAGCTAACAGCGCTGATCAGAAGGCTGCAAACTGAAAAAGAGAGATCAGTTCAAAGGATTCGCTCTGACAATGGAACTGAATTTGTGAATCAGCAAATGATCAGTTTTCTCAACAAACTTGGAATCACTCACGAACACTCAGCTGCAAAAACTCCACAACAAAACGGTGTAGCTAAACGGTGAAACTGGACACTCAAAGAAGCAGCTCGAGCAATGATAGCTGATGCCAACATAGATGAAGGTTACTGGGCTGAAGCAGTCAACACAGCCTGCCACACTCAAAATCGAAGTGCTATCGTCACCGCATATGACAAAACACCTTATGAACTGTATAAAGGTCGTAAGCCTTCTATCTCATACTTTAAAATATTTGGCTGTAAATGTTATATTCACAACAATGGCAAGACTCAACTGAAAGCTTTCAGTGCTAAAGCTGATGAGGGAATATTTCTTGGGTATAATTCGCCTCACGCACAAGCTTATAGAGTGTTCAATAAATGAACTCTTGTTGTGAAAATAACATGTCATATGGTATTTGATGAATTTGCTAATGAGTACAGGAACAAAGAAACAATAGACACATCAGTTCAAGTACTACCTAGTGAAACTGAAAACTCGCAGGACTATGTGGATCACATTATTCCAGAGCGGCTTGAAGCCTCACTAGAAGAAGGTAATGAAACTGGCACTAGACCAGTTGAGAACAATCTGGTCAATGAGGACACAAATCGTGCTGAGACCATAAACCCCACAACTGAAACAGGGGGAAGAACTGATGAAGATGTTGAACCAACTGATGAAAGGATGACTGATGACGTCACCACAGTAGAACCAGTTGAATACCCAGCTGAAGCTATCTTTCCCAAATGGCTCCAAAGCCATCCAACTGACAAGATACTTGGTGATCCAAGAAGCTGAGTCCAAACCAGAAGTTCAATTGAGCATGCACTATTCACATACTTCATATCTCAGATAGAACCAACAAACGTCAAAGAAGCCTTAGAAGATTCAGACTGGATCATGGCCATGCAAGAAGAACTGAATCAATTCATAAGAAATGACATATGGTTTCTTGTTGATAGACCAAAAACCCAGAAGTTCATTGGCACAAAATGGGTTTTTCGCAACAAGCTGGATGAACAAGGTGTGATCACAAGGAACAAGGCAATACTGGTAGCCAAAGGATACTCACAAAGTGAAGGGATCGACTTTGATGAGACATTTGCACCAGTTGCAAGATTGGAAGCCATCAGACTGTTCCTAGCCTATGCAACTCACTTCAACTTCACAGTCTATCAAATGGATGTTAAGAGTGCGTTTCTTTAAGGAATGCTCAAGGAGGACGTGTATGTCGAGCAACCGCCAGGCTTCGAAATCGGTGATCAAGTCTTCAAGCTGAAGAAAGCTCTCTATGGACTGAATCAAGCTCCTCGAGAATGGTACGAAACTCTCACAACCTTCTTGCTGAAGAATGGGTTTCAAAAGGGAGTCATTGATCGAACTCTATTCCGGATAGAATGATCAACTGAGATCTTAATGGTTCAAATTTATGTGGATGACATAATTTTTAGATCAAAAAATAAAGATCTATGCACACGATTCGCTCAACTGATGCAAAGCGAATTCGAGATGAGCATGATGGGAGAAATGACATTCTTCCTAGGACTCCAAGTGAAGCAGCTGAAAGATGGGATCTTTATCAGCTAGGCCAAGTACACTAAGGAGCTAGTCAAGAAGTTTGGAGCTGATAAAAGAAAAACTCTCAAGATTCCTATGAACACATCAGTTCAGCTAACTCTTGATGCAGAAGGAGAATCAGTTAGCCAGACATACTACAGAGGAATCATTAGGTCGCTACTCTACCTAACGGCTAGCCGACCAGACATCTCCTATTCAGTCGGTCTATGTACGCGATTCCAAGCCAATCCGAAGAAAAGTCATCTTGAAGCGGCAAAGAGGATTATCAAATACCTCAAAGGAACCATAAATCTTGGACTATGGTATCCCAGAGACGACAATTTGAGTCTAATTGGCTATTCAGACTCAGACTTTGGTGGATGCAAGATTGACAGAAAAAGCACCAGTGGAACATCTCAGTTTCTTGGAAGCAAACTGATATCTTGGTTCAGCAAGAAGCAGCACTCAGTTGCCACGTCAACAACTGAAGCAGAATATGTAGCTGCAGGAAGCTGCTGTGCTCAGATACTCTGGATGAAGCAACAGTTGAAGGAATACAAAGTCGAAACTGAAGAAGTACCTATATTCTGTGACAACAATAGTGCAATTGTGGTAGAGAGATTTTGTTTCACATCTACTATGGTTCGTTTCAATATTTATAACTCGTGTCAATGCCTACAAGTGTACAAGCATGTGATTGTAGATATGATGATATGAGGTCGATCCACAAGAAAATGGAATAGAAATTAGACAATGCAATTACCACGATGAAAGATGAGCGAAATATCTAGACCAACAATAGGGAGAGGGTGTGTTTTAGCTAAATCAAAATGCCAAACAAGAACAAAAGACATAAACACATAAACAACACTAATTATCAATGCAAATGGCACTCAAGAGACAATACCAAACAAGGGAGAGCTTTGAAGATGATAAATAAGGAGAAACTCTAGGACATGCCTACACAATGCTTATATTGATCTATAACAAAGGATTACACACACATATATGCAAAGTTCATAGATAGGAAGACCACGAATATAGTAAGAGCATCTCTCGAATATCTCTTAAATTGCGAATGCGACAAGGATGGCTATCTCTAACGCATTCCAAGGTCGTACCTACCAAAGGCTCTAAGGGTCACATTTCCTTCCACATAATAACATTCGACTAAGAAGACAAATATGTAGATTTGATCCAAGCATGCTTATGATCACGGGATTGACTAGATGCAAGTGATTCATACATGTGATGTTAGTGAGATGGCCAACAAAACAACACCATTCAAGCCCTAGCATAGATCAAAATCTTGACAAAGCAATAACACATATATATATCCCAAATCAAAGATCAATATTCACATTGTTTCACCACATCCTAGGGCCCTAAGGCTCTAGCCAACCATATTCACAATAAAATCAAGATTACAAGAATAAGAACAATAACACATTCTAAATACAAGTCTAAGAAGAGAGAAGAAGTGATAAAACCCGATGTAGAACCCTCCTTCTTCAATCCTATGGCTTGGATGCTCAAATAGATGGTTGAATCTTCTTCCTTCCTCTTGATCTTCAAAAATACCTTTTCTTGATGTTTCTCCAAGTGTATTTTTTCGTTCTAGGGTATGTGTATCTCTTATTTGAAAAGCCCAAATGAAATATATATGAATGGACCAATAATTGGATGCCAAAAGTCACTTTTAATTCCCATCTGTGCGGAACTCGACCCCAGGAACTCATGTTTGAGGGTCGAGTTTGGAACAAAGGAAATCAGGTCTCTGAAGGCTCTGCAACACGGTATTTGGGTCGCGTTTCGGGGTCGTGTTTTGACTGAAGGCCAAGGCGCGACCCCAGTAACTCGCGTTTGACACCCGCGTTTCGTCCAAAGGAATTTGGGTCTCTGAAGCTTTTGCAAAGCAGGCTTTGGGTCGCGTTTTGGCTTAAGGCCGAGGCGCGACCCCCTAGGTCGCGTTCCAGTGTCGCGTTTCCGAGTGGTGTGAAACGCGACCCCCTTTGGTCGCGTTTGGGGGTCGTGTCTTCAACACTTGGGTGTTTTCTTGCTCGTTTCTTCATTATTTCATACCTTGTGTACTCCTTGTTGATCTATTTATCAATTTGACTTTGTTTTTGCTCTTTATATCCCAAAAATTCCCTATATTAGCCACATTACATTAAACAAAAGATTAAAACAGAAATAAACAATATATACAGCATATATACAAGATAACCAAGTGAAAATGCACTCAAAATGAGTCCAAATGAGTGTAATTTATGCACTCATTAACTCCCCCAAACTTAAATATTTGTTTGTCCCCAAACAAAAATAAGAGTAAAAGAACAAAATAATTGAGCATATTGGAATCAAGATGGCAATTTGCTTCTAAAATCAAAAGATAGACAATGCAAAGATGATAATGGCAATCAATCCTAAACAAGAACATCAAAATCATCATGATACAATTTGTGAAGTCCAAACTCTCTCAAGGTTCAATAAACGCTCATTCTCGAGTGTATAGGCTAGAAGTGTATCGCTCAAGGTCAAAAGTGCAGTAGAATCCCACCATATGCTTGTAAAGTGACTACAATCTTCACTACTTAATGTGTGTTCTCAAACAAGAATCATCAAGGTCTTTTTGGGTTGTAGTGAAGGCTTTTCTGAAGGGTATGTAAATATTTGGCTAAGTGACTTCCTAACATTACCAAATTCATTTCCAAGCAAGTAGAACAAATCAAGTTCTCTTCTACCCTTATTGTTTCGCAACCCAAATCTCTTTGAGATTTTCCAAATTTCTTTCAACATTTCTTACTCTCTTGTTTGTGCTATACATGTCGAACTATCTTTTCTTTACTTTATTTTCAATTCTAATCAAGATAATTTTCTTCTTTGTGTTCTTTTTCATCACAAGAGTATTTCATTGTTTTACCTTTTTCCTTTCTACAAGAATTCTCAAAAGTTCCATTTGAAAAGTCCACACAAATCTTGCCAATTATTCCATTTCCCACCCAACAAAATCAATAAAACAATTTCAAGGCTCAAAAGGGCTTGCAAGGGATTAAATTTATATTGGAAGGTAAAGAATTTGGATTATCATGAGGTTTAGACAACAAATGGCCTTAAATCATTTTCAAGAGATCAAACTCACCAATGTAACCTCAATTAAGTCACAAAGCAAGTTCTAGAGAAAACTAGTGCACTATGAAGACCATTAACCACTCATCAAGGAAAAGATTACACTTGTGTAATCTTCGGATCAAAATCTTCTCCGGTAAGTTTTTCCTTCCCAAATTGTACTTTTGAGACATTAAGGGACTTTATTTACAAAATCATGCCATGACATCATGCTTTTTATCAAAAAATTTTAAAAATTCTCAACATAAGCTCATGCTCATCAAAGATTCCAATTTCATCAATAATCATGTTCTCATAACTCCTATCATGTTACGAGAGCATACACCTATTTAAGTCATAAAACATCCCTGATCCACATATCATAAGACAATCGAACAAAAACATAGATAAAATATCACATGCTCATGAAACAAAATGACATGCGATCGAGTATCCATCAATTGCCTCTATCCAATCAATCCATCATACAAAAGGCAACTTAAATAAACTCCTAATATAATCCAAACACAAATTAACAAAAGCATGCATGCAAGCATGCTCAATCATCCGAAAACATAAACAAACTAACTAGGCATTGTTTTAAAATAAAGCAATAACTGAGCAGGAAAAGATCCTTGCCAACCGCTACTCTCCCCCTCCCCCAAACTTATTTTGATCCAAGTGAGAAAATAAGTTTGGAGGGAAAAAGATGGTGGCAAGGCTCACTAACGGCTCAGTGAGGTAGTTGCTGCTGGTGATGCGGAGACTGGTGTGGAAATTGTTGTGATGATGATGATGGCATGAATTGGGAGGTTTGGAACTAATGGAACTGCTGAGAGGAGGTCGCCATGAATTGGCCCGTTGGCATCTGCTGAAATTGCTGAGAGGAGGATGAGGACGCCAAGAACTGTCCAGTCGGGAACTGCTACATCGAATGGAATGGCTACTGCTGGAACTGCTGTTGTGGCTGGTAGGAGCGGTAGGGAGTCATCTGCTGGTGCTAAGATGGGGTATAAGGCTGCTGCTGTGACCCAGACCCGGTGTTCATTCCCCTAAAGAGCCCGGCTAGGTCCTGAATCTCAGATCGAAATGAGCCCATGTTGTCAGCTAGACCCCTGATGTCCCCTCTGAGGCCCGTGAATCTCTCGTCAATATCCGTCTGTATGGCATGAAATCTGTCATCTATGCTGGACTGAATCTGTCCCATCCTGCCATACATGTTGTGTTGGATATCATCGAACCTCGTGTACATGTCCTGCCTCAGTGCGCTGAACTCGTCATGCACGTCACTCCTTCAATGCTGCATGGTCTCATCCATGGAAGTCATGTACCCATCCAATGCGTCAAAATGACCAGCAATCTATTCTTCCGTGTACCGCCGGCCTCGTCTAAATGTGGCTGTGGAATATCCCTCTCCCCTATTATCACCACCGGCCTCTCCTTGGTCCTCAACGGAGGCTCGAATCCCCCTTGTTACTCCAGCTACAGCAATAGCCGCCAAGTGAGCTATCATCTCCATCTTCCAATTTGCCCTCTCTTGGTAGTTCGACACATGAGTGAGTGCCATGTTGGGCAGTGGGAATGTCCCTCCAGCTCTCATGTTCAGCAAATACGTGTTTAAATCTGAGCTCAGGATTTTCACATTCTTCAAATAGTTGAGGTTCAGCAGCCTCAATCTTCTATTATCAAGATAGCACTCAAGATCGATGCCGAAGTGTTCGGCAATCGGAGTGATCATTCCCCCAATGCAAATATGTCCATTGTCAAGATGTGATTGCCTATACAGCTGCTCCATGAGGAAAGCACCAAAGCTCAAGTGGACCCCATTTATCATGGCCCAAAGTGCAAACAACTCTGAAATCCTCAACCCGCTGTTTTCTCTTCGAGCAAAAACTATGTTTGCTAAGATGCGGTGTAGGTATCGGAAAACCAGATTAGGCATTGCAGATGTCTTTACCGTGCTGGAGTTGTACTTTTCTATGTCCGACTCTGTGAGGCATAAGAGGCGGTAGGCTACATCTTGATTGTATTCTCGAGGCTGGTGATAGATACCATCAATAGGAGCATCAAAAATCTCATTCAGTTGGTCCACTGTGAGCTCGCGGTCTGCATTACCCATCCGGAAGGTACATTTGACAGGCCCCCTTCTTGTCGTCCTTTTCATCTCGAACGTGCTCAACAACTCTCTAACCAAGAGAGGGAATGTTTGGCAGTTCCTATCCATGGCTTGGAGCCATCCCATTTGGTCCAAAAGTCGGCACACGTCATCCTGGATCCCGAGAGCTTCACATATCTCACGGCACATAAACCTTGTCGTAACAAGGTTAACATTGAAAAGTCTGTGCCCATTTTCCAAAAATTTGTCGCTTTCGAGGTAAATCCGAAATCTCATCGGGTGACTCACCGCCAAATCCTCATCTTGTTCTTCCTCTTCAGCCTCGACCTCGGGATCGGATTCAGTTTCGGCTCGGCTCTTCTTGAAGATTTCCTACCTCTTCTTGGCATTTTTGGTTTGTGGGATTGGTACCTAAGACAAGAGTTAAACAAAATTTAGGCAAAGGAGTAGAGATCATTTCACAATGTCAACAAAGTATAAAGTGATAAAATCATATGACAATATCTTAACAAATTCACTTTAAAACTTTGTTGCATTTAAATTTTTCAGCCCATATTAAGCAACTCATGCTTTCTAAAGTTGTTCATTCGCCAAAAACCATCCATATTACCAACAACAACGTATGAAACAAAGAGCACAAATTTATCTTGACATTTTAGGTCTCAAACCATTTTTAACAATTTCAAAAGTAAATGCAAGATAGAAGTGCCTCTAAAACAAAATCATTGTTACCATTTTCACAATGGAAGGACCTAAAGAAATGTGACAAAATCAACACACATAGGACTTAAACAATATGTTCAATGCCATTAACAATCATTGTCTAATGGTCTAACAATTCATAACAAGACAATATTTGGGCACACGGCTCTCCAATTTAATATGACAAAATTCAAAACAAAGTGCCCATCAAAACATGGTTCTCAACAATACTCGTACTCACGAATTGGCTTAGAACTAAAAGGAGATGAAAATGCAACATTAACTTCATAACGAAAGGCATATTGCGCAACAATTTTTGACATAGTGTACTTCATTTGCATAATCATCTTAAGAATTATTTTGTAGCAACCTATATATTTGCATTGGAGTCACAAATGGTCTAAAGTTCATGCATCATGGAAATGACCACCAATAAAGCAATAATTGGACAAGAACAAGAAAATAAAAATGAAAGTTGAAGTTCACAATCTCTTGGCTCCAATTCATGGTCTATTTCAATCCAAAAACCACCAAAATTCAACAAATTCCACCATAAATCAGTAAATTGATCCCATCCATGTCAAACACATGCCATTAATCTCATAATTCGTCGAATGTAAGCACAATGAGAGCATATTCATGAAATAAATTCATCCATTTCAACCAAGGGCACCAAGCACAAATTTTCCCTAATTTTCAAAACATATGGACTTGTTAATTGTAAGAAACATGCTTTATGTATAATGTAGAAGATATCATGGAGTAGGTTTAGAAATTTACCTAGAATCGTTATGGAATGGAGGAATGTTGGAATTTCCATGTGTGTTCGAGTGAGAGTGAGAGTGAGAGTGTATGAAATGTGAGTGTAAAATGAGGAGAAAAGAGAGTAAAACCCATCTGGAATGCGGCGAAACGCGACCCGGGTCACGCTTTCATGTCGCGTTTTAGCTAAAGGGAGAAACGCAACCGTGGAAGTCGCGTTTGAAGCTTGCGGCTTGGGTGAAGAAACACTCGGCTTTGAAGGCTCTGCAAAGCGACTTATGGGTCGCGTTTTAGTGTCGTGTTTTGGCCTCTTGGTGAAACACGACTCATGGAGATCGCGTTTAAAGCTCGCGTGCCACCTGTTCATCAAAACGCGACTGAGGAAGTCGCGTGTCGGGGTCGTGTTTTTGTCGAATTTGTATTTTCGAGCATTTTTGGGCTCCTCCTCCGCACTATGTACATTCCCAAACATCGAACACCATTTCCTATAACATTAAACTATAAAAACAAAAATTTCTAAACAAAAATAAAAGATGCAAACTAATTAAATTAACTAGGAAATTTAATCATAGACAAACATAAAAAAAAGAAACTTAAAACAATAAAAACTTAAAACCTATTGGGTTGTCTCCCAATTAGCGCTTAATTTATCGTTGTGAGCTCGACGGGATATGGTTCTTCAAAGATTTTTTAAAAGGAGGACAAACACTCCGGCTTGCTCCTCCGCATTGTAGAATTTCTTCACTCGTTGCCCATTGACAATGAATAGGCTCCCATCTTTGGCTTTCAACTCCACTGCTCCATTCTCGAAGATCTTTGAGATGAAGTAAGGACCTCCCCATTTTGTTTTGAGTTTCCCGGGAAACAACTCCAACCTCGAGTTGAAAAGTAACACGGCATCTCCGGGTGCAAGTTCTTTCTTTCTTAGGAACTTGTCATGATAGAATTTGGTCCTCATCTTGTAAATGGAAGAATTTTCAAAGGCCTCAAGACTAAATTCATCGATTTCATTCAAACGGAAAATTCTTTCTTTTCTAGCCATCTCACAGTCGAGATTGAGCTTCTTAATGGCCCAATATGCCTTGTGCGTGAGCTCGATTGGAAGGTGACAAGACTTTCCAAATACCATTTAATAGGGAGACATGCCTAATGGAGTCTTGTAGGCCATTCGATAGGCCCATAATGCTTCATCGAGATGGCTTGACCAATCCTTCCCGTTTGTCTTCACCACCTTTTGGAGGACTTGTTTTACCTCTCTATTTGCAAGCTCGGCTTGCCTATTAACTTGTGGGTGGTAGGGAGTCATCACCTTATGCTTCACTACATGTCGTGCTAGGAGGCTCGTCATCCACTTATTGCAAAAGTGAGTGCCTCCATCACTAATTAGGGCTCTTGGAGCCCCAAATCTTGTCAAAATATTCCTTTGAAGGAACTTTAACACAATCTTCGAATCATTAGTCTTGGTTGGAATTGCTTCGATCCATCGTGAGAGATAATCAACCGCCAAAAATATGTAGAGATTTCCTTCAGACACCACAAACGGTCCCATGAAGTCAATCCCCCATACATCAAACAATTCCACTTCTACAATTGCACTCATCGGCATCTCATCCCTCTTTGAAATTGAGCCCATCTTTTGGCATCGCTCACATGTCTTAACAAACTCTTCACAATTTCTAAAAATGGAGGGCCAATAGAACCCGCTTTGTAGAATCTTCCTGGTGGTTCTATTGGAAGCAAAATGGCCCCCATAAGGAGAATCGTGACATGCCTTTATTATCTCAATCCATTCTTCCTCCGGCACACACCTTCTAAGGATGGAATCGGCACACCTTTTAAAAAGATAAGGTTCCTCCCATACGTAGAATTTGAGATCATGGAAGAACTTTTTCCTTTGTTAGATCTCCATCTCCACGGGTTTCACTTTGGCAACTAGAAAGTTGACAATATCCGCAAATGTAGTGCCCCGATCCTGAAAGATCATGGAAATGGATGCCACGGGGGTTGGAATTAAGAAGCGGAAAAGAAAGGGGTAATTTAATTAACGACGGGGTGATAATCTAAAAAGGATTAATGTTTGGAATAAAATTTAACAACCGTGTATGCCAAAGATAGGTTATGCCTTCTGGAAAATTAGACAGCATAACCTCTGTAACTAGAGCGAATCTCCATTTATAACGGCTTATAAGAGAAGAATGGAAGCTGTAACAATTCAATAAGCCCTTTCATGGGCCAAACAAAAACAAATAACCAGATACCATCAATCAATAGACCCATTCATAGGTCGACAAAAGAAACAGACACCAATATGCTGAACAAATGAAGCCCTTCCATAGGCCAAAATGAATGATCAAATAGACATAACAAAAGACGGGCTTCCTCCCTTTGGAATAATTATGTAGTTAAGCATATGATACATGTTAACTAGGAAGTTAACAAATGTTCAGAATTAGAGAAGCAGAACCATATCAATAAAATATCAAGATCAGAGTTCTTAGCATTTAGCAAAAGAATATCATAAGTGCGAAAGCTCAATTTTTAACAGAATACTAACAAAAAGGGACAACGGAAAAATATGTAAATCATAATAGCCCATATCTCAGCCTCATCACCTCCCCGCTCCAGCCTACTGACCTGAAAATATTTGAAAAATATTTGGGCTGAGTACTAATGCACTCAGTGGGCAAGTTTTACAATTCAAGTTATGTAAATCATTTTGTTAAAGTAATCTATCTGTGTTCATGCTGGTAGTGAAGCTTAGGAGGTTTAAAAGTTGGAAGCAACCTAAGTTCACCAAAACATTTTATCATGAAGCGCTAAGTGTATAACCAGTCACTGTCCGCAACCTCTACTACATCATCAACGCGTAAGTCTTAAGAGTATCACCAATGAGTATAACCGTTCATTTTAGTCTTCACGACAAGGAATAGGGCATGACAAATAAAGCATGCATACTGTAGCTACTCACATTGACACAGCGCTGGTATATGAGACTCCGACAACATACAGTAGCACGTAAATATTTTTAACACAGATAATCACATATGCAATTTAAACAGAGCAGAGCTTAATAACTCGAAATGTAAAGTTTAAAAAGATATAATAGCCCACCTGGTTAGCTAATAATAGCTGGAGCTTTTACGGTTCTTTTAAGAGTCCCCTAAGTCCGATGTTCCGGGTTTTGTCCTACACATAAAGACTAAGACTTAGAAGCGTATCAAGTCAAATCATAAAAATGAAGTCAAGGAGATTTGATCCCTAAACCAACAAAGATTAAACACCAACCTAAACCACTTAAGCTAGAGGCTGTTTCAAAAATTAATGCAGAATTAATTATTAATCAAGACAGATCATTTAATGCAGAAAATGTAGAGATA
This sequence comes from Perilla frutescens, assembly GCA_026008535.1. NCBI lineage: Eukaryota > Viridiplantae > Streptophyta > Magnoliopsida > Lamiales > Lamiaceae > Perilla > Perilla frutescens. Next base: position 56,361,827 of record BRKX01000003.1, read on the forward strand.
AAGGGTGTAAAAAAAATGAGAATGAGGGGAATTGAACCTAAGACCTAAGATTATTTAAAGTATATATCGACCACTTGACTAAACACAATTTTCAAAAATAAAACTGATTTAGTATTTATTAAGGGAAATTCCTCAAAACTGAAAATAAATGGTATAAAAATGGGTTTTAAAGATTTCGAACTACAAACTATTGGTTTTAGAAATTGATTTTTAACCATTAGACTATACCTACTTTTTGTAAAATATAGCTTGTGGTTTTTATTAAGTAAATCAGAATGTATAAATAAATAAATTTAAAACCAACTCTTGCACTCATTAATTAACACTTTATACGTCCTTTTCTATCTCCTCAAATTAGACTAAATCAATTTTCAAAGTCAATCCACTCTTTGTCACTCTGCAGTATACACAAACCCATACAAACTTAAAAAGAAACAAAACCCTTTTTATTTTCTCATCCTTTAATTATTTAAATAATGCATTAACCAAATTACTCATTTCCTCATTTAATTAAAGGTTGCACTACCTGTGCACACACATCACCCTCTTCTTTAATTTACTCAATTGTTTTTTTCGAAATGAGAACCAAATTGGTTCTCTTTCTCTCTCATCATATATCTCTGCACCTTTTCCAAATTCTCTTTCAATATATATATAAAATTTTAAAAGTCAACACATGCTTGTCTCACTTTACTTCACAACCCAGCACATATATTTTAATTAAAACAATCCATCACACTTTTCACAGTATAATAATTAAAACAAAACCTAAAACATTTATTTCTCTCACTACTGTATTTTTGCAAAGCAAGCAGTCAACAACTCTCCCCCTAGAACTCGTCGGCTTCACAGTGCCCACATGCATGAATTTTATTTTAATTATTTCATTATTTATTTCCAAAGTATACAGTTAATCATGATTATTTCAATACAAATTTCGACAGTATTCCCAAGGAACTAAAAATAAAAATCTAATAATAATAGAGGTTTTACAAAATTTTCCAACATTAGAACTCAAGTTTGAAATTAAACCCACAAGCCTTCATAGATCTAAAAATAAATAAGGGGGAAAGATAGAGGAAAAAGAGAAAAAGAAGATGAAGCCATTGCATGTTGGATCCGGCCACCGAAAAAAGTCACCGAAAAAGCTCCGACTTGCGGCCATGGTGGCCCTTTTCTGGCCATTACAGCCTTCATCTCCTTACCAAACTTGTGTGGTTGAGATAAAAATTAAAAGAAGAATAAAATCTGAAATTAAAAAAAATATATTTTTGGCCGGAATCTGGAAATTTGACGGTGGCGGTCGGTGGTCCGGCGGTGGCGCTCCGCCTCTGGCCACCTTGCCGGAAATCGTACCAGAAGAGAGAAAGGGGAGAGAGAGACGGAAGAGAATCCAGAAGCCAACTTGATTAAAAATGGAAGAAGTGAATTTTAGGTTGAATAAATATGTATATATATTTATGTTTGATGGGCTAAGGCCTTTGGGTTAAAATTAAATAACTATTGGGCTTCTTTTAAATAAAATCTAGACCCCATAGATAGAATTGTTGGACTAATATAATTATTCTCATATCAACTCAAACTATAGCAATATAATTACTAACTAATTTAAATTAATTTCTAAAGATTCTCTAAACTTAAATTGACATAAGATACTAAGATAAAAATTAAGTTGAGAATCTAATTAAAATTTAATAATAAAGGTTTGGGGTATTACAGCAAACCACGAAACTTTTGTTGATGCCGACATGATTTTCTCATCGGGAAAGCTTTCATTAATTGGCCTCTTGGTCTCCTCTTCTCCTTTCATATGATCTAACCGAGACAAGCAATCCGCCACCACGTTCTCACATCCTTTTCTATCTTTGATCTCCACATCGAACTCTTGGAGTAGAAGAATCCATCGGATAAGCCTTGGCTTTGCATCCTTTTTGGCAAAAAGATGCCTCAAATCGGCATGGTCGGTGTGCACAATTGTTCGGGCCCCAATGAGATAGGGCCTAAACTTGTCGAATGTGTAGATGACCGCCAAGAGTTCTCTTTCCGTGGTGATGTAGTTGACTTGAGCGGGATCCAAAGTTCTACTCCCATAATAGATGACTCGGAAGAGTTTGTCTTTCTTTTGGCCAAGTGCGGCTCCCACCGCTATCTCGCTTGCATCACACATTACTTCAAAAGGCTCACTCTAATCGGGTGCCGTAATTAGGGTCTTCTTCAATGTCTCAAAAGCCTGCAAACAATTAGAATCAAAATCAAATTCAACAGCTTTTTCAAGTAGACGACAAAGAGGTTTAGAAACTTTTGAAAAATCTTTTATAAAGCACCTATAGAACCCGGCGTGTCCCAAGAAGCTTCTAACTCCCTTTTCATTTGTTGGTGGAGGTAGCTTTTCAATGGCCACTATCTTGGCGCGGTCCACCTCTAAACCTTCACCCGACACCTTGTGTCCTAGAACAATGCCATCTCTCACCATGAAGTGGCATTTCTCCCAATTGAGCACTAGATTAGTATCTTCACATCTCTGCAAAACTTATGTTAAATTATCAAGGCATATATCAAATGAATCACCAAACACAGAAAAGTCATCCATAAACACCTCCATGATGTTTTCAATCAATCCATGAAAGATGGACATCATACACCTTTGAAAGGTTACGGGTGCATTACACAACCCGAAAGACATCCATCTATATGCAAATATGCCATAAGGACAAGTGAAAGCGGTCTTTTCTTGGTCTTCGGGGGCAATCATGATTTTATTGTACCCTGAATACCCATCTAAGAAATAATAGAACTCATGACCCGCCAACCTATCTAACATTTGATCAATGAAGGGTGATGGAAAATGGTCTTTTCTAGTGTAAGCATTTAGAGCCCTATAATTTATACACATTCTCCAACCGGTTACTACTCTAGTAGCAATCATTTCTTTGTTCTCATTTTCTACCAGTGCCATCCCTCCTTTTTAGCAACAACTTAAGTCGGACTCACCCACTCACTATCCGAAATAGCAAATATGATACCAGCATCAAGCAATTTCAAGACCTCTTTCCTAACAACTTCTTGCATAATAGGGTTGAGTCTTCTTTGATTTTGCACCTTAGGTTTATAATCTTCCTCAAGCAAGATTTTATGCATGCAAATAGAAGAATTAATGCCTTTAAGGTCGGAAATTGACCATCCTATAGTGCTTTGATATTTCCTCAATACCCTTACCAATTTATCACATTGTTCATCGGACAAGAAGGAAGAAACAATTACCGGTTTTTGCTTGGCTTCATCCAGGTAGGCATACCTCAAATGTGTAGGTAGGGGTTTCAACTCCATTTCCTCTTTTTCTTTCAACTCGTCCTCTTCCTTTGATGTTTGGTCCTCGTCTCTTAATGGCAAGAACTTTGGCTTCCTTAAGTATGATTCCTGAAATGAATTCATCATAGAAACGGACTCACATAGACCAATATCATCATTGGATAAAGAATTAAAGATAGAGTTAGAAATGCAAATCTCAAGAGGATCTTTTGGGCTCCTCAACTCTTCCTCCTTTACGCATTCATCCACCATTTGGAGCACTTTGCACTCCTCGATATTCTTTGCCTCTTCTTCCGGATGTTGCATCACTTTTTGAAGGAAAAATGTGATTTTCTCTTCATTCACTCTCAAGGTAAGTTCTCCCTTCTCCACATCTATCAAGGCTTTATCCGTATACAAAAACGGTCGCCCTAAGATGAGGGGAACTTCCTTATCTTCCTCTATATCAAGAACCACAAAGTCTACTGGGAAGATGAATTTGTTGACCTTCACTAGCACATCTTCCATTACACCCTTTGGGTATGTCAAAGAGCGGTCGGCCATCTGGAGACAAATGGTCGTAGGCTTGATCTCCCCCATTTTCAACTTTTTAAAGAACGAGAGGGGCATCAAATTGATACTCGCCCCAAGATCACACAAAGCCTTCCCAACGTGATTTTCTCCAATGGTAACCGAGATGTTGAAGCTTCCCGGATCTTTCATCTTTGCGGGCAACTTTCTTTGTAGTAAAGCACTACAATTCTCGATCAAGTTAACTGTTTCATACTCCCCCAATCTTCTCTTTTTGGAAATCGCATCCTTCAAGAATTTCGCATAATTTGGCATTTGTTGAAGTGCTTCAATAAGAGGGATGTTGATTTGTACCTTTCTAAAGATGTCGAGGAACTGAGAGAATTGCTCGGCACTCTTCACCTTTTGGAGTCTTTGTGGGTAAGGTATGGGCACTTTGTATTCTTCCGGCATCACCTTTGTTGGTTCTTCTTTCTCTTTCCCTTTTTCAAGATCATTATTTTTTTTAATTTGGGACTCAAGTCCTCTTGACTCGGTCCATCTCCCTTCTTCTTCTCACTTGGTTGCTCATCAACCTTTCCCTTGCTTTCCTCATCATCCGGCATCTCGGGACCATCATAGGCAGTCCCACTCCTCAAGGTAATTGCCTTGCATTGATCCTTCGGATTCACGGTGGTATTGCTTGGGAACTTGCCTTTTTGATGTTAGCCTCCCAAGATAGTTGCAAATTGTCCCATTTTCTTCTCCAAAGTGTTAACTTGGTTGCCAATTGCTCCAACAATATTTTCTAACTTCCCAATTTATGTTTGAGAATCTTTCATGTAATTCTCCGTCTTCCCCATAAATGTCATTAGGAGTTCATCCATCTTGGGCTTCTTCTCTTCATCAATTACACCATTTGTGACCGAGAAGCCCGGAGGTGGTTGGATAGCATTGTTCGGGTTACCATAGGAGAAGTTCGGGTGTTAAGCTCTATTTTGATAACCTTGGTTTCCACCATATTGACCTCCGTATTGGGGCTTGTGCCCCGGATTGAATGGTCGTTGTGGATTCGAGTAGCCTCCTTGGTTTACATAGTTGACCTCCTCAAATTGGCTTTGAGATGTCTCGACTTTTGGATTTGTAAAGACCTCAATTTTTGAATTCAAGGTTGCAATTTGAGCCGCCACAAGCCCAAGTGCATCCGAACTTGAAGTAGAAGCCACTTTCTTTAGAATTTGGACCCCATCTCTTGCCGCCGGCCATTGACAGGAATTTGAGGCCATCTCCTCGATTATTCTCAAGGCTTCTTCCGGCCCTCTTGCCAATAGTGATCCACTCGCGGCTGCATCCATGAGTGTTCTCACTTCATCTTTGCTTCCTCCATAGAATATGCATACTTGATGATCGGTTCCAAAACAATGTCCAGGGCATTTCCTTAGCATCTCTCTAAAGCGCTCCCATGTCTTATATAAGCTTTCTTCATCCCATTGTTTGAACACGGTGATATCTCCTTTCAATTTGAGGGTTTTTCCGGGTGGGAAAAACTTGTGTAGGAACTTTGTCACCAATTGATCCCAAGTTTGAAATGTTCCTTGAGCATGGCTCAACCACCATGTTTCCGCTTTGTCGATCAATGAGAATGGAAAGAGTCAGATGCGAATTACATCGTCCGGGACTCCATTCATCTTCATTGTCCCACTAACATTGAGAAATTTACGGATATGCTCATGTGGATCCTCCATTAGTGTCCCTCGGAATTGGTTTTGTTGGATCATTAGTATGAGAGAGGTCTTAAACTCGAAGTTGTTAGCTTGAATGGGTGGTCCATTGGCCACTCCTTGATCAACGATAGGTTGGAAAAGATTCCGGATTGGTGCCTCCACATTTCTATTATGAGCCTCCTCTTGGGCTCTCAATTGCTCTTGCATCACCTCCAATTGCCTTTGCATTTGGGCAATCATCAGGTCTTGAACCGGTGGAGGAAGATCCGCCATTCTCCTCCGTCTACGTGCGTTGTTGTGGCGAACCATTGCTTCAATCTCTAAGTCCAATGAAATAGGTGGTTCTCCTTAAGAACGAGTGTGCATACACTTCCTATCAAAAAGGACAAACAAATCAAGAACTACTCTTTTAAAATAAAACAAGTAAAAATTTCTAAAGTAATCCACTCAATCGTTATCACAATATTGCATTTATCAAATTAATTTCGTTATCCCCGGCAACGGCGCAAAAAACTTGGTAGAGAGATTTTGTTTCACATCTACTATGGTTCGTTTCAATATTTATAACTCGTGTCAATGCCTACAAGTGTATAAGCATGTGATTGTAGATATGATGATACGAGGTCGATCCACAGGGAAATGGAATAGAAATTGGACAATACAATTACCACGATGAAAGATGAGCGAAATATCTAGACCAACAATAGGGAGAGGGTGTGTTTTAGCTAAATCAAAATGCCAAACAAGAACAAAAGACATAAACACATAAACAACACTAATTATCAATGCAAATGGCACTCAAGAGACAATACCAAACAGAGAAGAGCTTTGAAGATGATAAATAAGGAGAAACTCTAGGACATGGCTACACAATGCTTATATTGATCTATAACAAAGGATTACACACACATATATGCAAAGTTCATAGATAGGAAGACCACAAATATAGTAAGAGCATCTCTCGAATATCTCTTAAATTGCAAATGCGACAAGGATGGCTATCTCTAATGCATTCCAAGGTCGCACCTACCAAAGGCTCTAAGGGTCACATTTCCTTCCACATAATGACATTCGACTAAGAAGACAAATATGTAGATTTGATCCAAGCATGCTTATGATCACGGGATTGACTAGATGCAAGTGATTCATACATGTGATATTAGTGAGATGACCAACCAAACAACACCATTCAAGCCCTAGCATAGATCAAAATCTTGACAAAGCAATAACACACACACACACACACATATATATATATATATCCCAAATCAAAGATCAATATTCACATTGTTTCACCACAACCTAGAGCCCTAAGGCTCTAACCAACCATATTCACAATACAATCAAGATTACAAGAAGAAGAACAATAACCCATTCTAAATACAAGTCTAAGAAGAGAGAAGAAGTGATAAAACCCAATGTAGAACCCTCATTCTTCAATCCTATGGCTTGGATGCTCAAATGGATGGTTGAATCTTCTTCCTTCCTCTTGATCTTCAAAAATCCCTTTTCTTGATGTTTCTCCAAGTGTATTTTTTCATTCTAGGGTATGTGTATCTCTTATTTGAAAAGCTCAAATGAAATATATATGAATGGACCAATAATTGGATGCCAAAAGTCACTTTTAATTTCCGTCTGTGCGGAACTCGACCCCAGGAACTCGCGTTTGAGGGTCGAGTTTAGAACAAAGAAAATCAGGTCTCTGAAGGCTCTGCAACACGGTATTTGGGTCGCGTTTTGGGGTCACATTTCGACTGAAGACTGAGGTGCGACCCTAGTATCTCGCGTTTGACACCCGCGTTTCGTCCAAAGGAATTTGGGTCTCTGAAGCTTCTGCAAAAAGGGCTTTGGGTCGCGTTTGGGGATCACGTTTTGGCTCAAGGCCGAGGCGCGACCCCCCTAGGTCGTGTTCCAATATCGTATTTTCGAGTGGTGTGAAGGGCGACCCCCTTCGGTCGCGTTTGGGGGTCATGTCTTCAACATTTAGTTGTTTTCTTGCTCGTTTCTTTATTATTTCATACCTTGTGTATTCCTTGTTGATCCCTTTATCAATTTGACTTTGTTTTTGCTCTTTATATCCCAAAAATTCCCTATATTGGCCACATTACATTAAACAAAAGAATAAAACAGAAATAACAATATATACAACATATATACAAGATAACCAAGTGCAAATACACTCAAAATGAGTCCAAATGAGTGTAATTTATGCACTCATCAAATTGCAATATCTCAGAATCCAGTTCTACATTCAAGAACTAAGCACATTGACATAAGACACCACTTTATCAGAGATCACATCGAGAAGAAGGACATATGCATCAAATACGTCAACACGGAGAAGTAGATAGCTGACATCTTCACCAAACCATTGTCTGAAGCAAGGTTTATGGAGCTATGCATACAACTGGGACTACTTGAACTAGCATCAAAGGATGAAGATAGTCAACTGGAAGAAAAATGTCAGAAAACTATTCCAGCTGAAGAGAGGAACTGAACCGAAAGGCTTCAACTCATCAGAATGAGTAGTTCACAACTGAGAAAGTTGTTGAACTGATCAGTTGGACACATAAGCTATCAGTTCGAACTAAAGCGAGAAGATGTGCAAAGAAAGTAAACTGAAGCTGATCACCCTACCTCATCAGCTCAACTAAATCATCAGTTTATTTGCTCAACCTGAGGCAAGGAGCAAGGCAGAGTCAGCCAAATGGTCTCAACTGATGATCCAGCTAGTCAAGCAGAACGTACTAGCTGCAAAATGCTCAAACTGATGGAGAAGTTAAAGGAACTGGAATCAACTTAACAGGAGACATCAGTTCAAAAATCAGTTGATGGAAAGCAGCAAAACTAAAGGAGCAGTTGAACTAAGAAGCAGCTGAATTAAAACTCCAGTAGGCAAGGCCAGGAAGGAACTGATGAGAAAACATCTCAGTTGGAGCTGATCAATCTGGAAATCATCAGCTACAGTCGAAGCCAACTGATGACGTAATCAGTTTCAAGCCAAGAGAAAGCCACAAGAGAGAAACAGATAAGTTCAAAATTTTCAATAATGGAAACGGTAAAAATACGTATCACTCCAATATTAAAATTGGACTCACTCTCTCTCCTCATTAATCCTCAACAGATAGAATCGAAAGCCAATCGACGGGTCGATTAAATAAATCTGACCGATGAAATCGGGGCATACGAAACGTCCCAACCGTTAGATGAGCTTCACCTCTCTATATAAATAAGTCGGCTGAATCTTTGAGATAAGCTTCACACTTTTTACTGCCGACTTACCTCTCTCTCTTCTCCGGTCGAAAGCAAAATCCTTCAGCCTTCGAGATCAATTCTTCAGTCTTCCAGCTCAATCCTTTTTATCAAAAACCTCTCATCAAAGTATCATGGCTCAAAACCCAACCAATCGCACTCGCAAGAGGTTCAATTTTCACCAATCCAGAGAAGACTCCACAGTATTTTGTGAGAAACTTGACAGAGATAAGTTCTTTAACCCAGCCGGATTCATTCAAGCCTGCAATGCTTCCCCTCTAAGTGGAATAATTATCGAAAAGCTCTCTCAGGCAAATCTGAAGACATTCCTAGAAGAATTTCCAGAATGTATATATCCAGAACCAGTTGCAGAATTCTTCCTAAATTCAAATAGTTCCTCAGATCCCAAAGAAATCAGATCTAAAGTAAGAGGACAGTAGATCATCGTCACAGTTGAATCTCTAAGAAACATGTTTAATCTGCCTATCAAAGGACTCAAGTTGGAAGAATTTTAACTAAGCTTTCAAGAAGCCTATGAGTTCTGGAAGAGTGGAAGAAGGAAGACGAGACCCGACCATATAAAAGCAACCATCTCATCTCAAGATTTCAAGATAAGTATCAAGTACTAGCTGCCATAGCCTCAAAAATAATGGTAGGGACAACTGGCAGCCAATCCGAAATGTCAGAACCCAAATACAAGATCTGCGCTGCCATCTACAATCAGCTGGAGATCAATTGGGCACAATACTTCTTCGATCAACTAAAGAGATATGTTGATATCATTGAAAATCGCTGGGATGATAAAAAGTTCCCACAAAGGATTGGGTACATTAGTCGAGTTAGCATAATTCTGGAGAAACAGTTCCCTTGGATGACTGAAGAAACAGAATTCAAGAGCATAGTCAGCAATGACTTCATCTCAAAACCACTTAAAATCATAGAAACTGATCCTGAGCAAGCTGACCAGCCAAAGAAGAAGAAGCCTGCAGCTGAAGGCAAGGGAATGAAGCAGGTCACTGGCACATCCCAGAATGTTTCTGATGATAACATTCTTCTAGCTCAGATATACAGGTCTCCAGTTGGTTCCTTAACACTGAGACAGCAAGCTGAGTCAAGCTCCATCGTAGCTGGAACTAGCACATCAGCTCAACTGAGATCGTCTACCAAACAACAAAGCTTAGTCGCAACTAGAGCTGACACTGCTAGACAATCAGCCAGACGACCAGCTACCAGATCAGCTTCAAAGAAGAAGCAAGCTGGTCAAACAAAGAAGAGAGGAGTTTCACCTCCTCAACCCAAGAAGAGAAAGGAACCAAGCCCCATGCCAGATCCAACGGTTCCGCTAAATCTAACCGTTGAAGATATGGCTCCCTGTGAAAACTCAGAACACATCATCCCTGCAAGAGGAATTCCTCACGTCGGAGCTGGGGCTGATTATTTTCAAATGACATGTCCCCCAATGGCTCAAGTTAAATGGAACATAAGAGCCTATTCAAAAGGAGAAGCCGTGAAGAAATGGGTTGATGAGACAACACAGAAATATGTGGCTCAACACTACGCCCAGGAACTAATTGGCCACAAAGAACTCTTCCACACCTTGACTAGGTACATCTACTGGTTTTTGTGGAGACACGTGTATCTCTTAGAACCCTTCTTCTCATTGCTCGCTTTCCATGGAATGAGCTTCTGGAAGCGAGAAGAAGAATGGAGTCTGTGGTGGACAGACAGTGAGAATGCTGGAATCACTCAGGGCAAACATCTAATGAGGCAGCTACAACTTAGAAAAGAATGTCCAAATCCATCAGAAGGCTCAATAAAAGATTTTTTGGTGAACTGTGCAAACTTCAAGGATTAAAACTGTCCGCCATCACCACAGAGAGAGAACGTGAAAGATGGAAGCACTCTCATGTTCAACACAAATGGTTATTCAATGAATTGAAGAAGAAATCACAAAGCCATCAGTCTGGACAGCCATCAGAATCAACTACAGGAAGAAATCAAGTATCCACCCCAATGGATGATCTCATTGATGAAATAGCAAGAGAACTCCACTCTAAGAGATCTCCTCACTTAGCTGAAGTTGAGATCAATCTCGTTCCTGAGCAGTCAGAAGAGCCAGCTGAAAAGGCTCAACAGTTTGAGGAGTCAGCTGAACCCCAAATCGCTCCTCCCCAAGAGCCAGCTGCTGATGAAGGAGCTCCCTCAACTATTCTTCCCACTGCTCCAGTAACAGAGCCAGCTGAGTCTAACGATTCAGCTGATCAGACAGCTCAAGAGGATGATCAACCTGCCTACCAAGGTACGCTAGCTATAACTGTGTACTTTGATCCAGTTCAAAGGGCTCTTCAAGCTAAAGCCCAAGCTGCTGCACCGGAGACTCTACCAGAGCCCAGCTATGATGAATCAGTCAGTATGGAGAAGGTTGAGCAATCCCACACAGTTCCATGTGAGGAACTGATAGGAACTGAAGATGGAGAAGAGGTTGACTCGATAGCAGCTCAGCTCGATGATCAACCAAGCAGCTTATCAGTCCAGTTCTCTGCCTACTATGTAGACTTGATCTACAGCCTGCAGCAACAGGTAAAACTAAACACAGAGCAAATTCAGAAGCTGCAAGCTCACCCCAGACTCCAGTCAGCAGGAACTGAGTCTTCAAGCAGTGACGAGGATGGTGAAGGTGACTCCATGGAACCGCTTGCTAAGAGGAGGAAAACTGAGCACAAGAAGGACTAGTGGCTGATCAAGTTCAACTGATTAGAAAGCCCTAAGTTTACTTCTTGTAACTTAGTTTGTCAACATTCTTTTTTATCTATAAAAAATTATCTTTTTACTTTCAAATAAATGTCGACTCAGCATTTATTTTGAATATTTTGACCGTTGCAAAACAATGACACGTTTCAAAGTCATTAAATGCCAACGACCAAAATAAAAGAGGCCAGGGCCAGTACCATTCCAACCATTAGATTTATGAGCCTGCTCAATCACTCATAAAAACCCCTCTCTTATAAGCTTCTCAGAAATACCCCTCCCACGCTCTCAAAAGCTCTCTCTCTCAAAGCTCTTGAAATCCCCCAAAATTTTAGCCAACCCCAAAGATGGCCGAATTACCCAAATCTTTAAATTTCTTCAAAGAGCAACTACTGAGAGACAAATTCCTAGAAAGGAAGAAATTTCAGTTGATTCTAAACGAATCAAACAACTCAACCCTTCTGTCAAATCTTCACAAGACAGGAATTCTTCACTACCTGGAAACACCACCAAAGTTCTTCAGACAAAATTTGGTGAGTGAGTTTTTGCTTCAAGCAAAACTGTCTGAAGATGGAAAGACAGTGTCACCAAAGTTCTTCAGACAAAATTTGGTGAGTGAGTTCCAACGATCATAAAGATTATCTTCCATTGATGAACCAACAGAGCCACCGATCAATGGAACTCAACGGTCACAAAACCACTCCTCTATAAAAGATGAGTGAATCAAAGTTTTCAAATGACTTTTCGCGACTTTCATTCTTGAAACCTTCATTCAAGTTGTTTCAACTTACAACTGAGCTTTCTTTCTCCCTCCCACATAGCTCAAGTTCAACATTTGCTAAACGTGCGAGAGTCCAATTGAGAAGAACATGTTAGTTTTGTATACTAGAAGACTTGTCTTTGTATACTTTTCTGATGATATGATGATATGAAATGAAAGTTATTGCAGTCACTGTTTGCATTTAGATTATGTTCTATAATTGTTTTATGCAATGTTTCACATACTTACATTGTAGATGATATGGTGTGGGGAGTCACACGGTAAAGATCATATCATTAGAACCTTGTAATGTATTAAAGAGCTCACGGCTTAGATGGTCCTGAACACACCATCGGTACACCGTAGAATAATCTGATAAGTTAGTTTATCTTGACTAACTGATTATTCTAGTACACTAGTTAGTGTATTGAGGAAGATCACAATAGGATACTATTCTCTGTCTCTGACCCAGTTACTGAGAGAATAAAGATCCACAGAGTTCGGGTTCTGAACTCATGTGATATTGGTGAGCATATGTGTGCGTTGTTTATTACTTTGATTTATCAATGGGTGAGATCTTTTCGTAGATCGAATTCGATATCTTGGGTAATAACAATGTATACATAATGTCTCGAGCAGTATGCATGAGCACTGTGTCCTGGTGCGCCAGGTTGATGATGTTCTCTTGAGGAAGCACAAGTTCATGTTGAAACCCTGCAGGTGGAATTTATTCCGTACATGAATAAAGCTTGTGTGGTACTACTCAAGGTTTTAGATGTTAATTAATTATAGCTGTCAGAGGCTTACATAATTAATTAATGAACATTATATCTTAAACACGGGGAATGGCTGAACTAAAGGAGAAAGCATATTCGTAAATATGTATTAAATTGGTAGGTCAGTTTTGCTTCTTTAGTGGAATAAAAGTAAAACTTAATTTATTTAATTATATCCTAGGTTTATTGGATATTGGATATTAAATAAATTAGTGGGCCTATTTAATATTCTTCTAGATCCCTGTTGTAGCCCAATTGACTGAAAGTGGACTGGATATTGAACTTGAGATAGAGGCCCAGCCCAATAGGGCTGGAACATGAAATTTCGCCCCTCCCTATATATAAGGGGAGGGGGGCACGAAATTTTGATGAATTTATTCATTGGAAATCAGCCCCTCTTAGTCTCTCAAAGTTATCCATAGATTTCACAACTCTATCTAGTAGATTTCAGCCCACTCTGAATCTAGATACAGTCCGGAAATACAACAGAAGATCTTGGAGTAGAATTTGTGGTGGTCGAATTTTGAGCTAGGTGGCGCCATCCATGTATTCATTCAACAACAAGATTAGATCTTTAATCTTGTCCACAGACCGTCTATCGATTTGTAAGTAGATTCGTTTCTATGTCTTCCGCTTTATTAGATTCGAATCTGCTTTGCATGCTTTTTGTATAGACTGTGATAAACATGCATGTTATATAAAATTATGATTTGCATGAACACGGATTAATGAACAACCAAATGATCCTGCGGTGGTTTAATTCGAAAAAACCCCAACAGAACAATCCACAGAATCAAAGCATTCAGCTAGCTGTTGATAATCCAGCCAGAGCAACCTTCTCAGTTCCAGCAATACACCGATCAACTACCCAGCTCAATTAAAGGAGCACATCAGTTGATATCCTTTATTCAAGACTAACCTCTTGAAGATCGAAAGAGATCTAAAACCTTGTAAAGACGTGAATAGCACCTACCTCCCTAGCGAGCAGTTAGGGACTGCAAGTGTGAGCCGTCGACCCGCTGAGGTAGTGAGCAGTTATTAGGTTTAGCCAACTATCCTTCATTGTATAATTTGTAAAGAAACTCAAGTTATATAGTGGAGTTGCCCTTCTACGGAAGGAAGAGATGACGTAGAAGTTTGAGACTTCGAACCTCTATAAATCGTCTGTGTGTTGTACTGTTTTGCTTATACTCGCATATCTTTGAACTGTACACAAGCTCACACAATCTGCACCCAAGCTGTCTAAAAAGTGCTCAACTGATCTGTGCATAGATAAGTTGCTAAGCGAGTCAAGGGCCCTTATCATTCCGCATTTGAAGTAAAGTTTTTGTATCAGTTTATTCACCCCCCTCTAAACTGACATCGACTCGTCTGGGACCAACACTTAGTTATGAAACACCAAATGTAACACAAATGGCAATAGAGGATCTGCTCTGTCATTACATTCATTTTAAAATTACTTTTTGTATGATTTTATTTCATAATAAATCATAGTATCTTATTTCTATATGATAAATCATTTTTTTAATAAACAACACATTAAATATAATTAGGAAACATCCGAAATTCCGAATGGTTAATCATAATCTTCATCCACTTTTATATTTATTTTTCATTTTACTTCTTATAAATTTATTTAATAATAAATTACATTATTCTATCTCTAGATGATAAATCATATTTTTTAAATAGACCACACAATAAATTTAATGAAAAAATATATGATGGATAAATCCTAATCTTCATCCCATATTTATATTTAATTTCTAATTACTCTCTATAAGTTTATTTACTATAAATCATATTATCTTATCGCTATATGATATATCACTTTTTTTAATAAAATAAGCAGCACATTAAATGTAATCAGAAAAATATCTAAAAGATATATAAATCATAATCTTCATCCCATCATTACATTTATTTTCAAATTATTTTTTTATAATTTTATTTTACTATCTATCATATTATCCTATCTCTATATGATAAATTATTTTTTTAATAAGCAATCCATTAAATATAATTAGGAAATATCCAAAGGGTAAATCATGATCTTCATCTCACTTTTATATTTATTTTTTGATTACTTTTTATAACTTTATTTAATAATGAATCATATTATTCTATCTCTATATGTTTAATCGTATTTTTCAAACAAGTTACACATTAAATTTAATTAGAAATTGAAGAATAAATTATAATCTTCAATATCCCATCTTTGTATTTATTTTCAAATAATCTTGTTACTTTATTTTATAATAAATCATATTATCTTATCTTTATATCATAAATCATTTTTTTAAATAAGTTTCACATTAAATGTAATCTGAAAAATATCTGAAGGATAAATCATAATCTTCATCTCATCAATACATTCATTTTCAAATTACTTTTTTAAATCATACCTTCTCATCTCTCTATGATGAATCATATTCTATTAATAAGCAACACATTAAATATAATTTGGAAATAAACGAAGGGTAATCTTCATCCCACTTTTATATTTATTTTGAGATTACTTTTTTTAAGTTGATTTACTAATAATTTATATTATTCTATCTCTATTTGGTAAATCGTATTTTTACAATACACTGTACATTAAATTTAATCAAAAAATATATCTAAAGGATAAATCCTACTCTTCAATATCCCATCTTTATATTTTTTTAAAACTATTTTTATAAATTTATTTTAAACTTACTGGTATTATTGTCCATGATTTGTCTAGCTTCCAACTCCTTTTTAATATTAATTATTTTCACGTTGATCATTTTTTGAAATGATATGTCTTTGTAAATTAATGGTGAATACTATATATATATATATATATATATTACAACAAAAGGTGGGCGGCAAATCTGAAAAAAAAACCGCGATGATGAAATATGAAAAGGAAACGAGCGCATAGCAATGGACCACGATCTCAATACTCCCTCTCTTATCCAAGAGTTTCTCCTAACTCCTAGCAACTTTCCAAACTTAATTTAATAAGTGAATGTTGTTCCTACCTAAGATTAGTGATTCCATTTGAAAATGTAAGCCTACTGTACTCATTTGTTCTGCAAATTTTTATCTTCTTTCACTGTTGTAAAGTCGATCTTCTTCTTGTCTTCTTACAGTCCTTGGAATTTTCTACCTCAAATTACTGATTCTATTTGAAAAGGTAAATATGGTGTACTTTAATTGTGTTGTAATTTTTTCCCATTTCACATTGTAAAGTCGATTTCTTATTTTCCTCTTGCAGTGTCGTCAAAATTTCTTCCTCAGATCGATCACCGATTATACTTGAAAGGTAAATCTGTCGTGCTTTAATTGTGTTGCAATTTCCGATTTACCGTGTACAATTGTAAAGTCAATGATGAATGGTTTGCAGGTGAAGAAAAGGTCAATGATGAAAATGGTTTGCAGATGAAGAAAAGATTCGCTGATCCGCAAGATTGTTGGTTTGATGGAGAATGACACTCCCCTTCCTACTGATAAAGCAAATCTCAGAAAAGAGCCATGGCGCAGCCAAGAATCAATTCGTTTGTTTAGTTAGGGGTGATCTCATATGATGTTTGTGGCATCACACATGACTACATCACCAAAGAGCTGGATTGTTATTTGTAATTGCTCTATTACTATATATTATTTTGACAGAGTTATTTGTAGTTGGCATTTAAATATTGACTACTTTTGATTTTATATTTGTATTGCCTAAAAAAATTTATATTGTTCTTCATATATTTTAATCTGGTGTATGTAGTATCTCAAATTATGATTTTTAATTAGTCACTGTTACATAATAAATGAGCCGAATAGAGTGCAATATGAAATAATATTATCCACATATTGTATTGTGATTAATGGATTAAAAAATGTTAATACCCACATGTACTATATATTTTTCCCACACATAATGCACATTTATATCTACAAATAATAATTATATTTAATTTTATTAAATTAAAAAAATTACCCACACATAAGTTACAATTTATACCCACACATAAAATTATGACGTGTCGCCACATCATCAATGCACACGTGGCAAAAATGTTTAGACACATATAATTAATACTTTTACTAACATATATGTGTGTAGGTAATACTCACTGATTTATCCACACATACATAAATGTGTGGGTAAAATTCTTTTTCTACGGAAATATAGGGACACACGTTGACATTTATATTATGTGTGGGTAAAAAGCTATACTTACACATAAGTATACTTTTACCCACATTTACATGTGTAGTTAAAAGTTCATTTTTTTGTAGTGATGGCTTTCTATCACTATCAGCAATCCGAAGTACCTTGATCAAAGGCGTGAAAACTTCCAAGCACGATGCAACACCACTCCAGAAAGTGAGGCTCATCACTGTAGTTGTAATACCCCGAAATATTTTAGAAGGTCTAATTCAACTTATGTTACCCTCTGGTAAGTTAGAAAATAAGTTGGGTCCTTAAAGGACTCAAATAAAGGAAAATCGCAGCCAGGGAAATCTGTTAAATCTAATTTGGTCAAAAATTGCCTTAAAAATATGTTATGAAATTTTTCTCAGGTTGATAAAAAATATTTCAAGAATCGTGCCAACCTTTGAAATTTCAAATTTCGAGTTCAAATGAACTCTTGGCACAACTTTAAGTTGAAAAATAATAAATTTAATAGAAAAAGGCACATCCGTCATTATCCAATTTCTTTTTCAAAAGATTATCTTATTCGTAATTATCCTATTCTTTTTCCATCATTATCCTCTTTCTTTAATTCATTATTATCCTATTTATTTTTCCTCTATAAATAGCAGCTTAAGGTTTCATTTTTCATTTATTTTCAAAATCGAAACGTCGAGCAGCTTCCAGAGAATGTACAACTCTAGTTTCCTATTTCAATTCTGAAATAGTCATTTTGAAGGTGTCAACGCGTAGATCACGAATACATGATTGAAATGATGACACGAAGGATGATCACGATGGAAAATCATCGTGACCGCCGCCAATTCCTCGGAGAAGGTACTTTCTCCGATTCTGGTCATTCGGACCGATGAATTTAGAAATTTCAAGTTCTAAATATGCTTATATTTCGATTATCTTTAATTCTACCAATTCTGATTTTTGATGTTGTGAGTTTTCGGTATTTTTCCCTGTTTTCATTTTATGTAAATCTCAGATCTACTCTTTCTGGATAGTCGTATTAGAAATCTTCTTTTTATAAATAGTCCTTGATCATTTGGATCTTGTAGTTAACCGGAATAGATTTTTGATTTCTCGTCGTTTGAAATCCGGATTCGAATATTATATTATAAATCTGCCCAGCTCGAATTCATGTTCTAGCCGTCCGAGCTTTGATCTGATTACACCATTAAATTCCTTATTTTCTGAACTATCAAAAATTGTACTTTTGAGCGAAAATCCAATGAGTATCGAGCTCGATCGAGACCGATACATTTTCAGCTAAAATTTGTGGCGGGAATTTCCGTCAGCCAGCTTTTCGGCCGGTGTGGCCGGAATTAGCCTTTGATTCCTTTTGACCGATTGTGGTACCGGTCGAAATTGACGTGTGGGCGCAGACGGTGCTTCGTTTCGTGTTGAAATGAATTTAATATGATTTTTCGAAGTTAATGTCTCATTTTCAAAAATTGCATTTTAGTTAGAATTGCTTCAAAATATTTGTTAGATCTGTCCTAGCAAAAAGGTTCCTTCAGCATTTATTCCCTATGGTGGATTCTCTACTTAGCTATAGATTTCATTTTTGTCCAGGCGGATTTTTGAGTTTACCCAATTATTCAAATCGTGTATTTAAATTCGTATATTTTACATGTGTCGTCTGAAAATCATGAAATTTTCACACTTGCATTGTTATATGTGAAGTATGTTATCAATTAAATTTGGTAATTTTCTGAAAGCCAGAAAGACTCGTAGATTAAATTTGATCAGAATTGAGTAAAATGGCAAGTGATCGACCTCCACCTTTTTCAAATGTTTTTGGACGGCTTTACTCAAAAATATTCGCTGAATTTAATTCCCTAAAGTGTTGAGTTGAGAATGAAATCCTAATGATGCGCATTGTAGTCTGAAGCCGTTTTATTAGTTTAGAATATTCGTATTACATTTAGTCTAGCTTAGAAAAAAATCATTTATCTATCCTAAGTTGAAGCTTACCTTATGTTATAGTTTCAAGGCCTAGCATGATACTAATAGGTAGTTTCTCTTTTGTAGGTCCGAATCCGAGACCCATATTTAATTAGGATTTGCAAGACACGTGTAAAGCTTCAGCTACTATTAGCTAACCAGGTGGGTTATACTATACTATCTTTGCAAATTGTATCTTTCGAGTTATTAAGCTCTGCTTTGCTAAAATTGCATATGTGACTATCTGTGTTAAATATTTACATGTTACTGTATGTTGTCGGAGTCTCATAAACCAGCGTTGTGTCAATGTGAGTAGCTACAGTATGCATGCATTGTTTGTCCTGCCCTACTCCTTGTCGGTGAGACTAAAATGAAACACTTATTGGTTATACTCTTTGGGTATACTATGGCCATACTCAACGTTATGCGCTGGTGATGTAGTTTGGGTTGCGGGCAGTGACGGGTTATACTCTTAAGCGCTTCACGATAAAATGTTTTGGTGAACTTAGGTTGCTTCCAACTTTTAAACCTCCTAAGCTTCACTACCTGCATGAACACAGATAGATTACTTTAATAAAATGATTTGCATAACTTAAATTGTGAGAACTTGCCCACTGAGTGCATTAGTACTCAGCCCAAATCTTTTCAAACATTTTCAGGTCAGTAGGCTGGAGCGTGGATGTGACGAGGCTGAGATATGGGCTATTATGATTTACATATTTTTTTCCGTTGTCCCTTTTTGTTAGTATTCTGTTAAGAATTGAGCTTTCGCACTTATGGTATTCTTTTGCTAAATGCTAAGAACTCTGATCTTGGTATTTTGTTGATATGATTCTGCTTCTCTGATTCTGAACATTTGTTGACTTCCTAGTTAACATGTATCATATGCTTAGCTACATAATTATTCCAAATGGAGGAAGTCCGTCTTTCATTATGTCTATTTGATCATTTATTTTGGACTATGGAAGGGCTTCATTTGTTCAACATATTGGTGTCTGTTTCTTTTGTCGACCTATGAATGGGTCTATTGATTGTTGGTATCTGGTTATTTGTTTCCGTTTGGCCCATGAAAGGGCTTATTGAATTGTTACAGCTTCCATTCTTCTCTTATAAGCCGTTATAAACGGGGATTCGCTCTAGTTACAGAGGTTATGCTGTCTAATTTTTCGGAAGGCATAACCTATCTTTGGCATACTCGGTTGTTAAATTTTATTCTAAACATTAATTTTTTTGGATTATCACCCCGTTGTTAATTAAACTACCTCATTTCTTTCCCGCTTCTTGATTCCCACCCCCGTGGCGTCCATTTCCACGGTCTTTCTGGACCGGGGCGCTACAAAGTGGTATCAGAGCAGGTTTGCAACTCTGTAGACCTGCTGGGTCTTATTTCGTCTTTCATTGAAATTCTGTGTGATATTATATAAGCCCTCAGGTCGTCACTCACGCAACAGCTTAAAAGGTACGCATGTTTTTATGCAAATTTTAGTTTTTAAAAGTTACATTATTTGTTGAAATGTTAAGTCTGTCTAAAAATGAAAGATTAGGATTCGCCGTGTTGACGAGAATTCCTCGAAAGATTGATTATTATGCGGATAGCATACTCTGATTAACTGCACTGATTGCGTACTCTGTTGTTATGGTGATAGCATACTGGTTTTGAAATATGTCTGTGAGCATACTGGTTTCTGTTGAAAAACTATGTTGGTTACATATACGTATGAACTTGTTTATATATGCCTTGTGCATACTTGTGATGTTGGGAACGTGCGGAATGCATACTGTAAACCTTGATAGTCGGAATGTGTTTATTGTTCATACTCTTGGATGAGTACAAGAACTTGAAAGTGGGAGAATGTAAGATTAACTTAGCCTATAGTTGCTGAACTTAGGCTGAATTTGTAAACACTAATGAGATTGTTGAGAACATAGTTTGACTGAGGAAACATTTCATTTTGATGACTGAACATAAACTTACGGCTCAGAATAACTGCCACATGTATATCACGATGAGCGGATTATGAGATTTTGTATGTATACCAAGAAAGAGATTGATTCGGTATTTGAGTTCGTTGGGGAAATAACCTACTCTATGGAGGTCAACATCGAGTTAGAAGAAGTCTTTCAGATTGAGGTGTGTTAAAGTTGACCAAGAATTTGCGTTGTTACTAGGAAGATGGATACATTAAGGAATAAAATATTTTGAAAACAAAAACATAAGTCAACGATCTATGTGGAGACTGTGAATTTTTGTGGGTAGATATGTTAGACGATGATGGCTACTACAAACAAGGTTCAACATCAGAATTGCCACCTGAGCAAAATATTGAGGTAGACCGATCACCGTCTTGTATACCTCCATGTGGAGATGAGGTTATAAAGCTTTAACTTTGAACTAGAAGCAAAGAAACGAGTAATCGATTTATAAGTCAGTTATCAGATTGTAGATCTATTACACGTTTAAGAAATCCCTACGCAAGCTTTCAACTTAGGAGTCATGTTTAACGATCCTATTGCGATTACAGGGAATAAAGATTCGTTCCTCCAAGAGAAAGCTCTTCACCTCAGTGGATGGCTAATCGAGGCCCTGGCGTGTTTCATTCCCAAGATTTGTAGCTTGTTTTAGATCAATTTTTAGAATGAGGGTAAAGATGGTCGTCATGATTGCTACCAAATTAATTTAAAGATATGTTTTCCGGTGTTCTACTCAGCTTCCAGGAGAAGTTAAGTCAAACTATTTTGAGTCTAGGAGGTATCATAGATCAAGTCATTCTCTCGTATCCTTCCGATGGGTAGAAAATGATTCCCGAGACGTCGCTTTTCCAGCTAGTGCAAAGTCTAGCCGACTCATGCTTTATCGTAGCAACCTCATAAAAAAAAGATGGGTGAAGCTCAAGAAAGAAGGAAGGAGAACCTGAAGAAGATCGTTAAGAAGATAGACCTAGTGTTCGATAGATTGAGAGTTTCATTATGATAGGAAGGTTTGATGAGTCTATTTATTCATTCTCGTGTTGATAAAATCGATTTATTCATTCTCTTTTGAAATCGATTTATTCTCTTATTAATTGAATCAATTTCCCTTCAACAGCTTCATATCATTTGAAATTCTCCATTTATACCACTTGGGATTCGTTGATTTTATCCTCTTGGATAATTTGAAATCTTTTGGATGGTATTTCTTTGATCATCAAGAATCAACAATGGCATTTACTTGTTAGGCTATGCTGATGTCTTTATAAAAATATTTTAGCACGGTTCTCAGCTCTTAAGCGTTGATTTTCTTTTATTATTCTCATATATCTTTGTAAAATGTGAGAACCCTTCGAGTTATAAATCCTCTAAAAAGGTAATATTTTTGGTATAAATAACCTAGTGTTACCTCTCTTCCAGCTTTTGTTGATCAGATAAAGTTCTCACTCAGAGGTGTTTGATTTATTTTAATCTCACTCATAGAACTTAAGTGTGAGTCTTCAAATAGAAGAGATAGCTTATAGAAGTATTCATTTAAGTATATTGTCAGGAGAGCGAATGATAGTATTCCATAGTGACGAATGGAACCGAAACAGTATCAGTTAGTGTTCTCCAAAGTCGAAAGTACATTTCTAAAAGTAATTTCTCAGTTCGTAACATTTAAGATGATCAATGGATGTCAATAAGCAAGTTTCCAGCTTACAGTTAAAGTCTAGACATGCGATTCTTATTATGCATGCAAGCGAAGGTGATCGCTAGCGGGAGCCAGACAGTCGAATTACCACTTTAAAGAAAAGAGAAGAGTATAATAATGAAAATAAGACTAATTTGCATCGGAAATACGATTCAAGCACGCTTCAAGAAGACGTGAACGTCGAATCTCAACATTTTAAGGAAAGAGATAAAACACAGTTCGAACCTGATAGAATTTGTAATCCAACCGTCCAAGGGCGTGCTCATTCGAATCATGGGGAGATTATATGAAGTCGGTGCATCGTGATAGCTCTCATAAAGGATATAGAAAGATGGCGAACGTTTAGGCTTTCAGAAAGATAAATTTGCGTGGAAAAGAAGAGCGAGTATAGACTCTTCAAAGAAGTATTTGACCAAGAAGAAAGCGGAAAGAGGGATAAAAGTTGAGAATCAACCTAAAGAATAGGAGACCCTTATCAGTTCTAGGTAGCAAGTACAAAAATTGAGGTTTTGAATCCCGAGAATGTACTTTGATACTTCTTCTCAAGATATGGAAATTTCGGGACGAAATTTATTTAAGGGGGGTAGAATGTAATACCCCGAAATATTTTAGAAGGTCTAATTCAACTTATGTTACCCTCTGGTAAGTTAGAAAATAAGTTGGGTCCTTAAAGGACTCAAATAAAGGAAAATCGCAGCCAGGGAAATCTGTTAAATCTAATTTGGTCAAAAATTGCCTTAAAAATATGTTATGAAATTTTTCTCAGGTTGATAAAAAATATTTCAAGAATCGTGCCAACCTTTGAAATTTCAAATTTCGAGTTCAAATGAACTCTTGGCACAACTTTAAGTTGAAAAATAATAAATTTAATAGAAAAAGGCACATCCGTCATTATCCAATTTCTTTTTCAAAAGATTATCTTATTCGTAATTATCCTATTCTTTTTCCATCATTATCCTCTTTCTTTAATTCATTATTATCCTATTTATTTTTCCTCTATAAATAGCAGCTTAAAGTTTCATTTTTCATTCATTTTCAAAATCGAAACGCCGAGCAGCTTCCAGAGAATGTACAACTCTAGTTTCCTATTTCAATTCTGAAATAGTCATTTTGAAGGTGTCAACGCGTAGATCACGAATACATGATTGAAATGATGACACGAAGGATGATCACGATGGAAAATCATCGTGACCGCCGCCAATTCCTCATGTTACTGTAAGTTGTCGGAGTCTCATAAACCAGCGTTGTGTCAATGTGAGTAGCTACAGTATGCATGCATTGTTTGTCCTGCCCTACTCCTTGTCGGTGAGACGAAAATGAAACACTTATTGGTTATACTCTTTGGGTATACTATGGCCATACTCAACGTTATGCGCTGGTGATGTAGTTTGGGTTGCGGGCAGTGACGGGTTATACTCTTAAGCGCTTCACGATAAAATGTTTTGGTGAACTTAGGTTGCTTCCAACTTTTAAACCTCCTAAGCTTCACTACCTGCATGAACACATATAGATTACTTTAATAAAATGATTTGCATAACTTAAATTGTGAGAACTTGCCCACTGAGTGCATTAGTACTCAGCCCAAATCTTTTCAAACATTTTCAGGTCAGTAGGCTGGAGCGTGGATGTGACGAGGCTGAGATATGGGCTATTATGATTTACATATTTTTTTCCATTGTCCCTTTTTGTTAGTATTCTGTTAAGAATTGAGCTTTCGCACTTATGGTATTCTTTTGCTAAATGCTAAGAACTCTGATCTTGGTATTTTGTTGATATGATTCTGCTTCTCTGATTCTGAACATTTGTTGACTTCCTAGTTAACATGTATCATATGCTTAGCTACATAATTATTCCAAATGGAGGAAGCCCGTCTTTCATTATGTCTATTTGATCATTTATTTTGAACTATGGAAGGGCTTCATTTGTTCAACATATTGGTGTCTGTTTCTTTTGTCGACCTATGAATAGGTCTATTGATTGTTAGTATCTGGTTATTTGTTTCCGTTTGGCCCATGAAAGGGCTTATTGAATTGTTACATCTTCCATTCTTCTCTTATAAGCCGTTATAAACGGGGATTCGCTCTAGTTACAGAGGTTATGCTGTCTAATTTTTCGGAAGGCATAACCTATCTTTGGCATACTTGGTTGTTAAATTTTATTCTAAACATTAATTTTTTTGGATTATCACCCCGTTGTTAATTAAACTACCCATTTCTTTCCCGCTTCTTAATTCCCACCCCCGTGGCGTCCATTTCCACGGTCTTTCGGGACCGGGGCGCTACAGTAGTGTAAGCCACTTTTCCTTTAACATCTTGGAAAACTTACACTCTTCCCATTCATGACTTCCAAACATCGCCTTCAATTCTAATCTTTTCTCATTTATACTTTGCAAGGTAAGAAATGCAGAAGCAAATCGTGTCACCCCCAGTCTCACTATATCCTTGTTTTTTGTTAATGACCTCATCATTGCCAAAACCTTGTGGTGTGCATAAAGAAACACTGTCAATGCTCTTGCTTGATCAATAACTTTCTTGAACCTTAATTATTTTGCAATAGATTCAAGCATGAGATCAATTGTATGAGCAACACACGAAGTCCAAAATATGGTTGGCCTCTTCTCCTTCAACAACTTTGCAGCCCCCATATTGTTTGATGAATTGTCAGTTACAATTTGAACCACATTGTCCGGGCCAACTTTATCAATGCATTGATCAACATACTCAAACATTACTTCACTTGTGTGTGCAATGTCAGAAAAATCCTTAGAAGGAAGGAAAATAGTGCCCAATTTTGAATTAACACACAAGTTCATGATGTTTCTTCTCTTTCTATCACTCCAACCATCTATCATAATCGAGCATCCATTCAATCTCCACTCAGATTCATGTGTCTTCAACAAATCTTTAGTCCAATCAATCTCTTTATTCAACAATGGCACAGTATAATCATATCTGGTAGGAGGTATATATCCCAGTCCATATTGGCCAATAGACTCTACCAACAACTTCCAACTATCTAACTCGAGACAGTTAAATGAAACACCAGCTTCATAAGCCCATCTAGACATATATTCACTCACAGCTACTGATCTTTGTTTATCAAGTGCATCCTTGATGTTTTGTTCCCATAGTTTTCCCTTTCCAGAATTTAAACAAGCCTCAGGAGATATAGGATTTGCAAACTTATCTATGGGGCCAAGACTTCGTGGTGATTTGACAGACCCAAAAGACTCTTTCAGTTGATCAACATCAATATCTTCTTCATGAGGGTCATTGTTAATATTGACATGTGATCTCAGCTCTTCCCCTTCATCTTTCTTCCTTTTCAACTTAAGCTTAGCCTCATTGATCGCATTGAAACAAATTTCTTGATCTTTTTTTGAAGCTTTTGTACAAGAAGCAACATTTCCTTTTATCTGTGCAATGTGTGCTTTAATTCTATAAATCCCTCCAGAAACTTTCTTCCCACATTTGATGCATTGAAGTTTATCCATATTCTTTGGATCAACTAAGATGGCGTAATTCCATCCAACATCATTTGAATTCCGTTTAAGCGCCGTTTCAGATTCAGAAGTTTGAGCAGCTGAGGCAATACTCGAAGTTTCCATTTCAAATCCTATACAAATTATAAAATCAACAACATGTGCTTGTGCAAGTAAATAGCATATATATAAAATATTAAAATATAGAGATGTCTAGATGTCTAACATATATATAAAATCAACAATATGTGTGGCTGTGCTATAAATATTCCCAAGTGAATTGAAAAACCAAAGGCTTGAAGAATAACTTAATCAACTTATAGAGCACGCAACTTGAGGCAATGATTGTCAATGATTCGCATATGCAGAATATGATTAAGACCTACACATATATGTTATATATCAAGAAGTACTATGATATACTAACTGTTCCAAATTCCAATAGCAGACTAACTATTAATTAAAGGTAAAAAATACGAATAAGAAATTCTACATTTTCTGCATGCTGCATGAAAGGCTTTCAAGTTTCAGCAAGTAGAATTGATTGCTACCAAATTTGGTCTCGAATTTAAAAAAGATTAAAATGTGTTTGTAAAAGAGTGCTACTAAAATATCAATGTAAATTAAAATTGGAATCAAACCTTATTTTTCGAATAATATTTAATTTCATACTCCAATCAATATTATTATATCTAGATGTTATCTCAGCTCCCCAGTATGATGCCCAAAATCAATTTAAATCTTGTGGCATTTTCTCATCATGCATGCATATGGGCAGATATGAGAAATTGAGAAGTAGATAAGTACATCACGCCACACCCAAGCAAGTAGAGATATTTCAACAATGCAAAATAGATATTCCAAAATTAAAGCATGGCGGCGAAAGAGACCAATATTATATATTAGGCAGTAAGTGAAACTCACCGTTGCCAGATCGACTGCTAATGTCGGCTCGAAAGGCCGCCGCTAGTGAAACTCACTGTGGCCGGCTCAATGGAAGATTTTCCTCCAATGCTCGATCTGTTCAGACTGTCCTACGAGGAATTACTAATTAGGCAATAAGTTGGTGAATTTCGCAAGGTCTCGCAATGTGGCCATGGAATTTAGTCTGGTATGAATGAGATTGAAATTTAAGAATGACTGAATGTGTCAGCAGTCGGCTAGGGTTGCTGCCTCTACTGCTATCATTTTTTTAATTTCAAGGAGACTTACGATTTTTTCTTATTAAAAATTTTAAACAGGCAAAAAATTAAAAGAAATACAACGCCTAGACATCTAAGATAACCAACTATATGCCGCCTAATTGCATCGTCTAGCCCAATTAATCGTCGCCTAGGCGTTTATGTGCCGTTTATGCATTTTTCACCCCAGCCAACCCGATTTTACACTTTTCGCTGCGTCCCCAGGCCGCTGAGCGCCTAGGCGGGCGCCTGGGACGTCTTTTACAACCTTGATCGTAGGGCATTGTAATATAATCGTAAGCCATTTAATTATAATCGTAGGCCATATAAATATTGTCGTATGTTATTTTAATTTAATCGTAGCCCTTTTAGTTGAATCGTATGTCATTCGAATATAATCGTAGGCCATTTAAATATTATCGTATGTTATTTTAATTTAATCGTAGCCCTTTTAGTTGAATCGTATGCTATTGAAATATAATCATAGGCCTTTTAAAACAATCATAGGCCCTTTAATTATAGACGTATGTTATTTTAATATAATCGTGGCTCTTTTAAATGAATTGTAGCCCATTGAATTGTAATCGTAGGCCTTTGAAATTAATCGTATCCCCTTATAAATATAATCGTAGGTCATTTTAAATTAATCGCAGTCCTAATTATTTATTGAAATTGTGTATTTAAGCGGAACTAATTATTTATTCAATTTTGTGTAATTGTTGTTAGATTGATTGGATTAGATGGTCACTGCAGAGACTTAGGTCTTCTATGTTGGTCTACATTAGACCGACAGTATTGCATACGATTAGATCGATATTATCTGAGATCGGTGGTGAGAATGCGGTCCAGATGTTTAGATCCGGGTGTTTTGGATATTTTTTGGACTTCAGAGGCGGTGATGTCCAGAAGAAGACCATTCAGGCACTGATTGTAACGCCCCAAACTACTCCGTTTGGCCACGTCACTCAGCATACTTATAACGTCCCAAACTACTCTGTTTGGCCACGTCACTTAACAATAATTCATTTACATGTATTTGCATTCTCATAATAAATTGAGCAGAAGCTAGGGTTAAATAGGATAATGAGGTATAACATCATAATTCCGAATATAAAATTTCCTTCCACAATTATAACATGCCACCTATCATAATCTACCATGTCGCCCAACATCGTATTTAACGGAAGCATAGAATAAACCCATCCACATCATTCATACAGTCATCTAACCTATCGGGCTCATAGGTCTTAGACGACCCGCCCGTCTAGCACCCTAACATAACCATCACAAAATTTAGGGATTCATCGACATACATTTGCACGACGTAGGCTCCTAGGTCAATCGACCCGCCTTTAAATCATTGACATGTTGTAACAAGTTAAACATAGCATAACTATAAAAGATCGGGCTATTCCCATCCCCAATAATCGTTGATCATAAAGCAGAAAGGATGAACAATGTAATAATATTAACAATACGCATATTCAAGAGCAAGCAAAATTAAACACAAGCTTGTGGGGCTCTCTTGTGTTCACAACGCTCCTACTCGGGCTCCGACTCCTCAACCTGAAATTCATTGAATGAATGGGGTGAGTATTTAACAACATACTCAGTGGGGAACACTGCAAACAGTTATAGCTAATTGCACAAGTGAAAATATAACATATGGACTTTTCTTTACTTTGTGGAGACTAGTCTCAACCCCGCAGGGCCCAAACATCATGATGCCCCCGTTAATGAACATCTTTATCCCTGTAGGGATGCCCGCAGACATCCTACCCCCCAGGGAGGACATTAACAGGTCTATGTTCGATCCAAAGGATCTCTGCCCCGAAGGGTCTCTTTGTCGACCCCGAAGGATCTCTTTCATTCACTGGTCCGAAGACCCTTCATACATATACAATCAAAGCACAACAGTAACTATAACCTTACACGTGTTCACAGTTTAGAGTTACCCCACCTCACGAGACGCTTTCAAATCTTTCTCAACCTTTGAAATACTTCTTGGCCGTGCACAAGTCATCCACCTCGAGCCCCAACACGTCACCTAGCACCTTTCAATTTTCTTTCATTTTAGATGTCGAGTTATGTAATTAAATCATAATTTGACCAACTCAAGATATACTTTGCTTTAAGGTCTTTAAACATACCCATATACACAAATGTGGATATACAAACTCACAACGTGATTTTGGACTCAAGATACTCATTAAAAACCCCTTGAAACATTTAATCGAGCACATTACGTGCATCCATTTAAACCACTAAAGCATAACTCAATTTAAATCATTTAAACTCACCATTTCAAACACAAACACCTTCATCATAGAGCTCTAACATACTTGAAAATCAACCCCAAACAACCAACACAACACCTCCAAACAATTATCAACAATTCAAGGGTAATTATGTCAAAAATCCAAACTCTAGCAACAATGAACCATAGGAATTCGATATAACTTCACATATAGCCTCAAGGAGGTAAATAAACCATATGTTTAAGATATCAAGGCAAGAGGATCAATAAAAGTGGAAACCCTAATTTTTGGTTATCAAACCCTAGTTTCCAAAACAACAAGAAATGGGTGTTTAATCCCCATGAAGGAGAGGTGTAGTGGTTACCTTTGTTGATGGTGGATGTTGAAAGGATTTACTCCAAAAGATGAAGAGTTTCTTGAGAGAGAGATGGAGGAAATCGCCCAAATGGAAGTGGAGAAAATGAAGATGAAATGAATAAGTGTGGTATTTATAGGTAGGAAAATCGGCCCAGCCCGCGCGACCGCGCGCCTCCCGCGACCGCGGGAGGGAGCTCTCGGCCCAGGCTCACCGCGAGCGCGCAGCCCCCGCGGGCGCGCGTCTCTCGGCAGCCCCGCGGGCGCGCAGTCTCCCGCGACCGCGCACGTCCCCGCGGGCGCGCACCCCCCCGCGAGCGCGCGGCGTGCCCCCCTTTAATCCCGCTTCCATTTTGACTCCCGGACATCTTTAACTCCGTTTTAAAACGACTTAGATTTTGAAACACCTTTAATACATACCGAAAAAGCAGGGGGCGTTGCCCCCTAGCCCCCACCGGGGCGCTTCGCCCCCTGAACCCCCGACTCGCTGACCGGGCAGCGAGACCCCCGATCAACTCAGCGTTAGGGTGTTCAAGGTTTTGGCAAACAAAATTAAATGCAATAACGTTCATTCATTATCATATAACTCGACACTTTAGTATTAAATTCAATCTGTGTTATACACTCAGTATAACATCACTGTGCTGTGACGTATCGGCTCAAGTAGAACAACCTGCATTAAATCAACGGCATAATACAAACATACTCACATAATTATAATTCAAAAATTATAATCCATATCCAAGATTCATCGTTCTCTACTGGTCCCAGCCCAACTACAACAAGTAATATTTTTTCATTATCGTCCTTCGTCACAGCAACAAACAGAACCCTCTTGTTCTTTCCCTTAAGATGTGTCCCATCAATCACAAGTACTGGATGCACATAATGGAGAAATGCCCTGATACACTGCCCGAGAGCGAGAAATGAATGCTTGAACCTATCCTCACTCGAGATCTGCATGTCAATCAAAGTCCTTAGATTCATCAATTGTAAAGTGTGTAGAAATACGGGCAACTGCTCATAGGACTTGTGGTAGTCTCCATATACTATCTCAATGGCAATGTTCCTCGCATGCAGAGAAAAGCTGCAATCGATATGGATACCAAACTCACGGACAAGCTCTGCCATCATCTCTTTCGGTTTTAGGACAACTCTCTCGTTCACCAATTTACGCGCAAAATATTTTGCAAACACTCGTGCAAGAACCTGGCGTGGAGCAATTCGACTCATATCAAGATGGCATGTGTGAGTGCCGTTGAACTTGTAGATTATCCACATATGTCCATCTACAATCAATGCCATGTTTGCATATATAGCCCAGTCGTGTCTTGTTTGATCGATACACGGCATATTCAACTCGATTCTGCATATGATATATTCCGACAACCAGAGCCAGATCATCCTTCGTACGGTAAATGGCTCCCTCACGCAGTGTACCTGTCTGTGCGTCTAGTCGCTCATCCCAAGACAGCGGGCCCCATAATGTCTAAATCAGCAAAGGGAACCACCCAATTACTGGAAGCCCCGCCAGCTCTATACGGAAGACCAGTATTAGATAATTATACGGCTCCTGTCAATCCCAAGAATCTGTCTGTTCGATCAGTAGAACGAATCCATCCATAGAATTCTGTCAACAGTGATTCCATCAAGCTCGTTCTAGCATTCTCCTCTTCTTGTTCTTGTTCTTGTTCTTCTTCCTCTTATTCACCTTTTTCTCCTTCTTCTCTGTTAGCGGCATGCGTCTCTGCTTGTTCTTCTTTATCAACACGTGTCTCTTCTGCCTCTTTGTTCTGGAAGTAACCGCCATCGACAGGATTACCCGATCCCCCATAGTACTGTGGGAAGTAGGGAACATAATAGTCCCTATACGGATTTCTATATTCCGTGCCAGTAGATAGCCCGACTCCAGAACTGCTCAGATGGCTCGAAATCACGTACACGACTAGCTCAGCTATCTGTTCGTGAAGCAGATCGAGCAAATCTGCATCATCTTGCAAGAAGCCCTGATCAGTCTGCCCGTATTAATGCTCGTCTTGTAAAATAATTGATGCTCGACCGTGCTCAGGTCAGTCCGCAACAACTTGAAACATCTCTCACCAGTGACCTAAAACACAGATTATCAGATGACATCACCACAAGTTACTCATCACCATCTACATATTCTGATATCTGCCATCAGCCACTGTGTCATACAATAATGCGACGTCTAACCATCTGCATTTAAAAAAAATTGCACGATTAATTAAAAAATAAGAATAAAAAAAACCTACGATTAATATTAAAAAAACCAACGATTAATATAAAAAAACCTACAATTAATATAAACTAAACCTACGATTAATATTAAGAAAACCAACGATTAATATAAAAAATATACGATTAATATTAAGAAAACCAACGATTAATATAAAACAATCCGACGATTAGGGGACAAAAATATACGATTATTTAACCTTTGCATACGATTAAATTTCCATAAGCTACGATTATGGAAAAAAACCTACGATTAATATAAAAAACCTACAATTAATATAAAATAAACCTACGATTAACACATTGGATACGATTAATACTAAGAAAACCTAGAATTCATTTTAAATAACCTACGATTAATATTAAAAAGCCTACGATTAATATAAAAAACATATGATTACTAAAAAAATGTACAATTAATATAAAACAATCCTACGATTAACATTACGAAAACCTACAATTCATTTAACAAAACCTACGATTATTTAACCTTTGCATACGATTAAATTTTCATAAGCTACGATTACATGTAATTAGGCCTACTATCAACCAAACATTTCTACGATTAATATATTAAAGACTACGATTATGCCTAGGATTTAGTAAACACTACGATTATGCATGTGATTAAACCTTCTCATAATTCTAATTTCAATTCAAACAAAGCTACAATTTATTATTAATTTAAACAAACATACGATTACTTGTACAAAATAGTAGTATGCCTAGAATTAATTCTCTAATATAATTGTATGCCTAAAATTTCAGAATGATTATTTTTTCCCAAAAAACCCATGCCTACGATTAATAGATTTTGTCTTAGGATTAATTAAATTTTGCCTACAAGCACTTAAGTACGAATACTATTACATTAAAAAAATCATAAAGCATCCTACATACGTACCTTTGGAAATTGCTCTAAATTCTTGACGAATCTCCTTTCAAAAGATGAAATACTCTCACCTATTTTCGTAACACAATTCAACAATAAATAAGCAATATAATCGAGAAAGTCTATAGTAAATAATTTCGTAAAAGAGAGTAAAAAACGTACCTTTCCAAATTGAAAAACCTTTGCTCAACTATCATGAGGAATAATCTCGAACTCTCTTTCCGAATTTTTTTCTCGGGTTTTTTCTTCTAATTTTTATAGTGTGAGGTTCATCGGTGTTTATGTACCCTATATTTATTTACAAAAAATTCACCTACCTTTCTTACACAACGTTAAATTTCATTTAATTTTGGTCAACCAATTTCTACTTCATTAAATGAAGCTCGGT
This sequence comes from Perilla frutescens, assembly GCA_026008535.1. Classification (NCBI taxonomy): domain Eukaryota; kingdom Viridiplantae; phylum Streptophyta; class Magnoliopsida; order Lamiales; family Lamiaceae; genus Perilla; species Perilla frutescens. The sequence continues at coordinate 56,395,468 of BRKX01000003.1, forward strand.
GTCTACCTCTTTTATACAAGAAATAAATGCATTCATTCCTACAATTAATCGTATCCTTACGATTAATGTTAAAAATTAATCGTGAGTTTGTGTTGTATTATAGAGATATATACACGATTGAATTTAGACATTTTTCAAAGCCTACTATTAATTGAATACATAATCGTAGGAACTAATCGTATGCCTACGATTAATATGATTCAATTTTAGAACCTAATCGTATGCCTACGATTAATATCTATGGTTATTGGTATACTTGTAAACTTATTAACTCATTAATCGTATGCTATTATTATTGTCTTAAAATAATCGTATGCTTTTATTAATATAATCGTATGTCCTACACTTATTTACTCATTAATCGTACGCTATTATTAATGTCTAAAATTAACCTTACGATTAGTATCTAAAATTATAGAATCATAAGTTAAATATAATCGTACGTAGATATTGTATGATTCAATTTTATTTTAATCAAATCGTAAGCTTTATACTTTATAGAGATATATAGATATAGATATGTGTGCATACTTGTTATGTAGCTAGCAATCAATGTTAAAGTACATTTACTCAATGATTGGGTATAGAGACCACATGTATCACAACTCTAATTGCCTACAAAACTCCTTATTTTTAAAAGTTGCTTTTATTTCCCAATTGTTATTTACTTTTGTCTATTTTTATCCATTTTCACGAAATGGAATCATGAGCCATATATGTCATTTCAGCCGTAATGCCATATATTCAGAATCAGTCAATGCAACAAATCAATATATATAATTTATATATATATATATATATATATATGGTGGATGATCACACAGTTAATAGATACTATAACTCTGTGATGCAAGTTATAAAGTAGATTAATAAATTATTTATCTCATGTCAATCTCAAAATAATTTAACTCCAAATGACACAAAACATTTATAACTTTCTATGAATATTTATTCTATTGTCGGTCTCATAAATTAATACTCTACTACATATATAATCATGTTTTATCTCATCAATTAACTATGTCTCGACGGTCTCTAGATAATCGACTAACACGCAAAGCTGGTAGCCACGCAATCATACACGAGAAAGTAAAACTAAAATTTGTAAACCAATATATATATTTTATATGGAAGGCAAAAGATGAATTAAATATATATAAAATTGATTATAGTTTTAATAGCCCTAGAATTAAAGAAAAACTTCAATTCAGTAGACATAATGAAATCTAAAGAATAAAAAATTGGAAGGGAAAACAATGAAAATATGAAATATTCGATCTTGTTCCAAATTGTGTTCCTCTTATTTTCCAAAGAATGGGAGAGCATATTATAGTGTTGGTAGATAGACTACCTCCATATATATTTTTGATATATGGTGACTTCACTCATGCACTTGTAATTTCACTTTAACATATACGCACTTCTTCAGTTCGATCGATTTCTCTTTGTTTCCTACTCTTCTTCTGCTCCTTTTGTCAGCAACCTGCAAAATGAACAAACAAATAATATATCCCAAAAACCAAGAATTACACCAACTATAACACAGTTTATATGCACGTACGATTTTCCACTAAAAACTATTCAATCAAATCCCAAGATATGTACAAAAAAACAGGTTAATTAATTTATCAGCTTGCGGTTAAATACACATATAGGAGCAATATTAAGAAAGGGGTTATTTGCCTTCAAATACACAAACTTTAGGGGTATTTTGATTTTTCACACGTTTTAAAAAATGTAGCTCTAATAGCATTAACTTAATATCTGTCTGATTTTTTACACTATTTTCAAATCCTGACCAATTTAATCTGACGTGGTTGCCGGAGGATGGAATGATTATCGTCAAGCAAACTTCCCTCCAATTTTCAAACAAAAAAATAATTAGACCTATAATATATAAAAATTAAAAAAATTGGAGTATGGAAAGATTTATCTTCATCTTTTGCAGATCACTGATCAGTGTGAATCCTGACCTGTTTGTGATTCATAATTCTTCAAATAGAATTCTCAGCTTATCATCAATATTAGTAGTCGAAGAAAATTGATCGGAATTTAAAAATCGTGTGAAAAATCTAACAGATAACAAGTTCATGTTATTAGAACTACATTTTTAAAAAAGTGTGAAAAACCAAAACACCCCTAAAGTTCGTGTATTTTAAGATAATTAACTCTTAAAAAAAATTCAATAAATTTCCAAGATCTTAACAGCTTCCAAGAGATTATTATTATATTGGAGTAGAACACCTTCTGCAACACAATTAGTTTGTGGAACACCACAGGTTTAGAATTGAGAATCTCATCTGACAAGCAAAACCACAAACTTCAAATTGTCATGAATTGAAAATTAGACAAATATGTATCAACATCACAAAAATATGTTATGCCTAAAAATATTGCCAACTCTTACATACAATATACGCATCTTAATCAATTAATGTGTACATTAAACCTTATCCTATCAATATTAGCAAACAATTGATCATAGTGTATGAAAAAAGCAATTCGACTTGAAAAATGTAAGCTCAAGTTTCTTTGAATTTTACAACTTTGAAATTGCGATTGAATGTGATTTGAATGCATAAATTTACCAAGTCGAATAAATAAATCAATTAGATACGGCAATTTGTCATATTTTGTTACTTATCAAAATTGAGTTCAAACCAAGCTTCAAATCATATAATTAAGATTCATAACAAATTAAAAAATATAAATTCAAATTTCTTTTAAAGAGAAAATAAATCAAATTAAATGTTCTCTCTTTTTATGTTCAACAAGTTGTGTTCAAATATATCTTATGGTTCTGCCCTATACTGTATATGTATGAGTGTGTATGTGCGGCGTAAGAGTCGGGAGTTAACAACACCTTTTTAGTTAATTATTAATTAGATCGAGTAGTTATGAAGTTAAGAAAAACAAATCATAATTATTTTGAAATTTCATAATGAATTAAGATTAGCTTTAGAGCAAATTGAAGAAAAAAGCTTGGCTTTATATTTTTCTATGTTGGTGGCAGTCATTTTCTTGTTGACCTTATATGTTAAAATAAGAACAAAAAAGTTGTTGCCAATCTACTGTGTTTCTTTTAATATATACTATATCTATATAATAAAGCGTAATAATCTGCAAAAAAGGATTGGAAGATTATTTTATAATTTCCAATTAAAGCCATCTACACCTGTCTATTTATAATTATTGAGTTATTTAGCATAGAGTTCTAATCATGTACGTACACTAGGATTCTCTATGAGAAAATATATAGTATATATATATATATATATATATATGTTTGAGTACATTTGTATTATATATACGTTTACATAAAATTGATGAAATAAAATATAAAATCAATATATATTAAATAGAATAACCTAATGGGTATGCGGCAAATTATTCGAAATTAGGTAAGTAGATTAGAGTAAATTAAATAAAAAAATGAAGATCGAATTTAATTATATATCAGCCAAGTATTGCTTTTAAAAAATTAATTTCATTGATTTAAAGTTTTCATGGTTATTGTCAAATGCATACATATAATAATTTGATCTTAATTTTTCTTCTTGAGTAACATGTAATAATTTAATTTGAGTTAACTTAAACATAACAAATTAGATTAATTTAGAACACTTTATTAAGACTTATATAATGTGGGATGAGGATGAAAGTCGATAAACTCTACCAATACAAAACAACATTATTCATAATTCACATGCGCGCGGGAAAATGAAAATTATTGGCCATTCGATTAATAATTAAGATATATCCAACCTCTATCTAATAAATAAATTGAAAAAAAATCCGGAAATATATTCAAGGTCTAAATAGAATGATAAAAAAAGAATTCAAATATAAGTTAGAAACTCGGCAAAAAAAAAAAACAAACTTAAACAAGATTAACAGATTCAGCTGAATTCGAACGAGATATATAATTACGCCTACCGCGCTCACCAAAGTAGAAAAAATAAAAATAAGAGAAAAAAAGGCCAACAATTAAACATATCCAAAAAAACGATGATTGAAAAATAAAGAAAATGGATTGACCCCAACCTCAAACTTTATACCTAAGTGATGGCTCTAGGAATTATTTCTCGAGGTTTTCGCTTTCAATAAAAAATACATTTATTTGGCACATAATTGTCTCTAGATCGACTTTTTTAAATACTTTTATTAGCTAAAACTTTTTAGTGGGATTAGACAACAACTTTAGTTTTAAAAAAAAGTCATATAATAATCAAAATTCAAATTGGAGCGTGGGGGTCCTTCATTGGATCCCTATCTATCTTTTGAAAATAAAGTTTAGTATTTGCACAAAAAAATTGGGGTCAAGGGAGGGGGGCTTTTTCCCCTTCAATTCACAACAAAAAAAATAGAACAACCTCGAATCAATGTGAAGAGACATAAATTCCTAGCATTGTTTCATCGATATTCTTTTTCTTTTAATAGAGATTAACCATAAAACATTATGTTGCACTTTGTATGTGTATAAAACTACTAAAACAAACCTAAAGTCTTTTTTTCTTTAATGAGGGAGTACGTTACATGCACATTGTATGTGTGTGTGTGTTGTGTGTATATATGTATGCATAAGCTTATGGTAAAAAAAGCAGCAAAAGAACTATTAAAATTATAATTAGATGTATCTCAGGCAATAAGATATCAATTAATACCTAACTCGTTATGTAAAAATAGAAGTCATTAATATCTCAGACGTTTGATAATAGTCCTTTAAGTAAAGGTTGTATGATATTAATTACATAAACACATAATTTAACAAATACCCTCAATTTAATTGCAAATAACTATACGTATGTAGGATGAAATCAAGTTGTAAAACACCAAAAATCGAAACTTTATTAGCTTCAACTTTTTTCTGGTTTTGACCACTCGAGACATAATAATAATAATAATAATAATAATAATAATAATAATAATAATAATAATAATAATAATAATAATAATAAAAACTACAAATTTGACGAATTAAGGGTTAATCTTCCGGATCAGGTCCCTTGTTCTCATCCGTATTACATTTCGTGTTCCATGACTAAGTTTTTTTTTTTTGTAATTTGTTTAATATACCCTAAGGAGAAGAGTGAATCTAAATAGAAAATTAAAATAAATTACAATAAATTTAAAAATTTAAAAATTAATTTTTTTTGGAAAAAAAAAAAAGAATTGGAACAGGAATTATAAGAAGTGATCCATTTCTTAATCTTGTACATCCTTTCTAACTACAAAGTTAAATTCCAGAAGTTAGCCCACGTATATTTGGGGGAAAATTATTCGCAGATACAAAATAGGGCCTATTCATGGGCTGGCCCAGGGGTACATAAATATATAAATGAGCCCACGTCTAATTTTCACTAATAGGTGTGTAGTCCAATTCTCTCTCATAATAAGTATCCGAAACACACACACCATGGAGAGAAATTATTTAATTTTTCAGTCAAAGTTCTAATTCATTTTGTTCAGAAGATGGAAAGTATGACAACTCTCTCTCTCTCTCTCTCTCTCTCTCTCTCTCTCCATATATTATATATTTATATGTGGTTATGAAATATATTCCACAAGAAGATTGAAACTTATGAGTGAAGAATGTGGCCATTTTGGTAAGCAAGTTTGAGTTGGAGAAGTGGATAGGACATTAATGGGAATATTTTTTATGCAAAATTAGAGAAATAAAAGAAAATTAAAAAAAATAATAGGGCGTCGACAGCAGGATTCGAACCTGCGCAGGCAAAGCCCAACAGATTTCGAGTCTGTCTCCTTAACCACTCGGACATATCGACTTTTGATTTATGAACCTTACAAGATTTTATAAATCAAATAATTAAATGCAATTACTAAATTAATACCACTAAACTAAATAAGCGCTTAAATTATTCTCACCCATTAAAACTACAAATGTTTTTGTTAGTTTTTTATCAACTTTTTCACTTCTACAATTTCCTCTACTACAAATTAATATATGTTCATACCATCCATTCAAAAAAAATAAAATAAAAAAAATCCATCAATCTATATTTACATTTTATAGTTTGCTTATAAAATATTGAAAGTTTCTTTTTTCTAGTTGAAATCAAGGGGACAAGGACAAAGTCAAATCCCAACAAACTTTCTATTTAAATATTTTCTATACTTATAAGTTGGAAACTGAAGTAACTTCATTTCTTGCAATTACAATAATCTCATTATTAAAGCACTTGTCAACCGTATGATGTATACTCAACAAATAAATATAAAATAGAAAAATTTAAAAAAAAAAAGAAAGAAAAAAAAAGTAGAACAAGTTGCAAAGGCACTAGCTCAACAAAAATTGAAGGAAATTAAAAGCGTGACTTGACTTTTGAATATTAGAAAAAGGGTGCTAATTCCATATCCTTCAAGTCAATCTAATTTAGTGCTCATTCCACTCCTACTTCCAAGAATTCCATTTTCTAATATTATTTGCAATTATGCCATCATTAGAATCTTGAATTTTTTTTTTCTGAATAATTCGAAATCAATATTATTTTGGAATGTTAAATATGTAAGTTTTTTATTTAAGAAATTGCCTAATTTATAACTTGAAAACTTTTATTTATAGCAATATACCCCCTTTTTGTCTAAATTATCTAGAATAACAACCGAAGTCGCCAATTTAAAGTATTCATATTTTTCTCTTTACTCCTCTCATTAGATAGATGAATAATTTGCAATCATGCCATGGTTGAAGATATTGTGCTTATTTATTTTATTATGAATTTCTGTTTATAGAAACTCTTTTTCTAAATTCTCCCAAATGATCTCAAACGATACCCGCCAGCCGCCACCGTAGTCACAATCTTCAAAAATCTTTTCAACTTTCTTATAAAAATCGACAAATAATATCATCACTCATGAGTCATCAACATTGCTTTTTAGCAATTTATTGTTTTCTTTTTTTGGGGTAAAAAAATCGTCTCAATTAAAAATTAAAATGACACGGCAAGAGACAATATTTATCTAAGAATGCTAATAAAATTTTCCAAACTTAGGATGATGAATTTACCAAGTGGTTATGGTGCAAGACTCGTTGATATTTTATCATGTTGTGCACAATTATACTACTTCTGAATTTATAATAATCTGAAGTACAAGAAACAATAGAATCGAGCAGAAAGCAACAATAACAATTATCTGAAATGAACTGTTAAACAAACTGGAATGTCGAAGCAGCAGGGGAATGTTGAAGCAGCAGGATTCTGGCAAGCCGAGTCGAGCAGACCTCTCTCCGCAAGACAAATACGCCCCGACTACTGCTCACGATTTGAAGTGTTGTCTCTCAAAGATGAAACGACTTTGTCCTTTCGGCAGTAGTAACACAATTCCAGCAAAGCTCCGGCGAACTAGACAATGTCAAAATTGGGAGCAAACACGATTCTGGCAAGGCTCCGGCGAATTAGACAATGTCAGAATTGGGAGTAGACACTATGTATGATGCAGAATGAAGATGCTTGTTTTTCTGTGTCTTAACATGCCTGGGAGTACAATTTTGGCAAGGATGAAGATGCTTGTTTTTCTATGTCTTAGCATGCTATGAGACGTCCTATATATAGGACTCTCCAGCTTCAGGTGGGGATCAGTAATTAGGGTATGAGACGTCCTATATATATAGGACTCTCTCCAGTTCCAGGAAGGTGAGGATCAGTAATTAGGGTATGAGACTTCCTATATATATAACTTTCCAGCTTCAGGTAGGGATCAGTAATTAGGGTTTGAGGGCATTCAAACCAGCCATGTAACCTCCGGGAGTTACCCAACAACATTACTCCAGCATTGAGCATGTAATCTCCAGGAGTTACCAAGCACCATTACTCCAGCATTGAGGGCATTCAAACCAACCATGTAACCTCCAGGAGTTAACCAACACCATTACTCCAGCATTGAGATCAGGTGTGTAACCTCCGGCACCATTACTCCAGCATTGAAGGCATTCAAACCAACCATGTAATCTCCAAGAGTTACCCAACACAATTACTCCAGCATTGAGGGCATACTCCAGCATCCATTACTCCAGCATTGAGCCATGTAACCTCCAGGAGTTATCCAACACCATTACTCCAGCATTAAGGGCATTCAAACCAGTCATGTAACCTCCAGCACCATTACTCCAATATTGAGGGCATTCAAACCAACCCACTCCACGACCCGTCTGTTTCTGAGCCGTAAAATCGTAATGGCTAGGTCTCGAAAGCCCACGTACATCTAAAGTTCAATTGCCAAAATTCAAGTCCGGGCACGGGCGGGCGCACGCGTGTGCGCGTGTGGGCTCATAACCCACATACTTGTGCACTTTAGATATTACATTTAAGTGTTAATACACTTCTTAACTATGTTAAGAAATCAATGTGAGATCATTAAATCTGCCTTAAGCACATTTTTCCCACACACCATAAATGATCAATCGTATTATCGATTTCAACAATTAATTTCTCACTCACCGAAAATCAGATTTGAGAAAATAAAAATACTACGATTATCTACTACAAATATAGAATAATCATACGCTATTTAATTCCTTTAAAATTAAATAATCTGATCACCAAAAATCAAATAAAATGAGTCACGACTCAATTTATCATATCCAATTTTTCAACATATTGCATATGTATCATAGTGCCAATTGAATTGCTTACGAGCTAGCTAAATATTCGACATCTATCAGTGTAAAGATTCATCGGAATACGGACTCCCCACAATGGCTTCTCTGGATTACTTAAACATGTTGAACTTCTTTGTTCTCCAAAAAAAAAAATGTTTGGAAATAATTAAGAATGTTTTTGTCTCTTATAAAATGGCGACAAGTGCCCTACATGGGGTCGCAACTTGAGAGAAACGCAATATCTATTACCCGCTAAAACACGACTTATAATTATATTTAATTCTCTAACATTTGCAAACACATGTTGAAGATTTTGGATGGATGGGAGACACGATTTTAGTGACTAAAAGCGCACTTTGTATTGTCTTGTCAATTTTCAGTCATTCCACTTTTGTGGGTCACACCAAACGATAAGGTTTGGTTCATTTTCTCTTCCTTGGAATTTTTCCCACCAACAATTTTTCCCCATCTTCTTGTGTCACACTTTTAATAGTAAAGAGGAATAATTTTCAAGCTTCTCTTTCTAGTTATATCAATGAGATAGGGAGATCTCAATGAATAAAATAGGGAATAAAATAGGGTTCGGTTTAAAACGATGTTCGGACGAGTGAAAATTTTACAAAATGTACGTGTTGCTTTTTTTTTTCAATGAATGTGGGGGAACCTAGAAATTTTATTTCACGGGACCTAATTGAAAAAACTACATTCAAAAGAAAATAATGCCATCGGCATAATTATACAAAAGTGTAAGTTGGTAACAATTTTAATGTAAAGAGTTTACCTTACAATTCTCAAATGTCAACTTCATTTAAAGTGTTTAATGATAGCTAGAATATAAGTTATAAAAGCTTCAAAAAGACAAAGAACAATACAATCAAGGTACGTTGTGTATGTCATTCCAAGGTGAAGCAAAAGAAACTAACCATTTTATTTCATTTTATTGGCGAAAACAAAGAAAATGTTCAAATTGAATTTGAAATTAATTATATCCTTCAATTTGTAAGTAAAGAGAGAAATAAGTACAGAAGTAAGGTTTTCTCTCTTTCTCTCTGATTCTTTTTTTTTTTTTTTGACAAAAAACTAGTGTAAGACTGTTTGATGAATCAAAATTCGTTAGATGGATCTTTTAACTCGGATTCAATACAAAAAGGTGGTGGATTTTTTGTATTTTTTTTAGTCAAAAAAGTATATATCATTTTAATATTAAAAAATATCACTATAAAAATGCAGTGGAATTTTTGTAATTATTAGTATAGAAAAAATATCATTTCTAATATTAAAAAATTATTATTTTCAATACTGAAATGTATATATCATTATCTGGATCGAGTTCGGATGGAAGGATCTATATATGGCATCCGTCTGATGGATTTAATCCGTCAAATTGTATCAGATAAGTGTGTTTCTATTTTTTTAATACCTACTTATAAATGTGCACAGAGTGTCGACCTAATAAACATTAGTACAATTTGAATATATAATCTTTTAATTATGGGATCACCAATTTGCTAATTAGGCCTAGGGGTGTTAAGATACAGTACACTTATATTTTATCTTAATTTACAGTATGATTTTTATCATACCGTCGACGTACTTTATCTTCCGGTATACTTTAAGTTAGGTATGACACATAATGTATATTTTTACCCTATCTTCTTACGGTATACCTTACCATACCGATATTTCGGTATACCGTACCATACTGAAATTTTGGGTATACTAAAAATTACTCCCTCCATCCCAATAGCAAGGTCCACTTGCTATTGGCACGGAGATTAAGGAGAAATGGATTAAGGTGTTAAGTAGTGGGTGGAAAAAGTGGGGTCCATTTAATTAAGGAGTGGTATATTTTATTGTTATTTGAACCCATTCCACTTGACTTTTTTTCCTCTTTCTTTGGCTCATTTTCGATTCTACATTTTGTCGAGTAATATTTTTACGAGCATTTTTTTTGTCGAGCAATTTCTTTATGAGCTATTTTTATCGATCAATTTTTTTGACAATTGAAACTGATTGTTTGCATAATTAAAAATTGGAAATTAAACGAAAGCAGAAGCAATGCAAAGTGATTAGAGAGGCGCTGCCAATGAATAAAAATGGAAATTTGTGTTAACTTATAAATTTTTGGAATAATTACAATGACCGAAAAATTGCATTAGCAAAAATTTTGCCACCAAAAATTTTCCCACCATAATTCAAATCTAATCCTATAAATACATTAACTAAGGACTAAATTTCCCACTACAACACAACTTCAAAAACAAAATACCCAAAGATGAAGAAGCTGAGCTTCACAGATTTTCAAAAAAATCAAGCATTAGAATGGCTTCTTCAATGCAGTCGCGACGGGAAAATACCGAAGGGCAAAATGACTGAAGCCACGGCCAAATTCCAGGTATGCAACCGATCTATCAGTCGACTGTGGGCTGCAGCAAAGAAAAAGGCAGAAAATAATGAGCCAATGCACATTGAATCACAACCAAAATTCACTAGAACAAAGCGAGTTACTCTTGATTTAGAGAGAGTATCCATGCTGCCACTTAAGAAGAGAAGCACTGTAAGAACATTAGCAAATGGAATAAACTGCAAAAAGTCCACAGTGGGGAGGTGGATTAGACAAGGGCTTATCAGAGCTCACACCTCAGCTATTAGGCCTGACCTAACAGCTTCTAATAAGCTGTTGAGGTTGAGATTTTCACTTGAGGCCTTGGAACTAGATAGGAATGCAAATATTCTAACGTTTAAAAGCATGTACAACACAGTTCACATAGATGAGAAGTGGTTTTACATGAAAAAAGAGACACACAGATTCTACATGACTCCAGAAGAGGCTGACCCACACAGAACATGCAAGAGCAAGAAGTTCATCTCAAAAATAATGTTCATGTGTGCAGTGAGTAAACCTCTGTTGGCAGCAGATGGTAGTGTGCTATTTGATGGTAAGATTGAAGTGTTTCCTTTCACTCACAAGGTCCCAGCAAAAAGGTCAAGCAAAAACAGAAGCAGAGGCACATTAGAGACTAAAGCAATTGAGTCAATAACACGGGAAGTGATCAGAGACTGTCTGATCAATCAGGTAATGAAACAGTGTTTCTGTTTCATCAAATGATCATTATAATAAATGATCTCTGTTACAGGTTTTGCCAGCTATAAAGGCAAAATGGCCAGCAGAAGCAAGCAAAGTGATTTACATACAACAAGACAATGCCAAACCACACATCAAGGACTTAGATATAAATTTCAGAGAGGCATCAAATTCAGATGGCTTTGTATTCACTCTGATACAACGGCCACCTAACTCACCAGATCTAAATGTGAATGATTTAGGCTGGTTTAGGAGTATTCAGTCCTTGCAGACTAAAACAGAGACAAATAATGTTGATGAGTTAGTGAATGCAGTGGTTACCTCCTTTGAAAATCTATGCCCTACAAAATTAAACAAGATTTTCTTGACTCTGCAGAGCTGTATGATTGAGATTATGAAAGTCAAAAGGCACAATGGCTATAAGATCCCACACATGGGGAAAGATGCTCTTATTAGGTAAGTAATCTTGTCTCTGAACTTGGAAGTCCCACCAGAATTGGTGAGACAGAGTCTAAATCATTTGATGGAAGCTGGAGGGGGGAATGAGATAGAAGAATTGAAGAATTCCCTAGGTGTTGACAGGCTAGAGTGGAATTAACTATCACACACAACCATTTTTTACAGGTTGAAGTGATTATGTGCAGATTGAAAACAAGTTTTTGTGAAGAAAAGTTTTTTGTGAAGATACAGTGCATTGTTTAGATTTAGGCACTTAGTTTTTTGTAAAGATGCAACTGAACATTTCATATGTTCAATGTTTTTGTAAAGATGCATTAGATATGAAGTGAAGACCTTTTTATGAATCAAATTTTACACTCAATTCAGCACATTCACAGCACTGAAACACATAAATGCAAACCTAATCTAGGATCCAAGGCATGATATCTCATCTCATTGATGTCATTGGCCAATAACACTTAGTGTGAACACATTTTTACAATCATTTCAGCCCAGACCCAACAATCCAACAAACAGTCCATTCACATTCACAATTAACCTCCCAATATTCAACAGAGCCAGAACCACAATTAACCTCCAATATTCAACAGAAGCAAGATTAACCAAGATTCAACAGAACCAAGATTAGCCTCCCAATATTCAACAGAACCACAATTAACCTCTCAATATTCAACAGAGCCAACAATCCCACTATCATAATCCAACCAAGACAGAACCATAATCCAACCAAGACAGAACCAACAAGCCAACACACAGAGGCATAATCAACAAGCCAACACACAGAGACATAACCATGCAAAGTAAGAACCAACCAAGCTCACAACAACAGAGCCAGAACCAATAATAGAGCAGAACAAAGGGTTAGATCTCACCAGAACAGAGGCAAAGGTCAGATCTCACCGATTCGAAGTACAGATGGAGGAGTATTCGGAGCATCGCAGTGACAACCTCAGCTCTCCCATCTGCACCGGCGGCTTCAACCACCGCCGCTGCACCCGCCGCTGTCGTCACCAGGTCACCCACCGAAGACTCGGCCGTCTCAGCAACAAACTTCTCCATCAAGAGATATTCGGGAGTTTCCGGTGCGATTTCATCGGAATCAGGAGCCTCCTCTACCGGCGGCCGGCAGAGATCGAGGCAGAGGGAGATGTGAAGCCGCATATTCACGGCGTGCAAGGCAGAGGACTGCAACAGCTCGGAAACATCACATATCAGAGGGCTATCGCGCGAATCTTGCCGCGTCAGAGCCGAAACATCACAGAGCTCCGATTTGATGCTGGAATTGTCACCGCTCTCAGACATGACGGCGGAATCCCGAAGGGTTGGGGTGGGGGTGGACCTTGCTGTGTTGGGACAAAGGGTAAGTGAGAGGGAGGAAAGACCGGTGACAAGGAGTCAATGAGAGGGAGCCCGGCGGTGGTGTTGCAGGCGAAGAGATGGCTGCAGAGAGAGCGAGAGAGGGAGGCGGAGAGAGCGAGAGAGGGTATCGAATTGAAAGAGGCGAGCACAGTGAATCGAGAGAGGGCAGGAGGGGGATTAGGGTTATGGTTTTGAACTGGGCCCACAATTTAATTTAACTTAATTAAGCCTTAATCAAGCCCTTATTTTTTGCTAATTTTTACCATTTATAGAAGTGGACTTTGCTATTGGGACAACCAAAAATGGCATTATGGACCTTGCTATTGGGACGGAGGGAGTATTTAGTAAAAAAACTCATGCATAAATAATAATAACAATCACGTCAAATATCTCTAATAACAATCAAATACCAATACAACAAATCAACAATGAAACTCCAACGCAATAATTTTTTTAAAACAAAATAATGCAATTATGTTAAAATCCTGGCAAATATTAAATACATGATTATTAAAAGTACGATCTCAAGTCCCAACAAATATTAAAAACATAAACATATAATTCCGACATTTTAAAATCCAATACAATTCTTGAAACTTCAAGTCTCCAACATCTCAACAAACGTTTATGATGAACATATTAAATATTATAGCATTGTTTGAAATATAATATTTCCTAAATATTTATGATGAACATACTAAGTATTATAGTATTGTATAACATATCTCATTTTATATTAATTTTCTTGATAATTCATCATAACATTTAGTTTAAAGATTAAAGATGAATATAAGATTATTATTTATTACATTTGATTTGAAATTATTCAATTTTTAGTCATGAATTTTGTATTAAATTATATGAAATATATTATTTTCTTAAAATTTTATGATTTATATACTAAGTATTATGGTATTGTGATTTGTATATCATATCTCATTTTATTATAATTTTGTTTTACCATTCATCATAACTTTTAATCTAAAGAATAGAGAAGAATATAAGATTATTAATGTAGAGGCCATATTTCTGCATAGGCTCAGAAACTAGGCCCACGCCTATTTGAAGGTCTAAAGAACCAAACAAGATCGACATCTCACGATCGAGTGCCTAGAAGTCTATCCCTCGAGGTCCATACCTCGAAGTCCACCCTTCGAGGTCCAAGCCTCAAGGTCGAAACATTAATCCTCGAAGACCAGGGGTCTAGAAACAAGAGTCCACGATTGAATAGACTCAAGAAGAAGACCGGGTCAAAGTATCCGTTGAAGATAAGCCATGACCCCGTCAAAAACCCTAAAAGGGATAAGAGATGATCCCTAAATTATTGGGATTCAGTTAAATATCTCATCAGTATATATCTTCATAAACGGTAAAGGGAGATCATTCACGCTACACACGAGACATTTGCAACTCCAATCAAGTCATAGACATTCGTCACATAGCTTCGCAAGCAAGCCATACACAAGGCTCCATAACAGTGAAACTCAAACCCCCTTCTTTTGCAATATAACTCTTATAATTCCGCAATTTAATCGCTTTGATCTTTAATTAATTCGATTATGACTTGAGCGTCAGAGTCCGTTCGATCGTTAACCCCCCGACGGTCCTTCGGCTTCACGTGTTTTCTTTGTCTTATAGATCGCCGGAGCCCGAACTCGAAGAACGATTAATTGTAAATATTTTTTGACCTCTACAATTAATAATATTTGATTTCAAATTGATCAATTTGTAGTTATGATTTAAGTATTAAATTATATGAAATTTAATAATTTTCAAAACTTGTATGATAATAAAACATACTAAGGTCTAAACACTATAATATTGTATAGTATATTTCATTCTTTTTTAAAATTTTAATTTAGACCATATTCATCATAACTTGTATTTTAAAGATTGAAGAAAAATATAGTTATTATTTATTACATTTAATCCCCAATTTTTTTTATTTTTAGTTATCATTTAATTATTATATTATATTAAATATTATATTTTTTTTTTAACTTTTATGATAAACAAATTAAGTATGGTATTATTAGTGTATAATATATCTAATTTTCTTAATTTTAATCTTCTTTATCATTCTTCTTAACTTTTAATTTTAAAAATTGAAGAAGAATACAAGATTATTATGTATTATATAATTTAATTTATCTTTCACTGTATCAAAATAATTTACGACCTTATAATTTACGTATATATAATTTTATTTTATTTTTTATTGATTGTTCATTTTAATTTTTAATTATGGTGAATTGCATTAATTTCAAATTGTTCATTTTTAGTTATAATTTAGGTATTAAATTAAATATCAAATTATTGCTAAAGTTTTATGATAAACTTACTGAATATTATATTATTTCATTATATTATAAATGCGCAAAAAAATATTTAGAAAAGAAATATATTAAAATTATGTATATATCGAAGTACGGTATATACCAATATGACTGTATATACCTCCATTTCGATATGTACTGATATGACGGTAGATATTGATATGAAGGTATGTACCGGTATGACGGTATATACCTTCACTTCGGTACATACCGTGGTACGGTATTTACTGATATATTACGGTATACCGAATTTTCGTAATACATTGGTATACCTTAATTTTTTAAAATTCATACATTTGCCTTACCATAAAATTCCAGCACGGTATCATACATTACCGAAAAATCGATATACCATAAATTTTGATACTTTTAGTATTTTTTCAATACGGTATGAACGGTATTCCGATATAACAATATTTTTCGTCAGCCCTAATTAAGCCACCTCATGTGGGTGCGGGTAACAAAGAGAAGAGGGCTCAATGAACAAATTAATGAACCAAGCCTAATTCGTCCATGATTCCACCTATAAACATTAATAAATTTGTGCTCAATAAATATTTTAATTAGCAACAGTATTTATTTTGTCCCCCTTATTTGATCTAATCGATTTTGTTTTAAAGGGAACTAGTATTTCTCCCGTACGTTGTACGGATTTAAATATTTATAAATTAATATTTTAAATTTTGAATGTGCCACACTATAATTGAATGAGAAAATATTGTTGGTCCCAAATATACTCAAAATATTTCTCGGTAATTGCTCAAATATTATATGGTTGGTTAGAGACTTTTTTCAGATATCCGAATAATTACATTTAACATTTCAAAGCATATAAGTATCATTATGGATAATTTCACAACCTAAGTTAAAGTAAAAAAAAAAAAAAAATCAATCTGTCTCTAGATAAGTGTCATTAAGAATAATTGCACACATATTGATAAAATAATCAAGTCAAGTATGAATGTCTTAATGTATTAAATGAGGACGAATGTGAGAAAAATGTACATTTTTTACTTTCATCGTGTAGAGTGATAATTTTTATGAAACAAAATTAAGGGGCTAGAATGACACTTATTCAGAAATGAGGAGAAGAAAATTAGTAACATCTTTTAGATGAAACATCTTCATCTTTCATTCCTACTAAGGTTGGTGTAAATCACCAACTCATTCATTTCAAGATTCTCAACATATGCATATGATAGAGAGTTTTAAATCACTAAAGAGAATTATGACCCATGATAAATGACTAATTACAATAATATAATAAGAAATAAATTGAAGTGTTTTCATAAGCACTTCATTTATATATAGATACAAAACAACTATGATTCGAAATGTTATAATTTTCATGAGGAAATATTCATCTGGAGTGAATAATTTTATTAATATTTTAATATAAAAGTGAATGATAGACCACAAAATCATGTAAATAAGTTCAGAAAATGAATATATAAGGACGTGATCAATTACACTATTAATATAACCAACAATTACAGTACTAAATAGTTTTAATTAACGTTAATTAATAAAATAAATGGTGGACTTGACTATATCTAAATATAAAAAATAAATAAAAGAGTTATAATGTGAAATAAATAGAACTAATATTAATTATCAATAAATGGTGGATTGACATGTATGTAATTAAGTAATTCCTGGGTTCGAATCTCCTCAAAACCACAGGTCGGGTGTGTGAGTTAAAAAAAAAAAGTAATTCCCCAAAGAAAGTAATAAAAGAAAAAATGAAAAGGGGGTATATATAAAAGAAAAGATCAAAAAGGAAAAACAAAAGTATAAAATGAAAAGGAAAATAAATCAAAAGGAAAAAAATTGAAATAGAAAAAAAAATCAATAATTATCAAAATAAATAATTAGTTTAATCTTGTATATAAAAAATATTAAGTATTGAAAGAAGAAATTGGAAACAGATAGAAGTAAAAGAAAAAAATATTCAAAAAAAAATAATTGAAAGACAAAATAATGAAAAATAAAATATAATAAAATGAGAAAAAAAAAACGAAAGGAAATAAATTCAGAAGAAAAAGGAAAAGGGAAAAAAGAAAAAAAAAAAAAAAGGAACAAAAAAATTGTAAAGGGCATGTAGTTACACCACCAACATTCAATCCTGGACCAAAGTAATTTTGAGCAAATCATGATACCACTGCACTATGACTATAATTTTTTAATATTTTGGCAGAATTAATATTATAAATAACATATATTTCCTGACTTTTTAAAGACAATTTTGCCCCTGTGATTTTGCTTTAATATATGTATAGATAGATAGATGATAATATGTTAATTTATCTAATATTGGGGCTCACTGTACATTGATCTAATTACTATTATTTATTTTATTAGACTAAGGTAAGAGTTCTTATAAATTACGCTGAAATCATTGAGCTTAATTCTAATAAAAAAAAAAATGTGAGTTTAATCGAGTGCTAGACGTATTAATTAGTTTGTGGAGGAAAAAGTTATATGATTGTATTTGAGAAAGATCGAGAGATGAAAATTTCACGAGCAAAAATAAGTTATATCGCTGGCAAGATATGATATTTACGGGACCAAAATACAAAATCTTTCAAAATAACTAACATATATAGGTGGAACCACACAAATCTTGTAGTTTATTGATATTTCTCAATTAGAGATGACAATAGGTAACGGACCTTATATGCACTTACAAAAATTATTCACGATGAGTAGAGAATCACCCATTTAATTGATACATGCACGGGTACTGATACTTACCCACAAAATTTGACAAAGAATGATGTGGATAGGGGTATTTTAGTGTCCAACCCACCCCATACATGTACATATATAATTATATATGTAATTGCATGTACTATTACTACGACCACTACTACTATGTGCATTGATTGTGTTGAATTGTATTGTGATATGAATTTTTTTTAAAAGATTTCATAGCATTGTCATGCTTATAGATTTTTTATATAATGTCACATTTTCACGAAGGTTCATTGTATTATATTTTAATTGAACTATTATTTAGTTTTAATTAATATTTTTTTTAAATTATAAATTATTTAATCTTATTTTTGAATTATTTACTATATATAAATAATAATTACTTAATTAAATATTCAATAAATAGTTCATGGTAAATAAATTTGTATGTTTATATCTTTTTTAAAATATGATCTTTGTTAGAAATAAAATGATAATTGAACACGAATAAAATTTGGACTACCTGAAATATTAAATTATAACTTATGTTATTTATTCTTACATATATTGTAAACTTAAAAAATAAATGCTTATAAAAAATGATATCTTACATAAAATATGGTTATATATATATATATATATATATATATATATATTTAAAAAGTATACTACAAAAAATATACATATGAGTATATTTGAATGATTGTAGAAAAAAATATCTTTAAATTTGTCAGAAAAGTTAAATATTATTAATTTTCTACTCATTTGTTTAAGAAGTTGTTCGTAAAGATACATACATTAAAAATATTTATTTATTATTTTTGTATGCACAATTATATTACATAGAAATGATCTATAGTAAAAAAAAGTGAGAATTTATAAATGCAATTCAATCTTATTTATCTATTTTAAATATAAACAACTATATTACTCCATTATCTATATAAATTACATTCCGTACTTAATATATTTTTCATGTATTTAAAACATACACATAATATATATATATATATATATAATTGTGATTTTTTTATTTGACCTTAAAAAATATTTTAAAATTTATTAAATACTATAGAACGTTTTTCGCGTTTCGCATATGAGAAATACTACTTATTAAAATACGGGTAACAGGTACGGATATGGGTAGTTAAGTGCCTCAGAGAATATGAGAACGAGCATAAAAGTTGCTATCCATCGGGTATGAGGATATATACGAATATTTTTTTTTAAAAAAAAACATAAGTATAAGAAAAGGTACCGTAGTCCTTCACTCATACCCTACCAAGACCCCACCTATTATCATCCCTATTTCTCAATATCTTTATATAATGAGTGTAGGGATTCGATATCAATTCATTCTTCTCAAATTAAAAGAACTAAAATGCACCAAACACCCCTATAGGTTATTAAAATCTTGCGCGAAATTATCTTTTTTTATTTCTGCGGAATTAAAAAATATAATGAAATTAATTACCAAACTAAAAAAACAAAAAACTATTGTGGGTGGAATCTCGCTGCCAGACGGATCCGGATCAACTGCGGTGTTGTGCTTAATTATTTCTAAATATTTGTGTTCTTTTGACATAATTATTTAATTTATTTTTCAGATTTAATGTAATATTAATAATAAAATAAACAATAGAATTCAATTATATATAAAAAGCAACTATAGTGAAATTAAAAACAAACTATAATCTGCAAAGAAAACGTCAACGTAATTACTCTCTGATGTGCACAGCAGATGATCCAATTGGACTGCACTTGTAGTGGGAGGGGAAGCATTTATATAATTCTCACTTCTTAAATATTTAATTACAAAAAATAAAAAAGTTTGATTTGGTGGCACCCTCCTCCGATCACTTTGATGAAATTGCAAAGCCCGTTTTTAAAAGAGAGTGCATTTTATGTATTAATATATAGATATAATATTATATAATCAGATCTATATATTCATGAAAAATAACAAATAACTGGTTATAAAACAAGTTAGAAAGGAAAAACAACGTTCAACAAGAATAAAATCTAAACTTAGCTCTTGAGTACTTGAAGTCTACAATTAGAATGGCCGATTGGAGAACTACAAGTGCTTAGGGCTTCACTTGAAAAGTTGCAGATTAATTATTAGTTTACTTACATTATCTTCAAATAACAATATCCTTTTGAAGTGCAAGAGAAAAAAATAATAATAACATATATAGTAACAAGTAATATACTAAAAATGAGTTCAGTACTATATAGTTTACCAAATAAGAACTTATATCTGACGGAAAAAATATTGCTTATAATATTAAAAAGTATCACCTCATATATTACAGTTTACAACGTATCAATTCATTTTACTGAAGATTATTGTTAAATACAAAAAAAAAACGGTGATATTTTCGTAATTATTACTACATTTTTTGAATTGAAAAATCATCACTTATAATACTAAAAAGTACTCTCTTCGTTTCACAATAAGTGTCATTTTACACAATCGAGGTAAAAATTTCATATTTTTCTCATATTTGCTCTCATTTAATGCATTCAAATAATCATATTTAATTCATTTAATGTATTCACATAAGAGTGTATAAGGTGATTTGATTATCTAATTAATATATTTATTAATATATGTGCATTCATCCAAAATGACACTTATTCAGAAACGGAGGAAGTATCACTTTTAATACTGAAAAGTATCATAAATTTTCGTATGACTGAAGCAGTTTAGTACAACGGGTGTACCCAAGTGTTTGCCAATTATTATTGATTTTATACTGTATTATTTTTTAGGGTTAATATAATTGGTTAATCGTTAACTTTACATGGAATTTTTTTTAACATGGATTAAAAATTGTTACACCAAAAATACAAACTTAACAATTAACTTGTAAATCTAACATCGATTCCAATATCATATCGGCAAAATTGAAACTGACATTTGTTTATTAGAAATGATGTAGTTTGACATTTAATAATTAAAAGCTTTTTGAAACTATGTCGTTTTTAGTATCTCGGTGACCAGTTTACATGTATTTTCCGGCATCCACTTCAATTTCAATTTTCATCGATGTTAAATTTACAAAATGTGTTAAGTTTGTATTTTTTATGTAGCAATGTAAAATTCATGTTATACACCAAAAATAATCTAAAGTTCATGATTTTAAAAGCATTTAACTCTATCTTTTATTTAATAGTTTGTGAGTTTCTAATTAAATTAATTTGGCATATTATGAGAACATTTATAAGAAAAGTCAAAATATTAAGTCATGCCTATTAATGTTTACAAATGAGTTGGGACAACTAATATATATTTTGATAAAATAAAGCAGTTTAATTAATATTAATCGATTCAAATAAAATCAGATATTTAAATGAAATTCAATATATCTTGGTTATGTTCAGCATAATATGAATCTTAATAATAGATCCCAAATTAATTGTACCATAAAATTAGGCGGTCTAAGACGTTACCTAAAAGCTTCCTATGGTGAAAGACTTTAATTATAACCGATGACTGTAGTCAACTCAATCATCCGACGCCGTATTGTCCCCCAACCACCATTAATGCTGACGCGTACCTATCTCATCCCTCCGATCAAAATTTGGTTGAGTTTCGACCGTCGGATCCCAACCGCACGCTTGCATGCTTTTGGGATTTACCCAATAATGACAGTAGATACAGGCATGGTAAAAAAAATGGCAAAAGAGGCCACACGCTGTGAAAAAAAGCATAAATTAGCTGTCAAAATTAAGGTTAGGAGGGACAGAAAAAGTACAAACTGTCTTCCTAAATGTTTTGTCTGATCTATAATTATTATTTTTATTTTGTTTATATAAGTATGTATCATTATCACTTGCTTCAATGTTTGGTAGTGTGATGTAAGTAAATGTGAAGAAGTAACGTAAAATTTAAAATCAAAGGGGGAAAAATGAAATCAATAGTAAAAGTCAGAAAATCTCCTTCTAGAAAAAAGTCAGAACACAACAAATAGTCCTTTGAATAAGGAATAAAATCAAGAATACTATTTCTTCCAACTTCAAAAATCATAATTCGAATTTGCGTGTTTGCTTATGATTTTCGGATAATTCAAAGTTTTTATTTTGGGGGTAAATACATCACAATAACTCATCATTTTCAACTTTTCACATCAATAACTCAATGTGATATTTAATTAAGAATAATAAAAAAAAGCATAGCATATCGATTTTAACAAAAACATCATCTGGCCATTTTTTTCCGACCCTTCCGGGCCCTGAAATCCTAATAGAGTTAACATATGAAGATGTGAATATTAACAAAAAAAAACAGGATTGATGGATTATATGTCACGTAAAAAAAAAATAATGTAATTGAAAATATATCATCATTCGGTGAATCCAGTAATTGAGGAGCCGAAAAGTTGATCGGATTATAGTTTTGTTACATAATACGATCAATTTTTTATATAAATATTAACACGTTGAATTATTTTTGTAAAAGGATGGGGAAATGGTTAGTTATTTTGATATATTTTTACCCTTATTTTGAATTGAAATGTAGAAAATATATATAAATACATGTACGTGTGTGTGTGTGTCAATTGCCAAACAAATGCCCTAGATTCGAACAGTGGACAACACTGGCCAAATTATTCTATTAACAACACGTGAAAATGCTTTAATATATAGCATAATAATAACAATTATTATTATTATTATTATTATTATTATTATTATTATTATTATTATTATTATTATTATTATTATTATTATTATTATTATTATTATTATTATTATTATTATTCATTGACTTGAATAACATATGGACTCCTTAATATCTATAGCTCTTAGTAGGGTTTTATTGTATATACTATTTGTGATGAATTCCTTTGTTGGTTATTCTTCTTCTTCTTTTTTCTAATTCAGTCTTACATTATTTTGTAATAAAATATGTAGGCGTGGGAAAAAAAATCAGTATTAATTAAACACATCCTTTCTTTTATTTGGTGAGAAAATAAATTCTTAGTTACTAGTCTCTCCCTTTTCTATTTAATTTTCGGTTTAGAGTTTTTAACTTGTTATAAAATATTTGTCATTTACTGTATTTTCACACATTCTTTCTCAATTTTAACCAATCAAAATCCCTTAAAATCCATTTAATTACAATATATTAGGAAAATATAATTAATAAGATTTGATGTGGTGTGGAGAAAGATAGGGTATATTTGTCACATTCATTTACATTTTAATTTTGTGAAAATTTCTCAAAAGGCAATTAAATTGAAACGGATAGAGTGTATGGCATTAATAAACTTAATTTTAGCGAATCACATTATCATATAATAACGTGTAAAAACATACTCATAAAAAAGTTGTAAAACTCTTTAGACACTAGTTGGGCAGTCGATGTTTACCTAGCTAGCTCCTAGGTCGCCTAGTTGGTGTTGAGGCGGCACCTTATGTAGTTTGTTTATTTATTTATATTTGAATTATCCCACATTGACTGGACAAAGAAAGAGTAGTGAGAGGTGAAGAGTATAAAGAGGAATTTGTATGTTTTGATTATCCCACACCCATTAATAAAGGAAAATGAGTGAGATTATAAAATGAAATTTGTATTTTTTATATTGCTTGCATAAATTTATATCACAATTTTATTTTATTTTCTTCAAATTTTAAATTAAATGGGCACCAATGGTTGCCTAGCAATTTTTGTGGCCGACTAGGCCCTTTTCGATTAGGCTAGCCACTGATGTGCATAAGTACTGGATAGCTCTACTAGCTTATGTGCAATAGCATGCAATTACACATGATCGATAGCCACACTTAAAAATTCATGTATGATAACCTCGACTTTAAAGTGTTAAATGAGATTTGAATATGAAACATAAAAAACTATCTCACCATCAGTAGGCTATCCAAAGGTACTCGAGACTAAAATGGGTAAATTACACTTTAATACTCGATCTTTCAAATTTTTAATAAAAATGCCCCACCATTGAATATTTACATTTTGATACCCGCCCTTGTAATTTTTTTTATCAAATCTATCACATGAAAATATTAAGAATTATATTTTTAAAGCATGAATCACTATATTTTAAACTTATATATTTTAAGTTGCGGTAACAATATTTTTGAAGTCGGGATTATGATTGAAGTTGCAATCAAGTTTTTATATAGTTGAACAAGAATTATTTTGGTGTATTATGATATCGAATATTTCAACATATTTATTTATGATTTTAGTTTGTGGCTATCAAACTCATTGAATATTTTCATCTTCTCGTTAATATTAGTGTGTTCTTATTATATTTTAAATGAAAGTAATTGTTAATGTTACAGGAAAAAAAAGATGATGCCAAATCACAAATAAAAAAAAATAAGTGGGAAATACTTTTGGTTTAATTTTCAATCGATCATGGTTATTTTTTGTTTAGTTTTCTTATAAAATTGTCAATTGGAAATATTGCTTTGACAATCTGAGAAAAATGATTGAAAATACATATGAAAATTTAATTAATGGTTTTTTTTTCTCTAATGTAGCATTATAAAAATTCACATAAGATTTTCGACAGTCAACATAGACTATAAGATATTGAATAGTTAATTATATGATATATTTAATAAAAATTTACAAAATCAAGTATCAAAATATAAATATTCAAAAATGGAAACATTTTTAGTAAAATGTTAAAAAATCAGACATCAAAGTGCAATTTGTATGACTAAAAGACACAAATATATATAATTGATTTTGAAGACAATGAAAATGAGAAAAGATTTGCATAAGATTTAGGTGGGACAAAAAAAGAATGGTGACACATTAAATTACTGGATCTGGATGTGTTATAAATATAATATAAATATAAATAATATGTATATATTATATATAAATAAATAATAGAAGTGGTGTTGATTGTTCTATACAGGTTTGAGCTTTTGTGTCAGCCTTTTGCAGTTGCTTATTTTTTTAGGGCTTCGTTTCCAACAGGCTCTGTCTTCTTCAATACTGTCCCCCCCCCCACCCCACCCCTCCCTTTTTTTTTTGGCATAATATAATTTCTATATAATACATGTGACTCCCCTCCTCCATTTATATCCCTTCAAAAATAGAAGATGTATTTTATCAACATTTTTTGTCTCACTAAAAATAAAAAATAAAAAGTTGTCACATTAATTTCAACGGACTATCACGCACTCTTAAAGATAAATGATTTCAAAACCGTTTCAATTTGTGAGATCACAATCTTCTAATTCGAATTCCATCAGCACATTTGAGTTCGGATATTCTTCATCTACTGAAAAAAGAAAAAAAAAAAAAAAAAAAAAAAGACCTCCTACAACAGTTGTAAGCATTGCTTATCCAGCTTACTTTCAACAATGTTACTTCATTTTTTAAAATGAAATTGAAGCAACACTGTTCATGTGCTCTATATTTTTCTTCTTTTTAATAGGTAAATTATATATTATTTTCTTTTCTTTTTTTGAATTTCTCTTAATAGTTAAAATAATTTTATTTTTTTTAATTATTTATTCTTTTTTTAAAATGTTGAAAAATTAGATAAGAAACCCCATATTTCTTTTTAAAATTGTACATCAAATATATGTTAGAAATCCAAAGATTAGTGTTTAATATTTTGATTTGGACAGATGAATTATAGGGTGGTGAAACTAGGGAGAGAATGTTTGTCTTTGCCTGCTCGAATCTCATGAAAATCTCCCAACAGCTAGCTTTCAACATATTTTCCCAGATACTGCTCAGATTAAAAATAAAAGTAAAAAATCGAATATATTTATGTATTTTTCACATTTCCTTGTTTTACCAAATACAAAAATAGATAAATTTGTTTTTACGATTAATCGCTGTCTGTGTGCGGTCGATCGCCGCTGCTTTTGCCTCTGCTTTCTCTATCGTTGATTCCGTGCGGTTTGGCATTTTTCGGCCTTTCTGGCATTTTAATTTCTGTAATTATATTCGTATTAATTGCGATGTAATGATGAGAAAAGACATTGGTGGTTTGTCGGGTGAGTTTAGTATTTTTGCCGGAATGGAAAAGGTGGCAAAACCACATTATAATGTCTCGCTCTGCCTTGGGCCCCACTTTCTAACACCTACAATCTACATATTTTAGATGTTAAATGGATTGTACTTTAACACCCCCACTATTTATAACTCATGCTAATATAATCTCAATTTATATTTAGTACTAATTTTATTTCCAATATTTCATCTTTATCATGCGCAGTTTTTTCCGCCAAGTGGAAGATGAGCTATCACATTGGAAAACATGTAGATAATAAAAGAAATATTTCAATAAATCAAAATGATATGGGTCCCCAAAGATTAGTAAAATTCCACCGTCGAACCTCCCTATGGATCCTAAATGTCCATCAATTTTATATAACAATGATAGTTTCGTGCGAGAATTAACATCTTTTGAAGGAAAATGAGCAATATTCTTTGTTCACATGTTCTCCGCCGCGGTGACTCAACTTTCAGTTGGCGGAAAAATATGTAGATGGTAGAATTATAACAAAAATGAAAACATTAGTAGAAGTAAAATTGATATTATATATATGTTGGTTAATTATTATTATTGTTATAAGTTAGAGTATTAAGTATAATTTATATTAATTGAAATGAAATGAAATGCAATTTTAGGTGGTGTTGTCAGAAATAAAATAGAACACAAATCTAAAATACTCACTTTTATTATATGCATTTAGTAAATACATTATGTGTTGTTTGGTTTTAAAATTGAGAAATTGCATTGACATGCACCAACATATGCGCGCGCGTGTATTTTTTATTTTGCGAAAAAGAGATTTATCCGTAATAATTCAAGTACACATTTGATCGAGTATGGTGTGTGGGCGGGTAAGATTAAATATAAAATAAAGAAACTCAATTTGCATGATACTAATGTCCCCATAATATGTTATTTATATTAAAGTGCAACATTTTAGATCAGAATACATTCGTCCTAAATATTTGGTCCATTTACGTATTCACGTGGATTATAAATTATTTTCGAAAATGAGTGATTCAACTAAACTTTCTATAGTATCTCTATTTAATGAAGTTGAGAACTTACAATAATTTAATCACGCATCATGTTAATTTCCAATACCACCACAGATGTATTTAAAAAAAACTACAAAAATAGTAGTACTAAATATAATTGAGTCATTTCAAAACTAAAAATATTGGATGATTGGATCAAATGTTGAGTCGGAAAGTAATAAATAGTAATAATATGGTTACTGTTTAAGGAAAAGCACAGCTAGAATAATATATTGTTCCGTGAATGTACTAGTGGAGAAAATTTATTCCTAAATTAATAAGCTTTTTTTTTTTTTTTGAGAATAACCTTTAAGCAATTATGATATTAATAAATCAAAGGATGATTATAATTAAATTTCTCCCAAAAAAGAAAATAAAATAGAAAAAGGCTACAGAAAGGCCAAAGAAGCTTCTTTTCTGCATCAACAAAAACCAGAGCTCTTTTTTGAGGTACCCAAAGCAAACAACAAAGCTCCTCCTCCTCTCTCTCTCACTTCAACCCTCTATCTATCCTCTCGCTCCTTCTGAACCCATCTCCCCGTTTTCTCTCTCGTTCACTCTCTCAAACACTTTGCCAAGAAAAAAAAAATCGAGATTTGAGAAACTTTGATGTCTATACCTCAAGAACACGACTACATAGGGTTATCAGAGGCTCTGCCATTAGAGAAGAGCTCTGATAAAAACAAGGTTTTCAACAACCTTAAAGAAACTGAACTGCGGCTGGGATTGCCGGGGTCAGAACTCCCAGAGAGGAAGGGCGGAATTGGGGTCTCTCTTTTCGGGAAAGATTTGAAGGATGAAAACAAGAAAAGCTTTGTTTCTGGAGCAAAGAGAGGATTTTCTGATGCTATAAATGGTGCTGGGAAATGGGGTCTGTCCATTAATGGGGGATCTGAGGTTGCTACTGCTGTCTCCAACACTACCAACTCTTCCAAATCGTCTTTGAATGTGAAGGAGATTCCTGCTGTCAAGCTTGTTGGGGAGAGGAAGAACGACACTGCCAACACTGCCTCTGCTTCAAAGTATCTCTCTCTCCCTCTCTCTCTCTCTCTCTCTCTCTCTCTCTCGATCATGCATGTCTGGTGTTCGAGTTTTTTAATTGATAGATTAGTTAAATTCATGTTTTTCAGTTATTTTTGCTGTTTTATCTGTTGAGATATTGCAGTAGAAAAATGTGTGGATGCCTCTTTTAACTCTCTTTTGGAACATGATAAGGTTTGGTTTTGTTCTCTTGTGGCTGATGAGCAGCTTTTACTCTATTTGCTTCTCTCTCCATTTTTTAATTGCTATAAATTATGTATTTCAAATTTTATTCCTGAAAGAGAATTTTGGAATTTCTGAGTTCTTTAGGTTTATTCCAATGTTGTGCTTTTTTCCTTTGGATTAGTGGATGCCCTTCAGTCTACTAGTTATTCTAAATTCTAATTGATCGATGATTCTTCTTCTTCTTCTTCTTCTTCTTCTTCGTTTTTTTTTTTTTTTTGTGTGTGTGTGTGTGTGTGTATGTCAATATGCACTCAGTAACATGCTTTTAATTAAAGATGCGTTTTTGGCCTTTGATTGGATTGTGTGTGTGTGTGTAGTATTTGGAGATTTGTTATAAGAAATTGAATCCTATGTGTCATAACTCAACAGCAGAGTTATATATAAGTAGTGAATATATGCTTTTGTTAGTTGTTGAAGCACTTCTTTAGGCTGTTAGCTAATAACTATGGCGATGGTTTCTTCTGCAATAGGGCTCAAGTAGTTGGATGGCCTCCAATTCGATCTTTCCGGAAGAACACCCTAGCCACGAATTTACCCAAAAACGACGATGCTGGTGGGAAGTCGGGATCGGGTTGCCTTTACGTTAAGGTCAGCATGGATGGTGCTCCATACTTGAGGAAGATTGATCTCAAAACTTACTGCAACTATGCAGAGCTTTCATCAGCTCTAGAGAAGATGTTTAGCTGTTTTACCATAGGTAATTCCCTCAAATACATGTGAAGATTAGTCGAAACATTCAGATTTTCGTTATTTTAAGTTTGTTTGCTAAATTCTACGAATACGTTTTGTTCCCGGAGGTTTTGGTCTAATTCTTACGCGTCTGTTTACAGGACAATACGGGCAGGGACTAGCAGGAAAAGAGCATCTTAGCGAGAGTCACTTGATGGATCTCCTCCATGGCTCTGAATATGTGCTCACTTATGAAGATAAGGACAGTGATTGGATGCTCGTTGGTGATGTTCCGTGGGAGTAAGTTCATTCCAAACTGAAAAACACATGTTTGTTCATACATTGATTGCTAAAACTAGGCACAATAAGAACAATGGAGCTTCTGCAGTAGTGTTTGCAACGAATACAAACATTTAGAATATTGTGATGATTTCTCTAACTCAACTTTTCTTGGGGGGGTTCGATTGCAGGATGTTCACAGATTCGTGCAGGAGACTGAGGATCATGAAAGGCTCCGATGCAATTGGGTTAGGTATGGCTGATGATTTTCTCAAACATTCTACGTTGCCTCAGCCCATTTTCTGTCTATAACGACGGTGGTGGGATTCAAACCAAAGGCAGAACATGATGAAATATAAACTTTACGAACTTGAAATTCATATAGTGATTATATCTTGTTCTTGCAGCTCCGAGGACTATGCAGAAGTGCAAGAGTCAAAATTAGGGCAAGCAGAGAGCAATGAGAAAAGCCGAAAACATCGTTCGATCGGATTTTCTCAAGGGTTTTTTTCTCTCTGTTTTTTTTCTTCTGTTTTAACCTTATTAGTAGATATGTGTAGTGTGGCCATGAATGGAAGTGCTTGCTTTCTTCGCAGACAATATAAATTGGAGACATCCAAATGTTTTGCTAAGTATTTGTGTTTTGACTTATGTTTTTCTCACGACTCAAAAGTTGTATGTAAATTAAGTCATATTAATTTCGAATTGTTTGTGCCACTGATTTATATCTTGTATTCTGCATTTTGGCCTAAAACTTGCTATTCACATCTTAGATGAAATCTTCAATATAACTATTTGTGAGTGATTATTCCATCTAATGACTAAAGATTTCCGACAAGAATTGAACTAACATTGTCGATTAGTGCAAATTTTATCAACTAGGTCAAAGAAATGGGACCCTTTTTGCCTTTTATAACAGCAGAATTAATAATGTTTTCAGCTGCCGTATCTGACCGGGAAAACCAGACCAACTTTTGGCTGCTTGATTCTATTCTATACAGAACCCAGTAAGAAAAAATAATATTAACTAGCCGTTGCAAACTAGCTGTTATAAACTAACCGTTGCAACATTGTCAATATATAGGAGAATTGAAGTGTTACGACTCTACAATTCTCCATTCCATTCATTCTAGCAAAATTCATCATAGAAAATTTCTCCATCCACATCGAAATGCCGAAGTCTTCCACATATACCGATGCAATTATTCGTGAATTCTGGAGGAATGAAATACGGGAAGAGGGAGATGAACTCGACCTAATGATGCTTGAGCATATAGAGGAAGAAGAGCGGAGGCTTGAAGCAGCTCAAAGCTCTTCAAGAAGAAAAAATCAGAGGAGGTATGTCGATCGAAGACGTGAAGAAGGGCATGCTCATTTTGTTCGTGATTATTTCTCCGATGATCCGACATTTAAAGATGACACATTCCATCGCCGATTTCGAATGCGAAGAGAGTTATTCCTTCGCATTGTTGATGCTTTGGAAAACCATTCAGATTCTTTCAAGTGGAGGGAAGATGCGACCAAAAGGAAATGTTTATCACCACTTCAAAAGTGCACATCAGCAATCCGTCAGTTAGCATATGCTTCTCCTACTGTCTCACTTGATGAGTATATACCGATGGGTGAGAGAACATCATTGGATTGTCTGTCCAACTTTTGTCAATGTGTTGTCGAAGTGTTTGGAGCTCAATACTTGAGAAGTCCAAATGTTGCAGATACACAATGCTTGTTTCAAATACACGAACAAACACATGGATTTCCTGGAATGTTGCGAAGCCTCGACTGCATGCATTGGAAATGGAAAAATTGTCCAGTTGTTTGGAAAGGACATTATACTTCCGGAGATTACGGAGTCCCGACAATAATTCTTGAAGTCGCCGTCTCAACAGATTTATGGATATGACATGCATTTTTTAGTGTTGTTGGATCATCTAATAATATAAACGTTTTTCATGGATTGCCATTATGCAATGATGTCCTACAAGGACATGCTCCGGAAGTTAATTTCACAGCAAACGACACATCATATACCAAAGGATACTATTTGACAGATGAAATCTACCCAGAATGGTCTTTATTTGTCAAGAGCCTTTCATGCCCTGTGGATCCCAAAGAGAAGATATTCAAAGAGACACAAGAGGCCGCCAGAGAAGATGTCGAACGAGCATTTAGAGTGCTCCAAGATCGTTGGACAATAGTCAGAGGTCCTACGCGGTCTTATCACCAAGATGTCTTAAAAAATATTATGTATTCGTGCATTATTTTGCATAACATGATTATTGAAGATAAAGGAGATGAAGCAGTCATTTGATTCGATGGAGACACTCTTTTGACGACACCAATTAACATTGGTTCTACCCCAGAATTCCAAGCATACCTTCAAACTTATACAAAACTACATAACAGAGAAACAAATCACCAACTTCGAACCGTCTTAGTTGAACATATTTGGGCATGGAATGGAAGCGCTTAGTGATGCAATATTGCAATGTTGTAGCTATCGTACCTTCATCTTCTAGTATTGTTGTAATGTTATACTACCTCCGTTTCGAAATGTTTGTTGTTTTAGGTTGTTTTTTTTCAAAATATTTATTATTTTATATAATTTGACATCCTCTCTCCCAATTTTAACCCTCTCAAATCCTACAAGATTTCTTGATTCTAACTTACCTATAATATATGAAGAGAGAAAAATATATGGAAAGATAAAATATTGTTATTTTTTTAGGAAAATATAAATGAATTAGATTTTATGGCATATATGAGTGATGAGTATATTTGTCCACAAAATTAATTCTTAATTACAGATAAAAAAACAAAACAACAAACATTTCGAAACAGGGATAGTATTAATTTAGCGTACAAATTATTATTATTATTATTATTATTATTATTATTATTATTATTATTATTATTATCGTAACGGTACTAATCAAGTGTTCTCGATAATGTAGCATTTGTTCAGACTCTTATTTAGAGATCATATTAATTTCTAAATATATAAATTTAAATAGATCTGAATAAAAGAATTACGAACTCAATACAATGTCTAGACTCTAAACATGCTACTCGGCTCCGTTTCCTTTTCTTAGGCTCTAAAAAAAATCCATTCTTGCATGATAAATCTATCTAGAAATTATATTTCGTGACCCTCTTGAAAAATCTATACGTTGCCAAAGGCATACAAGAACAAAAATGTATAAAATTACATCTTTCGACACTGAAAATACGATAAACGAACAGCTGACACCAAATGATTTTGGAAGTAGTCATGAACTGAGGGATCTAACGAGGCAAAATTAAAAGGACTAGGGAAAATGATGATGGATATTAACAAATTCAAAGTTACAAAAGCGAGCAGAAAAACCTACCATGACCAAGAAGATTTATGTTTCTGGATTAGATACCTGAAGATATACCATTTGTGTGTATCCATTAAATACAGATGGGTCAAGCTGTGATAAGCCAAGCCTCCGGAACAAACTGTATCTACCATCTTCTATGATAGGAGTCGTTGCTCGTGCTGGATCGTATCTGGTTTGATGGGTGAGTGAAGGGCCAGCAGCTGGGGGTAGCTCCCAGTAAACATCCAGAACTGACTCCAGAAATCTGCTGTTTTGAAAATGTTCAGCATAGGTAATTGCCTTGTTACTGTGGTTAAAATCATCGCGCATCTGCCCTCGTACGCCCCACCATGCCTCTCCTGGCCCACATAGCTCATCTGTATCAACTGCTTTCTCCCAGAATTTCCTCCTCCTGAATCTTATTCTAGCTTCATCACTATCTTTGAAGCAGCTATGCCCACCACCTGCAATAAAACAGATGGCTCTAACTTTAGGCATATAACCCAATTTTGTACAAGTCAATATACTAAAAGCATGTGTTCAGTAGGAAGATGAGTCTATCATCATCAAAAATAGGCCATTGAGCAAAAAACTGCACCTGATAAAAACATTTACCTATTATGCTTTTATCTATGTACTTGTACAACATAAAAGTTTCTATACATGAAGATACGTGGGTGGGTGGTTTTTTTATGGGGCAAATTACTGTTTGATACCTGACCTCTCAACCTTTTAACAAAAATGTCCCGGCCTTTATATATTTACGGTTTGATACCCAACCTTGTAAGGTTTTGTCAAATCTATCCCATGGTCAACTATCTAGTACCCTATAACATATGATACATAAATATTTTAATTGACATTAGATCAATATAAAAAAAATGAAATGTTTATATATATATATATATATATTATATACATTCACAAGATATTAATTGACATAACTATGGCTTTGAGTTACATAAACTACAGTTTAAAAGTGAAAGGGTTATTTATTTAACTTATATGAAAATTTAAGTTTCTATTTATTTTAGGTATGATGTGGCATTATAAAAATCCACATAAGATTTCTAGCAGTCCACATATGCTATAAGGTACAATATAGTTGACTATGGGATATATTTGATAAAAATTTACAAGGTTGGTATCAACATGTAAATATATAAATGTCGGGACATTTTTTTTAAAAGGTCGAAAGGTAAGGTATCAAACTGTAATTTACCCTTTTTTTTTGGGGGGGGGGGGAGATACAAAAACACACACTACGAATAGAATTGTTTGAATTTCCTTTAATAGGTACCCCATCAATAAGCTGATCTGAAATTGAACCAGTCCCTTAACAAGTTTTACTTCAATTCGAAGGACAAGAACATAGGAAAAAAAGCTAAAAATATGTTTTGATTAAAATACTGCATAGAATTGTTTGAATTTCCTTTAATAGGTACCCCATCAATAAGCCGATCTGAAATTGAACCAGTCCCTTAACAAGTTTTACTTCAATTCGAAGGACAAGACCATAGGAAAAAAAAGCTAAAAATATGTTTTGATTAAAATACTGCATATTATAGGCCATCCCAGGAGGAAGTCCAAATTTAGACTGAATGGAGCGATTTTTATGTCTCTAATTAACACTACCCTATAAACTTTTAGTTTCTTAATCCTAGTAAAAGTTTTCAGAATTAAGGTAGGACAAAAGGTATGTGCATTATATCCACACAATGGTGCCTCAGAAACAATAAATGCAAAAAAATACCTCGTATATGCTGCATTGAAGAAGTGTCAAGTAGTTAGTCACAGTGGAAGGAATAACATAATTAATAAACTTGGGAAGTTAATTGTGACCTCATCTAAAGAGGCAAAACACTAAGATGCAAGAGAAAATAAGCAAGAAACCACCTAAGACACCAGAAAAGGCGCTTAGCCTACGGAAGCCCAAGGTTGATGATGAGATTCATTGATATTATGTTCTATCCTGATCTACAATGTTTAAAACCCACCACATTTCTTTGTCAACTAATGGAACAGCTGAGTAACTGGAACCAAAGGCATACACTTCAGTCAAGGTTATAAGGCTGTAAAAGAAAGAGAACATACCTTTTATATAAAATTGATCACATATTTGTCTGAGCGAGTAATGATCCCCAGTTCCAGTATCATAATTGTCTTCAAAAATTAGGTGCTTGAAACCAGCTTTCAGTGCTTGCTTTAACCTACTCACAATGAGCCAAATTAACATGGAAAATAGCTACTAGAATTATATGTAGCAGGAAAAATGTAAGATGCATGGCTATTGAACTACTGATGTTTTGATCTCTAGAACCTATTTCTAAGATTCTCTAAATAGGCTACTTAAAATAACCTCGCAGTTCAAAAACTATATCTTACCTCTTCAGTTCATTTTGGTGGTCATCAAAGAAGACAAGAACCCGGCTGCGGTCTTTAATCCCATACTTTCTCATCACTTTTCCCCAATCCATGCTTCCAAAATCTACAAAATCTTTTCCAGCAAAGTATGTGCAGTTTCCATCAACATAAGCAGGCCCCTTCTTAAGGTACTTCTCAGGATGACGAGGCGAAATTGATACAATAGGTATATCTGGCATTGCATGCCTCAAAACCCAAGTTGAATGCCCTTTAAAAGCACCACTCTCAATCATTAAGTCTGGCTTCAACCATCTTGTCATAAACCAAAGTCCAAAACTGTGGTCGAAACCCATTCCATGCATGTTGTTTTTAATTGGCCGGGTCTCATATATCGGCACGAACTCTTCAATACCATTCAGCAAATCCTTGGACGTCCATTCCACATCTTTTCCATGTTTCGATCTGCCTTTTGACAAGGATAGGTATTATATGAGTGCAAAATTCTACACAACTTAATCTTTCTAAGATATCAAGTCAGCAGTTAATAAGCATTACAAGATCATAGCTTATGGAAAATGTCAAACAGTTCTACCAAATAATAATAATAATCTCAATTGCAGTCACACCTAATTATCAACTGAACAAAAATAATAAACCAATTGACTAATCCATCATTAAGATTGCTTTTTTAACAATGATAAGACAAACTGTAACAAACACCAACAAATTATATTCCAGTAAAACAGCAAGAAAAGAAAGCCAAATGCACTGTCACTTCCCCCACTTCAGTTTATTATTATTCATATTTCAGAATATTCCAAACCCCCCCCCCCCCCCCAATTGCACATAACATAAATTCTCAAATAAAAAGAAAAAAAATTACACCTGAAGATGGTTTAATTGATGCTACACCCCGTGAACTAGGTGCATTACCCCTCCTATCTACACACACAATCCCTCGTATATTTCTGCAAATCTACTGTGGATACTAATGCAATTCACAACGGCAGTTTCTATTATCAATAACTACTGAAAACATAGAATCAATACATGAATTATTTACCTACGCGTCACAATTAGGATTCGGACATAGGACAGTGAAATGAAGCATTCAGTTTCTAAACCCCCAAACCCCCCAAAATAAAACATAAAAAGTAAAAAATTGATGCAAAAGAGATAGAAACTTACACCAAGGAACACCTAGGGATCCGAAATCGGACTCCAACGCATCGAACCCGAAAAACCTCAACCTCGAGATGTGATCGGAGGTGGAAGCCGAGATGCAGACCAAATCGCGCGAATTGATGATCACAGAGACGATAATCACGATCAGCAGCCCGATAACGAGAACGGGCCACAAATATCCGGTGCGGGTCAGGAAATTGGTGACCCGCATCGCGATTGAAATGTGCTTGCGGGTCTTGGACTCGTCGCCGGTTTCGTCGCCGCCGCCGTCGTCGAAGAATGCGACGTCGTCCGTGGCGTGAGGTGAGCGCCGCACGGAGAGGGCTCTCTCGAGCATTTTGTTCGCCGTCGCCATTTTCACGCCCACTGTGTGTGTATTTTCAGCTCGACACTTCACTCGGCTGCACTGTGATTTTTTGGAGATATCTCATTTTTTTGGAGATATCGAAGACGATTTTTTGGAGATATCTCAACTTTGCCCCCTACCTTTCACTGAAATACGAATCTGCTCCCTAACAAAATTCGAAAATTTTATGATAAATTACATTATATGTACATTTTGAATTTTTTCAAAAATAAAAAAAATATATTTTAATTTTCTTTTTTTACAAATAATCATTTTTTCGTCCCAAAAATTTTACATAATTAATTGAACTTTTAAGATCTATTGATTATGGCTTTTTTTTACGCCCTAGAGAATTGAAAATCTTAAAATATAATTAATTATATATAATAAAATTAACTGTTAGATTTGTAAAAAATAAAAAAATAAACAGTGAATATTATTTTATTAATTTTAAAAAAATAAATTATTTAAAAAAAATTCAAAATTTAGGTATCAAAATGTAATTTTTATGTAATTTTATATATGTTGCAAGCCAAATTTATTTAATTTTTGAGTTGGTTGCGACCAAAAAAAATTTAACCGTACCACACACTAGTTTGTCAGAACGTGCGTTGCAACT
This sequence comes from Perilla frutescens, assembly GCA_026008535.1. Lineage (NCBI taxonomy): Eukaryota > Viridiplantae > Streptophyta > Magnoliopsida > Lamiales > Lamiaceae > Perilla > Perilla frutescens. Next base: position 56,433,124 of record BRKX01000003.1, read on the forward strand.
TATATAAATATAAATAAACGTGCAGTATGTGAATATACAATGGAAATAGAAAATGAGACGACACAACTTGTAACATTTAAATGTGAGGGAAATTAAAATAGTAGCAAAGAAAGTCATAATAACTTGATTTATTAATTAGATGAAGATTGTGAATGGAGATAATAAAATTTAAGGATGATGCTAAATGACTCAAATTGTTCCGGTACAATAATATTGTTTTTCATTAAATCATATTAAAAAAACATTTTTAGCCTTCATGCATTTTTACTCCAAATTCAATTAAAAAAAAAGTGAAATACTTCACCATTTAATTTACATCCAATTTTTAATGTTAATACAACAAATGCACGCATACATGCATGAAAAATAAATTCTTTCAATGCATTATGGAAAAAAAAGTTTGTCCACATTTATAAAATATAATGAAATTATATTTGAAGAAATGATTATTGTAGATAATTAAATAATGTCTATTTGATACATTTACGCTTTTGTTAGCCCATTTCCTACCACTCATTTTGTGCAATGTCAACACACACACTCACGCACCCATATATATAATGGACATTTCATTAAATTATTAAAATAATATTACAACAAGTATCTATACTATATATAAAAGCAGAAAAAATCCAATTTTCCCTCCAAAATTGGATGGCAATTTTGCAATATTGTTTGAGAACTGAGGGCAATAATTTCGTTTGATTATTTTCATTTTATATTATTTTAAAAAAAATAAAATTTAAAATTTTGGAGAACGCGTGTTCACTCTCATTTTATTTAATTTAATTTTTGCAAAAATGTGGAGAACATGTGTTGAGGATCAGACTTTATTTTTAGTTAAAAAATGTAAGCAAATATATCATAAAAAAAAATGTGTGCTGATTGACACATTTATACTATATAAATAATTGTAGAAATTGCGTTTTTGACATTTTAATGATTTTTCATAATTAAATTTAATTCCGAATGTGTACACCAATTTAATAATTTTATGGCATGTAGTACAGAATGTGTACACCAATTTAATAATTTCATGGCATGTAGTAATACATTTTTTTAATAATTGTAAAAATTATCAAGCACGAAATTAAACAGATACTAAATATTGGAGAATAACATTGATAACTACCCCCACTAAACACTCCCACTTACCCACTACATTTGTAACCAAAAAAAATTGAGCAACAAATATTAAAAATCATCCAACGAGTCTTCAGACTGTATTCTGCAGATTTGGAATAATTTTATAATTCAATATTTTCTCTACCAGAACAGAAGAAATGGCTCCAGTCTTTGGAACTATCGACATGCTGAAACCAGGAAGAAGTACATTTGGTCTTGAAGTGCGATTGATATAAGATGCTACAAAAATTCTAATTCTGGGGGCATCGAATGTATTTTCCACGACCGTCAGGTAAAAATATTCATAATGTTTATCGCAATTTTGTACCAAAATATTTTGAAATCAAAAATTCTGACAAATTATACCTTATGTTTCTTTTTTGTAGGCTGAAAGAATTCACGTTACAATTCCAGGATCCAACAGTGAAAAATATAAACATGGGCTGATCGATGGTAGTGTATACGGAATAATCGATTTTGTGATAGGGCTCAATATTATGAAATACAGGACAACATCGTGTATTCATAAAATTATTGTGTTTAAACACACAAGATTGTTTGAGGTGTTCCATGAAGAATTCCCGAAGTGTTTGTTCGAGTTCAAGACGTTCACAGATATTGCACAAATGGAGAATATAGGCGAATCTGCAATGTTTGGTAAGACATTTCATTTAAACGAAATTTATTAATGTTTATCAGATAATATGTTAATGTTTTGTAATATTATTGTTTTTGCAGATGTGATTGGTACCATAGTATCACACTATAGACCACAACAAAAAGAGATAAACGGAAAAAATACAAAGCTTATGGACTTAGTGCTGGAGGATGTTGAGTAAGGATTTTCCTTTTCAGTTTCTGTAATGTTTATTTTTTTCGAAATTATTGTCTTCTAATACAATTTGTATTATTTAATTTTTTTTTTGCAAGTATCTAATTATGAGGCACTTAATTTATTTTTATAATAAATTTTTAGGGGGAATACAATTACTTGCACAGTTTGGGAGCATTATGTTGATAAGGTGATAAAATTTCTGGATTCTAGACCAGAGGCGCCAGTGGGAATTATAATGCAATTACGCAGACCAAATATTTTTAGAGGTATGAAATACATTTCTTTTTTATCTATGATTGCCTGAAATAATATATTCCAGTAGGTATGAAATATATAATGCACTTTGACATTAATTATATTCAGATATAGGATAATATATTTTATATATCATGTAAATTAATTTATATATTAATTCTAACAAAGAATCTTATGCACGTGGTCATAAGTTCTTTGTTAGCAATGAAAATTAGTTTATTCAGAAATAATTTAATTATAATGCAATTGTACAGATCAATTTTATATATCATGTAAATTCATTTATATATTAATTCTAAGAAACAATCTTATGCACGTTGTCATAATCTTTTTGTTAGCAATGAAAATTCATTTATTAAGAAATAATTTAATTATAATGCAATTGTACTGATCAAATATTTTTATATAAAGTATTCAGAAATACATATTTTCATTCTGAATTTTTATTGCACTATATTTAATACACATTTTTATTAAATTAGGTGAGGTCAGAGTATCAACATTATTTAATGTTACCAAGATTCTGACTAATCAGAATGAGGAGGATATAGCAGAGTTTAATTCCAGGTAATAGCATTAATTTAAAATCCGAGTTGGCATTATGCAGTTTTGTACACGATATTTATTAATCAGTATACATTATTAATTTTTTTTTTTGTAAATTATTTGTGTTTTACATTTTCAGTTATCTGAGTACTGAAAAGGTGAGATCAGCTACCATTTCTACTTTGACAACATCATCTTCACGGACATTGAATGACGAAATAAAAGAAGGTGATTTTGAGCTTAAAACCATATCTGAAATTCTATCAGATGGAAAGGTATTATGAACTCTTATAGAACATTTTAGTATAGTTAACTGAATAATCATATTATCTAATCTGACTTTGTTACAGACAGGGAATTTCTGGGTATATGCAAGTGTATTATGTGTAGAGATAGTAGGAGACTGGTCCTACTTAGCGTGCAAGAGATGTCAGAAGAAATTGCAAGCAACTGCGACACAATATTTCTGTGAAAAATGTCAAATTTCAGAAATTACAGGGAAACTAAGGTAAATTTATATAATTTGATCTCCAATATTCTGTTAAAAATTAATTAATTTTTTTAACTTGATATTTTATATTATAGGTACAAGTTAATAGTCAGAGTGGTTGATCAAACTGGAACAACGACATTCTTATTGTGGGATAAGGAATGTATTGCTCTTCTCGGAAGAACTGCTTTGGAATTGAGAGAGGTAAAATTTATTATTTCAAAATTCAAAAATAAAATATAAATACTTTAATATTAAGTAAATTTGTTATACAGGGACGCAACATTGACGGAATTCCAGCTGGATTTGAGAAGTTAGCAAACAGAAAGGCGTTGTTTAACATTAGTGTACAACCTGGACAAACAAGAAACTACACTGGATCTTTCAGTGTAGCAAGAATTTGCTGTGACAAAGAAGTGATTGAAAAAGTTTGTGGAAAAGGAGTTTTCATTGAGGTAAATCATAAAATAACTCATTATATTTATTTCATTACATAAACAACATAATTTTATAATGGAAGAAGTTGTCTGTTTCATACAGGATGAAGAATCAGTTTTCAAGACTGGAGGAGAATATGTTGAAGAGATGGTCTGTTCAGTAAATTTTTGTTTTTAGTATTTAAAACAATAAATTTCAAAATTCAGATATTTATATTTTTTAAAAAATTTTAATGTTTTCTGTTTTTTATTCAGGTTGATTCTACGGAAGACCCTATATCATCCTTAAGATCAGTTGATGGAAACAGACATGATGTTGCCATGCAAAAAACAATTCAACAACTAATAGATGAGAAACAGGTTAATATTAGTGAATGTTGAATTTGTATTATTACTTTATAGATTAATTCTAACATATTATGTGACAAAAAAACAGAGTAGAGAGTTCTGGATTCATGCCACAATTAACAACATCGAGGGAATTTCAAGATTTTCATTCCTTGCATGCAAACAGTGTTTGAAAGAATTATAGCCACAAGATGAGTTGATTTTTTTTGTCAACAATGTCAAACATTTGACATATGTGGAAAGTCAAGGTGATTATCAAATATTAAATTAAATTTACATATTGGTTTAAAAATTTTTCATCTTACACTAATATTAAATTATTTTGACTTATGCAAATACAAATTGGATGTTGAAGTTGGAAATGGAACTGGAACAACACTATTGAATATGTGGGATAGTGAAGGATTGGAATTAATTGGGAAAAAACCAGCAAAACTGAGTTAAAAAAAATTGTATTTTAGTTGTTTTTGCTCAATCGAAGAATTGATGTATATATTTTTTTTGCAGGACAAATTTATTGATAATCTACCTACTGAAATTGATGAATTGGTGGGTGTAAAAGGGTTCTTCAAAAGAATAGTGTTGGCTGAAAAGATAAAAGAACCTTTCAATGTTGTTAAGGTGACAACTGATGATAAGATGAAGTCATTGATTGAGGCAAGTTTTTCAGAAAAAAAAATGATTTAATTTACATATTATAAAATTTTTTATACAAAATTTATAACTGTAAATAATGAAACCTTAAAATTTTTCAGGAGAGTGTAGCAAGATAAAAGGGAAAGAGAAAGATGCATGGAAATAATGACGAGGTACTTTATTTGTAAAAAAATTAAATGTGTTTATATGTATAATATAGATATGTATTTAGTCTAATGATTTTAACAATTTTTCAGGTTGCTTTCATATGTGATGCATTGGAAACACCACCAACTATGAAATCAATAGCTGATACAAAGAATCAGGCTGATCTCATCGATGATGATCAAACAAATCGGAAACTGATTGATAAGTTCTCATCAAATGCATTGAAGAAAAGGCAGAAAAGGAATGTGAAGAAGGAGTAGTTCAATGATCTGAAATTGAACTATTTTTATTGACTTCGTTTTTCAGACAATTTAATTTTTTATTTCTGTTCTCATTGTAGTTATGGACAATATTTCTTTAATTGTTGGTTTTTATTATGGCATATTATGGACAATATTTCTTTAATTGTTATAGGTTATAATGTTGGTTAAATTATATTGCATTAAAGTTTTAGTTAAAAATTACAGCTTTATTATTATGCTATACAATCAAACAATGAAGAAAAATTCGATATTTACTTTATCTTAATCATCTGAAAAACCAAACAGTACATATAACATAATTCAACATAGAAATGGGGTATAGAGAGAGAGAGAGAAGAGAGCTATGTGTGTCAAATGTATGAAGTTGAAATGAACCTTCTTCAAAATTTTTAACACAAATTGCATGTATATATATTTCTAACAGAAAAATCCAAGCATAGATATAACATAAAATTCAAACAAAGCACAATTAACAGAGCTGACAAATTAAATATAAACATAAGATAATACGATGTTTTAATGATACACATCAACAATTCAACAGTTTAAGAACAGATTCAAATAATAATGTTCTAACATATTTAAGAACAATAAAATATAAACAAAAACAACTGCGAAAGATCTGCATCATTGATTATTAACCGTTCAAGAACCATATAGGAGTAAGTGGATTGCCCAGTTCACAATCACCCATTTGAACGGGGGCGCAGAGGGTCACACAAAGTCCATGATCCCATCGGGTTAAACACAATGCCATAAACCAAAACCTCTCATTGAGAGGTTTCGCCGAGAGTGTTCTAAGAAAGAACACTTACAGATGATCATACTGATCTGAGACATGATTGCACAGAGCATAGAATAGAACTATTCATGCATACATATATCATTATTAAATCATATATATACAATAGATTTCAGAATTATGACATTATAGCATACAAATAAATTTTCAAACATTCAAGTATAAAAAAAATTAACAATCACAATGAATTAAATTAAATAACAGAAACATTTTCAATAATGGGAACAATTAAAGTATTAGAGGCATAGATAATTAAAATTACAGATTAAAATGAGAGGCACAGACAATTAAAATTACATAGAATTAACAGATTTGTATATAACAGAAACAGCTGGGAGTTAAATTCAAAGCACTTAAGATTAACTTTCACATTAATATTAACAATAACCAATAACAGCAACATTCAAGGGTATATAAATCATATAACATATTTTAACCTATAAGCTTCAACAATACATTGATGTTTACATATATAGTTTTGTAAATACAGGGAACATTTAAATATAAAAAATAATTTATTAAAATAAATTATAAACGAAATACAAATTATTTATAATTTTTTTAGGACAGAATACATACATGTAAAAAAGAAATAATAAATAAATATGCTCATGTAATTACAACAATACTTAATTAATATTTTCTATTAAATATCATATAAGTAAAAGATAAAAAATAAATAATTTGAAATAGAAATATATATAATGTTTAAACAACATATAAATTCAAAAAATAATTTATTAATAAATAAATCATTCACTTTAAATAATATATTATTATACTGTATTAAATAAACCAAAAGTAAAAAAAATGAATATAATTTAGTTATAAATACAAACATATACATAAATTAAATAAGTAATATATTAATTTTTTTTATTTTTCATACAACAGCAGTTAAAATTATATTAACACCATAAACAACTAATACTACATCAACATTACCAATTAAAAGAAAAAATACTATTAAATAGAGAATGCATAAAATTCATGGAATTCAATGAATTCATTTATTTTTTAAAATTTATTAACTGAAATAAAAAAATTAATAAATAGTCTAAAATAGGTAAAAATGATCATGTTAGTGGGCAGAGAAAAAAATATCAAAACTGCCACCACTTCCAGAATTCAAAAATTCAAATATCACATCACATCGAATTATTGTTCACCTCTGTGAAAATGAAAAATACACACAAAAATTGTCTATTTTCTGAAGAAACAGATGAACAAATAAAACGGCTTCGTATGTCAGAATCGATATCAGGTAAGAATATCATACATTTATGTTTTAATTCAAGCAAAACATTTCACAAATTTTTTCGCATGTTGAAGAAAACAAAGACAATAGTCTGAACAGACAGTTTTTTCAGAGAAAAAAATGAAAATATATATACCTGTAGTAGATGCACTTTAAAATTTAATCAGTTGTATTAAATATAGAATTGACCCATCTCCTTAGATCCGTTGCTCTGTATTTAGATGATCTGCAATTTAATTTAAATTGAAAGTTAAATCCAAATTTTGAATTCAGTATATGTCAGTGTGTTATACATTCATATACATATATATTGTAAGAATTACTCATCTTTTTTTTTGGGATTCGTATGAAGCCTCATCTATCTGCCTCCTGATATATATGAAAAACAACAGGATTAGTAAAACTTTAGCATCACATATACATAAACACTCAATAGTTTTACAAATATCTGAACTATAGTTGTATAGAGATTCATGTGTGTTAGTGATTCAGAAAAGTAAACATATTTACAGTGACTAACTTAGTTTTTTTTTTTTTTTTATCACTGAGAAGACCGAACATGTTCAAAATTGATCCCAACATCTGAAAATAAAAATGTATGAATGGAGAGATGGATAGAATATATGTTTTTTTAGACAGAGAGATGGATAGATAAAAAAATAAAAGCTTATCTTTTTTGGTCTTCTTCACAAGCTTCTGGGGCTTCAACCACATGCAACATGTTGTTAAAATTCCTCAACGAAACTTTACATCCACTAAGTTCTTCATGACCCTACTGTCAAGCCTTTAGTCTGCAAACTGAAAATTATTAACAAATATAAAAATATTAGATGATTATATACATTTATCAGAAAATAATGAAACATACAGAGAAGTATAAATCTGAAAAAAATTATAGATCTGTGAATATCTGAACCCTTCATGTGTGCTACTGATTTAGTACAACTCAGAGACTTAGCTTTTACAGTGGAGAATGTTGAAGCTCAAGAAGATCTGAAGAAGGACCCGTAGATCTAAAAATTTTTGGAGAGAATTTCGGCCGACAAATATAGGGAGGAGAGAGCGGTGGAAATTTATGGAGATGGTGTAGAAGTTCTTAATCATGTGAAAACCAAACCCTAGATCTAAAAAATATACATACAATTTTCGGCAGAGAAATAGAGTGGGGTGTGTGAAGTGTAGAAGATAAAATGAATATTCTTGAAATTTTTACTCAGAATCTGAAAATGGAGGAACAACAAACCCTACATCTAACAAAATATGCAGAGAAATGGGGAGTAGAGAGAGGGTGAGAAGATAGCTTTGACTTTCAAGTGTTTGAAGCTGAAAATGAAGCTTCTACAAAATTTTAACCAGAAACAGATCTTCATATGAAGAAGAAAAGCTACATCTAAAAATTTTTCAGAGATATGCGTTATAGAGAGAGAGAGAGAAGAAGAAGAAGAGAGCTGCGTGTGTGGATGAAGCTGAAATGAAGCTTCTCGAAATTTTGCCACACAAGCTACAGCTATATAAAGTCGACTCCACTAATTACTGTCCGAAAACCCTAAGGGTTGAAGAGGGCTGGGCCTTAATAAATCGACATTAATACAAAAAAATCATAGCCCAAATGAACATTTAATCTGAAATGATAGGAAATAAATAAATTATGGCCCAAATTATAATTATGTTAAATAATATTATAGATAATCAAATATGATTAATTTAGATAATTTATATAAGCATTTGTTATATGTAATATAGGTAATTAAATATTAGATAATTTTAATTTATAAATTTTCGGACAATTAAATATTAGTAAATATATATATAATATAGTTATTAAAAAATTTTGAATGATATTGATTTTTTTTAAATATTAGTAAATATATATAATATAGTTATTAAAAATTTTTGAATGATACTGATTTTTTTTAAATATTAGTAAATATATATAATATAGTTATTAAAGTTTTTATTTAATAATTATATAATTATTAACTTATATATAAATTTTTTTATATATATTTATATATACTTAGAAAATAAAAATAAATAGGTTGTTAATTGTAGTATTAAAAGAAAAATTAGAAAAAAATTAATAATATATTGTCATAATTAAGTATTTTTAAAATCCATGAGGTTAGATTTTTTTTAAAAAAAAATTACAAATTTTTATAATTTTTTTTTTGAAGTTAACTAATATTATTACCCAAAAGAAACCATAATGCAAATGAAGAAACATAAATAAATAAATTATGGCCCAAATCATAATTATGTTAAATAATATTATAGATAATCAAATATGATTACTTTAGATAATTTATATAATCATTTGTTATATGTAATATAGATAATTATATATTAGATAACTTAAAATTATTTATATTAATAAAATATAATATTAGTAAATATATATAATATACTTAATATTATATAATTTTGTTTATGATTATATGATTACTAACTTATTATCTAAATAAATAGTTAATGTAGATAATTATATATATATATATATATATATATATACTTAGAGAATAAAACTAAATAGGTTGTTAATTGTAGTATTAAAAGAGAAATTACAAAAAACATAATAATATATTCTCATAATTAATTATATTTTTAATGAAACTAAAAAAAATGATTTAAGAAAAAAAAATTCAAATTTTTATAAAATATTCTTAAAATTTAAAATATTAACATAAATTTGCATAAATTATTACCTTAATTTAATTTTTATAATATCAATCTTTCACGGCTTCCTCATAAATTATAACTTTTGGGTAATCAATTTACATTTATTAATATGATTTATAAAAAAATTATTATAATTATGTTCATACGGAAAATTATTCAGTAATTAATAGAATTTAAGACAGTATTTCTCATTTGTAAGAAATATTTTTAAACAAATATATTAAACATTTAATGTATATTGTTTTGTATTTTTGTAAATTGTACTATATTTTTTTACTGCAGGTTATTCAATAACGGAGGAATTTTTACATAATACAAGATTAATTGACGCACATGTTGAACAAATTTCTAATACAGGTATTTTTTTATTACCTTTTTAAGTAATAGATTATGATATTAATAATAAGTTTTATATTTTTTCTAATATTTAAATCATTCATATTTATTCATATATTATTGTATTATTTAACCAATCTTCAAATAAACTAATTTTAGTGATTTTGTAAATCGAATTGGTAAGTTTGAAATTGAATACTGTGAATTTTTTCCCCCACAAATATTATTACTATGTTTTAGTATATTAGATTAAATACATAAAATCATTCTTAAATTATTGAAATACAGGTGAAGGCACAAGTAGATCTCAACAGATTGTTGATTTAACAATCAATGAAGCAGAGGAGGATGACTAGTTAATTGATATACATATTACACCAATTTCTGATATAGGTATTAAATGCAGTATATGATAAATAAAAATTAAAAATCCAAATATAATAATAATTATATGAATATGATAATAATTTTTTTTTGTCAATTTAGGTGAGCAGTTTCATCGCAATTGGCACCAATATTGTATTGGTAAGTTAATAATTGTGTGCAATTTTAATTAGTATTTTTATTTAATAATTGATTTATATTTAATTTGTTCATTTTTTACAATTAAAAGAAACGGCCAAAAAATTAAATTTTCTAATTACTCAATTCTTACTTATAATTACAATTGAGTTATATAAATTCTTTTTTTTTTCACTAATATATGATTTAATAGTCATTATGAATATGATTATGAAATATATTAAATATTTCATTAAAATTTTATATTTTTAACATTTTCAGATTATTTAGATCTTGGTGATCCAGTTTTTATTTGTGAATTTTGTGGAGCACATTTTTGGTATGATGAAAGGTTGGGAAAAAATTCAAAATCACGCACCACGAAATACTCATCATGTTGTGTTCGAGGAAAAATTAAATTGCCTCCTGTTCAAAGGCCTCCTAAAGTTTTTGGAAAGTTTGCTCTATGATAATGATCAGAAGAGTAAACATTTTCTTGATAATATCCGTTCATACAATAGTATATTTTCTTTTACATCGATGAGAGGGAAGATAGATTTGAGTTTAAATACTGGCAATTGTCCACTGACATTCCGACTGCATGGTCAGAATTATCATATGATTGGAAGTCTATTGCCACCTCAAGGTTCTACACCAAAGTTTGCTCAATTATATATTTATGATACTGAAAATGAAGTCGCACATAGAATGATGTCTGTGAGGTAATTTATATATTTCTGTTATATTTTAAAAAAAAATTGTCGATAACATATATGTTTCTTCTAATTTGATTTTATATATTATTTTTATGTAGGAACAAAAAAGGCATAAACACACTTCATGCGGAGATTGTTTCTGCACTTAAAAACATGTTGGATGATAATAATGTTCTTGTGAAGTCATTTAGGATGGCAAAGCACAATATTGTTGATCTTGGCCAATCTGATGTTAAGTTGAAATTGATTGGTAGACGTGGAGGCGATGCTAGAACCTATAATCTTCCAAGTGTGTCTAAAGTGGCTGCATTAGTTGTTGGGGATTTTGACCAGTCTTTCGGAGATAGAGACATAATATTGGAGACTCAAACAAGAGAATTGAAACGCATTAATGAGTTAAATACATCCTATTTGGGTTTACAATATCCTCTTCTGTTTCCATATGGTGAAGACGGTTATAGAGAAGATATACCACTTTCAGATTTGAGTTCTTCATCAAGTTTTGCTCGAAATATGGTCATCATAAGAGAATATTTTGCCTATCGGTTGCATGAAAGAGATTGTGATGCAAACACCATTCTAAGCTCAAGGAGATTATTTCAACAATTTATTGTTGATGCCTACACAATGATTGAATCTGCTAGACTTTTATACATACGTACACATCAACAATCATTGAGATGTCATATGTATAGAGGTTTAGAAGAGGCTCTAACAAGAGGTGAAATCCAGCAGCTCAAGGAAGACGTGTTATCTTACCTTCCACATTCACTGGAGGAGCTCGATACATGATTCAAAATTATCAAGATGCTATGGCTATTTGTCAGTGGGCTGGATATCCAAATCTATTCATCACATTTGCATGCAATCCAAGATGGCCAGAAATTGTTAGATATGTGCAGGAAAAAAGATTGAAACCTGAAGATCGTCCTGATATTGTTTGTCGAGTTTTCAAAATGAAGCTGGACAATTTGATTCAAGATTTGCGTCAAAATAATATATTTGGAAATGTTAAAGCAGGTACGTGTTAATTTTTTAAAATATATTTTTCTTTTAAGGTTTTATTTTAATTTAATTTTATGCATTTTATCTTGAATTATAGTGGTATACATTGTTGAATTTCAAAAGAGGGGCCTTCCACATGCGCATATACTGCTTTTCATATCGAAAGAGGATCAAAATAGAGGATCAGAAGTGATTGACCAGATTATATCAGCTGAAATACCTGATAAAGAGCTTGATCCACAATATTACACAGCTGTGCAGAATTTCATGATTCATGGTCCATGTGGTGTTGCGAAAAAAAACTCACCATGCATGAGAGATGGTTGTTGCAGTAAATATTTTCCAAGAAATTTTACCGAGACAACAACCACAGATGAAGATGGATATCCAATATATAGACGTAGAGACAATGAAAGAACGATTTTGAAGAATGGAATGCTGATGGATAATAGATACATGGTTCCTCACAATCAATTCCATCTGATGAAATATGCTGCCCATATAAATGTGGAATGGTGCAACCAGTCAAGATCAATAAAATATCTGTTCAAATATGTGAACAAAGGTCACGATCGTGTCACTGCAACATTTTATCAGAGTGCTGAAGATGATGAAAGTGGGAAGAATATTGATGAGATAATTATGTATTATGATTGCAGATATATTTCCTCATGTGAGGCTGCATGGAGAATATTTAGATTTCACATTCAATACAAATACCCTCCAGTTGAGAGATTAAGTTTTCATCTTGAAAATGAACATACAATTTTCTTTCAAGATTCTGATTCTATTGATGATGTCCTCAATAGACCAACAGTTCATGAAAGTTTGTTTTTATCTTGGTTTGAAGCAAATAAGAAGTATCCGGAGGCGCGGAAACTTACTTATGTTCAATTTTCAACAAGGTTTGTTTGGAAAAAAGCTACAAAAGAATGGGTACCGAGGAAAAAAAATTTCTCAATTGGAAGAAGTTTCTTTGTTCTTCCAGGCAGTGGAGAAATGTATTATTTGAGATGTTTGCTTAATGTAGTGCGGAGTCCTATATGTTATGAAGACATCAGAAAAATTAATGGTGTTCAGTATGCTTCATTCAAAGATACATGTTATGCTTTGGGGTTGTTAGATGATGATAAGGAATTTATTGATGGGATCATTGAAGCAAGCTATTGGTCATCTGCTGAATCTTTGAGAAAGTTATTTGTTACACTGTTAGCATCTGATTCAATGGGACGTCCAGAACTTGTGTGGAATAATTGTTGGATATATTTATCTGATGACATATTATATAAGCAACGATCAGTACTACAACATCCAGAGATTTAAAATTTTAATTTTTTTAATATTTGTTTAATTTTTTCATAATATTTGAACTTTAATTATTAAATATTCTTATAAATGTACAGAATTGCACTTGACCGATGAACAAATTCAAAGTTATTGTCTTGTAGAAATAGAAAAGTTGATGAAGAGTTTTGGAAGGACTTTACGAGAATTTGAAGGTATGCCATTTCCAAGTTCTGACTTTTTTCAGTCTGAGGAAAAACAGATTGATAAATGATGAAATGAGATATGACAGAACCAAATTGGAAAATGATCACAAAGTGTTTGTTAGCAAACTTACAGATGAACAACATAATGTGTATCAAATTGTTTTGGATGCTATATCATCAGAGTCAGGTGGCATGTTTTTTCTGTATGGATATGGAGGTACTGGAAAGATATTTATATGGAAGACATTATCAGCAGCATTGAGATCAAAAGGAGAAATTGTGTTAAATGTTGCATCAAGTGGTATTGCTTCTATATTATTACCAGGTGGACGAACAACACATTCAAGATTTAAGATACCCTTAAATCCAAATGAGGATTCCACCTGCAACATTATCCAAGGAAGTCCGCTAGCAGAATTGATTGTTAGATGCAAACTTATAATTTGGGATGAGGCACCTATGATGCACAAGTACTGCTTTGAAGCTTTGGATCGAACACTTCGAGATATAATGCGTGTTTCTGATTCATCAAGTGCACATAGAATTTTTGGAGGAAAAACAATCATTTTCGGAGGAGATTTCCGACAGATCTTACCAGTTATTCCAAAAGGAAGCAGACAGGATATTGTTCACGCCATAATAAATTCTTCTTATTTGTTGAAAGATTGCAGGGTACTAAGATTAACAAAAAATCTCAGATTGTCAAATTTGGGTCCCAATGATGCAGCTGATGAGGTTGAACAATTTGCAAATTGGATTGCCAGTATTGGAGATGGTACAATCGGTGGCTCAAATGATGGACATGTAAATATTGACATCCCGGATGACATTTTATTGAAATGGTCAGAAGATCCAATTTCAGCAATTGTTGACAGTACTTTTCCATCATATGGTATTGATATTACAGATACAACTTATCTACAAGAATGAGCAATACTTGCTCCAACTTTAAATGCGGTTGAATCTGTAAATCAATACATGCTTTCTTTGAACAAGGATGATTGCAGATTGTATTTGAGTTCTGACTCAACATGCAACTCAGAAAACAATACAGGTTTGTTACAAGAAGTTCATACTCCAGAATTCTTAAACAGTATAAGATGCTCAGGGATTCCGAATCATGAATTATTTTGAAAGTCGGTACTCATGTTATGTTGTTGAGAAACATAGATCATGCAAATGATTTATGTAATGGGACTCGATTGATGATCACAAGACTTGGCAAACATGTTCTCGAAGCAAGATTTCTCACTAGCAAAAATGCACAGCAAATGGTACTTATTCCAAGAATGTCTCTTACGCCTGCTGATTCAAGATTGCCATTTAAGTTTCAAAGAAGACAATTTCCTCTCATGCCCTCATATGCATTGACAATAAATAAGAGTCAAGGACAATCGTTGTCACATGTTGGTTTATTGTTGCAGAAACCAGTTTTCACTCATGGCCAATTGTACGTTGCTGTTTCAAGGGTTAGAAGTCGTAGTGGCTTGAAGATCTTACTTGATGATATTGATGATAATGATAGAAACACCACTACAAATGTTGTGTATAGAGAAGTTTTTCAGAATCTGTAAATTTCATACTTTATTATTTTTTAATTATTCAGTATTATTTTTCATAATATATACTTATAGATTGTGTATGATTTAATTGAGAATTAATATCATTTTAATTTGTTAAGAACTATATAAATACTTTATATATATATATATGTTATCTAAAATTTGTGTTAATAATTTTTTGTATACATATAATAATTATGATAGTCTTACAAGTAATTTTATACAATTTAAATAATAAGCTATGTAAAAGTACATAAAATTTAACATAATATTAATTTCAACTAATTTTTTTTTCGTAAAACGCATCAGGGAAATAACAATACGTTGCCACCGTGCAACGCACGGCTCACATACTGGTTTATTTCCACCGTGCAACGCTCGGACCGCGTACTAGTTCAAATATGAAAGTGGAAATAATTAAGATATATAATAATATTTTGTTATATTATACGTTATCATATGTTTAAAACTTCAAACATGTTTGACGTATTTTTCATTTATAATTGATTGCTTATCTTTAACTGATTATGAAACAATATCATCAACACATTTTAATCTCACTTTATTTAATATAATAATATATCATATTCTATGCTTAATATACTACTCATGCACTGATCAATTAAAAAGATAAATAATTATATTGTAGACAGTGGCAGATCCGATAATTTTTTTTAGAGGAGGCCACATTGTTATATGACGGAGCGACTAATTACTTAATGTTTTCGAGTTTATTTGCGCAGTTGAAACATAATGTAGTTTAACTAATGTACTATATATTTTTCTTATTCCTAGAGTTGATAACATCATTTCACTCGTTTAACATTTTTTTTTCTTCTAAATTTTATTTTAATAGTATAAATGAATATTCAACGTTCACAAATCATAAATGAAATTCAAAACTTGATCTTATTTTTACAATTTTATTATAATCCATAAAATTCATAATCAACCCCTGATTTAATATTTTTAACAAACATTAACTTCATTGAAAGCAAAAGAAACGATATTTGTACGATTATATTTTAAAATTTCTCAGTATTTTACATAAACTAAAAATAGAATAATAAAAAAAATTAATGAATGAATTAAGCCCAAACATGGGGGGGGGGGGTTATGCCTTGCTCTTAATGTCTTAATCTTAATTATATGTGATAATCATATGTAAAAAAAAATAAAAAAAATGTTGTCGGGGGCTGCCCCTATTGTATCCGGCCGCCACTGATTGATGATGTATTTATATTTAGTAATTTTTTAAAGATAAATAATTTGTGGTGATGAAATGTTTCTAAAAAGATGGGTAATTTAAGTTGCACATGTGGAGATTATTGTTGCAAGTTAGTAAACACCTATTAATGGAAATGATAAATTTTAAAGTCCAACACGGATTTTAGTGGAGATGGAACATTTTTCAATTTTTTTAAACTTCCGAGGTGGATTGAAAAATGAAAATACTAAAGTATTTATTAAGGATAATTTTGACAAAGCATGCATTTATATTTACAAATATTATAAAAATACCACAGTTGTGCTGGCACAAATTGAGCCATTTAGTATTTCCCAAATTTTAATATAGGGTGATAAAAGATAAAAATAAAATAAAAATGACGTTGAGGGTAAAAGAAAATAAAAGATAAAAAATTAAAGTATGGTAGACAATGTCGAAAAAAGTTTATGATAGACCTTATTAAAGTACTCCCTTTTACTTAGAAAATATTTTTTTAGGATTTTTCACACAAATTAAGAAATAAATTTAAGTATTTAATGCAATTTAAACTAACGTTTTTCTTTCTAAACTATTACTCCCTCTGTCCTGATTATATAATCTCATTTCTCTTCTCATTTCGATTATAAATATTTATAAAAATAAGATATTAAAACTAAATTTTCAATAATACCCTATTTAATATTTATGACTTTCAAATTTTAAGTTGTTAGCTTTTAATTTTCAACAATTAATGCTATTTATAATAATGAAACTATATAATTAGAACATCTCAAAATAAAAATCGGGACTATATAATCGAGATTGAAGGAGTACCAAACAAGTTAATGAAGATAAAAGGTCTTGTTCCTCAAATTCGGCAAAATTACACAATGGGCCTCCGTTGATCATTTATCATTGTAGAGGTCTATTTCCGTTAAAGCCCAATAATAAATCCATATTCACACAAGGGTCTCAGGGCCTAGCAGATAATTGCCGAAATCCAGAGTTCGGAGGTCGAAGGAACCAAATTCGAAGGGGGTGAAGATATAACATGAAGGGCGAGCTTAGGCAGAGTTCGAACAATGAAACGAGTTCGAATAATGAGACCAGGTCAAAGATACGTTGGAAGATAAGCAGGACCCAGTCAAAAACCCTTAAGGGGATAAGAAACTATCCCCTAAATATCGGAGAATCCCTTGAAAATCGGAAAGGAGTTGTGGCTTCATCCTATATAAATCGTTAAGGGGTGAAGAACAAAAGGCATCAGGCAATATATCGAAACTACTAAGTAAACTTCAATAAAATAAAGAATTCTGATCCTTTACACACCCGATCATTCCTTCATCGATCTCATTCAAATTTATTCTTTGGCCTTACGAAGAGTTTGGCGCCCACCGTGGGGCTCTAATTGACCATATTAAAGATGACTATCGATGGCCGAAGTAGTACGATCCCGAATCCTCAAGACAATCGGAGGGAATCACCGTCTGTAACCCCTCCCGCAGGAGAAAACAGAGACATTGTTCAGGTGCTGCGGACGATCCAGCAACAACTTGACTCCACCATTGTGGAACTCACGGCCATTCGAACGGAAAATTCAATTCTTAAAGCTCGGATGGAAGCTTTCACTCCACCGAATCAATTTCCTAATGGACTTCATCGACAACTCCCACGAACTTGAACGACCAGCCTTCTACATGAACAGGTACTTTTAAATTCCGCTAACGAAACTGCTAACCAAAATATTACAGGAACTAGCGAAGGACAACAAAATAAAGAAGATGCTGGCGATCCGTATCTCAGACCCCCCCGGATTCGAAGGTATTGAGAACCAGCCTGGAATCGAGATCGAGAGCAAACTGAAGCGGTTAGAAGAAATGCTTACACGAATCCCCGGGGTTCCCGCCTCCATCCGTAAGATGGCCCCAACAAGCTTCGCGGATTCTCCTTTTACAGAAGAAATCAGCCTCGTAGAGATGCCACCGAAGTTCACCATCCCCTCCATGAAACTGTTCGATGGCACCGCCGACCCCGATGACCATATAGCATAATACAAGCAGAGAATGTTCACCACTTCGATCTCGCGACAAAGTAGAGAGGCTAGAATGTGTAAGGGGTTTGGAAGCAGCCTATCCGGACCAGCACTCCAGTGGTTTACAAGTTTGTCAAACTCATCGATCTCCACCTTCGCTCAGCTCAACGATCTATTCATCGAGCAGTTCGCTAGTAGCTGAAAGATCGAGAAACATGCCGACGACCTTTACACAGTGATCCAGAGACCAGAGAAAACCCTACGAAGCTTCATAGGACGGTTTAACAAAGAAAAAGTGTCGATCCCAGGATGCAACATCGACACCGCTGTATCAGCCTTCAGAAAAGGTTTAAAGAGGGGTTCAGACCTCTACAAAGAATTAACCAAATATCCATGCAAAATGATGAAAGACGTCCTCACCAAAGCATGGGCACATATCAAATGGGAAGAAGATGAAGCAAATTCGTCCAAGTTTAAACCCCGAAATGATCCACCCCGCAAGGAGCACACGCATCACATCAGAAATGAGAGGTATCGAGCAGACCCCTATCCTCGTAATCCCAGATTCAATCCTAGAGATAGGAGAATACCCGAGTGCCCAGACAGAAGGCTACATGAGTATAATCTTTGCATAACACCTTCGGAAGCCGTAAATGCGATGAAAGGGCTCGGGCAAAACGTCAAATGGCCTCCAAAGATGAGAACGCCTGATAATGAGCGAGATAGGAACAAATTTTGTGACTTCTACAATGATCATGGGCATAGGACAGACGACTGCATCGCACTCAGACTTGAAGTGATCGAGCTTCTCAAAAGAGGCCATTTGACCGATCTCCTGACTTCGAAAGGAAAAGAAAATTGGAATCGAAGAGACGATCGTATGGAAACTCAGCCCCCAGAACCTTCGAGAATCGATCAAACCTTAAATTGCATAACCGGAGGTTCGGAGATCAGTGGCGTCTCGCAATCGTCAGCAAAGAGGCACTTTCGATCCCTCAAATACTAAGGGAACATACCCAAAGAAGCTGAACCTAATGAACTAACTACTCTCAGGTTCTCCAGTAGTGAAGTATCTGAACTCTCACACCCACACCACGATGCACTTGTCATTTCCCTTTTGATATCGAACTGTTTAATCAAACGAACTCTCATCGATAACAGGAGTTCCTCTAACGTGATCTTTCTTAGAACGCTGAAAGGAATGCAAGTGAAAGAAACAGACATCGTAAAGAAGTCAACAACACTAATCGTCTTTAGCGGAGAACACGAAACAACCTTAGGAGAAATCATGCTCCCCACTTACATCAAGGGGGTTAACCTCCTTACCAAATTTCAAGTAATAGATGCACCTTCAGCGTACAACGTGATTATGGGACGACTCTGGATCCATGAGCTCCGAGCAGTACCTTTAACATACCACCAAACCATGAAATTCCCTACTCTGTGGGAGGTTCGATCAGTACGAGGAGAATAGGTCTCATCCAGAGAATGCTATGTCACTACTTTCAAACAGAAACGACTCATCGAGGTCAATCAGATAGAGGTTGGATCAACCTCCGTGAGCATAGAAGATTGAAATTACGAAGAACTAGAAATTGAAGACCTCAATGAAGTACAGATTCATCCTGAACTTTCAGATCATAGGGTATCCATCGGGTCCAGATTAACCTCGGACATTAGGGAACAATTGATCGCATTCCTCAAAGAGCATCATGACTGCTTCGCATGGTCATTCGAGGATATGACAGGTATCGACCCTTCCATTATAACTCACAAATTGCAGGTAGACCCGAAAAAAACTCCCATCAAACAGAAAAGACGAAAGTTCGCCCCGGAAAGAAACAAAATCGTGGACGAGGAAGTAGGCAAACTGTTGAAGAACGGACATATCCGTGAGGTTCATTATCCAGAATGGTTAGCAAACGTCGTGGTGGTCAAAAAGAAGAATGGAAAGAACCGGTTATGTATAGACTTCACCGACCTCAATCAGGCGTGCCCTAAAGATTATTTCCCCCTCCCACATATAGACGCCTTAGTCGATGCAACGGCAGGTCATGAGCTCATGAGCTTCATGGATGCCTTCTCAGGATACAACCAAATCCTCATGCATCAGGAAGACCAAGAAAAGATAGCGTTCATAACACACCAAGGTATGTTCTGTTATAAAGTTATGCCTTTCGGACTAAAAAATGCAGGTGCAACGTATCAAAGGCTGGTAAATCGAATGTTTGTAGAGCTCATCGGAATAATAATGGAAGTATACATCGACGACATGCTAGTCAAATCAGTACGAGCTCAGGATCATATCATGCACCTACGACGAACCTTCGAAGTCCTACGCCGATACAACATGAAGCTGAACCCCACCAAATGCGCTTTTGGAGTAACATCGGGGAAGTTCCTGGGGTACCTGATAACAAAAAGAGGTATCAAAGCCGACCCAAGCTAAATCAGAGCAGTTCGGAATATTCAGCACCCCAGAAACCCGAAAGACGTCCAAAAACTGACCGGTCGATTAGCAACTCTCAACCGTTTTATATCTAAATATTCAGAAAGAAGCCGAGCATTTTTTCAGACTCTACGAAAGAACAAAGACTTCGAATGGACTCCGGAATGCGCCAAGGCCCTCGAAGACATCAAGGAATACCTCACAAGTCCACCTCTTTTATCCAAACCAATCGACGGTGAGGTACTCCTCGTTTATTTATCTGTTTCTACTAACTCTCTCAGTGCAGTTCTTGTTAGGAAAGACGAAGGAAGACAACACCCCGTTTACTATGCTAGCCGCTCGCTGCTAGACACCAAGACTAAATATCCGCAACTCGAAAAGCTGGCCTTAGCACTTGTCATGGCTTCCAGGAAAATGAAACCCTATTTCCAAAGCCATTCAATAAAAGTGGTCACAGAGTTCCCCTTAAGAGCCATGTTAAGAAAGCCAGACCTCGCGGAAAGATTGTCAAAATGGGCTATCGAACTCGGGAAGTATGACATAAACTACGTTTCCCGAACATCAATTAAATCACAAGTCCTATCAAATTTTATTGCAGATTTTTCCCATGAGGCCAAACCACAAGGAGAAATGTTGATGAACATCGAAGGCAATGATTCAAAGTACTGGACCCTCCAAGTTGATGGATCCAACACTTCAAAGGGGAGTGGTATGGGCTTAATACTGATCAATCCAGCATGAATAATCACAGAAAGATCTATCCGATGCGGGTTCAAAACCACCAACAACAAAGCAGAATACGAGGCCCTCATAGCAGGATTGAATTTGGCAGCTGACGTAGGAGCTAAAAGAATTCGAGTCATGAGTGATTTGCAATTAATAATATCAGTTGAAGGAGAATTCCAAGCAAAGGACTCGAGGATGGTATCATAGGCAGCGGCCAAGTTTGAAAAAATCGAAGCCCAACACATCACTAGAGAGCAAAACCGCCACGCCGACGCATTGGCTAACTTGGGATCAGCCATTCAGACTAACCAGAATAAAAACATTCAGGTCCTATACGCCAAATGGCCCGCTGTGTGAAAAGGCGACAACCCTGAAGTCTTTCCTATCGACATCGACATCGAAGTAAATTGCATGACCCCCCTATGCAGATTCCTAACGAAAAATGAACTCTCGAAAGAGCCCATTGAAGCAAGACGAATCCAGGTAAAAGCTCCAAAATTCGCCATGATCTCCGGATCCTTGTTCAGAAAGTCCTTCTCAGGACCATATTTGAAATGTGTAAGCTCGACCCAAGCAAAGTATATCCTAACCGAGCTCCACGATGGTGAATGCAGAAACCACTCAAGACATAGAAGCCTGGCTAACCGAGCATTAACGGCCGGCTTTTACTGGCCAACTATGAGGGAAGACGTCAAAAATTATGCTAAAAAATGTGACAAATGCCAGAGGTTTGCCCAAATGAGTCACACACCACCAGAACCTCTGCACACCGCCACCATACCTTAGCCATTCATGAAGTGGGGAATGGACATCGTGGGACTATTGCCAAAGGGGTCGAATCAGAAATGCTTTATCTTGGTTGTGACAGATTACTTCACCAAATGGGCTGAGGCAGAAGCCTTCGCACGAATAAGAGACACCGAGGTATGCAATTTTTTGTGAAAATTCGTTATTTGCAGGTTCAGAGTCCCTAAAGAAATAGTCACCGACAATGGCTCCCAATTCATAAGTTCAAAATTCCAAGACTTCTGTCGCCATTGAAATGTCAAGCTCTCTTTCTCCACACCAAGGCATCCAGCCTCAAATGGTCAAGCTGAAGCGACCAACAAAACAATCCTGAACACCTTGAAGAAAAGGCTCCCCAAACACAAAGGACAATAGGTCGAACAACTCCCAGGGGTCCTCTGGTCTTATCGGACCACCACTCGGACCGCTACGGGAGAAACCCCTTACGCTCTTACCTATGGCTCGGAAGCAGCCCTCCCAGCAGAAGCAGAAATAGGGTCGGCAAGAACTGAATGGTCGGATAAAACCAATGACTTCGAGCTTGAAGCTAACCTCGACACCATCGATGAACTTCGAGATAAAGCCGCAATCAAAATATCCGCCTACCAACAGAGAATAAGAAGACACTTTGATAGAAACACGATGCTGCGAACATTCAAAACAAGAGATTGAGTGCTAAGGAAAGTATTCCAGAACACAAAGGAAAGAAAATAGCCCCAAACTGGGAAGGCCCCTATGAGATCGAGAAAGTTATAGGGAACAGAGCTTACAAACTTCGATCGAGAGAAGGGCGTTCAATAGCCAATAGTTGGAACGACATACATTTAAAACAGTATCATTTATGAACTCTTCAACTTTTTATTCCTTTTTTAGTTTTTTAAGTACTTTATTATTTGTTTACTGACTTGGGCGTCGGAGTGACTAAAAGAAACCCGAAGCCCAGGAATTTCGACCCCCGCTTTCCTGCAAGATCGAGGGAAAAAATTGATCTCGAAGCCAAAAAAGAATACCATACTTCTCTTTTCTTGTTTATTCCTTTTTTAGTTTTTAAAAACTTTATTATTTGTTTACTGACTTGGGCGTCGGAGTGACTAAAAGAAACCTGAAGCCCAGGAGTTTTGACCCCCTCTTTCCAGCAAGATCGAGGGAAAAAATCGACTTCGAAGCTAAAAAAGAGTATCGTACTTCTCCTTTCTTGTTTATTCTCTTTTTAGTTCTTTAAGTACTTTATTATTTGTTTATTGACTTGAGCGTCGGAGTGACTAACAGAACTCGAGGTCCAGGGGCCCCTACTCCCGCCTTCCAGCAGAGTCGGGAGAAGAAGCCCAGTAGACCAGACTCCCTTTTGCTATGAGTTCAGAAAACACTCGCGCCTCATATTTGTTCATTTTTCTTTAACTATCTCTGAACTAGCCTCAGAAGACGGACAAAATTACTTATAATCCATCCTACCATTTATCACTATGAATGCAACAATAAAAGCTTCAATCATGAAAACAATGGATATAGACAACCCATTCATATTAAATCCCCATAAAAAATATAATATCAGTTTTTGTTTAAAATTTGTCTATCAGGATTTATACAGGAAAAGTAAAAGAGTTCACGAATGACCCTCTACGCTCTTCTCGACCTCCGAAGCAGCCGCCTTCGCAACATCCTCTCCAGCCTCAGTCCTTTTCTCCTCAGCCCCATCGGTAGAGTCCCTGACTGCCTCGATCTCTGCCTCATCGTCAGCATCAAGGAATGAGAGATCAAGTTCAGACATCCTCTCCTTGATTGCATCGACCACTGCGGAGCCACCCTCTTGATAGAAGAGTTCTTTGTAGGGCTCGAACTCTGGAGAGTCGACCAACGAGGCAAAGTCCAGAGTCGCATGGCGGGCCTCGAGCTCTTTGATCCTCGGCTCAGCAGCAGCCAGCCTCGACTCCAGAGAGGCCTTCGACATCTCCAGTTGGGCTTGGTGATCCAGAGCCCAGTCAAGTTGCACCTAAGCCCCGGCAGCCAAAGCGCGAGCCGAGTCCCTCTCAACGAGCAGGGCCGACTTCTCCGCAGCCATATCATGCCTCTCCTCAGCGATCCTCTCCTGCTCCTCGGAGAGCTCCATCAACCTCTTCTCGAGGCCCTCATCATGCCCCGAGACCCAACTCCGGAGCTGGTATTGACAGAAAAGGGCCTGTAACATAACGAACTAGTCTACGTTAAGCACTCATTTAAACATAATTATAAACACATGAAGCAAACATGAATAAGGAAAGCAAACCTTCGATAGTATTTGGAAGGTGAGTCGAGCTTGCTCTTCCAGGCCATCTCTCTCGAATTCTGAAGGGGAGCAGCCGTCAGTAATGGCGGACTGGACGTCGAGAAGAAAAGGCCTTAGAGGCACCTTAAGGCTGCTCGACCCCTTCAAAGCCTTCTTAGGAGCCAAGACATTGACATCGATCACGGGCTGAGGCATAAGAGAAGGAGTGGAAGCCTCGAGGCTAGTTTGATCCTTCTGTTTCTTCAAAGGGGGAGAGGCTGAAGGCGTGGCCCCGGCAAATCTTTTGATGCCGGACGACGAGGGGCTCAATACCTTAGCTGCAGCCAAGGCCTTCACCTTGTCGTCAGAGAGACAAATCTTCAACTTCCCCATGTCAAATAGGGTTCAGCCTCGATGAACAGCTTCAAACTGGTGGTCTTCTTCAGAAAGGAAGAAGGCGGCCTCGACTTGCTCAGCCTCAGTGCCGGCTACATCTTTTCACTTATGGAAGCCTGCAGCAAGACATAAAGCATGACGTCAAAGATAGTTACGATTTAAATAAAAATAAAAAAGAACAGAGACAGGCTTCGAAGACCCACGGACTTCGGTGAACGATGCTGGCAAGATCCTATCGATCGAAGTTTCAGCTGGGACAAAGACGAACCTCGGCTTCCAATCCCCCGACGAAGAAGGAAGAGTGTTTATTAGAGGGGCTCGTTCTCCGACCCACTTGGTAAAGTAATAAAAACCCTTCTGACCGGGGCTGGCCACTATTCTGTATGAGGAGTGCCACTCCCCGACGCTGGGTTTGGGAAACTCTAGATTTTCCCAGAGATAGTACATGCCCAGCATATGATACCACCCTATTGGTGATATTTGGGCAGTAGCAATTCCATAAAAATGTGAGATCTTAGTAAAAAAAAGGATGAAGAGGTTGGTAACTAAGGTATAAAAAGCAGTAAAGCCAGGAGGGGGTCTGTTGGCTCTATCAGAAGGGCTAGGGACATGGATCTCTATCCCCGACCCCGAGTATTCTGGAGAAGTTACTTTCTTAACTAAGTCATTTCCTACTTGTGGAGCGACCTCGGCGGCCTTGAAATCTTCGTTCGAAAAGG
The DNA here is from genome assembly GCA_026008535.1 of Perilla frutescens. NCBI lineage: Eukaryota > Viridiplantae > Streptophyta > Magnoliopsida > Lamiales > Lamiaceae > Perilla > Perilla frutescens. The sequence goes on from BRKX01000003.1 coordinate 56,459,130, forward strand.
AAGAACCCACAGCTTCAGGTTTCCACTTCTTCCATTTATCCACATGTTTTTTGGTGGCCACCTTCGAAGCCTTAAGACGACTCACCACTGACCCTCCTCCGATACCAGGAATAATGGAAGACCTCTCCCCAGATGGCTTGGTCAGAGGGATAACAATCTCAGTAGATTCAGAGACATAGCCGGAGGATTGCTCTGACTCGACTGTCCTAGCACCGCCACCCCAACTTCGGGTCCTTTCATCAGAATCACTACTATCCGACATATTCATAGTAAGAAAACCCTAGCGTTAACGTGAATCTAAAGGTGGTTATCGAAAGAAGGTCCTACTTAAGGTCAGGAATCTATACCCAAAAACTCTGGTAGCTTGCCCCCTGTTCAAACCCTATCTCTGTTTAGACTCGTTGGTGATAAAATCTATCGACAGACAACCAAAAATTCTAGAAAACAACACCAAGATTATGCACGCAAAAACCACAAGGAAACAAAAAATCTTCTACTGCCTCAACTATTAAAGTAAAATATCAAGATATCAACCCAAGAGTCCTCAAGAAAACGGGAAGGGAATTAAGGAATAACCTAGAAAATCGAAACTTTGTTGAGCGTGGGAGAAACTTGGATTCTAGGAAGAATGGAGGTGCACGAGGTTCAGAGAGAAATTTCGAGAAAAATCTTCAAATGGGAATTTGTAACTGGGCGTGCTTTGAATGAAAGTAAGGATGGAAGGGTTGGACGAATTTATTTTTAAAACCCGCAAAGGATCGGAATTAAATCTAAACCGCATATCTCGCAAATTGGACGGCTGGAGTTATAGAGAAGATGGAAAGTCGGTAAGAAGGGTAAAAAAGACTACTTTACCCTTAGACCTACCTTATAGTCTAAAAACCCACGAGGTCAGCTTTCACGACCTTTTTCGGCTCCCCAAGACCTTCATTCAGGTCTGGAGCCTCTCGGGGTCTGCTTTCACGCCCTCCTCAGTTCCCAGGACCTTTATTCAGGTCTGAAGCTTTATGAGGTCAGCTCTCATGACCTTTTTCAGCTCTCCAGGACCTTCATTCAGGTTTGGAGCTTTACGAAGTCAGCTCTCACGACCTTTTTCAGCTCCCCAGGACCTTCATTCAGGTCTGAAGCTTTACGAGGTCAGTTTTCACGACCTTTTTCGGCTCCCCAGGACCTTCATTCAGGTCTGGAGCCTCTCGGGGTCTGCTTTCAGGACCTCCTCAGTTTCCCAGGACCTTCCTTCAAGTCAGGAACCTTCAGAGGGTTGATCTCAGGGTCACTTGTTAATACCGTCGATTCGTCCTTTGAATTTGGGGCTATGTGATCATTCGAAATAAATTGTGATCGTTCCTCTGCATTGCGACGATATTCATTACATGATCCTCGATCCTCGAGCCTCAAGCCTCAAGTAATGAGGGGCTAACTGTAGAGGTCTATTTTCGTTAAAGCCCAATAATAAGCCCATATTCACCCAAGGGCCTCAGGGCCTAGCAGATAATTGCCAAAATCCAGAGTTCGGAGGTCGAATGAACCAAAGTCGAAGGGGGTGAAGATATAACATGAAGGGCGAGCTTAGGCAGAGTTCGAACAATGAAACGAGTTCGAATAATGAGACCAGGTCAAAGATACGTTGGAAGATAAGCAAGACCCAGTCAAAAACCCCTAAGGGGATAAGAGACTATCCCCTAAATATCGGAGAATCCCTTGAAAATTGGAAAGGAGGTGTGGCTTCATCCTATATAAATCGTTAAGGGGTGAAGAACAAAAGGCATCAGGCAATATATCGAAACTACTAAGTAAACTTCAATCAAACAAAGAATTCTGATCCTTTACACACCCGATCATTCCTTCATCGATCTCATTCAAATTTATTCTTTGGCCTTACAAAGTCTCGTCGGTCGCCAGAGCCCGAACCTAGAATGAAAATAATTGTAGAAATTTACCCTCTACAATCATCATACGAATGAAATCTGAATATTTTTATATAAAAAATCATGATTTAATTGACAAATCATAAATTAATCACTTGGCTGCACTATGAATATGTGATAAGTAATTAATCATCAAAACCTTTAGGTTTGAGCAGGCATCCGGTGAAACTGCATTTTTTTTTCCTCAAAAAATATATTCCTTAAAACAAAATTATTGAAACTTATAATTGAATCGATATATATATATATATATATATATATATATACTCTAAAATATAATCAGTAAATCCTAAAGTTGAATCATTGGCGGCTCACGTGCTGCACTTGCCCAATGAACGGTTGGCTCATTCGATCACTATTTTTTTTTAAAATAAATATATACCATAAATGAGATTAGTAGGCCATAAAATTAAAATAAATTAATTTAATTTTTTTCATTCATTGGCTTACACAGTGCTCACAGTCGAGATAAAAAGGATTTTGGTTATAATTTTCCCAGTTGTTCAATCATTTGATAACCAGAGCCAGAGTCTCAGACACGAGATAGAACTTCCAAAGAACAAGGCGGGAATTGAACCTGCATCTTCTCCTTGGAAAAGAGAAATTTTACCATTCGACCATATCCATATTTTTTGTTCACTATACACATAGGTATATGATAATTTAAATCCTATTTGTGCATAATCGAGAATATAAAAAATTCGAGTGGTTTAAGTTGTAATTAGTTTTTTGGGATTAAATATAACTCTAATTGAGAATAATAAATTATAATTGAGATAAAATAAATTAATTTAAAAAAAATAGAATTCAAAATTGGCGCATGAAGAGCAGGCCCCAAGCTAAAATGGGCGGATTTGACGGGTTTTGAGTGGGTCAGATTAGTGTATGATCTGTGGTCCGTTAAATGACCTAATACAATATTTTATCCTCAGGTTTAGTACAATTTGTGATTTTAGAGGATAACATAATAAAAAGAACCAATCAATTGATTGAAATTTGAAACAACTCTTTTACAAATAGGTTCGCTTGATATTCTCGAAGGGACGAAGACAATTCAACGTTAAGGAAACTAAAATGACACCCTTTTTGAGAAAGTTATTGTTATATTCTAAAATATGTGCGCCTTAAAATTAATAAAAAAAAACAATTCAAATTTAAAAACAATGGATTGGATTTATGGATATCTAGAGGTTGACTATAATTTATATGTGATAATTAAGCAATTCTCAATTATTGAAAACTCATTTCGGCCGAACATATCATTTATTTATATTTTATTATAAATGACATATTTTAGATCCTTATAAAATTGTATATTATAATGTAGACACTAGACAGCAAGACCCATAAAAATAAATGCTAGTACATATATTGTTTTCAGATATGGTCGCGTGCGTTTGCGTTGTGTTACTTTTTTTTTTTTTAAGGAATTACGTTAATTGTTTTAAATTATCCCATAAATTAATTAGATGTATATACGAACTAAGAAAAATAAAGCATTATTAGCTTCCAGAGAGCTGTACTCGATATCACAAGAATGATGGAACACATCTGATACAATATTGACTTCGATGTTATCAAACGAAGTGATAACATCATGGAATACGTCATTCTCAACAAGTCTTGATGACTTTCTTCTTCAGTTCAGTTTTGTTTCAAGGTGAACTAGCTTGATGGCTTTTCTTTAGTTCAGTTCAGTTCCGTGGTGAACTTGCTTGATGGCTTCTCTTCTTCAGTTCAATTTTCTGTGACTTTAATTTCTTGTTGGTTTGTGACATCTCATCAAAACACTTTCCTTTATTGTTTTGCCTAACAATTTTTGACGGAAAAATTATTTTTTCTGTTTCCGATGACTATCTTACTTTTAGATATAATATAGATATTATATACTTTGTTATCTTATATATATATATATATATATATAGGGTAGGGTTCACATGAGAACCAATCTCCATGTGGGAACTAAGAACTAATCTCAACCACACAATGCTTTGATCTCAATGGACCAAATTTAAATAAAAAAGCGGTGGCATAACGGTAAATATGAGGACGTCAAACTTACCCCTGGTCAAAGCTGACATCAGCATCCTTACACAAAATTTATTTAAACTTTAAACATCCATAACTTGCTCATTTTTCATTAATTAAATTAACACAAATTATATATCAAATTAAAGCTCTTTTCGTGCTCTTTCATTTAAGATCCATTGTTCATATGTTTATTCGAAAATATATTTTTTCATCCATAATGGCGTGATGTTAAATTCAGAATAGCATGACAAAATATTCACGATAACATGGAAGTATACACATATTAACATGAAAAAAAAATCATAATAACATGAAAAAATATTCTTAAAACACGTAAATTTTACTCATAATAGCAGTAGTAGTGTTCGTTAATAGTAGGACATTATCTGTTCATACTAGCATGCATATATATATATATTCATATTAGCATGTATATATTGTTGGTTTTGTATACTAGAAGACTTGTCTTTTGTATACTTTATTGATAATGGTTTTATGATATAGAATGAATACTATTGCAGTCACTGTTTGCATTTAAATTGTTATATTTACATGCATGTTCACTATACTTACATTGTAGATGATATGGTGTGGGCAAACACACGGTTAGATCATATCATCAGTTCCTTGTAATGTATTAAAAGGCTCACGGTTTAGATGACACTGAACCTGCTATCGGTACGACGTAGAATAATATGATAGTTAGTTTGTCTTGACTAACTGATTATTCTAATACACGGTCAAGTGTATTGAGGAGGATCTACTTAGGATTCTATTCTCTATTCTGACCTTAAATGAGAGAATAAGAATCCACAGAGTTCGGGTTCTTAACCCCTATGTGTTGGCAGACATATATGTGCAGTGTTTGCAGCTTTGATTTATCAAAGGGTGAGATTCTTTCATAAGGATCAATAATCTCGATATCTTGGGTTGTGACATTTACACTTATGATGGGTTGTGCAATATGTAGGGGCACCGTGTCCTGGTGCACCAGTTTGATGGTGTCCCCTTGAGGAAATGCAAGTTCATGCTGAAACCCTGCAGGTGGAATTTATTCCGTGCATGAGTAAAGCTTGTGTGGTACTACTCAAGGATAAGATATTAATTAATTATAGCTGTCAGAAGCTTACATAATTAATTAATGGGCATTATATCTTAAACGCGGGGAATGACTGGACTAAAGGAGAAAGCATATTCAGAAATATGTATTAAATTGGTAGGTCAGTATTATTTCTTTAGTGGAATAAAAATAATACTTAATTTATTTAATAATATCCTAAGTTTATTGGATATTGGAAATTAAATAAATTAGCAGGCTAATTTAATATTCTTCTAGATCCCTGTTGTAGCCCAATATGACTTTAATGGACTGAAGATAGAAAAAGAGATAGAGGCCCAAACCCAGTAGGGTTGGGACACTGAAATTTCGACCACCTCCCCTATAAATAGGGAGGTGGGGGATGAAATTTTAGTGGTCAATAATCAGCTCCTCTTGTGTTCTCTTTATCTCCACAGATTCCATACCGATCTAGTAGATTTCAGTCCACCCTGAAACTAGATTCAGTCCGGGAATACAACAGAAGATCAAGGAGTAGAATATCACTGTGGGGCGTCAATCATCATCATACACAACAACAAGATTAGACCTTTAATCTTGTCCTCCACCCGTCGTTTAATTTGTAAGTCTTTTTTCGATTCTATGTTTCCGCTTTAGTAGAATCGTTTAAACCGGATTTGCATGTTAATTAAACTCGGTTAATTAAAACATATGAGATGCATGAATTTATGATCTACATGACATTAGGATTAATGAACATCCAATTAGATCCTGCGGTGGTTCAATTCGAAAAAACCCCAACATATATGTACCTAACAGCATGATAGTACTCTCATTTTAGTATAGCGAAATTTATAAGAATAGACAATAGTTTTAAAATGTTGTCTATATGATTTTTGAAAATTATGCTCAAATATTACAAGTTTGCCACCGCCTTTGACCAAAAATTGACCAAATCTTAGCCATCTAAATCAAAGAAATGGATGTATGAGATTAGTTCCTAGTTCTCACATGGGGGATGAGTACTCATTTGATCTGATTTCTCTCTCTCTCTCTCTCTCTCTCTCTCTATATATATATATATATATATATATATATATGAGGTGATTGATATGAAAAAATGAAATTAGGTATGAATGAAATGAACTTAAAAATGAAATGCTGATTTGAATGGAATGACAATTTTTATGATTAGTATGTGTTCGATGTTTTATTTTACTAAAAATCAACCCGCACGTGTATGGAGTAGTTTATAGCAAATAACGGCGAGCGATATTATTGTCTCCATAGAGACTGAATTTAAATGGTAACTAAGTACACAATTTCAAAGTTCCACTTTATTTAGAAAATCATAAGACCATTTGGTTTTCTTTAAAACCCAGTTAATTAAAATAAAAATAAATAAAATCAAGCACAAAGGATACCAAAGAAAATCAAGATAGGAGTGGATTCCAAGATTATATATTTTCAGTCAAAGGCATTCGTGCAAATAATTAATCAATAAATCAATTTTAATTTCAGAATTTATAAGAGTAGACACAAATATAATTATAACCTCTCTCTCGAGTATGTTATAAGAGGAAATTAGATTGTAATTATCACCTCTCGGTCTCAAATTAACAATTAAATTTTGAAATAGTACAAAAGACTGATTTCTCTTCAAAATTCCTACCAATCTTTCGATATAGCAAAAATCATGTCATGCAATCTTGTATTTCATTAATTTACTATCTTCTCTCGATCGAAATCAAGTAAATTAACTAGCATGCAATAATTATTGGCTAAATAATCATACATGAACCATACAAAATAAGATGCACAAATAAATAAACAAAATGAAAAATTAATTAAGCATAAAAACCTGAAATCCAATTAACTACTCACAAACTTAGAATCACAAAGTGATTAGCTACTCATGTCTTGTTCAAAATCCAAAGAAATTAAATAAAATAATGTAGCAAACATAATTAAACAAGAAAGAAAGGAAGCTATGATATAAAACCTATGCCCAAATCTGTCATTCTCCAATCTTGTGTATTCTCTTCTATTTTCAATCGTCTATGGTTCTTTTGTGCTCTCCAATATATCTTGTGTGTTGTGTGTGGATGGAAATAGGTGTTATAGGATGATAATAGATGATATTGGATGGTGGTAGATAATTATTTTCGTGCCCTAAGACCTCTTTATATAGCTAGAGGAGTCCAAACCCAAGATGGGAATAACACTCGGTTCAAAAAGAAGAAATTACAGAAAAATAGGACATGAGCAAGGTTCGTGCTTAGGGACGCACGGACCATACCTTAATGGCATAAAATTACTGTTTGGAACAATAAAAGGGTATGGACCGTGTGAACTGGAGCACGAGCCGTGCTATTTTTCTTTGCTGACGCACTTTACCGTTCTGCTCCGTTCTCGCTATTTCTCGTCCGATTGACCTGATTCTTTTTGCAATGTGCTCCTAACTCAATTCTCTATCATCTTTGGCACTTCTCAAACTCAATTTAATATTATAAACTATTTGGCATTAAACCCTTCAAAATTAGCAAAAACATGGCATTGCACAAAATATAGGTAACTATGTGCAATTTGTCAATTATAGCATGCATCGATCATCAACTACCATCTAAATAAACATAAAAATGCATGAAAACCATGATTTTATCAGTATGTTAATGGAATCAAGAACAAAATGAAATATTATTTTATTTTTTATTTTATAAAATGGATATTTTATGTATTTTCAAATTTCTTTATAATTGACTAAAGTGCAATAGCTAATGTTATCAACGCATGCCATATTTTTTTCTTACATTTCTAAATTTCATTATTATTTTTTAGTATGTGATTTTTTTAATCTAATTTTATTTTAGAAAATTACTCCATTCGTCCCATTTGATATGCTGATTGAGAATTTTCACTTGAATAAAGAAAAATATTTGAAAAGACAATTAATCAAAAAATTTCTAATATGTCTATATTTATTTCTTTGATAATAAAGTAATACTTAATGTAAACATATTAAATAGGGGTTATGATAAACATGGCTTTTTCATGCATTTTAGTATTTATTTGGATGGTGGTTAATGATTAATGCATGCATAGGTTGACAAGTTGCGCATAGTTTTTCATAATCTGTTCAGTGTCATGTTTCTGCTCATTTTGAAGGGATTTAATGCCAATTATTTTATGAGATTCAATTGAGCCTTAGAATTACCTAAGAAGATAGAGAATCGAGTTAGGAGCACATTGCAAAAGGAATCAAGTCAATTAGATGAGAAACGAGCGAGAACGGAGCAAAACGGTGAAGTGTGTCGAGTGACGAAGAAGAGCACGACCCGTGCTCCTATCTCGGCAAAGAGGTCTAATTTTTACATTAAAGAGTACGGTTAGTGCTTCCCGAGGACGGACCGTACTCCTTTCGGCGAATTCCGACGGATTTTCTTTTGGATCGGGCCATCATTCCTTCTGTAGGTTTCAATTTTCTCTACTATTTAAGGACTCTTCTTGGGTGAAATTGGAGACATTTTTTTCATTATCTTTCAATTTTTATTTAGTTTACAGTTAGTGATGGATGTTTTCTCTACAACTTTGAAGATTGAAGTTTTCTTTTACGTAATTCAACTACGGTTCTTTTAATAGTTTGCAATTTCAATTACGTCTTTTAATTTCTTTATTTTAGATTTCATTATGTGTCAGTAGTTCTTATAATTAATTATAGATTTTGTAGCATGTATGAAATTATGTGTTGATTTAATTCTTCATCAATTCTCCTTCCGGTTATATGGTGCAAACATTCAAGTTTAGATTTCTCATGCATGATTAAGGTCATAGTCATTGTATGCTAGCTAATTAATTTGAGTCATAGCGGAGATAATTAATTAATGAGATTAAATTGAATGATTTGATACATGTACTTGTGATCCGCATGAGGTTTTAAATCTGTTGATCTATTGGGAGTTAATAATTAATCTAGAGACGAAAGTAATAGATAAATTGTTAATCTCTTTTACCTTGAGACCTGACAGAGATAGGTAATTAGAAGTATGATTCTCCACCGATAATTAGATTAAATTGGAAGTTGATGGAATTAGATTAATATATAATGGATTCATGTGTTTGCATTACCTAGGATTAATTAATTTCATTATTTCATAGTTCACGTTTTTAATCTTATTTAATTTGCATTTGATTTGATAATTTAATTTAAGAGTTTAATTTTAATTATCTGTCTAGGATTAATTCAACTAAAAATTAGATAGCCTGGATAATAGAAACCTGTTAGCTTAGTACTTAGTGTTAATCACGATTGCAGTCCTTGTGGATACGATACTTGATTTACTAGCTCTATTATATTGATATGTGTTAGTTACAGTTAATTGCATAAAACTAGTGCATCAACTTTTTGGCGCCGTTGTCGGGGGGACTGTATCAGATTATACATTGATATTATTAGTAATAGTGATTTATTACTTCATGTAATTTATGAATACAAGGTCTACAAAACCACACGTAGACCTGTTCTCATGCCCCTGATTGAGCTCATCGATGGAGAAATAATGAACGAAAAAGAAAAGAGAGAGATGGTGATAAGTCCAAATTCTCTCGTATTTTTGTGTCTTTTTCTCGTTCTTTAGTCCTTTATTTTTTCTCTTTTTTGAGTCGGAAAGAGCCAGTATAGGCACAAGGGGGGCAGGAGGCAGTAGAATCACATCTGGAGGGCATTTGGATACCAAAGATACCATAGATGGGCAACAACTTCTCAATGGAAAGTTTTCTCTCGAACCTGGCAGAAATGCTCACCATTCTAGCATCGCTGAAGGAGAAGTTCATGATTGTGCCCACAAGAAACCCAGAGTGATTGACAAGAGAATAGACTGGGCACAAGAGTAGCAATTACTAGCTAGAGCAGCCACCGAAGAAAATAGGAGCTTACATGGAAAGTTTGATCATATCTTCCATATTCTAAAAGGAGGATCGGCTAATTAAGGATGGTTGAATGTTAGCAATCAAGGCACGGCGAGTACAGAATCTGTGAGACAGATCTTCTAAATAAGGGAAGAATCTGCCAGATATGGAAAGTGTTGGTCACAATGTGTAATACCCCAGATTTTTGAATAAGGTTTAGAGGATTGTTAATATTAGTTAATTAATTAAAAAAGAAATTTAATTAAGGTTAGTTAAGGATGGATGTCAGTCACGACTTTTGGAGTCAGTTTTCGTGAAGATCGTCTTTTCAAGAAATGTGATTTTAACTATTTTATGACCATCCGTGGTCTCATTAGAAAGGTTTTAACTCAAGGAGTATGCCGGTGTTTTCGGATTTTAATTCTGAAGTCAATTGAATTCCCGGTGATGAAAAACGCATTTAAACGAAGAATGAATAGTAACTTTTGCGTGCGTACGTGTTTTAAGAAATTTACGAAATCCTCCTCGTTTATTCAAGTTCAGTTGTGTCAGGCCCCTCTTATGGGAAATGACTCAAGGATTCTGTTGGCGTTCACGGATTGTCATTCTGAGGTCAATCGAACGCTCGGGAGCCGAATCTGTCAGTCTGAGTGAATAGTAAAAAGTAATTCCAAAAAGGGAATCTTTGCTCGTCTTCCTTCTGATGAACCCGTCTTCTTCACGAATCAAGTTGGTTCACTAGTGTTCGAGCCAACGAGTCTCCCTGTATTTTTAGATTTCATGTCTGAAGTCATTTGGACCCCGACATCGAATAAAGCAGCTTTTAACCGAACCCGAGGTAACTTTTGCAGTATTCCCGCACAACAATGGCTTCCAAGGGAGGCCAAAGCTTTTCCTATATATAGGGGACCACCCCTTTAGCATTTCTTGCTCATTTCACATCCACTTCACTTCTAAATCGAGAGGGTGAAAAGCTTTGAAAGCCGAGAAGGTTCTGTCGAAGTAAAAAGCATTCTTCGTGAGTGTTCTTCAAGACGACGAGCGGAGTGGCGTGGAAGGGATGCGGTGAGGGAATGTGCTAGGGGCACCGTTGAAATCGTAGCAGGCGGCTCTGCCGCCGTTGCGACTCGACGAGACGCCGAGCTAACCACATTCCTTCGACGCACCTGACCCCGTCCATTCTTGTTCGTCGGTCTCGATTCCATTCCTTTTTCATCTTTAAATTCCGCATTTACTTTCTGTTCTTCGCGTTCTTCATTATTGCTCATCTAAAGTTACATTTCGATTTTTTGTTGAAATTCCAAGATAATAACGTAAATGTTATAATTCCGTTATTGTTATTCTAAGAAGATTAACCTCGTTATTCCGTTAAATTCCGTTCAAGCCATTTAACGATTTTGTCGTTAATCTATATCAAAGGAGGATTATCGTATTTATACTGTTTTAATGCCAAAATTCCTTTTAAGTTAAAAACATGTTATTGCATGTTAAATTCAAGTACGTCGTTTTTATAAAAATCCGGGTTAATTGTTCTTCGTGTTCGTCGAAGAAATCAATGAACACGAAGAACACGTTGAAGGAACCCAGAAGAAGAGATAGAGAAAAGTGAAGGAGAGAGAGAGCCCCGCGGGGGGGGGGGGGTGAGCGCCGCCGCGCCACACCCCCCACGGCCGCGCCCAACCCGCCGGGGCTAGTGGCCCCGCGGCGGCAGGTAGCCCGCCGGGGCAAGGCAGCCCCGCGGCGCCCCCCCTCCTTTTCCGTGTTGTTTCGGTTTTTGTTCTTTCCGACTATTCCCGTACCCCTTCTTTCTGATCTTTTCGAGTCTTTAAAACTCATGTTACTCTCAAGCCATATTCGAGTTTAAATTATAGTAAGGTATTCAAGTTGATTTCAAATTATTCCAAATAAGATATTCGAGTTATTTTCCGTCTAAAAATTTAGAGATCGAGTAAAGAAGTTTCTTAAATAAATTAAATCATTCTCGATCCCCTTATTAAGTCAAGTCGTGCTATCCATGTTAAGTCCTAGCTAAGAAAATATTAGTTGAGTATAATTCAATATCATGTATTTAGAAATCTTCGAAAGAGACCACTAAGTCGACGATTCGACTTTTGTAGGAAGAATCAAGCCTCTGAGAAATACTAAGGAAGACCACCATCTCGTTGCCTCGTCCTCCGTTCCGTAATCAAGGTGGGTAAATCTATACTCATCTAAAGTTTGAGCTAATAAGCTCTAGAAGCATGTTAGGGCAAATGAGATATCCAATAAAGTATTTTTGCTCAGCCTGTTTGATCTCTGTACAAGGAAAGGAAAGGAATAAATGGAGTTATATGCATGATTATGTTGAATGGTTATTTGGGTTAGATAAAGTAAAGAAAGTTAGTATAAGTTAAGTGAGCTCTCAAGTATGTTAGATATGTTAGAATTGTTTATTTACAATTTATGCTAGCATGAGGTGTTTAGAATTGCTTTATTTGCAATCAATGTTTATCCGCGTTCATTTCCTCGTATTTGAATGCTTATGCTTTGTTAAAGCTCGTATAGTTAAGGATTAAGGATCACCTTGTTAAGGTAGCTTTAACCCTTTGTAAGCTGAGATCATGTAGTAATAAGGTATTAGCATTAGACATTGTTCTAAGCTTGGTATTGCTAGTAAGAATAGGAAGAGAAGGAACTTAGCTTTCACTTAAGCAGGATTTGAGCTCAAAATTATTAAGGTAGTCACTGCTGGGTTTTTTCCTCGCAAACTCGTTCGGATATTTGAGGTAACCCCTCTTCTATCCTATGGCATGCCTAAGGGTACAGTTGACGATAGGTTTGAGCCAAGTTGGGCCCAAAAAGAAAAGAAAAGGTTTTACGGATACGGAGAGGGCTTTTGCATTTTGCTCTCCGTATACCGTCTATTAATCATTGGATATCTTGAAGTTATAAAAGCATTTTCGCTAAAACCCACTGAGTACATTAGTGCTCATCCCCCCTCTTTTCAAATGTTTTCAGGTTGAGATGCTGAGGATGCTGGTGGCTGTGAATGTGGGTTGGCTGCCAAGACTATTTTGCTATTATCTAATGTTTCCATGAAATCCCACTTTGTGATCCGCTACTCTGATACACTCCTTTCAATTCTGTTTAAGTCCTATTATGTTTAGCAAGACTCTATGAATAATCTCCCCAGAAACGATTTAATACCTATAAGATGCATATTATGTTTATCTCTGTTTTGAGCATGACCTCCGTTCACCTGCAAAGAGGCCTAACAAGTTGGTATCTGATTAGTTAGCCGTCTCATTCCGCTTAAGCATGTTTTCTTTTAATCCAAGTAAACCCGAGCATCACCATATAACTTCTAAGGCATGTCTTGATTCTTAAACTTCTTGGTAAATCCTCCAACTTTATTCGTTAATCCCTTAATAACACCCCGTCCCCACTAGTAAATCCCTATCTCGGGACTGGGCTGTTACACAGTGACTGCCAAATGGGCTGAAGATCCCTCGACCTATGGGGGGAGTTACCTTTTATTTTGTACTCCTATATAACTAGCTTTCATGGCAGAGGCCGAACAAGAAGCAACAATCACCACAACACTTACAATTTATTTTTACTTTTAGTATATTTTATTTTTCTACATTTTAATTCCGTCTCGAGCCTTATGCTTGTAGACACTTAGGATTTTCAGTTTTTATGTACTTAATTCCAACGTTGGTGTTGGATCATTTTTCTATTTAATTAAGTAAGTTTTTCCCTTTAATTTATATCTTTATTTACTTATATTTATTGTTGTTCTAAGTCTAGCATGTGCAGCTAGACTCGTTATTCCGGATTGAACAAAGATAAGAACTTAATGAACATGTAAGAACCGTGAGGCTTATGGGCATAAACTGTGTGAATTTGGTTCCGTCGTGTAATCGTTTTCTTTGTTGCATTAAAGTGGGCTAAGCTAGTTAATTGTGGCTGATCAATCATTAATTAGAATTGTGTTCACTACCTCTATAATTGGTTAATGAATCGTAGTTGTGTGTTGGTCATAAATGGATGAGATACATCACCGGTACTGAGGGCATCTGAGAGATCAGTGTCTAGGTAAATCTGGGTCTATCTAGGGCATAAAGATATCTTGTTGTTTACAATCATATGAGAGATCGAGGATAGGCAACAGATTAGGGGTTAGGGGAAGAGAGATTACCTCTAGTCTATACTGAAAGGATAGATTAGGTACATTGAGAGAGATCTGGTACCTTTAACTAGATAATTAAATTTACATAAGTAATCAGCGTACCCATGATCGGTCAAGTGTTTGTTAAGTTCGAAATCTAAGTTCTAATCTGGAATACATTACTACTGATATTTTCATTTCTTTGCTTTGTTTTGTTATTTTTATTTTATAGTATTTACATTAAGAAGTATGAAGACCACAACAACCCTCAAAACTTTAGAAATAGTGACACTGGAAAATAGAGTACACGGCTCATCGTGGGATCAACCCTTACTCTCGTTGCTAGCTACACCTGTAGTGGGCATAAGGATAAGTCTCTCCTGAGACTTATTCTTATCGCGAAATGACCATGCGTCAGATGGTAGCTAATAATGAGAACTAAGAATGAGAGATGACCACGAAGAATGCCCCTCTGAATGTGGGTGGTCTAGTGAGAAGATTTTAAGAGATGGAAGAGAGATTGGCTTAGCAAGCAGTAGACATGAATGCACCACCAGGCCCTCCAAATACTTAGAGGTACTAAGGTCTAGGACAGAGCGGCAACATCCGTGCTAACAACTTTGAGCTTTGTCCAGCACTGATCTATATGGTGCAGTCAGAGCAGTTTAGAAGAAGGGCTACAGATAATCCAAATGCCCACCTGGATGCATTCTTGGATATTTGTGATACCATTAAGGTCAATGGTGTTATTGATGACATCATTTCGATGAGGATGTTTGGTTTCTCTCTAAGGGATCGAACAAAGGACTGGTACAAGAGTCTTGATCGAACTATTATCACTACTTGGGATCAGATGTGCCAGTTGTTTCTAGATAAGTATTTTCCCTTTTCAAAAGCTTAAAGGATTATTGCTGAGATCACCTATGTTGCACAGATGGGTGATGAGTCAATTTATGAGACTTGGGAGAGATACAATGACCTACTCCTGACATGCTCGTAGCACGAGTTCAGTGATGATCAATAGATCACACACTTTTACAGTGGCCTGACAAATAACACAAAGAGACTTGTGGATGCCTCAGCTGGAGGTTGTTTGGTGAATCAGACTGAAGCTGAAGCATTGAGAATTATCAAGAAAATGGCTGTTACCAGCTATCAATGGCCTATGAAGAGGAAGATGATAAGGCTAACAACTGCAATTTATGATTATAGAATATATGATTTAGTTGTTGAGGTCGAACGTCTGAAGAAACAAGTTCTTGATGAGAGATGTGCGCATATAAAAGTAAATGTAATGCAACAACTAAGCCAGATTCAACACTAGTTGAAGGTGTTAACTTTGTGAATCAGAAGGACTATAATAGTGGAAATTATGACAGAGGCCAACACGGATTTCAGAGTAGAAATTTGGTGTATCATCCTAACAATAGAAATCATCCAAACTCGTTCTATGCCAATTCCAACAATGCATTGCAGCTTTTGGTTTTGTTGCTCCAGCTACAGCTCCTTTTGAGCCTAAGAAGCCAACTATTGAGGAGATGATCAATCAGATGATGATCAATCAGAATAATTTTATTGGTGCCATGGGCACAAAGATCACTCAGATAGAAGGGAATGTTAGTACTTAGTACACTGTCTTCGAACAGGAATGATGCGTGGTCGTTTCACGCTCAAAATAATATTTGTAACTCTTGTGCCCACAACGAGCATAGGTAGCTTATGAGTACGGGTCGATCCCACAGAGAGCTGATGTGATTCCACCTTCGAGTCACCAATCACTAAAGGGGCTGGTTTGTGTTGTCACCTTACTGAAATATAAATCTGCAAAATATAACTAAAGAGAATATCAAATAACAAAAGTTTTGGTATTTGAACTAGAATCTGGTTTAAGTTTAATTCACTCGATCACGGGCACACCAATTTTCCTACATTACTAAGTCACCCAGTTATGGAGACCGGATTCTTCACTACATCTTCTTATTTATCCTTTTAGTATAGGTTTAAAAGTGATTCCTCATCGATTAAACCCCTAACCTATCACCCACCCTCCGGTTCCCCAAAGAGATATAAATGAATAGGTAGCAGTGTGCCCTAGATAAACCCAAGTTTATTATGTTTACTAATTCCTCATGTGCCTATAACAACCTATCAATTTCCTAATTACTATATAAATCAACACATAGTGATGATTCACCAATTCAATTAATATCTGTGTGCTCTCTACAACTAAAGAGTGATCAGTCACATTAGTCATTTTAAACACACACTCGCATTGAACAAGGTCAAAAATCAGTAGAAATAATTTATGCAGTAATATGCCCATACGACACCACGAGTACAATATTTAACTTAAATCATTATCTATCATTTAAACACCAGAAATGGAGATCTAGCCACTCATGCTAAATGGAAATAAACTTGCAAAATTTAAAGACATAATTGCAAAAAAATAACTTACTGAATTATTAAGCAAAAATGACTCAACTCCTATGTCCCGAGAGCATAAGGCCTCTCGGATTGTTCTTGCTGCTGTGCAGCTTAAAAGTAAAATGGAAATTAAAATGCAGAATTTAAATATTGTATCTAGTAATGTCTAACTCCTGATTCCGGGAAATGAACCTTGTTTAAATATAATATAATCTGAAAATCAAATTCCCCCACAGGCGGGGGTCTTCAACTACCTCCAGGATCGGCGTGCCCTCTCTACCAGACTGGATAAACATTATCCGGAGGTTTGTTGGCTGAATCCTAAAAATTCAGGGATTACTTCTTACCATCTTAGCTCTACACCTCTCAACAGTCCATCTCTGTACTAATTCTTTTTGGATTGACATCTGTCTTCAATGCCTCTCTTGACTTAACAGAATTTTGAGAAATCCACATGTGCCCTCTACAAGCCTTGGTCAAATTTGTACGACCAATATGGGCACGACATCATCTAGTTAGCTTCATCCATATCTGATATGCATATTTCACTTCCCGAATGTTGGATGATGCTGAAGAAGTTCCCGAGTGCCTCTAGATGTTTATAGCATTGAGATATGCTTGAAATATTAGGCAGAATGCCTCTTTCACCAGATTCGACCTGTGAAATACCCTTGACCAAATCCCTGGTTCTTTTCAACTCAAAAATGACTAAAAAGGACATTTAGATTGGCTAAGATGTCCAGAAAAACACGAAATAAATGAACTTGTCAAGGAACAACTCTGATCAAGATGAAGATCAAAGTTAAAGAATAAGATATAGAGAATGTGAAGGCTTTGAACACATTCAGAGAGAATGTGCCAACACTCTAAAAAAAAGAAGAATTACAATGCATTTATGAGTGAAGAAGAGATAAGCTCTAGTGGATCAGATTCTGAAGATAACCTATAGCCTTCACAACTAGAGAGAAAGATGAATCACATGCTGATCATTTTGCCATCATACATGAATCAAATGATGATGAAATCAGTGACATCAATCTTGAAAACACTTATCAAGAAATGTTCAACAAGTTGTTGGAGGTTGATGAAATCAACAAACAACTTGTTGTACAGAATCAGAAGATCAACTAAGAGAAGAGTCATCTGATAGATAAGGAAGCAGCTATGCAAAAGACCATCTGTGATCAGAAAAAAAAGATTGAACATGTCAATGAAGACCTAAAGGTGTTTATGAGAAATATCCAAATGCTTAACAATGGTACTAAGAATCTAGATGAGATTCTTAACTCAAGATAGACTGCTATGGTACGCTATGGTCTTGGGTACTCAAGACAAAGCTCTAAAAAGATAAAGTTTGTCAAAGCAAAGAAGGAACATGATCAGAACAACGATGTTTATATGAAAGTTCAGAACATTATCAAGAACGTTCCTTCTTAGAATCTTCATCATAAGAAGACCTTCTTCAGAAACCATACCAATGTTATCTTCTACAGCACATCAAATAGGAGAAAGATCATCTGTCATTATTATAAGGTTGTTGGTCATATCAGACCTCATTGTGAAGAATATCTCAGAGATTTAAAGAGAATGGAGAGAAGATTTGTACGTAAGGAAGTAAAAAATACAGCTTCATGACAAGTTTAGAGGAAGAAGCAAATCAGACCTTAGAAGCAATGGGTGGTGAAGAAACAACATGTCTGCATGATTGCTCACACATCACTTAAAGCTGAAAGTTCAAGCAATTAGTATTTTGATAGTAGATGTTCAAGGCACATGACATGTGACAAAGTAGTGGTAAAAGAATTAAAGACCTATTCATCTAACTTTGTGACCTTAGAAAAGTCATGGGTAAAGGAGTTCAAGATATGGAAGACATACCCAATCTAAAGAAGGCTATGCTGGTGGATGGACTGAAAGCCAACCTGATTAGTATAAGTCAGCTATGCGATGACAATATGACTGTGGTCTTTACCAAAGATGATTATAAGGTCTACAAGAAGGATAATGATGTCTTCATGGAAGGAAAGAGATCACTGACAACTGCTATCGATTCAACGTTAACTCATGAATGATCAATAACTTATCAAATAACATCCTTGGATGAAATTAAGTTATGGTATTGGAAGCTTGGCCATACTCACTTCAGGAATCTGCAGAAGCTAATCAACAAAGACATGTTTAAAGAGATTCCAAAGATCAAGGTTGACTGTGACAAAGTATATGGCTCATGGCAATTAGAGAAGCAAATCAGATCACAACACAAAGATGTTCAACACACTACTTCTAGAAGAGTCCTAGATCTACTCCACATGGATCTAAGGGGACCAATGGCTACTGAAAGCTATGGTGGAAAGATGTATATGTTTGTCTGTATTGATAACTTCTCTAGGTTCACCTGGGTAGAGTTCTTAAGAGACAAGGCAGAAACGTTTTTAGTCTTTAAGAAATTGGCTTGTAAACTATCTATGGAAAAAAGGTGTCCCATCATGAGAATCAGAAGTGATCATGGAAATAAGTTTGAGAACAAGCAGTTTGATGACTACTGTGAAGAGCTTGGGATCAACCATGAATATTTTGCCCCAAAGACTCCACAGTAGAATGAAGTTGTTGAGAGAAAGAATAAAACACTTTAAGAGATGGCTCGGGCTATGATTGCTGGAAACTATGTTGCTACACAATTCTGGGCTGAAGCTATCAACACTATGTGTCATATCAGGAATATGATTCATAGCAGACCATGTACATTAATGACACCTTATGAATTTTGGAATAATAAGAAGCCTACTGTGAAGTACTTCCACATATTCGGGTGCACATGTTATATTCTTAATAATAGAGAATATCTGACAAAGATGGAGAACTGAGGGGTCAAAGAAGGAACAACAAGGCTTTCAGAGTATATAACACTGAGACAAAAGTTGTAATTGTATCAGTTTATGACAAGTTTGATAATGCTCAGGACTTCAAAAGTGATGATGAGGGAGATGTTCACTAAGATGTTTTTGACCATTCTGATGAACATTTTGAGAAATCAAACAGTAATGATGAAGAACCTATTGCTACTCCCAAAAGAACATACAAGTATATCATTAAGAGTCATCCAAATTTTGCAGTCATTGGAGACGTCAATGATACATTGAAAACAAGAAGTAAAGCCAAAGTTTAAGAATATATATCCAACTCCTACTTCACATTACAAATTGAGCCAAAAAAAAAATATGGAGGCTCTGCTAGATCAATATTAGATAGAAGCCATGCAAGAAGAACTTCTGAAGTTCAGGAAGAATGATGTTTAAGATCTTGTTCCAGCCCCAGAAGATGTCAACATTGTTGGAACAAAGTGGATCTTCAGAAAAAAAACTGATGAAGAAGGAAGCCCCATCATAAACAAAGCAAGACTAGTTGCTCAAGGATACTCTTAGATCGAAGGGATTGATTTTGATGAAATTTGTTTTCCTGTGATAAGACTGAAATCTATGAGATTGCTTCTTGCCATAGACTGGAATATGTTGGTTTTATATACTGGAAATATTATATTTTCATACAATAAATAATATTAAGATAATATAGATTAAATAATTATTGCAGTCACCATGTGCATTTAATTATTCTATTTAATTGCACGTTCCATATACTTGCATTGTAGATGATATGGTGTGGGTCAACACACGGTAAAGATCATATCATCAGATTTCTTACATTGTATTAAAAGGCTCAAGGCTTAGATGGTCCTAAACTCACCATCGATACACCGTAGAATAACCTGATAGTTAGTTTATCTTGACTAACTGATTATTCTAATACACCGACTTGTGTATTGAGCAGGATCACAATAGGATTTTATTCTCTATTCTCTATTAAATATATTAGCGGGCCAATTTAATATTCTTCTAGATCTTTGTTGTAGTCTAATATAACTAGAGCTATCAAAATCAGCCCCGCCCGATGGGCTGGGCTATAATTTTATAAGCCCGATTTGATTTCGGGCTAGGCCCGCCCGGCCTGAAAAAAATTTGGTCCAAAAAGGTCGGGCCGGGCCAGAGAAAAAGTTGATTTCTAGCCTTAGGCCCACGGTCGGCCCGATCTGGCCTAAATTTTGGGCCGGACTGGTTCCATCATTTTTAGGCCCGAAAATATTTCGGGCCGAGCCGGCTCGACCCAAAAATTTTTTTGGCCCGTGGGCTTGGGCCGGCCCGACCGTTTTGATAGCTATAAATATAACTATAATGAATTGAGAATTGAACAAGAGTTGGAGGTCCAAACCCATTAGGGTTTGATTAAGTAAATTTCGAAAATCCCTTATTAATATAAGGGTGATTATTTTCAAAAATAATACAGTAATACAACCTCTCCTTATGCTCTCTTGATTTATAGGGTTTCCATACAATCTAGTAGTTTTTAGCCCACTCTACATCTTGGTAAGGTTCAGGAATATAACAGAAGATCAAAAAGTAGAATTGTGGCTGAGAAAACCTTCGAACACCATCAATGAAATCACCGAGTTTATGTGTTATCCAATAACAACGGGATTAGATCTTTAATTATGTGATCAACCCGACAACATATGTAGGAGGATCTCCTACTCTAGAAGGATCCGTGGCTAAGAAGAAGAAGGTCCCAAGAAAGTCGACCAAGGAATCTGTCATTGTATCCACCTGGTCCCCGATGACCAGAAGTCAATCTTCCGAGGAGATTCTGGAAATCTTTATAAAGAGTGCTCAAGCTGGTAGGGAGACCAGATCAAAGGCTGCTACCAAAAAGAATAAAGTTCACAAAGAAGTTCGTGAACCTGTTGGTGGACGTTCTAGGCAACTGTAAGTCATTCAAGAAGAAGGTACTTCTTATACTGGTCTTTTTAGATATGTTTATCACTCGCTGTGGGATCAGATTAAAAAGAGAAATATAATATCTGAGATGAGGATAGATATCTCTGTGTTGGTAGAGGCTGGTATCTATACTTTGATTGAGGCTTCCGGTTTATTACAAATGTGTTAAAGGTCGGAGAGTATGTCCCTATTACGGCCTGTGCTCCTGTCTCAACAAAGATGACCAATTTTTACATTGAAGAGCACAAATCGTGCTCCCCTGAGCACAGATCATGCTCCTTTCGGCGATCTCCGACAAATTTTCTTTTGGACCGGGCTTTTCTTCCTTCTGTGGGTTGCAACTTCATCTACTATTTAAGGACGCTTCTTGGGTGAAATTGGAGACTTTCTTTTCATTATCTTTCAGTTTTTATTTAGTTTGCAGTAGGTGACAGATGTTTTCTCTACAACTTACGTGTATCAAAATTAGTTTGACTTTAATATATATTAATGATTAATTAGTGGGATTAAATTGATACACGTAAATTGTATCATTAAATTAGTGGAGATAAGCTAGTCAATCGAATCATTATCTTTCAGTTTTAATTTAGTTTGACTTTAATATATATTTTTAATTTTTTTGAAAAAAAATAAATAATATAAAAATAATTACAAAATAATAATAAAAAAATTATTTAATCAAATTTTCAAATTATATTTTCTAAATATGATAAAATAATATTATAAGGCATGATTATTTGTAAATATATAATATATCATTTTTTTGTTCAATGAGAATGGCTAAACTCATGTATATGGGTAAATTGACTATTCCCTTACTTTTGAGAATATAATAGCAATTCATTCGGGAATAGTGATTCTCGATTTTAAAGCATAGCAATCATCGGAATAAAAAAAAAAACATATATATGAACGATTATTCCATTCCATTCCACCATACCAATAAGCTCCTTAATCTTTGCATTCCCTTGAACAACCTATATTTTCATTTTTTTCCGGATTTATTTATTTTATTGTCAATCAAGTACTCATGACTAAGCTTTATCATATATATGCAATCATTTTATA
Source organism: Perilla frutescens (assembly GCA_026008535.1). Classification (NCBI taxonomy): domain Eukaryota; kingdom Viridiplantae; phylum Streptophyta; class Magnoliopsida; order Lamiales; family Lamiaceae; genus Perilla; species Perilla frutescens. The sequence continues at coordinate 56,481,522 of BRKX01000003.1, forward strand.
AAAATAAAATATAAAAAAAATACTAGTCGATGTCACTATTTAAAATTAAAATTTGAATAATTAAGATATATAATAATACACATATCATATAAAATTATTGATGTTAAAAAAGATAGAGAGTAACGAATATGTCGGTATTATAAATTTTATTTTTTCTATTTAATTTAGTGTCATTAATGTATAGGATTGAGCATACCAATTACTCTCCAAAACTGTAAATGCATGCAGCAATCAGAAACAATAACTCAACCACCTTATTCTCAGAGCTACCACCTTATTAACTTCCCTAAACCCTATCTCTCTCTCTCTCTCTCTCTCTCTCTCTCTCCCCCCTCTGTCTCTAGAACAGGCAAGGCGATAGATACACTACAAATTAAATAATATCTATCTTCATCTTGTATAAATGGATATGGCTTCATCCTTAGAGGATGGCCCTCCGAATCCATCCTTCGACATGAGAGGGCACACCATCAAATTCCCCCGCAGCGTCTCCTCCAAGGAGCCGCCGCTCTCCGACGCCGTCTGCGTCCCCCCGCGGCTGAGCGCCACCACCGCCCCCTCCCTCTCCCTCCACCACCACCACCACCACCACTCTCAGCCGTCCTCCCCTCGCCTTTCCTTTGCCCCCGACACCTCCAAGATCGACGTCGACCCCGCCGCCTCCTACCGCTGCATATCCTCCGTGCTGAAGAAGGACGGCCAGATCATCTGCATTGCCGCCGCCAACGGCCTCATCTACACCGGCTCGCAGGGAAACTCCGTCCGCGTGTGGAAGCTGCCGGAGTTCACCGAGTGTGGCCAGCTCAAGACGAAAGCGTGCATGGTTGTTGCGCTGCAGGTCTCCAACGATAGGGTTTACGCCGCCTACGCTGATTGTAGAATTAGGGTCTGGCGTCGCACGTGGGAAGGGGTTATCAAGCACGTGAGAATCGCCACCATTCCCGCTGCCGGAAATTTTCTCCGGGGATATATCGCCGGCAATGATAAAACGGTAACTTTTTCTTTATTTTTGTTGTTTGTGTGTGTGTGTGTGTGTCTAATTTATTACCTTAATTTGTTAGCTAACGTTTACGGTTACGAAAATTTATGTTCGTTGCAAAAAAAAGTTGGTAAGTTGAGTAATTAAGTATAGCTACCTATTAGTCTATTAATTACTATATGAAAGTGACAATAATATTTAAAGCCATTCACATCACATGCATATAAAATGTAGTATTATGTTCGGCAAATTGCAATTTAATGCTACATTTTTGTTCTTTTTAAAAAATGACCCAAATGATATTACTAACAAAATAGTACCATTTTTTTTTTTGGTGCAAATTTAACCTCACCTCAGTCAGCCACATGAATTTTTTAATATAAAATCATAACTAGTAACATTTGTAATTGATCATGTAGGATTTTTGGGCTGAAAATTGATCGAATATTAGATTTGAAAAAACTTTGAAAAAGTAGATTCTGTTTGGCTAATAATTTTCATTTGAGTTATTTTTGAAAAAGATCTCAAAATATAAATATCAAAATGTAATTTATCGTATTATATATAGCCGTAAAGTTATGTTATATATTCTCTTCTATTTTGACATGAAAATTTCTTAATTTAATAGATTTTATTTCTAGTAAAATCAAAATTTTAAAAGGAGTATTAAATTCCGATTATACATATATATAGAGACATTATTCTGAAATAATCCATCATTTACGCATTTTTATCTATAAAAAAAATTAAGTAAAAATATATAAAACTAGCCAGTCAAACTTTAAAAAAATTTAATTTAGCCACTAACTTTTAAATATAATTATTTTAGCCAGAATGACAATTTTGTCCATACGTGTTGCGCGCAACCAGCGCGCAATGTCCAGCACGCACAGGAACATTTTCGTTCAAAATGACTAAAATAATTATATTTTAAAATTACTGACTAAAATAAATATGTTTTAAAGTTCAAGTGGCTAAAATAATTTTTAGCGCACATGTCTTATCAATATTGTTGTAACAAATATGTCTTCCGTCTATTTTCTGGGTTCCAGAAAACTGAGTAAACTAAAAGTCTCGAATGCCACGCGTCCATATTGAACTTCGATTTCTGCATTTTGTGACATAATTGGGGGAATTTCTTGATGTTGTCCACAACCTGCAGTAAAGTATTAATATTGATGAGAACTGTTTTCGATAATTTTCTTGGTTGACATTTATGAAATAATGAGGGCTGTAATTAAAGAGTTAGTTGTGCCACAACATTCAGTATATATTAATGAATTATATATGTATCCTTATCCTAGCTAGATCCAACTTATTGTCAAATTTAATTTCGACAACTTGCACGCTTGGATTAACTCTAGAAATGATAAGGCATAACTTTTTTTTTTTTTTGTGCAAGTGAAACAATATCCATTGATAACAATCCATATGGTGTTTACTTAAAAGTACAAATTAAATTGCACTTTAATATCTATATATTTTGGTTTTTTTTTAAATAATTAACTTTATTTTTATAAATTAACAAAACAATATTTACATTTTAAAAAAGTTTGCAAATATAATATCTTTTTCCGTTCCACTAATCATACATAAGTGATTGTATTTTAAGATTTTTATTATCCAGCCCTGTAAAAAAAAATCATCCAGTCAAGATATCTTAAATTACAATAAATTATGTAAGATTTCTAGACTGAAAATTGATCAAATGTTAGATTTGTATTTTCTTTTTGAAAAACATATTATTTTCTTAAAAAAATTCGAAATATAGGTATGAAAGTGCAATATGCCCGTCACAGATAGATGGAACACGATTTTAATATTGAACCGTGCTCCTTTGTATATTACGTACGTCATGTTAATTAATGTTGTAACAACCAACATCCTTCCTGCTTGATTTGAAATTGAATTGTATTTGATATGGATACATGCCAACTAATACGCAGAATTATTTGGTATATATATATATATATATATATATCTACAGTCGAAACATATAGGTCCAATATCATCACTAGCAATCAATACATCGGACGACATTTTGTATTCGTCGTCGCTCGACAAAACAGTCAAAGTGTGGAGGATTTCCGACTTCAAATGCATCGAGACGATCCAAGCCCACCCGGAGCCGATCAATGCCATCGCTCTCGCCGACGACGGCGTCCTCTACACCGCCTCCGACGACGCCACCGTCAGGGTCTGGCGCCGCAACTTCTGCAGCGGCGCCCGCCCCCACTCGCTCACGGTCACTCTGCCGACCAAGTACTCCCCCGTCAAGACCCTGGCCCTCACCTTCGACGGCACCGTGCTCTACGGCGGCTGCACCGACGGCTACGTCCATTACTGGCTCAAGGGCTGGTTTTCCGGCCAGCTCCAGTACGGCGGCGCGCTGCCGGGTCACACGCACGCCGTCATGTGTTTAGCTACCGTGGGAACTTACGTGGTCAGCGGCTCTGCGGACTCCACGAGCCGAGTGTGGGTCCGGGAGGCCGACGGGTTCCACTCCTGCATCGCGGCCCTGCAGGGCCACCGCGGGCCAATAAGGTGCGTGGCCGCCTTCCCCGTCAGCCGTTTGTCGGATGAGACCGTCGAGGAGGGCTGCACAGTATGCACCGGGAGCCTCGACGGCGTGCTTAAGGTGTGGCGGGTTAGGAATACCGCCACACAAACTCGGGATACCGGGCCAAATGGTCGCGAGTATTTTGACCTTAGTTGAGCTCGATTCGTATTTGATGCATATTAAAGTTTTGGGTATACTCACTTGTTTCGTATTGTAAGTGTATATATATTTAACATGACATGCTTCTTGACATCATTTCTGGGATTGTTTTATTTTGTTTGTTTTTTTTCTCTCTTTCTCATCTCTTCAGTTGCTACCGAAAAAAGTAAGAGAAATAAATTAAACCAAGAAGATACAATCTGACCTGGTAATTTTATTATATAGTTGTATGTATTTACGCGGTTTAGCCGTTTAGCCAAAAATAATTCTGATTCTAATTATTCAATCTTAATTTAATTCCTTAGTGAGTCACGATTTTGTACTATGTGTATAATTAGGGTATCTGCAATGCAGGTTTTTAACTAAGTTTCAAACACTAGGAATCCCATTTCCGTACAATGTGGTTGCTGACGTGGAGGACTTTCAAGAAATGGGGTTTCATACAAGGAACCCAAGTCCATACAGTAAAAAGTAATTTTATTGGGGCTCACTGCACACTTTTTGTCTCCCCATTGATTTTTTTTTAGTGTGTATATATAGATATGTATGTATATTATATCAATTCCTACAAATATATATATATATATATATATATATATATATGACCGTTGCTAAATTAAATTCTCCAAAAATTATATAATATATGGATAAAAATGTAACCGTTGTAACAATGGCTATTTCTAATTTTTCCCTATAAATAGAAGTTCAATTACCCCATTTTTTTCATAATTTTCAGATTATTTCACCTTGTTACCATTATTATATTTTTCCATCTCTTCAAAAAATTTAGTTATAAAAGATGGCTGACAAATACGGTGGTCCATTTCCAAATTTTTTTGGATACATTTGCTTTATGCTATCGGTAGAGATGTCGGCGGAAAGAAATAATACAGAAATAGATGTTGCCAACCAGCCGTTAGCTATAAAAAATCCTTTTAATTCTTGTCTGCAGAAAGAAATAATACAGAAATAGCTGTTGTCAACTACCCTTGTTAGCTAATTTAAATTATATCTTCGTCCATCATAAAGACGACCCCTTTTTTTGCTCAAAAATATTAATTAAATAATTTGCCATTTTCAGATATCATTTTCTTCATTTGGGAAAAAAGATGTGATGAAAATACCAAGAGCTGTTCTACCCTCAAATATTAAATAAAAACATCGGTATTTATATTGGTCCCAACCACAAAAGTGTTCACAATTGAAAGAGAATATATGTTTTTTAGTGCCCACCTTTGCAATGGAATTATTTTTGGTTCGACTATCAAGTATTTAGATAACCTTTTGGGATCTTGGTGGTACCAACAACAAGAAGTACTATATGGTATGACCTAGTTTCCAATGGTACAAATAGCAAGATTTTGAATGGTATAGAGTAGGGGGCAAGTAGGAATGTAGAGGATAAATATGTCCAAAAATATATGCAACAAACTTTTTTTTTCGGATGAATTTCATTCAAGAGGACATACTATTCCTTCCCTACTACTTAGTAGAAGAAATAAATCGAGGCATAATTATATGCACCAAACATTAGAAGGGAGAAAAAAGCTTTAATATAATCATAAAAGAAATTGAAAAAAAGCTTTACTATAATCATAAAAGAAATATAACCAAACATGTTTTTGAACCTTCAATTGAGTTATTATGTACACTTCATATTGTGTTAAAATTCAGTATAATTGTTGATCGTTATTCAAGAACCTAATGGTTAGCTGTCAATTTTTTTGACAACAAAAACATTAGTTTCATTAAACTAAATCCCTCAACCACTAAAGAAAATCAGAATTTCAAGTTACAAAGTCATCACAATGAGCCCCAAAACGGGCTAAAGAATGAGCTAGATAATTGGCTTACATATACATATGATAAATATTAACCACGAAGCCCATCTTAATCACCTCACCAAGCAACGGAAGTTCTTTGTCCACGTACGAACCCTCATCATCCGTTTCCTTGACAAGGCGAACCGCAAGAAGAGAGTCCGAAAACACCATGAAAGGAAACAACTCTTCCTGTAAGCATAATCCCACTTCGTAAAGAATGACATTTATTTCAGCATCCAAAACTGAGCTCGGACATAGAGTATGTTTGGCCAAAGCTGCTCGAATCTTGCCCTTCCAATCTCTAACCACCGCACCAACGCCATATTCTTGGTGTGATCGTTCACAACAACATCAACATCGAATCTTGTGTGAGATCGTCTTACGGGTTAAAATTCATAAGACATGTTAAATTTCAGATCCAAATATAATTAAACACCATCAAAATTATAAATGTGTCACTAAGTATGAGTTTGTATCCGGATTTTAACTCATAAGATGGTCGTATACAAGTTTTTTATCTTTCTCTTTTTTTTTTTTGCAGATTGAATACCACATTTAAATATAATCGATTATAACACAACATTTCAATTTGAACAACATTACAGTATTAAATACCCCTAATTTATCCCATAAGATGAGTATGTCATGCTGCCATGTAGGAATGACAATAGGTAGGGTATGGGTAGGGTACTACGGTACCCGTCTCTATACCCGCGTTTTGAAAAAATACTCATACCCATTCTCATACCAGTTGGGTATCAACTTTTATGCCCGTCCCCGTACCCTTTGGGTACTTAACTACTCATACCCGTACCCGTTACCCGCATTTTAACTATTTTTTATGCAATTCACAAGAATTGTTTTGTAGTATTTAATAAATTTTAAAATATTTTTATAAGTTACAATAAAAAAAATTGTAGTTATATATATATATATATTATGTGTATTCTTTAAATATATGAAAAATATATTGAATACGATGTGTAATTTATATAGATGATTGAGTAAAATAACTATTTCTTTTTAAAAATAGATAAAAAAGATTAAATTATGTTTATTATAAATTCTCACTTTTTTTTATTATAGATTATTTCTATATAATATATTTATGCATATATAATAAATAGATATTTTTTATGTACATATATCGATGAACATCTTCTTAAGCATAATAAGTATAAAATTAATAATATATTTTCTAATAAATTTAATGGCATTTTTCTATAATCATTCAAACATACTTATATTTGTATTTTTTTTTTATCGTATACGTTTTTAAAAATATATATGTTATATTTTATGTAAGATATAATCTTTATATACATTTATTTATCAAGTTTACAATTTATATATGTGTATATATATAAGAATAAATAACATAAGTTACAAATTAATATTTCAATTAGTACAAATTTTATTTATGTTCAATTGTCATTTTAATTCTGATAAGGGTCGTATTTTAAAAATAAAATATATAATTATCTTTATCACAAACTATTTATTGAATATTTAATTTATAAATTATTATTTGTATTAAGTAATTCAAAATTATGATTAAATAATTTATAATTTTAAAAATATTGATTAAAACTAAACCATAATTCGATTAAAATATAATACAAAGACCCTTCATAAAAATGCAATATTTCATAAAAAACTACAAACATAACTATGCTATGAAATTTTCAAAAAATAATATCATATCACAATGCAATTCAATAATAATAATAATAATAATAATAATAATAATAATAATAATAATAATAATAATAATAATAATTAAATATATAATTATATATATGGGTATGGGGCGGGTTGGGTATTAAGGTACCCGTACCGGTCAAAATTTGTGGGTAATTACCCGTGTCCGTGTCCATACCCATTAAGTGGGTAATTACCCTATCCATCGTGGGTAATTTTTACGGGTACCCATAGAGTCCATTACCCATTGCCATCTCTACAGCCATGTCAATTGAAGACACATATAAATCCAAACGGCGTCGTTTGAAATGTGCATTTTTTAAATGACGTCGTGGAAGATAAGAGTTCACATCCATTAGCAATCTTTATTTTGCTCTAGGATTTCCTATCTCTCAATCTTGGACCAAAATAACGATTTCAAATGAAGGAACTCAATCTTACACGACTTATTTTCTAAACAATTACAGATTCCAAACAACGACGTTTAGATTTAATTACTCGTGTGTGCCCGACTTGATATAAAATTATAGTTTCTATAATCGAACATGTCATATTCAACTCATTAGATTCAGATAAATTGATGATATTTAATACCATTCAAATTAAATTGTAGTATCTCATTTGCAAAAATATGAAAAGATGGTGAACAAATATATGTACGACTCACCCGACTCGACTCGATTTATTATCAATCTATAACTCTAATTATCTATACATATATTAATGTAAAATCACATGGGCAAAATGTCATAAAAATATTCAGTGAAAATTGATTTTAAAAATAATTATGTTGAAGATTTTGCAAAAGCGCTTATGTGGTATAGTGGCTGAATTGTATGCCCAAAACTTAATGGTTTGGTATCGAATCATGCGTAACCCTCCATTCCCTTTGGAAACTTTCATTTTATTTCCCTTTTCAGTTTTTTTTTTCTTTTTCGAAACTCTCGATCTTATATAGTAACGTTTGTTTTTTTAACTATTCTATTTAATGATTTAAGTATATATTGCATTTCTTATTGTACCGATTGACAATTTTAAATGCAATGTCTATTAAGTTTTATTTATTTAATTTTAATTTTTCATTATATATTTAGGATTTTCCTTAAATGATCATGAAATAAATGTTTCTTATTTAATTATTCTATTTAAGGATTTGATTATGCATTGTATTTTTTATATTGCATTTTTATTGTATTGGTTGAAGAAAATTAAATGCAATAATGTATGTGCAATTTCGTTTGTTTAATTTATGTCATTGATGAAAATTGTTGGTTTTTCATTGACCCATCGTTACTGGGTATAAAGTTGATATCCATATCGGTCTTCAAATTACAGAGCATTTTACACAATATTAAGTTGTGTAGGATGACGTCGTGTGGGGCAGAAGATAGTGACATTTTGGATTTGTATGATATGCAGATCTATGAAAAAAATTTAACACATAAAATTTTTTGTGAAAGATTTTTTTGTCGATGACATAACTATTAATGAACACGTAAGAGACGCGGAAGAACCAAAGAGAAGTATGGCGTTTATTAAGTTTAGGTTCTTTACTTTTGCTATGTATTTTTATATAGTTGTTGATCATAATTAATTTTTTTTTAATTTAGTTCATCTCGTATATTTTTATGCAAAATAAAATTTATTAAAAAATATTTTTAGTAGATCCGATTGTCCGAGATCCACATTATTATTAAATGACAATATGATCACAATCAAAATATTAAAAAACAATTATTGAATGATTTAATTATATATTTAGGACTTTTTAAGGAGAAAATGGCTCAATTTTGTTTTCTTAAAATGCATATTGATTCATTTCTATGAAGTTGGATTTTTTTTATATAAAAATAGCACTGCCTAAAAATATATAAACTCAGTTTTAGATAGTTAAACTATATATATATATATATATATATAGTAATTTCTTTATAATTATTATTAGTACATCATTATATTATCCAACTATTTATAAATATGATGTTTTAATTATCAACTAAATCTTCATATATTATTTTAGCTCATTTTGTAAATTTTCATTAACTAAAATATGTCTTTTTAAAACACAAAAATAAAAAAATATATTGATGTTATATACATATTTTTTAACATAGTTTGAGAAATTACGAATATAATGTTGTGTATATAAAGTATCATTTATGGAGATTATAATCATTCTATATTATTATTATTATTATTATAAATATATTAACTATCCTTAAGTTTTAAACTTAAAAATGCATAAAATAATTTTCGTACATCGTAGGGAAAAAATACTAGTAATTTATAATGGCAAAAGCACACTGGCACTCCTAAATGGGCCCAGTATAAATCCTCAGATAAATGAACTTATTGAAGCCCAATTATCTTTGTAATAAAAAGAAAAAGAAAAGAAAATTTATCGATTTATTGACATATATATAATTACAGGCGCCGTCGCCGCCGGCGGTAGTCGGGAAATGATAGCTTGTAGGTCTCTATTCAGGTACTTATCACTTTTTTTTTCCTTATCCATTTATCCAATTACAATTCTATATTTACACACACACACACACACCTATATTTATATGATTATATCCGAAATTGCTATTACAGAGTTAACTTTCTGCTGCGTGAAACTAATTTCACTTATGCGAAATCGAAGCCCTTGGTCGACTTCCAGGTTCAGAAATTGTGCCATATTTTATTTTTTATAATATAAAAATATTTGTAGGTTTTCTTCATTTGGTTTGAATTTACTTGTTAATGTTTTTGATAGAAGTGTAAGTCTTGGCATGGTTTTGGCCGTGAGTTGAACATGGATGCTAGAAATGGAATTGATCGGAAAAAGCGAAGAGGTGTGACGCAAACATGGAGAGCAGTGTCCACTCAGCCTGATTGCTCCGAGGGTAATCTTTTTGTGGTTTTGAATAAACAATTATTCAACGGCAATTATTTTCAGAACAGTTGCTTGATGATTCTCCTGTGTTGATTATTTGGTGAAGGGTGTGGCATTTTTTTTCATGCTTTCAGGTGATGGTGAAAGGGTGATGCTACAAAATCGAGTGGAAGAAGTGCATCGTGCTACTTCAACTGTCTCAATAGCTGAATGTGAAAAGAGTAATGCTGAAGTTTTGGATGAGCCAGTTAATATTGATGTATCACTAGATGAAAACTTAACTCCTCTGAAACATTCATTATCCTTGGAGGTGAGGTCTTTCATTTGTATTTGGGGGTACATGTATTTATCTTGTTATCTGTCAATTTTATGAGGTTTTTCGTTAATCCTTTTCCTACATGTATTGTGAATATTTATTAGTTTATTCTTGGCTGCTTGGTTTACTTTTATTCCAATGAAGTTCATTACAAAATTTGGGGAAGGAAGCTCTCATATGCAGACATTTTTATGTAGCTTATACCTTTAGTATAGCCTTATAGGACAATGTTCGGTTTGTTTAGTTCGTAGACAAGCTAACGAGATTGCCCATGCATTAGCTAGGGAGTCTCACTTTTGTGCCAGTCCTTCCATATGGCTCAATCCACCTTTGTGCATCATTACTTCACTGAACAAAACATATACCGAGCCTTATCATTAATAATTCATTTAGTTTTGGCTTCAAAAACATCACCGTAGTTGAATCTCTATTTTTTTTCTTTCTGTACTATTTATGTTCTTCTCTTCATAAACCTAAAAATTTTGAATGATCTTGAAGAGTGATCAGGAAGTTCATTAAGATAATATGTGTTAGAAATGGATATTGGGCCTAACTCACCCTCATAAAACTCCTTACAAGCCGGTTTTGTAAGGGGGAATTAGGCCCAATATCCATTCTCAACCGGTTTTGTGAGGGTGCGTTAGGCCCAATATTCATTTCTAACAATATGAATTGGAGTCCTGTGCAGATAATTAGGCAGAACTATGCAAATTGTTATCACCTAAATTTTAGTTTACCAAGGATCTATTGTGTTCATGGAAATGTGTCTCTTCAGCAAATTTATTCGCAATTGGAAAATTTGTAAAAATGAAATGTTGAAGGCCACTGTAGTCTCTGTAGCTCTTGCATTTTGGCCTTTTACTACCAGTTTTGTTTAGCATATAAAACTTATGTTCTGAAATAAGTTTGATCCTTCAAGAGAGAGAACTTGTTTCTAGTTTTTGAAAGGGGTGGCATGTAGCCATGTTGGCCAATTGACAGAGGTAGTCTTCCTGTGAGTGTTTGAGCCAGTGGATACCAGGTCCTCTTATTGGGCATTCTGTTTTATCTGATCTTATGTTTTTTTGCAGATTGGAGCATCCTTAATGCGATTCATCAAAGGGAAAGGGTATGACACTATACATTTAAACTTGTGTTGATGATAACTTGTAATAATCTTTATTTTACAATCTGGATAGGGGAGGCACTCAGGAGAAAATTCAGGCGGAGACTGGCGTTAAAATTACATTTCCATTATCTAAGAAAGAGGATTCAATCAGTGAGTCTATAGTTTCTAGAGATGCTGTGCTTATTTCGGCCTTAAAGTTCAGAATAATCTCTGCCAATGCATATAACGAGCTTCTTTAGTGCTCTTAAGTTCAATTTCATGTTTGTATTCCTTTCTAAATCATCATATCCTGATACAAGAGTGAATCATGATATTATAACTGCTGTCTACAGTTAGAATCTTCTTTGCCATTTTTGATAGTTGTCTTGTTTTCCACCTCAACAACATCCTAGTTTTTTACACGTCGGTAACTCACTTTTTTATTTTCAAAGATTTTTCCCTCTAAGACTTGATTCTTGCTCTAACATGTCATTTCAGTGATCAATTATTGTGAATGGTGTGTGGAATAAGTAACCATGTCTTATCCCTTCATTGAGGTATTTTTTTTGACTAGTGTATTATTGCAGTCCTTGAAGGCAACTCCACTGAAAGTATTACTCAAGCATCTGAGAAGATACAGACTATAGTTGATAAGGTCGTATGGTCGTATTGGCTTAACTTTTGATCTGGCCTAAATCGTCTTATTGTTAGTCACCTGTGTACTCTTTTAGTTCATTCTTTCCAAAAATAATGAGCACTTTTACATAAATATATAGTTGTTTTTATTTGTGTAATTGACAAGGTTCTGAGATAAATGCGAAAAACAATGTTCATGTACTGGCTTGGTAAGTTCAAAGATTGTGATGTGAAATAAAATCAAACTACATACAACAGAGCAATGGAATATAGCTGTGTTCTACAACTACTAGCTAAGATATCCAGAATAGAGCATTTTGTTATGTTGCCTTAAAGCATATATGGAGTAACTTTTCTATTGACAATTAGTTAACATATGCTTTTTTCTCCAACAGGCTGTTAATAGTCGAGATCTTGACTATTCTCACTTTGTTTCACTTCCTTTGGCTATTCATCCTGAACTAGTTGACAAGCTTGTCGATTTTCAAAATAAAATACTTGGAATAGCGGCTGATGATAAAGATAAAAATCTGGATAATGATACGGGTGGAGAAATTTCAGATGAGGAAGAGGAAGAGGAAGAGAATCATTCTACGGCTTCCAAAGTTTCTGTTGAATTGAAAGTGGAAAAAGCTGACGCTGATGTTGAAATAAATGTAAACAGTGACCAACGTCCAACAGAAACACCTCCAGTTGCTGAGTTCAAGGCTGTTGATGCTGATAGACGTGTTAGAGTAAATATAACCAACATTCCTCTTGTCAGTTATGCTCGCAAAGAGGCAAAGGCTCCTTCATTGACAGGTACTTAGATTTATTACTTCCCCCCACCCACCAAAATAAGATAAACCAAAGAAAGAGAGAAGAAAAATGTTGGAACTTGCTTTGATTCTTTATATTTTTTCCCTGGGAATTATAGAAACTATATAAGCCCCTCGGCACTCATAAACTATTCCATCCTGTAATTCTTCCTATGCATTGATCAAGTCATCTCTTACATGCAGACTTAGGTATTGAGAAGTCCATATTTATTAAACCAAAAACCTTTCACCTAACTGTTCTCATGCTGAAGTTATGGAATAAGGAGCGGGTTAAAGCAGCTACTGAGGTTTTGCAGGTATTTTTTTTTTACCAACTCATATACTGTTGACCATCGTTTATGTTCACAATGCCTTTTTTCTGCCTTCTAGAGTGTCTCATCAAAAGTAATGGATGCTTTAGAGAACCGGCCAATTTTGATCAGACTTAAGGGACTGGTATGGTTTCATCTTGGTTAAAATTCAATTAAGTGATTGTCAATTATTTCATGCCTATTATTGATTGCAATTGCTGGACCATTCTTACATATAGTTCTCAATAAATTGTTTGTTTCTCATTTCTCTTAAACTATCTGTAGGATGTCCCATGAGCAATGTGCGGTGTCTTCTAAAACATAATATGCTGCTTAGTTATTTTTGGTGGCTGTATCTTTGCATTGTGTTGTTGTTTTGCCCAAATGGAGACACACACAAATGAGCACAATCACAAACACATTTGTTGGTTGCAGAGGGCAGCATGAACACACTTCACAACAAATGTGTTGTATGCATTTTACAAAGTTGACTACAAATGAGAGGCTCGTGTCCTTGTGAATTAAATGAAGTTTTGTTCGATTTTTCCTGCAGGACTGCATGAGAGGCTCTAAGGCTAAGGCTCGTGTCCTTTATGTTCCCGTAGAAGAAATTGGTGGCGAGGGACGACTTTTACGTGCTTGTCGTATCCACATTTTCCGCTGTTTGTCTTATTATAAAATCAACTCCAAAGTTAACTAATTCAGCGACGCTTTAATGATATATGTGTTGATTACTTGAAGAATTTTTATTTTTTTTGGTTTTCTTGAACGTTCTTAGAAGTAATCACTGATGCGTTCGTTGATGCTGGCTTGGTCATTGGAAAAGATGCTGAACAGCAGTTGAAGGTACCTTCGTTTTTCCCGTCCTATATGGGAATGCTTCAACACTTCTTCAGTAGTCCAGTAAATAAATTTTGCTGCATCTTCATTCTGTTTTATTGCAAATTATTCATCTATCCCCCTTCTCCCACGAGAACAAAAAGACGAACACTTCCACTCTTTGATCTTCATTTGTATCTTTCTATTCTGAATTGTGGTAACATCTTTTCCCGCTTAAAAACGGAGGGCAGTGATTGTATTGGCTCCTAGCATTTCACAAAAACCACAATATTCCATGGAGCACAATCTGATCACACATTCATATCTCTGCATATTCTGCATATCTATGTTACCATTCAAGCATTGATGATGATCTGAAACCTCCCTCTTCATGCAGTTGCACGCCACCCTTATGAATGGGCGTCATAGGAGAAGGTACCTCTCCTCTACTCGTGTTTGTATTCTAGATATTCGTGTTTGCAGCCGCGCCACTGCCAATGATTATGAGTGTATTTTTGCAGGAAAGAGAGAAGTAGAAAGATGGAGTCGTTTGATGCAAGAGGCATTTTCGAATTGTATGGTTGTGAGGAATGGGGCGAGTATGCTATACGCGAAGCTCATCTTTCTCAAAGGTTTGTGTTCGATGAGAATGACTACTACCATTGCTGTGCTTCAATTCCTTTTCCCCAAAACATGCAAGTAGATTAATTTCTTCATCTTTTGTGATTCACCATGCAAATTTACCGTAGTTTGTGCTACAATTTCTGTGCTTAAATTTGGTGCTTTTAGGGGTCTTTTTTCTTAAAAAAAAGTTTGATATTTTGTTTGTATATGCATTCTTTTTTTCCTCATAAAGTTAATGTTGAAAAGAATTGATGTTGACAAAATTTGTCATTGGATGCAATGACTGTCAAAACAAAAATATAAAAAAATATGATTATCATGTTGTTATCAAGTTCTCGAAGCAATGGCATCTTAATATATCACCAGACTTTTAAATACATATTTTCAATATAATTTATATAAATACTTGATTTTTCGAATAATTTATGTGCAACAATATAATAATATAAAGATGTACAAAAAAATTGTATTTATTTTTTCACCACATAAATTAGAGGTATATTAATTTCTACTTATTTAGCATTAACTAATTTGTAAACTACCTATACGCAATCTATTGTAAATGATTAGTTAGTATGATTCAATGTCGAATATTAGGGTAACCAGTATTGATTGATATTACTGAAAATATGTATATTTAATAAAGTCAATCAATATTGGAAAGTTACTATTAATTATAATAATTGAAAAAATTATAAATATATTTGGAAAACCCATATAAATGAGGAAATCATTGAATAATCATTATTTAATCGGTAGAGGTAGATTTTAATTAATACACACGACTTAATTGATGTTCTAAATCAAATTTGATTAACTGATTTAAGTCGATTTTTAATTTATATACACATGGATTCCGTGGTTGATTATAATAAATTGTATAAACCTTTTAGTTTTGGGGTGCTCTATAATTTATACAAATAGCTGTATTGGAGTTAGATTGGAGACGAAAAGTCAAAATTAAAAGTTAATAAACTGATGGAACAAATATATATTAGTTTTGAGTGAATGGTTCAAAATTGCGAGATTTGAGTAAATGTAAAGATATTTTATAATGAAGTATGTAATAATAATCTTTTTATTTACATGGAGTCGGATGATATATTTTATTTGTTAATTCAACTAGGACACTATGGGACAGAAACAAAAAATGTATGGTCCAGAAGAGTAGTACTTAAAGTATATGCTCTAATCAGACGCCTGTGAACTCTTTTAACTTCTGGAATTTAGATACGATCCAGGAAGGTTTCTTGATTGCAAAGAAAAAGAGAATTTCTGAAGTTGGATTAAATATGAAAAAGCTCTAAACTGGTGTGCACTATCAAGAATACAATTGATCCCTAGAAGCATGCGTATCTATATACTATATATAAAAAAAAGGTTTTCAATTGAAATTGATTGATGGCAATTTTGTAAAAACATTGTAATTCTGAGGTCATTAAATTTGGCTATATTATTCAATTAAAATATTAATTAAATATTTAAAAATATTCAACTGTTATGCAACTGGACATCGTGTGCGAATGATGTTAAATACGTGTATACTTTTTCAATAAAAAAAAATTATGACATCATTAAATTTCACTTCATCATTAACTTAAAATATTAATTAAATTTTTTCAATAATCAACTACTATGAAACAGGGCAACGTGTGTAGTACATGCGTTGCATCAAAATTTAAGACGTTTATTTTTGTAATATTAAAAAAAAATTGCATTTAAGAATAGTTATATAATATATAAATGTTTATAATGCAGATTTATAGTGTGTAATTATAGGGAGCAACTTAAGTTAATTATTAGGTGCACGAAAAAAAAAAATATACATTTCAGAAATTAAAACAAAACTGAAAGTGGCCATCGATTTACATTTGCTGTTTGCGTTAATTAATTCAAAGCTATGATAAATACAATTTAATTGACAAATATATAAAATAATCTATACTACATGCAAAAAAAAAAAATATAAAAAAACCACACACGCCCACTAACTGCAATATTAACCACTACTTGAATTCAGAAATTATTAACAAAGTAAAAATATTTAATTATGTTAACATAATAAAAATATTTAATTATTCATATTTAATATTTAATTCAGAAAACTACCCCGTACTTCCACTACTTGAATACAACTGAAATCTGAGCCATATTAAATCATAGTAATAGCATTCTG
This sequence comes from Perilla frutescens, assembly GCA_026008535.1. Lineage (NCBI taxonomy): Eukaryota > Viridiplantae > Streptophyta > Magnoliopsida > Lamiales > Lamiaceae > Perilla > Perilla frutescens. The sequence goes on from BRKX01000003.1 coordinate 56,498,388, forward strand.
AATGCATAATTCACACGATACCCATATCATTCCTCATCAAAAAATTCAAAATATTTTCTGCAGATTTTTCAATCAACAGTCACAATGGCTCCCATTTTTGGAACGGTTCAGATGTTGAAGCCAGGTAAAGATACATTCGGCTTAGAACTTCAGTTGATACGTTGCTACGAAAACACAAACGCATTTAGCATGGAATGCATATTTCATGACAGAGAGGTACATTTATTTAATGAGATTTACGATTTGTTTTCCTTTAAAAAATTAAAACTTACAAAGTTAATTTTTTTTGTAGGGTGTACGAATTCACGTAACAATTCCGAAAGCAAGTGTAGACAAGTTTAAACAACGCCTTATTGAAGGCAATGTTTACGCTTTAATAGACTTTGTTGTTGGAATAAACGTGATGAAGTACAAGACGACGTGGAGACTTTATAAGATCATTGTGTTCAAACAAACACGCATATTTCAAGTTTTCCACGCAGAGTTTATACAGCAACCATATGAGATAAAGACCTTTAATGATATTGCTAATATGCAGAACATCGGGGATGCAGCAATGTTTGGTAACATATTTGAATACACACGAAAAAATATGTAGTATTTTATATGCATTTGTGAAATATATATATATATATATATATATTTTTTTTTTTACAGATGTAATGGGAACAATTGTGTCACACTATAGGCCGCTCACCAAAGAGATAAATGGAAAACTGACACTATTAATAGATTTGGTTTTGGAAGATCTGAAGTAAGAGTTTGTTATATTAAAGCACATATTTTTATTGTTTAATATTAGATTTATTATGTATTGACTACATTTTAATTAACTTTTGTAGTGGAAACACGGTCTATGTGATCTTATGGGAAACTTATGCAGAAGAGATGATAAAATTTCTGGAAACTAAACCTGAAGGACCGGTTGCAGTAATTGTGCAGTTTTGCAGACCGAACATGTATAGGGGTAGGATAGTTTCTTTGTTTCTGGTACTTTAAATTATATGCGATGTTATAATTAATAAAATACTACAACATGAGAAGTACAAGTCTCATCTATGTTTAATATTACAAAGATTGTGCTGAATCAGAATGATCCAGAGTTGGCTGATTTCAATTTTAGGTAAAATAATTCAATTGTTATATTACATGTTCGTTTTTTATATTTATAGCATTCTTGCATTTTATATCTCTGCTTTTATTGTTATTTTAAAGTATTTAAGTTCAAATACATAATTTAACTAACATTTCTTGACTAAATATTTGTTTGGAGGTATCTAAAAATTGGGAAGGTGAGATCCACCAGTATCTCTACTCTGACATCATCATCATCAAAGAGGTCGCTGAATGATGAAATCAGAGATGGAGATTTTGAACTGAAGAGTATTTCAGAACTTATGACAGATGAAAAGGTATTTTAAATAATTTAAATAGTACTAAAAGAAATTTATAATTTAAATTTATTCAACTAATTTTTTTAAAAAAATTCAACTGATTTTTTTTAAAAAAATTAGGTTGGAAATTTCTAGATATTTGCAATCATACTCTGCGTAGAGACCATTGGAGATTGGTCCTACTTGGCTTGCAAGAGATGCCAGAAGAAAATTACAAGAAGTGGGAATCAGTTTTTCTGTCAAAAATGTGAGACATTTGACATTGAAGGAAAGCTCAGGTAAATTTTTTTTAATCATATATAGTATAGATTTGATATTTTCCAGAACAAAATTTAATTTTAAAAAAATTTAAATTGTAGGTATAATCTGACTGTGAGGGTGGTTGATGACACTGAAACCACCATATTTCTGATGTGGGATAAGGAATGCATAAGTCTTTTAGGAAAAACAATTGCAGAATTAAGTGTGGTAAAAAAAAAATATTTATTAAAAATAAACCATGCAAATGCTAATTAATTTTTTTGCATAGGGTCAAAACAACGAGGGAATTCCATCAGGCCTGGAACATTTAAGCAACAAAAAAGCTTTGTTCAACATTTCTGTTCAACCTGGACAGGCCAAAAACTACACTGGGTCATATAGTGTAGCCAAAATTTGTATTGACAGGGAAATTATAAAAAAAGTTTGTGGAGAAGAAATTGGTATCGAGGTATTGAAGAAAAGAAACACATACAATATATTATTTTAAATAAATATCTTTATGTAATTAATGAGTCGTTTTTTTATACAGGATGAGGAATCCATTTCAATAAATGGATCAGAAATTATTGAAGATATGGTATGTTTTTCCAAATTTTTATTATAATATTAAAGTAAATAATAATTGTAACCTAATAATTATTTAACATACAGGTTGGATCATCTTCAAAAGCAAGTGTTCAATCAAAAAGTTGTGAGGTTAAAAGCAAAACCATACATCAAATATTAGAAGATAGGGTGGTAAATTTCACAATAATTATATTCAAATTCGAATTATTATTCCTTCAGAATAAATTAGTTTATATTTCAATTACACAACAAAATTTTGATGAAATTCAAAGTGGGGAGTTCATAGTGTATGCCACTGTGAATAACATTGAAGATATTTTTGACATTTCATATCTTGCATGCAAGGAATGTCTGAAGGAATTAGATGTACAAGATGAACTCAAATTCTTTTGCGAGAAATGCCAGAGTTTTGACATAGTTGGTAAATCAAGGTTATTTATTATTATAAAATTTAAGTATTTAATTTATTTTCTAAATTGAGGATTTTAAACATTTTTTTTTTAAAATATAGACACAAATTGACTGTCAAAGTGAGTGACTGTACTGCAACTACAATCTTTAGTATGTGGGAAACACAATGCATGGAAATGATTGGAAAAAACACAGCAGAGGTATGTAGCATAAATGTTTAAAATAATAAAAAATTATGAGTACAAAACTATAATAATTTTTTTTGTAGGAAGAGATATTTGATCTACTTCCAGCTGAAGTTGAAGGCATTTGCAATAAAAAAGGTTTCTTTAATATTACTGTCCTGCATGAGCAGGTCAATAATAATAAAAGACCGTTTGATGTTGTAAAACTTGTGGTTGATGACAGCACAGTGCAGAAAAGGAGGTGGGTGTTTTTAGTGATAAAAGTAATATTTACGAAATATTTAAAAAATAAATATTGTATCAAAGAATTATAATCATTGTGTACGGAACCTCAAGCAAATCAAAGAAAGGAAAAGAAATTGTTGATAAAAATTCAGATTAGGTTTAATTTATTTTTACACAGATTACATTTTATCCCTATACTACATTCACACAGATAATATGTTTTGATCAACTGTCTTTTTTAAAAAAAATTTCAGTTGAACATCAGGGAAGCATTACTGACCCTAAAAAAGACGAACACCACCAACAGTGATGCAATTAATATTATGGCAGATGATCATGTAAAGAGAAATCTGCTTGATGAGTTTTCAGCAACAACAAACAAGAGGATCAAAAGAGTGGTGAAGAAAGAAAAAGATTGATGGAAGAAAAAAGGATGCAGATGTTTCTGAATGTGATTAGAAGTGTGGGGTTGGACTAAGTTTTCGGTTTTTTTTTACAAGAACAATTTTATTTTTTGCATTAACTTATTAGGGTTATGTTTTGAAGTTTTACATAAGTTCTTAAAGTTTCAGATTGTGCTACATATTTAAAACAAGATATTCATTGCATGAAAAATATGCCAGCTTATATATTGTGTAAAAAACATCATTGTGAAAAAAAATAACAAACTATAAGAATACTGCAAATTAGTAAAAACTGGAAATAGGAACAATTAACCAAGTAAAAACTGCCAAGCAAGTTTTTAGTAAAACATAGGAAAAAAAAACAAAAGAGGCCAGAAACAAATAATTATGCAAACAGGATATAATGCATAATATACAACTTTTATCACTTAATGCAGCAGGTTTATTAAAGCTCAAAAATAAATAGGACATTCATTGCATCAAAAATATGCCACACTATATAATTTCGAATATATATGTGCCACTTTGTAAATAATGAATTATACAAGTAATAATGCAAACAATTAATAATATAGACAGAAACAATTAAACATGCAATTTGAATATGCCATTCTTAGAAAACTACAGGATCAATAGAAAAAACATGCACAAGATCAATAGAAAAAACATGCACAAGATATACTGCACACAAATAATTCAATAAATGCGTAAGATCTGGATCATAGATCATTAACCTTTCAAGAACCCTTAAGGAGTAAGTGGATTTCCCAGTTCACAATCACCCGTTTGAACGGGGGCGCAGGGGGTCACACAAAGTCCAAGGCTCAATCAGGTTAAACACTACGACTCAGATCAAAACCTCTCACCAAGGGGTTTCGCATAGTGTTCTTAAAAAGAACACTCACAGATCTCACATATCTGATATGCAGAATAAAATAACATAGTACAATAGGAAGACGCGTTCATTATATTTATACATACAACATTATATTTAAGCCATATAGAACACATCTAAAGACTGGACTCAACAGATAAAGAGAAGAATAAGTATACCAGATTGGTGCTGAAGCATAGAGGAATCAATTTTTACCTATAAGATTGAAGCACACATATATAAGTAAAGATTATTTAAAAAAATGAACATAAATTACAAGCAATAAATTAAAAGGAGTAACTTATTCATGTAAATACAATAATAGTAAATATATATACTTATGTACATACAGGAATACAAATTTTATTACTTTTATAGCATAGATTATACTTATGTAACTACAACAATAATAAATTAATATATTGCAGTAAATACGTATAGTAAATGACTAATAAATTTATTTAATACTTTACATACAACTACTTATTTAATTATACATATTTGCAATTGAAATTCTCAAACTATATATAAGAATTTTATTTCTTACAAAAATTAAGAAATTTTGCTGCAAATTTTACTTCTTAATAAAAAAATATAAAAGTTTTAAACAAAATAGGCAGAAAAATATAATACTTAAATAAAATAATAAAAAAAATTATTCATGTTAGTGGGTGGTTAAAAATTTTTTAAAAACGCCATTACATTAATGTGAAGTTAGCATAAGAGGCAAATTTAAAAATTCAAATTTCAGAAAACTGGAGAAATCTTACAACTTGCGAAAATGGAAAATGGAGACAGGGGTGAGCATGTTAAAAGAATCTGCAGGTCAGATTCATTTCCAGGTATGTTAATCATTCCTATATCTCCTCAATTAATTAAAAATAATTTCATAAAACTCATTTAGAACAACAAAAAATGATATAGACAAAAAATGTATTCACACAGTATCACGTTTAAAAAAATTACAGACAAAAAACTTAAAAACTGTATATATTTTCCAAAATTTTGAAACTTTCGTACCGCAAGATGTGTGTGTGTGTTAGTCTAAAAAAAAACATAAATACAGTGATAAAAACAAAAAAAAACTTAGCTTCTTAAATGGCCTTCAGGGGAACCTTCTGGGATCTGCCGCATCCACTCTTCAAAATCAGAACTGCAATGTAAAATGCCCAAGTCAGAAACATAATACAAAGCATTGCAGAGATTTGAACAATAGGTTTCAGCAGATGTGTGTGTGTGTGTGTGTGTCAGTGTGATACAAAAATAAATTAAATTTAGAGACTTATCTTTTTTGCTGTTGGTCTGAAATGCGGTCTGAAATTCACAGTAACACCTTCATTGAGGTAAAAATCAACGCAGATCCATACAACACTCACTCAGACCTTTTCACAGAGATGTATATATTTAGGCGTAAAGAATATGTATAGATCAGAATGTAGAGATAGTGAGAAGTGAGGTTGATGTTCTGTAGAAAAAAAAAACAAATAATAGTCAGAAAAATATTTAAATAAAAATATTTATACATACTTAATAGATATAATAAGATCTGAACTTCATATTTAAATTGATGTTCGTGTGTGTTAGTCAATGAGATACAAAAATAAAAAAAGAAATGAACTTATCTTATTTTTTTACCGAAGTCGGAGTTTCATAGTAAAAAATGGAAGCATCGACTGTGTGAGATAAAAATATCCGTAGTTCTATGAAACGTACAGTCGGAGGTTCATGATAACATACAGATACAACCTCTCACTAAGAGACTTACAAATCTGAACTCAGAGAACACAAGAAACCATAAAAAAAGAAAGTCAGAAACATATTTAAATATAAATAAAGAAAAAAAATGTAAAAATTTTCATACATACATACTAGAAAGATACAAGCATCGACTATCTCAGCTGAAAATTTCTGTACATCTATGAAACCCTCACTCGAAGATTCACAAAAACATACAAATATAGCCTTTGACTCAGACAGTAAGAGATCCATACTCAGAGAAGAGCTGAAACCCTCACTTTTATTCGATCAGATGACACTTAGAGATATATACTAACTCAGTGTCTTATAGATCTTGCCGAAAATGGATGAACACAGAATCGCCTCTGAGTCAGAGGCTAAGAGATCTATACAGATCTAAAAAAAAATTCACTCATATAAAATTTTTGTTATTAAAATTGAAATTAGGTATCTGTAAAAAATATTTGTCGTGTAGACGGAAGAAAAACCTTCAAGTTGAAAAACTTGACTCATCTCAAATTTCAAATTTTTAAAATTGAAATTAGGTATCTGTAAAAAAAAATCGTGTAGACGGAAGAAAAACCTTCAAGTTGAAGGTGGCGGAGAGAGGGAGAAGAGAAAGGTGATGCGGCGGAAATGAAATAAGAAGAGAGAAGTGAGGCTAAGTTTTTCAGACATTGAAGAGTTGAAATCGGAAGAGAGAGAGAGAGAAAGAGAGAGAGAGAGAAGTGATGCGGCGGAAATGAGGGTTAACAACCCTTGCAAAGTTATCGGGATATATATATATATATATTAGATTAGGTTAATAAAAGTAAAATAAAAATTAATTGAATAGTGGCCCAATTAAAAATTTCAACCATACATATCTATGGCCCAAATAATGCTAATGATCCTGTCACGACCCCACATTAATATCTGATTAATATGAAGTGTGACTGTCATGACTTGATCCCAATGAAGGATGGATCAAGGCGCGAACCGGAAGTAATTAAATAAAGGAAGGAACTACTATATTCCAGGAATGATATTTGCTGTGAACTCCAATTCTGGACTGATTTCAAATACTCACAAGGGACAGAATAATAATAGTACTTAATTGATTATCGAGGTATTGGACTCGTCCAAAATCAAAAGCTGAAATATTAGACTTGTTATATAGCTGAGTTGCGGAAGCAAAAGAAAGACAATAATAATAATGATAATAATAATAATACAAGGTCATCTGAGCCTTGTACAAAAAAGAACTCCACTCTCAACACTTCTCCCTTCTACACCAGCTCAACTTGCACATTTAAAAACAAACATGCAGGGCTGAGTACAAGGGTACTCAGTGAACACATTGCCAAAAATATTTACTGAATTGAACACTGATTTTCTTGTCATGCATCTGAGTAAACACACATGGGTTTTATCTAAAAAGGCCCTATGTTTTACTAAATCACTTTCTGTTTTTGAGCGCTCTTTTCTGTTGTATGATCATCCATATCCCACTGAAAGTCGAGGAATAGCTCCGCTCAGCCTTTTCCACGAACGTCGGGGAATAGCTCCGCTCAGCCTTTTCCCTCAAACGCTTAACATAACTAAATGCCGAAGAATAGCTCAGCTCAGCCTTTTCCACAAACATTTAGCATCGTCGATGTCTTAGTCAGGAATAGCTCCGCTCAGCCTTTCCCCCTTCCTAATATCACCGACCCAAGTGTACACTAACCTCGGTTAACACACTAAGTTAGCACGAGGCCCGATCGATTTAAGAGTTAGAAAGTCCTTTGCGAGCTAACTAAATACAGATAATGATATCATACAAAACAAAACATTTTATGCATGACAATAATTTATTTGCATCAAAATAATTAACTGCGGGTGAGTAAAAACTCAAATCATTATTTGGACTAAGAGTCCGTTGGAAAGAAAGCTCACTTTTCACAGATGTTTTAAATGGCAGCTGCTAATTCTTCACAGGTCTTATCCCTTGCGGATCTGCTAGCCTTCAATATATAAAAATATACTTAGTATGTTGATCCTAAAACTGACAGGACTCAACACGACACGAAGGCTTATTAGGATCTAGTATCCGTTCTAGATTTTTCTTAGCTTAAGGGTTAATCTCGACCCTAGTTCTAAACCATATAAAGACATTCATCGACATCATTTAAGGTATCAAAAATACCTTAGCATCATCACAACTAGATTCTAGGAACAAAGTCAACACTAAGCTCAAAGATTAAACAATTTTCTGCACAACGTCTATCTTTGTAAACTTTTCTGTTCTGACTCGCTAGGGTGCAGGAGACAAGCCATACACCATTAGAAAGCCACGAAGTCTAGTCTCCGACAAAATTGACGGTAGCTCCAAATGATAACTAACGAAAAAGTTATGACCGATTTACTGAGAGGTGGCAGAACTGCCAGAATTTCCGAAAGAAAATCACGTGAACTAACTTTGACAATTTTTCGTAATTTACTTAGAACGAATTAGAAAATGAGACATATACCATTGGAAAGCCATGGAAGTCTAGTTTTCAGAAAAATTTACGGTGACTCAATACGATGTCTAACGAGGGAGTTATGCTCATTTTACTGAAGGGTGGCGAAACTGCCGAACAGAACTGCGTAGCGCGCCGTCTGCGCGAACTCCAAACAAACTCCGAATCAGTTAGTTAACCGAACTGATGAGTTTCAGTTCGGAACTAATTCACTTCATCAGTTAGTTAACCGAACTGATGAGTTTCAGTCTGGAATTGATTCACTTCATCAGTTAGTTAACCGAACTGATGAGTTTCAGTTCGAAACTGATTCACTTCATTAGTTAGTTAACCGAACTGATGATTTTCAGTCCGGAACTGATTCACTTCATCAGTTAGTTAACCGAACTGATGAGTTTCAGTCCGGAACTGATTCACTTCATCAGTTAGTTAACCGAACTGATGAGTTTCAGTCCAGAACTGATTCACTTCATCAGTTAGTTAACCGAATTGATGAGTTTCTGTCCGGAACTGATTCACTTCATCAGTTAGTTAACCGAACTGATGAGTTTCAGTCCGGAACTGATTCACGTCAGTTCAAATACCAAGCTTTCATCACCTCAAAACATCTCAAACTGGACTATATATGCTTGCACATAACCAACTAATTTTCTAAACATTAACGTTATTTAAAACACCAAAAATCCATACATATACTTCTCAAGCTTAGATCTGAAAATATGTGACTAAAAAGCTCATGGTTTTCGAAAATACCTCTTCAAAATAACAAAGGAGAAGAGTTGGAAGAAGCTTGAAGGAGATGAAACGACTGAAACAAAGCTTCCAACGATGACGCCAGAAACCCAACGGTGAAGAGCGGATGAAGGATAGCTTGAGCTCTTCTCGACAAGGCTGTAACTTCTTACTTCTATCACTGTCTCTCTCTCTCTCTAAAATTTGTGCAGAAAATGGGGATGAAATGGAGAAAAAGAAATGAGGAGCTACTGTGTTTCCTCTTCCCCTTTTTCGAAAATTTTATGGCAAAAGAAGAAGTGAAATGGAATGAAGAAATAAGTTGGATGCCTTGCCCCTTTTCTCTCTCTCAACCTCTACGTAAATGCTTGGGTAAGGCTTTACCATTAAATGAGAGTAGGCTAGGCTGCAGATTTCCCCTTTTTCCCATTAGACCAATAAATGCCACAAGAGCTTTGGTAGATTGGCAGGGAAGTGACGAAAAGTCTTCCCAACTTGGAAAAAAAAACTAGTTGCTAAAATATCGGCACTAGGGGATATCTAATTCACTCTATTTGAAATGCTCTACTTTAATTATCTGAATTTAATACTTGCATGACCGGAGGATATCTGATTCTCCCAGTCCAGAAAATATTTATCGGAATATCTGATTCATGATAAACACACACCGCAATAATGGAATCGAATTTATCTGAAATTCCGATTCCGGCTTTCCATAACTAAAAAGAGGATTAAACCCTAACTGAAATAATTAATTCACCTATGTGAATTAATTGATCTTGAATTCCATGGAACCTAACGGATACTTTCGACCATAATCTGACTGAAAATTACTATACTGAATAGTAATTGCAACAATTTACTGCAATTAAGCAGTAATTAATTTACGGGGTATTACAGATCCATTCTAAATATTAATTGAGGCCCAAAATAGGGACTTAGATAATTAAATATTATTTATTTAGATAGTGTAGATAATTAATTATTTTATATAATTAATTACGTAAAAAATTGAAAACATTAATTTATCTTTAGTAAATGTACAGAATAAAAGATTTTAGTTATATAGATAAATATGTATTACGTAATTTGGAGACTAATTTACAATTTTTTTAATGTTTACTTAAATATTAGATGATTATTCAATATTTATATAAATAGATTTTTAATTTAGATAAATTTTTAATATTTAATATTAATTATTCAAATCTTAGATATTTTAAGTAATAAGTAAAAATTTTATGATTAATTTACATAATAAAATATTTGGTATTTGACTGTGTCATTACATATTACTTAATTGATATAAATAAGATAATATTTATGTATTTAGTCAATGATTATGTAATAAGTTTTGGATTATCTAAATAAATATTAAAATTATTTTTATTGTGTGGACATTAAAATTGTATAATATTTCTAATATATAAGCAAAATCTTCATGTATTTTTAATTTATAATAAATATATTTTTAAAAATTTCAAAAATTTAAAATGTATATAGTATTGTATTAATTTAATAATACTATATTTTTTTACTACAGGTTATTCAATAACAGAGGAACTACTACAGACTACAATATTAATTGACATACATGTTGAACACATTTATAATACAGGTTTTTTTTAACGTTTTAAAATAATAAATTATGATATTATAAATCAGATGTATATGTTTTATAATTCTTAAATCATTCGTATTGATCAAAAAATAATTGGGTTATTTAACCAGTCTTCAAAGAAAGTTATGTTATTCATTCTCTAAATCGAATTGGTAAGTTTTCAATACAATTCTGTATATTTTTTTTTTCTTAACATATATTATTACATTTTTTTAATATTAGTTTATAATTAAAATCATTTAAAAATAGGTGAAGGAACAAGTGAACCTGGAGCGAGTTTTGATTTAACAATTAATGAATCAATGGAGGATGACCAATTAGTTGATATACATGTTACACAAATGTCTGATACAACAGGTATTATGTCCAATTTTACACAATTAATGAATCAGAGATTGTTCACCAATTAATTGATATACATGTTACACAAATGTGTAATATAGGTATTAAATGCAGTATATTTTAATTAAAAATTACTATATCAAATTATAATAATGATTATATGAATCTGCTGTTAATAATTTTGTTTGCTCATCAGGTGAACAGAATGATCGTAATTTGCAACAATATTGTACTGGTAAGTTAATAATAATTTTCAATTTTAATTATTTTTATTTAACAATTTATTTATATTTAATTTATATATATTTTTTAAAATATTAATAGCAAATAAAAAAATTTGTAAACACACTTCTATTGTTTTATTTAGATATGTCGGATTGGTATGTTTGCAATTCAATACTGTATATTTTTTTTAAAAAATATTATTATTATTATATTTTTTGTATTATTTTACATACCTAAAATAATTTTTAAATTAATCAAATACAGGTGAAGGAACAAGTAAAACTGAACAGATTGTTGATATAACAATTGATGAATCACTGAAGGTTGACCAATTAATTGATATACATGTTTCACAAATGTCTGATATAGGTAATAAATGCATTATATATTATTTATAAATTAAATATGAAATTATAATAATGATTATATGAATTTGATGTTAATAATTTATTTGCCTTATTAGGTGAGCAGTATGATCATAATTTGCAGCAATATTGTACTGGTAAGTTAATAATTATGTCCAATTTTAATTAGTTTTTTATTTAATAATTTATTTATATTTAATTTGTTATTTTTTAATTATTTATTGTAAATAAAAACAATTGGGAATCACACTTCTATTGGTAAATTTAGTATATTTCGGATTGGTATGTTTGCAATATTATAATTTTTTTTTATAAAAGTATTATTATTATTTTTTTATATTACTTTACATAGCTAAAATAATTCTTAAATTAATAAAATACAGGTGAAGGAACAATTGAACATATGGTTGATTTAACAATCAATGAATCACTTGAGGATGACCAATTGATTGATATACATGTTACACAAATGTCTGATATAGGTACTAAATTCATTATATGTTAATTAAAAATTAAATAATAATTAATAATATTAATTATACGAATCTGATGTCAATAATTTTTTTTGCTCATTAGGTGAACAGTATGATCATGATTGGAATCAATATTGTACTAGTGAGTTAATAATTTTGCCAATTTTAATTTGATTTTTTTTAATAATGTATTTGTATTAAATTTGTTATTTTATCAATATTTATAGCAACGCAAAATAAATAAAAATGGGAATCATACTTCTATTTGTAAATTAAGTATATATTTTTTTTAAAATTAAGTTATCTAAATTATTATTTTTACCTAATTTATGACTCTACAATTATTATCAATATAAGTATGAATAAGATTAAATTTTTATTTAACATTTAACATTCATAACAGTTTCAGACTACTCCGATCTTGGTGATCCCATTTTTATTTGTCAATTTTGTGGAGCACATTTTTGGTATGATGAGAGGTAGGGAAAAAATTCAAATTCACGAATTACGAAATACTCATTGTGCTGTGTCAGAGGAAAAATTAAATTGCCACCTGTTCAAAGGCCTCCTAAAGTTTTGGAAAGTTTGCTCTGCGAAAATGATAATAAGAGTAAACATTTTCTTGATAATATCCGTTCCTACAATAGTATGTTTTCTTTTACATCAATGGGAGGCAAGATAGATTTAAGTTTAAATATTGGTAATCCTCCACCGACATTCCGACTGCACGGTCAGAATTATCATATGATTGGAAGTCTATAGCCACCGCAAGGTTCTACACCAAAGTTTGCTCAGTTATATATTTATGATACTGAAAATGAGGTTGCAAATAGAATGCTTTCTGTGAGGTAATTTATATTTATTATTATAATTTTTTGAATATACCTCTTAATATTATGTACGTTCGTTCTAATTCATTTTTATATTTTTTGTTTATATAGGAACAAAAAAAGTCTAAGCACACTTCATGCAGAGATTGTTTCTGAACTTAAAAGCATGTTGGATGAATATAATGTTTTTGCGAAGTCATTTAGGATGGCAAAGCACAACATTATAGATCTTGGTCAATCTGATGTTAAGTTGAAACTTATTGGTAGACGTGGAGGTGATGCTAGAATGTATAATCTTCCAACTGTGTCTGAAGTTGCTGCGTTAGTTGTTGGAGATTTTGATCAGTCTTTTGGAGATAGAGAAATAATCTTGGAAACTCAAACTGGAGAATTGAAACGCATTAATGAGTTAAATACAGCCTATTTGGGTTTACAATATCCTCTTCTGTTTCCATATGGTGATGACGGTTATAGAGAAGATATACCATTTTCACATTTGCATTCTTCAGCAACTAACGGCAGAAAGATGGTCAGCATCAGAGAATATTTTACATATCAATTGCATGAAAGAGATTGTGATGCAAAAACCATTCTAAGCTCAAGGAGATTATTTCAACAATTTGTTGTTGATGCCTACACAATGGTTGAATCTGCTAGACATCAACAATCATTAAGATGTCATGTGTACAAAGGTTTAGAAGAGGCTCTAACAAGAGGTGAAAGAAATCCCGCAAATCAAGGAAAATGAGTTATCCTGCCTTCAACATTCATTGGAAGAGCTCGATACATGATTCAAAATTACCAAGATGCTATGGCTATTTGTCAGTGGGCTGGATATCCAAATCTATTCATCACATTCACATGCAATCCAAGGTGGCCAGAAATTGTAAGATATGTGTAGGAAAAAGGATTGAAACATGAAGATCGTCCCGATATTGTTTGTCGAGTGTTCAAAATGAAGTTGGACAATTTGATTTATGATCTGCGCTAAAACAATGTCTTTGGAAATGTTAAAGCAGGTATGTCTTAATTTTATTCAAATTATTCTTTCAAAGTTTTATTTTAATATAATTTAATTGTTTTTACTTTGAATTATAGTTGTGTACACTATTGAATTTCAAAAGAGGGGTCTTCCACATGCGCATATCTTGCTTTTCATATCGAAAGAAGATCAAAATCGAGGATCAGAAGTGATTGATCAAATTATATCAGCTGAAATACCTGATAAAGATCTGGATCCACAATATTACACAGCTGTACAGGAATTCATGATTCATGGTCCATGTGGTGTTGCGAAAAAAAATTCACCCTGCATGAGAAATAGTCCCTGCAGTAAATATTTTCCAAAATTTTTTACTGAGACAACAACCACAGATGAAGAGAGATATCCAATATATAGACGCAGAGACAATGGAAGAACAATTTTGAAGAATGGAATGCTGATGGATAATAGATATGTGGTTCCTCACAATCGATTCCTTCTGATGAAGTATGCTGCCCATATAAATGTGGAATGGTGCAATCAGTCAAGATCAATAAAATATTTGTTCAAATATGTGAACAAAGGTCACGATCGTGTCACCGCAGCATTTTATCAGAGCACTCAAGATGATGAAAGTGGGAAAAATATTGATGAAATAAGTATGTATTATGATTGCAGATATATTTCCCCCTACGGGGCTGCATGGAGAATATTTGGATTTCAAATTCAATACAAATACCCTCCCGTTGAGAGATTAAGTTTTCATCTTGAAAATGAACAGACAGTTTTCTTTCAAGATTCTGATTCAATGGATGATGTCCTCAACAGACCAACTGTCCATGAAAGTATGTTTTTAGCTTGGTTTGAAGCAAATAAGAAGTATCCAGAAGCGCGGAAACTTACTTATGTTCAATTTTCAACAAAATTTGTTTGGAAACAAGCTAAAAAAGAATGGGTGCCGAGGAAACAAAAATTTTCAATTGGAAGAATTTTCTTTGTTCCTCCGGGGAGTGGGTATATGTATTATTTGAGGTGTTTGCTTAATGTTGTGCGGGGACCTACGTGTTATGAAGACATCAGAAAAATTAACGGTGTGCAGTATGCTTCATTCAGAGATGCATGTTATGCTTTGGGATTGTTAGATGACGATAAAGAATTTATTGATGGGATTGTCGAAGCAAGTTATTGGTCATCTGCTGAATCTCTGAGAAAGTTATTTGTTACATTGTTAGCCTCTGATTCAATTGGACATCCAGAAGTTGTGTGGAATAATTGTTGGATGTAATTAGCAGATGATATATTATATAAGCAATGATTAATACTGCAACACCCTGGTACTTTAAATTATAATTGTTTAATGTTTGTTTAACTTTTGCATAATATATTAACTTCCATTATTAACTATTCTTATAATTGTACAGAATTGCACTTGACTGATGAACAAATTCAAAGTTATTGTCTGGTGGAAATTGAAAAGTTGATGAAGAGTTTTGGAAGGACTTTACGAGAATTTGAAGGTATGCCATTTCCAAGTTCTGACTTTTTTCAATCTCAGGAAAATAGATTGATAAATGATGAAATGAGATATGATAGGATGGAATTGGAAAATGATCACAAAGTGTTTGTTAGCAAACTAACAGATGAACAACATAATGTGTATCGAATTGTATTGGATGCTATATCATCGGAATCAGGGGCATGTTCTTTCTGTATGGATACCGAGGTACTGGAAAGACATTCATATGGAAAACATTATCAGCAGCGTTGAGATCAAAAGGAGAAATAGTTTTAAATGTTGCATCAAGTGGTATTGCTTCTATATTATTACCAGGTAGACGGACAGCGCATTCAAGATTTAAAAGTTGATGAAGAGTTTTGAAAAGTTGATGAAGAGTTTTGGAAGGACTTTACGAGAATTTGAAGGTATGCCATTTCCAAGTTCTGACTTTTTTCAATCTCAGGAAAATAGATTGATAAATGATGAAATGAGATATGATAGGATGGAATTGGAAAATGATCACAAAGTGTTTGTTAGCAAACTAACAGATGAACAACACAATGTGTATCGAATTGTATTGGATGCTATATCATCGGAATCAGGGGCATGTTCTTTCTGTATGGATACCGAGGTACTGGAAAGACATTCATATGGAAAACATTATCAGCAGCGTTGAGATCAAAAGGAGAAATAGTTTTAAATATTGCATCAAGTGGTATTGCTTCTATATTATTACCAGGTGGACGGACAGCGCATTCAAGATTTAAAAGTTGATGAAGAGTTTTGGAAGGACTTTACGAGAATTTGAAGGTATGCCATTTCCAAGTTCTGACTTTTTTCAATCTCAGGAAAATAGATTGATAAATGATGAAATGAGATATGATAGGATGGAATTGGAAAATGATCACAAAGTGTTTGTTAGCAAACTAACAGATGAACAACACAATGTGTATCGAATTGTATTGGATGCTATATCATCGGAATCAGGGGGCATGTTCTTTCTGTATGGATACCGAGGTACTGGAAAGACATTCATATGGAAAACATTATCAGCAGTGTTGAGATCAAAAGGAGAAATAGTTTTAAATGTTGCATCAAGTGGTATTGCTTCTATATTATTACCAGGTGGACGGACAGCACATTCAAGATTTAAAAGTTGATGAAGAGTTTTGAAAAGTTGATGAAGAGTTTTGGAAGGACTTTACGAGAATTTGAAGGTATGCCATTTCCAAGTTCTGACTTTTTTCAATCTCAGGAAAATAGATTGATAAATGATGAAATGAGATATGATAGGATGGAATTGGAAAATGATCACAAAGTGTTTGTTAGCAAACTAACAGATGAACAACACAATGTGTATCGAATTGTATTGGATGCTATATCATCGGAATCAGGGGGCATGTTTTTTCTGTATGGATACCGAGGTACTGGAAAGACATTCATATGGAAAACATTATCAGCAGCGTTGAGATCAAAAGGAGAAATAGTTTTAAATGTTGCATCAAGTGGTATTGCTTCTATATTATTACCAGGTGGACGGACAACGCATTCAAGATTTAAGATATCGTTAAATCCAAACGAGGATTCCACCTGTAATATTATCCAAGGAAGTCCGCTAGTAGAACTGATTCTTAGATGCAAGCTGATAATTTGGGATGAGCCACCTATGATGCACAAATACTTCTTTGAAGCTTTGGATCGAACACTTCGAGATATAATGCGTGTATCTGATTCTTCAAATGCACGCAGAATTTTTGGAGGAAAAACAATCATTTTTGGAGGAGATTTTCGACAGATCTTACCAGTTATTCCAAAAGGAAGCAGACAGGATATTGTTAATGCCACAATAAATTCTTCTTATCTGTGGAAAGACTGTCGAGTCTTAAGATTAACAAAAAATTTAAGACTGTCGAATTTGGGGCCTAATGATGTAGTTGATGAGGTTGAACAATTTGCAAATTGGATTGCTGGTATTGGAGATAGTACAATCAGTGGCCCAAATGATGGACATGTGAATATTGACATCCTTGATGATATTGTATTGAAATGGTCAGGAGATCCAATTTCAGCAATTGTTCATAGTACTTTTCCATCATATGATACTGATATTGCAGATACAACTTATCTACAAGAACGAGCAATTCTTGCTCCAACTTTAAATGTGGTTGAATCTGTAAATCAATACATGCTTTCTCTAAACAAGGGTGATGGCAGATTGTATTTAAGTTGTGACTCGACATGCAACTCAGATAACAATACGGGTTTGCTGCAAGAAGTTCATACTCCGGAATTCTTAAACAGTATAAGATGCTCAGGGGTTCCGAATCATGAATTATTTTTGAAAGTAGGTACTCCTATTATGTTGTTGAGAAACATAGATCATGCAAATGGTTTATGTAATGGGACTCGATTGATGATCACAAGGTTTGGCAAACATGTTGTCGAAGCAAGATTTATTAGTGGCCAAAATGCATAGCAAATGGTACTAATTCCAAGAATGTCTCTTACGCCTGCTGATCCCAGATTGCCATTTAAGTTTCAGAGAAGACAATTTCCTCTAATGCCCTCATATGCAATGACGATAAACAAGAGCCAAGGACAATCATTATCTCACGTTGGTTTATTGTTGCAGAAGCCGGTTTTCTCTCATGGACAATTCTATGTTGCTGTTTCAAGGGTTACAAGTCGTGGTGGATTGAAGATCTTACTTGATGATAATAATACAAATACCACTACAAATGTTGTGTATAGAGAAGTTTTTCAAAATCTGTAAACTTTATACTTTAATTTTTTTTTTAATATTTAGTTTGATTTTTGATAACATAAAGTGTATATAATTTAAATATGAATTTATATTAATTTAAAATGTTAAAAAGTGTATACGTACCTATTAAAAAAAATTAAGTACTAAGCTATGTAAAATTACATAAAAATATAACATAATTTTTATTTTAACTAAATTTCTTTTTCGTGCAATGCAACAATGAAAACAGTTCGCTGCTACCGTGCAACGCACGACTCAGATACCGATTTACTTCCACCGTACAACAAACGAGCCGCGTACTAGTCAAAATAACAATAAACAACAGACTTCCAAACTTTGAATTTCAATTCCCTAAACCACGTATTCCTTCGTAATACACCAAAACCTTGCAATTGGACCATATTGGGTGGTTGGGCATGCATTTTTATTAAATGATTCGAACTATTAACTGAGGCTAGAGCTCAATCTTCCTTTATTGGGTTTAATTTGAAATTAATTAATAAAGTTCAATCACTTATGATTTTTTAGCTTCCGGGCTTTATAGCCAACTCCAAATAAATTAATATAAATGTTTTTGTATGCAAGAGGCCATTTATCCTCTCCCCTTTCTACATGCGATTTCTAACAAGGTAGTGCGAGACGGATGGACGCCGAGCACCCCCGCCGGACCACCGTTCTACGTCGCCGAAAATTTAATTTCCAATCAAAATAATTCTAAATTTATTTTTTAGACTCATTTTCACATTTTAAGATCAATGGAACAAGTTTTGATCAGCAGAGGAAGGTCTAAATGCCCAAAAAGGGATCAGTATTTCCACACGTCATGC
Source organism: Perilla frutescens (assembly GCA_026008535.1). NCBI lineage: Eukaryota > Viridiplantae > Streptophyta > Magnoliopsida > Lamiales > Lamiaceae > Perilla > Perilla frutescens. Next base: position 56,517,588 of record BRKX01000003.1, read on the forward strand.
GTTGCCTGCGAGTTTTTCTAGTGGTCAGATCTGATATGCAATAACATCATCCTCTTCGCCTTTTCTACCTCTCTCTCTCTCTCTCTCTCTCTCTCTCTCTCTCTCTCTCTCTCTCTCTCTCTCTCTCTCTCTCTCTCTCTCTCTCTCTCTCTCTCTCTGCTTTATGTAATCAAGGTTCATTTTTGAACTTGAACTCAAAGAATTGTAATATTTGAAAAATCTTCCAAAACAACAAATTTTTGTTTGATTTCTGTTGATGTTGGTGATGGAACTGAGAATCCTTTGGATGTGTGTCGATTGAATAAAATATTTTGATCAAAACGATCCCACATCCCATCGCATGCTAAAACCAAATCTAAATCTCATGCGCAACGAAAAATTGAGATTATCGATTGTCTTGCAATCGGAGAGTCACCGTTGAGAAGATGTAGATATAAAATCTACAAATCCTCCTTTCTTCATGTTATCCATTCCACGATCTTCTATTATATGACCCAACCTCGATTTAGACGTCATGTGGGTGACGATCATTTAGACCTTGTAGAAGCTTGGAGACAAAGAACCATCACAATAGAATTTTCAATAATTTCTTTCTTTTGAGGAGATTAATTTCGAAATTTTTCTCTATGGTGGCTAGGGTTTTTCTTCTCCCTTCATAAGGTATATAAAGGGCAACAGGGATCTAGAAGAAAATTAGGGTTGGGCCTCCAACGGGCCTTAAGTTCTCATGCCTAGTCCAGATATAACTTAAGCCCATTAATATTAATTCAATCCACTAAAGAATTAATATTGCACTACCACCCTGATTCCATATTTATGGATACTATTATTTCTCCCGTACGTTGTACATATTTAAATATTTATAAATGAATATTTTAAATTTTGAACGTTTTCACACTGTAATTGAATGAATTAGAAAATATTGTAGATCTCAAATGGTGTCAAAATATTTCTATGTAATTACACAAATATTTTATAGTTGGTTAGAGACCTTCTTCAAATATATATCATAATAATTACAATATCAATTAAGCTAAAAAAAAAAAAGAAAATTAGTAACCATTATTATTGAGTTCATTTTTTTAATTTTTCAAAAGTACACAAATAAAAATAAGGTAATAATTGAGCAAAATACATAACTTGAATTTTAAAAAATAATTAGCCCTAATATAATTTTGTTGTATATATTGTTTTATTTGTATGCTATATTTTTTAACCTAACAACCATAACCAAGTTTTTGTTAAACATTATATAAAATCGATATTATTTTTTGTTGCAACAATCTTTTTTTTAACTTTATAGGGATTTTCTATAAAATTTTGAAATAACAATTTTTTTGTTCCATATTGTTATCTACTAATTCATGTAATTGTTCTCCTAAAACAAATATAAAAAAAATCGTGCAATTGTTAGTATCAAAATATTTAACATTTATGGATATGAAAATAACACATTTTTATTCTATATCAATACCTACTATACATAAATGTTAAAAAGAAATTAAAGAAAGAAATAAAATAGTTATATTATTAAATAAATAGGATTATTGTTAATAAAAAAAAATGGTGGCTTCATCACTTAAAAAAATGGATAGGGGTAGAAATAATAAAAAAAAAGATAGAAAGGAAAATAAAATCAAATCAAATAATGAAAATTAAATGAAGAAAGAAAAATTTGAAAAGAGAAAATTGAAAAAAAAGGAAAAAATAAAAATAAAAATAATTAATGTTAATTATCAAAATAAATGGCGGGCTTGATCATGTACTTAAAAATATATTATGTAATAAAAGAAAAAATTGGAAGTCGTAGAAATAAAAGAAAAGATCGAAAATGAAAAAAAAGGAAAAGAAAAACAAAAAGGAACAAAAAGAAGATGAAAAATTCGAAAGGAAAATTTGAAAAAGAAAAAATAGAAAATAATTAATTTGAAAATGGTGATCACGAAATTAAGGAAATAATTTGAAAAAATAATAATTAACTTTAATTATCAAAATAAATGATGAGTTTGATTATGCACCTAAAAAATATTAACTAATAAAAAATAAATTGAAAAGTGGTAGAAATAAAAGGAAAGATCGAAAAGGAAAAAAAAAAGAATTTGAAAGGAATAAATTGAAAAAGAAAAAGACTTAATTTCAATTAACAAAATAAATAATAAATTTGATCATATATCAAAAAAATATTAAATAATAAAATGAAAAATTGGGGCGAAACTAAAGGAAAAAATATGAAAAAAGAAAAAAAAAGAAAAAATGAAATGAAAAAAATGAAAATTTTATAAGGGAAAAATTGAAAAAGAAACAAAAAAAAAATGAAAAATTAATGTTAATTATCAAAATAAATGGTGAGCTTAATCATGTACTTACAAAATAATAAAAGAAAAGATCCAAAAGAAATGTAAAAGGAAAAATGAAAAGGAAAAAATAAAAAATAAAAAGAGGAGTAGAGGGGAAAATTGCCAAGAGAAAAAATATGTATATAATAAGAGTGGGGTAATGAGGTTTTGAACATTGGCCCAATCCAGTTTTGAACTTGACATAAAACCATTCCGCCAATGTAAAGTTCATTGAAATATTTAACAGAATTATTACTTTAAATGACATTTTTACTAATTTTTTTAATGTTAATTTTGCCCCTGCGATTTTGCTTTAATATATGTATAGATAGATGGCTTCTTCAACTCAATTAATTCCCCATGTTTAAGATATTGAATGTCCATTAATTAAATCGAGTATACTGACAACTCAATTTAATTAATTGCTTATCCATGAGTCGTACCACTCTACTTTTATTATCATGTTGGATTAAAAATAATCCACTTGCAAGATTTAACATGATAATCCTTTTTGAGCTTATCAGGGACATCATCAACTCGGCGCACCGATAAACGGATTCCTTATATAAATAGTAACTCATCATATATAGAAATGTCTCTACCCAATCTATCGGGCTCATTGATTCTTTAATTAGAATATCACCCATTGATAGGTCAAATTAATGTACATTAAAATATACATGTCTACTATTATATAAGGATTAAGAATCATGACTATATGAGATTTATATTCTTATGTGCTGTCAGTACATAAGAATTATCTCGCTGCGATCCAGTACAATACACTATAAAAGTGCACTAGCTAGTATGATTTCATAGCCAAGATAGATTAATCCCAAATCACACTACAACTATACTGATGGTTCGTCTAACTCCATCTAGGTTGTGAACTCTTCTCATACTTTATAAGAAACCGATAATATGATATTCTGTGCGCATTCCACACACTATATTATCTACAATATTAAGTATATGACAATTTACATTATTTATTATATAAAATAAATGCAAAATATGTGAACGTTATTCTCATTCATAATTAAGGGAAATAATTATATACATAAAAGACATGCTTTTAGTATACAATCACAATAGTTGGGAACATTGTATATCTTTCTAGTAAATAAGTAAATAAAATGGTTACATGTGTGAATTAATATGGCTAGAACACGGAGGAAAATATGTGTAAGTGTGTGTGTTCGGTGCGAGGCCACCGATGGGTTGCTTGAGAGAATAACATTTGTTTTGATCTCTACAATTGGTGCATGTGAGTACACAGACGGATGTGGAAAATTTTAATTTGGAGGGGCGAAGGCAGGGATTTTAACTTTAGGGGATGAGCGAGGGCAAAAGTTAATATTATAATATAAATAATATTATATTTCAATACAAGAAAATTGAGATTTAGTGAGAAAAAATTTCATCATTAAAGGTTTGAAAATTCTCATTAAATGCTTTTAGTGAGGAAAATCATCTCATCACTCTTCATCTTTGCAACTCTGGGTAAAGGCAAATAATGAGGGTATCGAGATATCCTCATTATTGGTATAACACAATTAGTGATAGAATTATACCATCATTAACAATAATTTTTTGTTATTATAAGTTTCGTCATTAGATAAATTTTCCCTCACTATTTTTTTAGCCTCTCATTAGAAAATCAATTAATTTTTTTTAAATAACACAATATATATTATTATAGTCAATATAAAATTAAAATTTCTCGATAATTGCTTGAATGAATCACAATAAAATATGAACTCCACCATATATATCTTGAAGAGAAAGTTTGTGAAACAAAGTAATTATAAATTAACAAGCATCATTCATACATCGATAAATTCAAAATGTATTAATAAACAAAATTACATTTTGTTTCAAAATTCTTAATATCTACACTGATCTGCCCAAAGGAAAAAAATTTACAATAACTTAGTTTGTCCATCAAAAGACTAAATGCTAAATTTCTAATTTGTGCGCTTGTATTCTTCTTGGCCAATCAACAAGATAGTCAAAAAAGGAAAAAAAGTTATTAATCCATAATATAATATTGAATCTTAAAGAAATTATGCCAATTTTCAAACTTAGAAGAATAATGGTAGGATAATGGGGTACCTACAATTGAAGCCTTCTTCAATCCTGGTAAAATATAATAAAAAAAGAGCAATACTGATCAATATTTGGGATAAAGATCAAATGTAATAGTAAATATATTGTTAATGAGAAAAAAAAATACATGACAGAGAGCAGATAATTTATAGGAATATTAATTGAAGTTGACTCTCAAGAAATTCTGGTTACTAATACAAGAAATTCTACAACTATCCACTTCATTGGTAGAAATTCATCATGTCCACGTCTACAATTTTTTTCCTTTTTCAAAGGTAATCCATAGGCTAACTCCTAAATGAACTATGTATCTCATTAAAAATATTATTAGCAAAGAAAGCCCATTAGAGAAGCTCTTAAGTAAAAAAGAACAGTTTCTACGAAGATCATGATAACTACTATAAGTACATATATACTACTAAGCATGCCATTTTCTTTCGACAAAAATCATCATAATTCATTTTCATCATTTGTGTATTATCTAATTGCACTATTAATAAAATCAATACAACAAAGGAAGCCAAATAGACTCATAAAGATTAAATTATAATTGAAGACAATTAAACAAGTAAACCAAACTAATGATACTTGTTAAAGGTCAATATCAATGTTAGATGTTGAAAGTGAATTTGCATTGAGTTGGGTGTCCTCGATCTGGGTTAATCGATTTCAATCTTATCAATGCAATCTCTTATCTTATGATTTTCTTCATCTTTCTTGTGTTGTTCTTCATACGAAGCTTAGCCTCCAGCTCTCTCATATAAGTAACCCGAGGATCACTACAGTCTTTCCATTTCACTCCACCTCCATAACAAAAAAAACATGGCTATGGAGCTGCGGTCCAAAAGTTTGTTCAAGAACCTCAATATGAGACAATGATTGATTCGATTTGACGATGTCCATCACTCATATATCATACAAATAATTTATAGACCATGAATTTAGATAGCAATGATAACTAGTGATTATTACATATTTGTTTTGTGCTTCTGGCTTGAGCTTTTCAATTTTTTTTTTGTCGAGTATTAAAGAATAGTTGTGCAACATTTGGGGAGGTGTCATTCTCATGCCCCCAAAAGAATGGAAATGGATAATACAATAGTATTTTTTATTAAACTACAAATAAAAACATAAGAATTAAACTTTTTACTACCTTATCAAATATCAGTTGTTTATGTGGCTTGCTTCCAGTTCGATGAGGCATCACTCCATCCATTATTTTTTTTTGGAATTCTGGTTACTAATTTTCTGTAAAAATCATAAATATATTATTTTGTATTCTCTTCCCTTAGTGCAATTTAGTTGAAATAATATCTCTTATTATAATATTAACCGACATACCTTAAACTCATCACTTAATAATTTATTAGTCACGAGCCATTCCCAATCTTTAGTATTCATCCCATCTGGCACATTCTTCAAAATCTTAGTTTTATTTTTACAGTTTTTCACATACTACGCATTCAATGATGATCTTTGTCCACAAAGCACCCATGTGCTCCAGTGTTTGCTCACAAAATAACTCTATATCGGGATGGAAAAAATACTCCTGTAGCATATACAGAGATAAGCCTCTAAAATAAATTGTAACAAGCTCTAGAAGAATAAATTAAAAAGATAATAAGAAAATTTCACCACCTTCTCTGAATCCCATACATGTTGCCTACTTGATTGAGATGCGTCCTTCACTTGAATATGGTATATATTCTTGTCTCGTACAATTTTCTCCAAGTGCCTTGACCAATAACTATATTTTTTTCCCACAATACGATTATTGTAAAATTGGATCTCAAGCTTTTCTGAAGTTTCTAGCGTTGCAATCTTCTTATTCTTTTTTTTTTTGAACATTTCTTGGCCCTGGAGGTGCTAAATCTATTTACCAATAACAAAACAAAAACGAATGATATGAAATTAATTCACAACTAATATAATATTTTGAACCATCTAAATTCCAACTCACTAAGCTTACCTTCAAGACATTTGTCACTAACAACATACCTCGTTTCACCACTAACATGATTATGGGTCTCAGGAGTAAATTTGGCAACGAGAAAATGATTGATTACCTTAAGTGACACCATTAATTCCTAAACAATCATAAAATGAAACTACTGTATGATGAATAAATATTTAAAAAATGCATAATCAATATCTATATTGAAGAGCTTTGAACCAATTATGAACCATTGAACTGTATTAGCATGCTCAAATCCATTTACCACTTCACCATGTGCTCTGACTTTATCATTTCTTTTTGATTCACCTAGTATCCTAAGATCTCTCACTTTTGGAACATTAGGGATATGAGCTGGAGACATATAACTTAAACAAATCACTTGTAAAAAGCATAAATAAATAAATATAAACTAATAATAAACTACGAGTCCAACTTAAAATTACGAATCACGGAAGTGTCCTCCAATAATTTGAAGAGTATTGATGGAGCATTTTCAAATCTAGATAAATGACAATATTTTCCACATATTTGTGTTCATCCATCATCAAAAGCACATGTCTATCCTTTTGCAATGGTCTACCATCCCCATCCGTGACTTTGAAACCGACTGAATTAATATTAATAAACTTGTTGCACATTATCAAGATTTCTAAGTAAGAGCTATCTTTAGGAAAATCATTATTTTTATATTCATCTTCACCAAAATACAAAGTAAGAGTGTGGGTCGAAACTCCTCCTTTACGAAAATAATTTTCGCACATTACATCAGTATGTTACACTTTTAACATAATTCATAATTTTATATTATAATTTCTATATATAAATGTATAGTTTTACCGGTTATTCTTCGACTGCTGATAAATTGTGTTTCTTTCTGTTCAATTCGGTTAGTTCCATAGATGCTCTTAAGTAATGTAAAATGAAATAATTTAGCATGAGACACACATTATTCAAGCCTATAGTTTTTTTTAAAAATAAAAATATATGCTACATTAATTGATTACCACTAGATTCTCCCATTGTCTTTGGGCTCTTATGTCCATATCCAAGCTTTTTAGCCAGTTCACCAGGTGCAATAAATCTTGCTAGCTTTAGGATAGTTCTTCCTTTATTTTTTCTTGAAAACATTAATTTCATCTGTTCAAATTTAAAAAGGGACTATCTAATACAAAATTTCAAAATTTTTACCTAAAATATAATAATCACGATAAAAATTAGAACAAGTAAATGCACAAATAAAAACAATTGAAAAATTAAATGATATATAAGAAATGCTTATTTAGATTGATGTTTTCTTTCTCTTCTTTCAAAATGGTGACATATCAACTATTGTTGACTCTAAATCTTTTCTCCTCCACATACTTGGTTCATGTGTGTACAACAAAATTGGTTCACCATAATCAAAATCAAAAGATTTTGTGTGCTGATATGATTCTTTTAAATCATCTTCTCCTAAATCACTTTCACTCATCTTGTTATTTGTTGATAGTGGCATCTGATACAGATCTCGAGGTTGTGTCTTCCTAATGACATGCTAATCTTTATTGATGTTATCAATGGCATAAAAGGCTTGTGAAGCTTGACTTGCTGGCTCATTTGTTTTTAAAGAGAGTTAGGAATTGATACTAGTAAGCCCACATTAATCCACTTTGACCCCTTTCACTTTATCATACACATGAAACCAACCGCATTTAAATAAAAATACACGTTTCTTATTAAGATAGTGTAGTTTTAAAACCTCCATCAACACTTCATAACAGTCAACATGCACAACCTAACTACTTATTTCGCCAATCACACACACTAGAATTTTGTGTTCGAGATCCAATATAATGAGGTTCAGTTCAAAATCTATATCCATTGACAATATAACCATTAAAACATGCAACAAATTTTGCAGGACAACGAGATAGTGAAAATAACTCTGCATATTTAGACGATTGGTCTTGCATTTGCGTGTTTGTGACCTACAAACAAAATACAACTTAAATATAATGGAGATTATTAATCTCTTTTGGGCAAAATAATATAAGCATAGATTTACTCACTTTATTTTTAAACCAATTGATAATTTTTTTACTCCACTCATCATTTGACACTTTTGTTGTAGTAAATTGATGCATTTCTGTGCTGTACTCTCTGTATTACACCATGAATAAGGATTATATTTATGTGTATGTGTGTGTGCACAAGAAAATAAAAAAATCCACAAAGAAACAGGAAAAATTACTCGAGAAATACTTGTACTTCATCACAATTCTTCAATAATATGTATATATATATATATAGGGTTGGGTTCCAGAAGGAACCATATCCCATGTGAGAACCGAGAACCAATCTCAGCCACAGATTTCGCCTATTTGGACGGCCAAGATCTGTTCCAAAATTAAAAAAAATGCGATGGCATAATTGTAATAACGTCCAACTTCGCTGCCCCTGAATCTTAGTAAGGGTAAAATCGGAAATTTCAATGTATATGTGATTCACGCGTATATTTTTCAATTTAGGATTTTAGCATTGTCATTCCCTATTTTAGCACTGTCATGACTTATTTTAACACTAACATGACTTTTGTTTAGCATGACAATTGTTTAGAATCCTATACTAACCAATAAACCAATCTTACTAACATATTCAGAAAAATGAAATTCCACCATTTTTTCTCACTTCATTTCCCCCTCACCCAACCTCAAGCATATTATCAAGAGTAGGACTTGTTAAGTCATGCATGCTCTTAAAAGCAAGAAATTGATTCTGATAAACAAGCCTGTGCTTCAAGTTTTAAGTTGTTAATTAAAAGAAATTATTCTTTTGAGCATTACAAATAAAACAATTTGAGCAGAATATGTTTTTCACCATGAATTAGTAAGTCCTAGAAACTATCATGTAAGATGAACAACTCCTTCCCTGACATGAGACAGTTAGCTTCAGTTATAAATATATCATATGGGTTTCCACAGAAACAATGCCGGTGAACAAAACAACTTCAAGGAACAAAGAACATTTTGGTATATAATAGCTTCAAGTCCATGAATCCAGGATAAGGTTTCTCTTTCATGCTATCTATAGATGTTCCCTTCATTTCTGTATTTATGTAACTTAAACACACATTGAACACATGGAGAGGCGTGAAATACCAATAATTTTGAGGCAATTTTTCAATTTAGGATTTTAGCATTGTCATTCCCTATTTTAGCACTGTCATGACTTATTTTAGCACTAACACGACCCTTGTTTAGCATGACAGTCATTTAGCATTACAATAAAAAATATCATCGGCATCTTTTTATGCTTCATGATCTTCCGTTTTTAGCACCGTAGTTTAGAGTTTAGCATTGTATATGTGATTTACGTGTATATTTTTCAATTTAGGATTTTAGCATTGTCATTCCCTATTTTAGCACTGTCATGACTTATTTTAGCACTAACATGACCATTGTTTAGCATGACAAATATTACTCTATTCAATTCACCAAAGGTGAAACAGTTGCTTCAAGTAATTAATTGATTCCCTTTATAAATTGGCTTTGGCTATTTTGCATCTAATGCAATTATTACAAAGGAAAAGGGTGAATGCCATCATGCTATATTTTCAGAACCCCTCAAAAATGAAAATGGGTAGGAAATTAAGTACACTTGGTTACATAGGACAATTATAGAAAGAACTCATCATCAACCTATAATTTCAAGTGTCTCAACTAAATTAAATCTTGATTTATTGTTCCTTATAGTTACTTCATTAATAATCATTTGGAGTTATTAAATTGTGATTAAAAACTTGTCATGATCATTACAATTAACATTGTATATGTGATTTACGTGTATATTTTTTAATTTAGGGTTTTATCATTGTCATTCCCTATTTTAGCACTGTCATGACTTATTTTAGCACTGTCATGACCCTTGTTTAGCATTACAATAAAAAAATATCATCGGCATTGTAAAAAAAAATGTTTAGCTACTACACTTTCCTTAGGACCAAGTGGATGAATTAATAAATTTTCGACTAAACTTTGGATGTATTGTTGACTATGATTTCAAGTGAACAAATAGTAGTAGTGGAAAATTAACTCCAGTAATAAGATTGTTAATAATGACAATTTAATTTAAGTTGGACAACGCAATTAAGATAATTAAAGATTAATAATGAATTGTTAGATCATGAATGTTGTGGGGATTATGAAATGAAATTATTTGATCAAGATACTTTCAAAGCTGACAAGTTCTTATATACAAATGCAAATTTTACTACCCAGAAAAGCTATCATATTATAACAAATGAACATAATTTCACTCATTGTATATGTGATTTACGCGTATATTTTTCAATTTAGAGTTTTAGCATTGTCATTCCCTATTTTAGCACTGTCATGAGTTATTTTAGCACTATCATGACTTATTTTAGCACTAACGTGACCGTTGTTTAGCATGACAATTGTTTAGCATTACAATAAAAAATACGGTTGTTTTACAGAGCTTCACACTGTAAAAAGAGTTAAACTGGCTAGATAGACATTGTGTATGTCTCTAGATATATCTCTCTAATGTAACTTCTTATTTTTTCTTTTTCTTTAATGAATAAATTATAGCTTAAGCCATAAGCCATCACTTCAATTTCCTTGTGTTCTTTTTTTTTTTCAAATGGAAGTTGAGAACTTTCTAAGAACTTTAGTAAATCAATTAAAAAAGATATAAATATTGCAAAACTTCTCATCTTTTTTGGAAATGAATACAAAGAACTAAATTACGTAATGTATCAACTTCCTTCGTGTAGCCATGTCGAGATTCAGCTCCACCAACAGCGGTCAAATCCTTAATCAATGCGTGCTCCTTCACTTGCACAATTTCCTCTTCAATCCATTTGATTTCTGTTCAAGTCCAGCAGTGCTAAAACAGTTCACAGTAGTGCTAAACTAGGTTACAACAATGCTAAAATAGTTCAAAGTAGTGCTAAAGTACTGATAGTGAAAAATTCAAAATAACAACTTAATCAGCTTTGTCACCTAAGTGCTAAAATAGTTCACAGTAGTGCTAAAATAGGTTACAACAGTGCTAAAATAGATCACAGTAATGCTAAAGTACATGTCAGTGCTAAAATAGTTCACAGTAGTGCTAAAATAGGTTACAACAGTGCTAAAATAGTTCACAGTAGTGCTAAAATAGGTTACAATAGTGCTAAAATAGATCACAGTAGTGCTAAAATAGGTTACAATAGTGCTAAAATATCCATAGTCACTTAATGACTCGACTTCGTCTTTGTCTTTGCTGCAGGGACTGTATTCAGCTTGCTCGTTGTCATTTGATTTGGAGCTAGTGTCCATCTCTTGCTGGCTATCATATTCCTCATCAGATGAGCGAGAGGATAAAGGTGAGTAGCCTCCATCGCCTACCTTGTCTTGCTCTCGGAGTGTTTTTGTTATGAGTGTCTTCAGCAAGTTCATTACTTGAACAACATGCATTAGAGCAGTTAAGGGATCAGACATCTGCACAAACATAGGACGGGCAACAATTAGCTACCATGACTAATTATTAAATATCTCCAAACATTTTATCAAAGATTAGCTTGTCTGAACCACCCGAGTCGTGTTTGGTGCAAAAACCATAACAAGTAAATAAAAAACACACAGACACACACAAAGCATAAAAAAAAATCAGATGATGCGTAAAAAGAAAGAAAAAAATAGTTAACTGAGTTGCATTTTGATTAAGTGCAAATAATGCGAAATCAATTAGAAAAAAAATCAAGAAATCATGGTGTTTTTATGTACCAGAGATTGAAGAAGTGCAGAGAGAGAGAGAGAGAGAGAGAGAGAGAGAGAGAGAGAGTGAGGGATGGATGAGTAAAAAAAAGGAGGGAATGGGCTGAGTTTATTTGATGCCCTCTATTGCGAGGATGAAAAATGGGGAGATGTTGAGGAAGAAGACGAATTGTAGATGGAAGGAGATTCATTCCAAATATAACAGATTTTCTAAATTACAAAAATACCATTGCTTCATTTAAAAGTCGTTAATATTACAAATATGCCACCGCATTTTTTTCAATATTGAGACATATCTTGTCTGTCCAAATCAGAGCAATCTGTGGTTGAGATTGGTTCTCGATTCTCACAGGGGGTGTGGTTCTCACATGATCCCATATCTCTCTCTCTCTCTCTTTCGATCTCTCTCTAAATATATATATATATATATATATATATATATGAGCTTTCTCCCAGTTGTCATCATTAAGATTACAAGGTTGTACTAGCTCCTAATGGTCATTCAAACTATGAAAATATGGAAATTCCAGTTTCACATCTTTGGAAGCCACCATCATACTTGCACTCCAAAGTATTAAATTTCATTTTAATACCTTTTAAGTACCTTGAGCATAGAGTCATGCACTCTTTCACTATGTAACCATCTGTTATCAAGCCTTTCGGATGAGCCATATTGCGAACAAATTGTTTTAACCTATACAATATTCCCTCAATGGGGTATAACCATCGATATTGTACATGACCATCAATTTTGGCTTTTTAAGCCAAATGAACAGGCAAATGCACCATCACATTAAAAAAAGAGGGAGGAGGAGGGGGGGAATTTGCTCTAATTTGCGTAGAGTAATCGAAATCTGAGAATCAATCTTTTCTAGCTCATCTATATTTAATGTCTTAGCACCCAAACTAGTAAAAAACAAAGACAACTCAATAAGTTGCTAACATGCTGCTCTCAGAAGAAGTCCACAAATTGAAAATAGAAGTAGATGTTGTAAGAGGCCAGGACATAGCAGTCGTGACTTTTCAAAATAAAAATTCTATGTTCTTTCATGTTTACACTTTGAGAAATATTAGAAGAAAATCCATCAGGGACTCTTAATTGATGAAAAATAAACAAAATAAGTGTTTTCCCAGTGTTTTTCCTTTGTAGATAGTGTGTATAAAACAATAGGCATCCAAAGCTTTTCTCCAACCTTACCAATCTGATGTAACTTTGATCTAATTTTCATGGCTTTCAAATCAAGACGAGCTTGGAAATTATCCTTAGTCTTTTCCTTTATATTAATGATAGTCCATACTATATTATAACATATGTTCTTCTCAAAATATACATCACATCCAAATTGTGATGCAGTAAAATGGAACTCCAATATGGGAGTTCAAAGAAAATGCTTTTTTATTCCAATTATCACTTCTTTGAGCATATGTTATTTTCACCTTCATTTTAGTATCTGATAAGTCCATTTATTTCAGGTTTTTTTCGAGTTTGTTAGTTTGTATAAATGTCATTTTTATTTTCTTTTTGTTGGTCCTTAATGAGTCGATATCAGTTTAGAGGGGAGGTGAATAAACTGATTAAAAAACTTTGAACTTTAAATGCGGAAAACTTCAAGGGCCCATTGACTCATTTGAACTTATCGGTTTGTGTGTTTTCAGTTGAATATGATAAGTGCAAGTTAGGTGATCTTGTGTACAGTTTCAAAGACAAGTAGTTTAATGAAAGTGAAAGCAGTACAACACACAGTCGATTTATAGAGGTTAGAAGTCTCAAACTTCTACATCCTCTCTTCCTTCCGCAGAAGGGACAAATTCACTACATAACTTGAGTTAACCTTACAAATTATACAATGAATGAAAACTTGCTGAACCTGGTAATAGTGAGTTACTTTACAAAGTTACCTCAGTAGGGTCGACGGCTCACACTTGCATCTCCAACAGTTAGCTATTACGGTGGCAGTTTCTTTAGCGGCAGCTCACATTTAGCTGGAGAGGTAGATACTATTGTCACCTTTTCAAAGTTTTAGACCTCTTTCGATCTTCACGATGTTGAGTCTTGAACAGGGGTATCAAATGATTTTGCTCCTTAGATTTGAGCTATAGTAGTTGATCTTTGTAGAGTATGGACTGAGAAGATTCTTCGACTGAACTTTCAACAGCGAACTGAATGCTTATAGCTTGTGGTGTTCTTCTTCTCAGATTAACTTTCGCAACTGCAAATATTGCTTTGAACTGAGCAGTATTAGGGAAGAAAGAGGGCTCAGCTTTCTTTGAATTTTTACAAGAGTTAAGTTGTGTGAAAGTTAGAGTCAATCGAATTTTCAAAAGTTCTAAAAGTGAAAGTATTTTAAATTTTGTTTAACTCATCTTTTATAGAGGAGTGAGCTTGTGACCGTTAGCTTCACAGATCTTTTAAGCGAATAGATGTTTGTTGGCTTATATAATCGTTGACATGGTTGTTGTAGTCGTTACTCTGCCATTCGATCTCTGATGAGCATTAACTCCTTCGATTCTTTAGTCAGTGACTTTAGATTCGGTTCGAACAGATCATTTCAGTTAATGCTCCAGTTCAACTTCTTTTCTGAGCGTCTTCTCAATTCAACTGATGATGGGCCAACTAGCTTGTTTAACTTGTGTATTAGTTCAATTGACTTCATCTTCAGCTTGGCCATTAGTTGACTTTGTCTTGAGCTTCAGTTAGGCTGATTTTAATTTTGGCCGGAAGTTAAGTACTTTTACTCGTCAGTTCGGTTGCTTTGACTTTGGCTTATCAGTTGTGTTGACTTTGATCTTTAGTTCGATTGACTTGGCTATCAGTTCAGTAGTCAAACCCTTAAGTCCTATTGACTTAGCCTTCAGTTGGGTTTATCTAAGCCTCAGTTCTGTTGGCTTAGTCATTCAACTGGATTATCTAGGTCTTCAGTTCGATTGACCTTTTCTTCAGTTCTTCAAGATTTTCCTTGACATCTTTATCTGTGCCTCAGTTTGGTTGGATTTGGTTTCCAGCTTGAATATCCTTAGTCTTCAATTTTTCAAGAGTTATTTTGACATCTTATCAAAACTTCATAAGGCTTCTTTAGATTGTTTTTCCCAATAATTTTTGAATCAGAAAAGAACCAAGGAAGTTAAAGGGCATTGCAAGAGTCGAATCCGGCGAAATAAGGAATTTTTCCTATGAATTTAATGAAACCAATGCAAGAGTCCATCTTTGATTTTAAATACACCAAACATTCAAAATTCAGAAGCAATTTTCGAGCTCTTTCCCTTCTCTTTGGATTTTCTAAAGGTATCTCTCTCCAGCTATCTGCATATCTTTTTTTACTATTTATATTCCTCCATTAGTGTCTGGTTCCCGACGATATAGTAAGGAAAAACTAAGTTGTCTGTAAGAGAAGAAAGAGAAAGAAAATATAGGACATTTTGCTTTAATGCATCTATATGTTATATATATAAATATACATGTATATATAATGCACACACACATCACATATATATGTGAATATATATTATTGATAGCTATTTACTTTCTGACACATTCACACACAAGCATGTGAATGTGTGTGTGTGTGTGTGTGTGTATGTGCATTATATTCCCTATGAAGCACACACACACCACACGTACATATATATATATATAATATACACTTATTCACACATCCACTTTATACATAATATATTATATATATGTCTATACCCACACACACCTAGCACCTATAGTAAAATATATATATATATAGCACACATACACACACATATATAAATATATATATATATATATATATATATATATATATATATATATATCCTCATTCGTACATACATATATACATATATAATACCTATACTCAAGCGAAATCATGTGAAAAATATATTTATATATATGCGTGTATGTATTGTATATATATGATTGCAGATTTTCCTGTTCACTTATATTTATGCTAGAAAAATTATGAATTATCCCTTTATGTGTGTATACATATATAACACTCATATATGTGTATTTATATTGTCTAGCATATGTTTTGTTTTAAAGGGTGTGAAATCATTATATGATTTATATTAACCTATAATTAATATTCTAGGTAAGGCATTAATTATCAAGTCAAGGTTAAGGTGAGGATTATATGTTGGAATATTTTACTGTTATCTCATCTATATTTTTGTACAAGTTATGTGAAATTGCAGTACCTAGTCTTCTAGACTATAAAGTACTGAATCTTCGAGACTATAAAGTACAAAGTCTTTTGAACTATAAAGTACCGAGCCTAAGGGCTGAATCAGAAATACAGATTACAGGATTTGGTCTACGAACTAAAGATTTTACCTTTTCATATGTTTACTTGTTAAATTTAAAGTTGGATAACGTAGATTTTTCCCCACTGAGTTTAAAGAAACTCACACCAATCTTTTAATCCCTTTCAGAAAATGGCTCGGGCGATGTGTGAGCGGACAAGTTGTGACGGCGGTGATCTTTTCGTTTATTAAATAAAGCAAGAATAAATATGTGAGACATTATTATCTCTATGTTTTTCCGCATTTATTTTTCTAAACTCTGATGTTGCAATTATTGTAACGGTTTTATTAAAGATCCTGATTTATGGGATTATTTAATGAGTAAGCATGGTTAACGTTTCTTTAATTTATGAGTATAAATTTTTGGGGAATTACAGTTTGGTATCAGAGCATGTCTACATTCCTGAATACTAATAAAATGAAAAGATAAGATTTGACCATCATCGCATCCGCCACATCGTCCTGAGATGAGATAAAAGTAAAGTTATTTTTTAGCATGACTATGTGAGTTGTATGTATACTTTTCTTATAGTCTTGAAAGGTTTGTTATAGATGGTGAGAACAAAGAAAACTGTAAGAATGAGTATGGGGGGTCAAGCCCCTGAGCGTGTGTTAGCTAGTCAAGAAGAAGACCTCAAGGATTACTTGATAGATAAGTTTTTCTGTCTAGCATGGGATGGTTTGGCACCAGAGATGCTACTGCTAAAAATATAGTACCTTTGGAGGAAAATGGAACAAGCTAGGTGTGATATAAATCTAGCTGATGCTGTCAAGAAAGTTTATGGAATGATCACCTCCCTCCTCATTCGGTTCTTCGCTTGGGAAGCTAAATAAGACCTTACCATGGTGATACAGACAAGACGGGCAGTCCACCACATCATAGATTTCGATGCCTTTATCAACCGAATCCTACACTACTGGAAGGGTGAAGTTTATGGTCGTGTACCAAGGGGAATCAGAGTAGCACGACAGGAGCCATATGAGAGAGCAGATTTCACCAAAAGAATGAAAAGAGCCAGTAACGTTTAAATGATTTTAGTAGTTGATTATTTCCTTAGATTGTGTTGGATTGGGACCAATATTTATTTCTTTCTTCAGTAATTTTAGTATCGTACTTTGTTCTTTTATTCCGTATTGAATGCTTATTAAGTAATAAGATATTTATTTATTTTGCAACAATTAATGTTATCGCTATCGTCAATAGAAAATGCCTCCAAAAAGAAACATGAGAGTGGATTTAAGTGAGGAGACTAAGTCAAACAACTATGGACCTAACAATGGAAATGGAAATGATGACAACATGAACAGGTTTGCGTAGAACCTCGTGAATGTGCTTAGAAGCGTGCTATCTCAGCAGAACAACGGGGATCCACAAACCTAATGAGGCAACATCTTAACCCAATTCCGATAGTTGGGACCTCCAAAGCTGACAGGAACTGGATGACCATTAGCTGCCGAGGAGTGGATATAGGAACTCGAGAGGATTTTCAACTATCTGGGCTGCCCTGATGCTCAGAAAGTCACATGTGCCATTTTCCAATTCATAGAAGATGCCAACCACTGGTGGGAAGCTGTGACACTCAGCATGAGCGAGGAGCAACAAAGGAACCTGACATGGATAGCTTGCAAGAGGTTGGTTTTAGGGAATTATTTTCCAAAAGCTTTTCATAAACAAAAGAAAGAGTTGATGAACCTAGAGCAACGCAACATGACCATCCTAGAGTACGAGTAGAAATTCAACCAACTGGCTCGATATGCTCCTCATCTGGTGGATACCGATGAAAAGAAATCATGGCATTTCGAAGATGGGCTGCGTACGGAGATTGGAGCTCATATATCTATTTTGAATCTCACAACCTTCTTTGAGATTATACAGTGGGCTCGAGTAGTGTCTACCCGATTGAAAACAAACAAGGGCAAGAGTTTCCAACCAAAAAAGAAGCCAGGAAACGACGGTGAAAACAAACCTGGTGCAACAGTTGTAAAACTATTGTGCTCAAACTACTAGCAACAACATTTTGGGAAATATAGTCTTGGAGAAGTGGAGTACTACCGTTGTCATCAAGTGGGGCATAATGCAGTGAATTATCCTCAGAATCGAAACTTCAACAATAACAATAATAACCGAAGAGGGAATGCATGTGCTTTTGCTATGAACTGGGATGAAACTAAGGAAGGACCCTAAATGATGTCAGGTATAATATCCGTACTCAACCAGACTGCCTTACTACTTTTTGATTCAGGTGCTTCATATTCTTCTGTGGCAAAAAGATTTTATGAAAAAGCTGATATGAAATTTGACGAAGAGGTTGAGCCTCTGAGAATTAGCATTCCTTCTGGAAAGACAATGAAGACAAATTGAGCAGCAAAAGGAGTCAAAATAGTCATAAAAAAGTAAACCTTAGAAGCTGATCTTTTCATCTTAGAGATGAACGATTTCAACATGATTCTAGGAATAGATTGGTTGAGCTAGAATTATGTAGTGATCAAATATCAGGATTAAGAGGTGACTTTCCAGCAACCGAGAGAGAAACAATTCTCTTTCAAAGGAATGAAGATGAGCATATCTCCCAACATAATTTTGGCAATGAAGGCGGTTAAGATGATGAGAAGAAACAATTCTCAAGATTTTCTGGTAAACGTGACATGCACAGTGGATCAGGAAAGGATTTTGGAGGATATTTCCATAGTGAATGAATATCCTAATGCATTCCTAGAGAACATTGTTGACGTGCCACCAGATAGACAAGTAGAATTTTCTATTGACGTAATTTCGGGTGTAGTGCCTGTTTCTAAGGCACCTTACCAGATGACGCCAAAGGAGTTAGAAAAATTGAAAATCTAAATCCAGGAGCTGCTAGACAAAGGATACATTCATCCTAGTGTGTCACCATGGGGTGCACCAGTAATATTTGTTAAAAAGAAGGATGAGAGCATGAGGATGTGTATCAACTATCGTGAGTTGAACAAGCTCACCATCAAGAATAAGTACCCACTGCCGAGGATTGAGGATCTCTTTGATTAACTGAAAGAAGCGGGAGTGTTCTAAAAAATTAATTTGAGATTGGGATACCACCAGCTAAAAGTCAAAGAATGAGACATACCAAAGACAACATTCTGGACCAGATACGGACATTATTAATTTACCGTAATGCCTTTTGGACTCACCAACGCACCAGCAGTATTCTGTTAGTTTTGTATACTAGAAGACTTGTCTTTGTATACTTTTCTGATGATATGATGATATGAAATGAAAGTTATTGCAGTCACCGTTTGCATTTAGATTATGTTCTATAATTGTTCTATGCAATGTTCCATATACTTACATTTTAGATGATATGGTGTGGGGAGTCACACGGTAAAGATCATATCATTAGAACCTTGTAATGTATTAAAGAGCTCACGGCTTAGATGGTCCTGAACACACACCATCAGTACACCGTAGAATAATCTGATAAGTTAGTTTATCTTGGCTAACTGATTATTCTAGTACACTGGTAAGTGTATTGAGGAGGATCACGATAGGATACTATTCTCTGTCTCTGACCCAGTTACTGAGAGAATAAAGATCCACAGAGTTCAGGTTCTGAACTCATGTGATATTGACGAGCATATGTATGCGTTGTTTATTACTTTGATTTATCAATGAGTGAGATCTTTTCGTAGATCGAATTCGATATCTTGGGTAATAATAATGTATACATGATGTCTTGAGCAGTATGCATGAGCACCGTGTCCTGGTGCGCCAGGTTGATGATGTTCTCTTGAGGAAACGCAAGTTCATATTGAAACCCTACAGGTGGAATTTATTCCTTACATGATAAAGCTTGTGTGGTACTACTCAAGGTTTTAGATGTTAATTAATTATAGCTGTCAGAGGCTTACATAATTAATTAATGAACATTATATCTTAAACACGGGGAATGGCTGGACTAAAGGAGAAAGCATATTCGTAAATATGTATTAAATTGGTAGGTTAGTTTTACTTCTTTAGTGGAATAAAAGTAAAACTTAATTTGTTTAATTATATCCTAGTTTTATTGGATATTGGATATTAAATAAATTAGTGGGCCAATTTAATATTCTTCTAGATCCCTGTTGTAGCCCAATTGACTGATAGTGGACTGGATATTGAACTTGAGATAGAGGCCCAAGCCCAGTAGGGCTGGAACATGAAATTTTGCCCCTCTCTATATATAAGGGGAGGGGGGCACGAAATTTTGATCATAATAATCATAAGAAATCAGCCCCTCTTTGTCTCTCAAAGTTATCCACAGATTTCACAATTCTATCTAGTAGATTTCAGCTCACTCTGAATCTAGATACAGTCCGGGACTACAACATAAGATCTTGGAGTAGAATCTGTGGTGCTCGTTTTTTTGAGGTGTTAGGTGGCGCCATACAGTGTTCATTCAACAACAAGATTAGATCTTTAATCTTGTCCACAGACCGTCTATCGATTTGTAAGTAGATTCGTTTCTATGTCTTCCGCTTTATTAGATTCGAATCTGCTTTGCATGCTTTTTGATTAGACTGTGATAAACATGCATGTTACATAAAATTATGATTTGCATGAACACGGATTAATGAATAACCAAATGATCCTGCGGTGGTTTAATTCGAAAAAACCCCAACAACTGGTATCAGAGCAGGTTTTGGCACTGTTCTAGGATTAATCCGGACATAATTTCGAATTGCATATTAAATTTGATGATAAATTTATGGTGTTTAAATTTTCAGATTTAATTGTCATGTGTTTCGATTTTATGGTATTCAAAACTTGGAAGAATTTTTGATGAAAAATTCGAAAATTCTAGTTTTGAGTGGTTAAGAATTTTCGGTCATTATGGATATAGATTTGGAATGATATTTGATGTTTTTCAAATTTTCAGATTTGTATCTCATAATTTTTGAAAATTTGGAGGTCAAAATTTTCGAATTTTGATGTGTTTAAATTCCCTAATTTTGTGTTCTATATTTTCGATACCTAGACTTAAATTTGGATGGATTTTTGATCAAGATCAAAATTTCCAGATTTATTTTGGTAGAGGTTCGAAAATTTAGTTGATTAGAATTAGGATAAGTAATTTTTGGTATATATCAAAAATTATCTAATTCTAATCTAGATAGGTTTGAAATTAGAATTTTAAATTTGGTAATTTTTGAAGTGGATCAAAATTTCCAGATTTATTATTTGGTAAATTTCGAAACCTATGGTATTTATTTGGAATAGTTTTTTGATTAATGTCAAAATTTCCAAATGTGTTAACTTTATGTAATTTTTGAAATTAATAAAATGATTTGGAGAAGATTTTGATAAAAATCAAATTTCCAGATTTGTTTATTGATGTGGATCAAAAATTACATGTGTTGGATTAAGATTTGATATTATTTGATGTATATCTTAATTTACCTAATTTTAATCTAGATAGATTTGAAAATAGAATTTTAAGTTTGGAAGAATTTGAAGTCGATCAAATTTCCAGATTTATTATTTGGATATTTTCGAAATCTATGGATTAAAAATTGGATAAGGTGATTTTGGATATATACAAATAATTATCAAAATCCAATTGTGATAAGAATTTAATTTTGGATAGGTTTTGGAAGATTTTGGATTGGAATCAAATCTCCAAACTTTATCCTTAAAGATTTAGATTCTTATGGATAATATTTGAATTAGATTTTTGATTTATATCAATATATCCAATTATTATTTAATTAGGGTGGTTAGAAAATATTAAATAAATTTGGTGGATAATTATTAATAATTTCCAGATTTATTTTGATGATATTTTTGAAATATACAAGATTTAAATTGGTGGATAATTATTTTAATTTCCAATTTTTATCTTGTGGATAATATCGAATTAATTAATTTAATTAATTGTAAAATTCGATTATTATTTAATATTCATGCATAGATATCATATGTTATTTTATGTGGATCATATAATATATGATTGTTGGTTTTGTAGACTGTGTTTGTTTGCAGGTTTACCAACTATCATGGCTCTTTTATTTTATGTGATGTATGTTTATGTTGAATGGATGTTGGCCGTATGCCGGTTTGGCTACATGATTTTAATCCATGAGAAAATCCATGGATTAGGTCTATGTTTTATTTTACATTGGTTTAATGTAATAGATATAAAGCTGTTAGACCGAGTTTTTGAGTTGTAATTTTTATTCTAGCAATATTAGATTTTTCCTTTTGGAATAGATAGTCTGTATTGAATAAAGATCGGAGATCAACTCAAAAGAAGGAAAGTGGTTCAGCACCAAAAGGAAGGTTCACCGGTTCACGTCCCGAAACCCTAAATGGAGCTAGGATTTTCGGCGAGGCGCGGTGAAGGGGCGGCGGTTCCAAGCCCTGTTTCCGGAGCTGACTTTCCAGTTTTATCTAAGCCATGAGATATAAGCCATGATAGTTGGAATATTACTGTAGCTTATTATGTTGAAGCATGCAATGGATGTTTATCTTTTTATGTGATGTTTGCATGTTCGATAATGGGATAAAAATGAAACCTCAAACATAAATAACTAAGTGGGAGAGATTCATACCAAAGTATGAAGAAATCTCATACGGTCTCCATTAAAATCTGGTTTAATTGAGAAGTGATGGGCATGCGCGTTGACATCGGTCTTCCTCCATATCGGATGTGCCATATCACAGATTTCTCTAGAAATTAAATCTCCTAAATGGATAGCTATAGAACACTATTAGGACTAACTGACTCCTCCATCTGGAGCGGTTAAATTCGAGTAGTGATCTTGGTGCGAAGATAATGGTGTGCACACTTAGATGTAATTTCTTGATAAACGTCCACACGATCGTGGCTTATCAGTTAGACGATTACATGACCGTGTTAATTATCCGGCTATTAATTTGCTTGTTGTAAGGAAACTCAACTGGAGGCAAATTAAAGGTTTAACCTATTTAAAAATAAATTTTATAAACGTCCACACTATCGTGGCTTATAAAAGATGTTTTTAAAGTGTCGGTGGAAAAGTATATAATTTTTTGAGGCTTTCGATTATATACTGTTTATCCTAAACGTGTTATGTGACTGTACTGCATGTTTAATTTCAGTTATTTCATATCATCAATGGCACTCTCCAATCTGTCCTCAATCCTCAAAGAAAACAAACTTGTCGGTGAAAACTACAATGACTGGCTTCGTAACCTTAACTTAGTTCTTGTTGCTGAGGGACACAAGTTTATTCTTGAAGAGGTTTGTCCTCAGACGCCAGATGAGGGTTCTGACGAAGCCCAAAAGGTTGCATATGATAAGTGGCTTAGGTCTAATGAGATAGCGCGCTGTTACATCTTGGCATCTATGTCAAGTGTGTTGCAACATCAGCATGAGCCTATGAAAACCGCTTATGATATCATGTACAACCTTAGGCAGCTATTCGGTCATCAGAACCGCTCGGCACGCCAATTGGCAATGAAGAAGCTAATGGATGCAAGAATGTCTGACTCCACACCTATTAGGGATCACGTTCTCATGATGATGGGGTATTTATCTGAGATCGAGACCTTGGGTGGAGAGCTAGATGGCGATTCTCAAATCAACATTGTTCTTCATTGCTTGTCTTCGAAGTTTGAGCAGTTCAGGCTGAATTTTAACATGATTAAAAGGGATGTCAGCCTGAACTGAACTGCTCATAGACCTTCAGGCGGCTGAATTGCTCCAAAAGAGCAATCCTGAGGCCCACATAGCTGAAAAAGGAGTGTCTTCTTCTGGTGGAAAAAGGAAGAAGAGAAATGCACCTAAGAAGGCTGCAGATGAGGCGCCTAAGGTGAAGAAGCCAAAGGCAAAGATTCCTCCCGAGGAATTCAAGTCGAAGACTAAGTGCTTCAAGTGCGGCCAACCAGGTCACTGAAAGGCGGTGTGTCCTAAAAAGAAGAAGAAGAGAGGTACATCTCACACTCTAGTTGTGGAAACATGTTTAGCAACTTGTTCTACCCAGTCATGGGTAGTAGATACTTGAGCTACTGATCATGTTTGCATGTCTTTACAGGGATTCCTGGTAAAAAGACAGCTGAGTGAGGACGAGATCACCGTCTACATGGGCAATGCTACGAGAGTGGCGGCTGTTGCAGTGGGAGACGTTGTTTTACCTTTCAGTAGTGATAGAACTTTGGTTTTGAAAGATTGTCTTTATGTGCCTGGTTTTAGGCGAAACTTGGTTTCAGTTTCTAAATTGATTATGGATGGATATTCTGTTTCTTTTGATAATAAAGTAGTTATCTTTAGTGGTAAACATTTTATCTGTTCTGGCACATTGGATGGACACTTATACTTTCTTAAACCAACTGAAAACACTATGCAAAGACAACTTTTGAATACATCGATCATAAACCCTAACAAGAGAAAAGAACCTTCGGGATTGAATCAAACCTATCTTTGGCATCTAAGGCTAGGACATATTAACCTTAAGAGGATACAAAGGCTTGTAAACGATGGACCATTGTCTTCTTTGGTACTGGAATCGTTTCTTTTGTGTGAATCCTGTTTGGAAGGTAAAATGACCAAGCGTCATTTCCAGTCAAAAGGAAATAGATCCGAAGGGCTATTAGATTTGATTCACTCTGACCTATGCGGCCCTATGTCAGTTCAAGCTCGAGGAGGGTTCGAGTATTTCATCACTCTCATTGATGATTACTCTAGATACAGTTATATCTACCTGTTACGTCGCAAGTCTGAATGCTTTGAGAAATTCAAAGAGTTTAAGGCGGAAGCGGAGAAACGAACAGGCAGAAGTATCAAGTCACTACGTTCTGATCGTGGTGGCGAGTACCTCTCAAGCGAATTTAGGGATTACATGGCAGAGAGTGGGATTACATCCCAGTTGACTGCGCCTGGAACGCCACAGCAGAATGGCGTGGCGGAAAGAAGGAATCGTACATTGTTAGAGATGGTTAGATCGATGATGAGTTATTCTGAGTTGCCTATTTCATTCTGGGGATATGCCCTGGAAACTGCAGCCTATATTCTTAACTTGGTTCCATCGAAATCAGTTCCTGCTACACCTACAGAACTATGGACTGGACGAAAGCCCAGTTTGAACCATATTCGGATTTGGGGTAGCCCAGCACACGTGTTGGACAAGGAAGCTGATAAGCTGGCTCCTCGTACTGATGTAAGGTTGTTCGTTGGATATCCTAGATGAACGAAATGTGGTTTGTTTTATAGTCCTAAGGATCAGAAGATCATTGTTAGCACCAACGCTCGATTCTTAGAGGAAGACTATGTCATAAACCACAACTCAAGGAGTCGCATCATCCTTGAGAAATTAAGGGGTGGATCGAATCCTACACCGGTTGTACAAGAAGAGGAACCACCAAACACTGCACAACGTGTCACAGAAGTACAGGAACTGCCTCGTCGTAGTGGGAGGGTTGTACGCCAACCTGATAGATTCATTGGTCTGGGAGAGGCTTCAGATTTCCCAGAGGGTCTCAATGAATTGGATCCCAGGACCTATGATGAGGCAATTCGAGATAAAGATGCAGATTCTTGGAAAACTGCAATGGAGTCTGAGATTGGATCTATGGATCACAATCAAGTCTGGGAACTTGTAGAACCACTAGATGGGGTAAAACCCATTGGCTGTAAGTGGGTCTACAAGCGCAAGAGAGGATCTGATGGGAAAGTTGAAATCTTCAAAGCTAGATTGGTGACAAAAGGGTATACTCAGAAAGAAGGGATCGATTATGAGGAAACCTTTTCGCTGGTAGCCATGCTTAAGTCAATCCGGATTCTCTTGTCTATTGCCGCTCATTTGGATTATGAGATCTGGCAGATGGATGTCAAGACGGCTTTCCTAAACGGAAGTCTTGAGGAAAACATT
Source organism: Perilla frutescens (assembly GCA_026008535.1). Lineage (NCBI taxonomy): Eukaryota > Viridiplantae > Streptophyta > Magnoliopsida > Lamiales > Lamiaceae > Perilla > Perilla frutescens. The sequence goes on from BRKX01000003.1 coordinate 56,543,900, forward strand.
CACATGAAACAACCAGAGGGATTCATTGCTAAGGGCCAAGAGTACTTGGTGTGTAAGCTTAAGAGATCCATTTATGGACTTAAGCAGGCATCGAGGTCTTGGAACATCCGATTTGACGAGGTTATCCAGTCATATGGATTCGTGCAAAGTCCGGATGAGAGCTGTGTGTACAAGAAATGTGACAGAAACGTGGTGGCATTCCTCATACTTTATGTTGATGACATCTTGCTTATTGGAAACAGTAAGAAGACGCTGTCAAACATTAGGGTGTGGTTGTCTGAGCAGTTCCATATGAAGGATCTGGGTGAAGCCGGACATGTCCTTGGCATCAAGATCATTCGTGATCACCAGAAAAGGATGTTATGTCTGTCTCAGGTGACTTATATCGATACAGTGCTAGCTAGATTTGGCATGCAAGATTCCAAGAAAGGTTTTATACCTTACAGGCATGGAATTCATCTATCCAAGGAAATGTGTCCCCAAACACAGTCTGAGATAGAAGAAATGAAGAAAGTACCATATGCTTTGGCTGTGGGAAGTTTGATGTATGTTATGCTATGTACTAGGCCTGATATATGCTATGCCGTTGGCATGGTAAGCAGATATCAGTCTAACCCTGGACAAGGTCACTGGACTGCGGTCAAAAACATTCTCAAGTACCTTAAACGGACTCGAGACTACATGTTTGTTTTCCGCTCTGATAGCCTAGTACCTTTGGGTTACACGGACTCAGATTTTCAATCTGACAAAGATCAGAGTAAGTCTACCTCGGGTATGTGTTTACATTAGGAGGTGGAGCCATCGCATGGAGGAGCATTAAGCAGAAATGCATTGCGGATTCCACCATGGAAGCTGAGTATGTAGCTGCCTCTGAGGCTGCAAAAGAGGCTGTCTGGCTCCGCGGGTTCCTAGTGGGCTTAAGCGTGGTTTCTGATTTGCCAAAGACTATCACAATATACTGTGATAACTCTGGTGCAGTGGCAAATTCGAAGGAACCAAGAGCCCACAAGGCAAGTAAACACATAGAGAGAAAGTACCATCTTATACGAGAAATCGTTAAGAGAGGAGATGTGGCGGTGGTCAAGATTGCATCTGAGGACAACCTGGCTGATCCATTCACGAAGAGCCTGGCGGCTAAGACCTTTGATGGTTACATGGAGAAAATGGGAGTGAGATGCAGACCCGGTAGCGCAGTTTGAGTTGATAGTTTTAGATTGGAGAGTTTGCCAGTTAGTTATTATGCTTCAAAGACATGCTTCAAGTATAAGTGGGAGATTGTTAGTTTTGTATACTGGAAGACTTGTCTTTGTATACTTTTCTGATGATATGATTATATGAAATGAAAGTTATTGCAGTCACTGTTTGCATTTAGATTATGTTCTATAATTGTTCTATGCAATGTTCCATATACTTACATTGTAGATGATATGGTGTGGGGAGTCACACGGTAAAGATCATCTCATTAGAACCTTGTAATGTATTAAAGAGCTCACGGCTTAGATGGTCCTGAACACACCATCGGTACACCGTAGAATAATCTGATAAGTTAGTTTATCTTGGCTAACTGATTATTCTAGTACACTGGTAAGCGTATTGAGGAGGATCACGATAGGATACTATTCTCTGTCTCTAACCCAGTTACTGAGAGAATAAAGATCCACAGAGTTCAGGTTCTGAACTCATGTGATATTGGCGAGCATATGTGTGCGTTGTTTATTACTTTGATTTATCAATGAGTGAGATCTTTTCGTAGATCGAATTCGATATCTTGGGTAATAACAATGTATACATGATGTCTTGAGCAGTATGCATGAGCACCGTGTCCTGGTGCGCCAGGTTGATGATGTTCTCTTGAGAAAACGCAAGTTCATGTTGAAACCCTACAGGTGGAATTTATTCCTTACATGATAAAGCTTGTGTGGTACTACTCAAGGTTTTAGATGTTAATTAATTATAGCTGTCAGAGGCTTACATAATTAATTAATGAACATTATTTCTTAAACACGGGGAATGGCTGGACTAAAGGAGAAAACATATTCGTAAATATGTATTAAATTGGTAGGTCAGTTTTACTTCTTTAGTGGAATAAAAGTAAAACTTAATTTGTTTAATTATATCCTAGGTTTATTGGATATTGGATATTAAATAAATTAGTGGGCCAATTTAATATTCTTCTAGATCCCTGTTGTAGCCCAATTGACTGATAGTGGACTGGATATTGAACTTGAGATAGAGGCCCAAGCCCAGTAGGGCTGGAAGATGAAATTTCGCCTCTCCCTATATATAAGGGGAGGGGGGCATGAAATTTTTATCATAATAATCATAAGAAATCAGCCCCTCTTTGTCTCTCAAAGTTATCCACAGATTTCACAATTCTATCTAGTAGATTTCAGCCCAGTCTGAATCTAGATACAGTCCGGGACTACAACATAAGATCTTGGAGTAGAATCTGTGGTGCTCATTTTTTTGAGGTGTTAGGTGGCGCCATACAGTGTTCATTCAACATCAAGATTAGATCTTTAATCTTGTCCACAGACCGTCTATCGATTTGTAAGTAGATTCGTTTCTCTGTCTTCCACTTTATTAGATTCGAATCTGCTTTGCATGCTTTTTAATTAGACTGTGATAAACATGCATGTTACATAAAATTATGATTTGCATGAACACGGATTAATGAATAACCAAATGATCCTGCGGTGGTTTAATTCGAAAAAACCCCAACATATTCATGGACCTGATGAATAGAGTTTTCCACCAGTACTTGGACCAGTTTTTCATAGTCTTTATTGATGACATTCTGGTGTACTCCAAGGATAAGAAGCATCACGAGAAGCATCTGAGAATGGTTTTGGAAATATTACGGAAAGAGAAGCTTTATACCAAATTTATCAAAAGTGAGTTTTGGCTTGATTGCACAGTGTTTCTGGGGCATGTGGTGACATTGTAAGGAATAGAGGTAGCTCCAGCAAAGGTGGAAGTCGTGACCAATTGGGACACACCAAAGAATGTCGGCGACATAAGAAGCTTTTTGGGTCTTACAGGATATTACCGTCATTTCATCGAAGAGTATGCCCGTTAACTCAACTAACAAGGAAGGGGGCCAAGTTCGAGTGGAGTGAAAAGTGTGAAGAAAGTTTCCAAACATTGAAACAGAAGTTCACAACGACACCAATATTAATTATTCCAGAAGGTAGTGAAGGTTTTGTGATATATTGCGATGCTTCCAAATAGGGACTCGGGTGTGTATTGATGTAGCACAGAAAGGTGGTAGCCTATGCTTCAAGGAAATTGAAGATACATGAGCTCAACTACCCTACTCACAACTTGGAACTAGCGGAGGTAGTCCATGCCTTGAAGATCTGGCAACATTATCTGTATGGAGGAAAATGCAAGATATACTCTAACCACAAGAGTTTTAAATACCTTTTCACACAGAAAGAGATGAACATGAGACAGAGAAGATGGCTCAAGTTGGTCAAAGATTATGACTGCACCATTCATTATCATCCGGGGAAAGCATATATTGTAACGATTTTATTAAGGACCATGTTTTATGGGATTATTTAATGAATAAGGATGGTTAAAGTTTCTTTAATTTATAAGTAAAAATTTTTAGGGCGTTACACCGCAGAAGGTAGGTTTACATTTGAATGGTGTTAAATGCTCAACGTTGGTGTTGAGCACCTCTCATTTCTATTCCAATAAGTTTTTATCTTTTTATGTCTTTAATTTATGCATTTTCAATTCTATCTAGCATGAGTAGCTAAATATTTATTCCGAGGTTTGAATGATAGATGAAAGTTTGATACACACTTAAGAACTCGTGAGGTTGTGTGATGTGTGAAATTTAGTTTTCCATGTCAAAGTGCAAGTGTACATAAATATAATCTAGCAATGAAATGGGTCGAATCCATAGGAAAAAAGAGAATTAAATTAGCACATATCATAACATCGATTCTTGTTTGTTATCTAGACGATGAGTTTGAGATTAAGTTCAATTTAGCAATCAACAAAAGTAAATAAGAAAACACTATCAAAATAAACCACAATTACAATTTAAAGATTAGATTGATAGGAAAAGAGGTAAATGGGGCCTTTAATTTCCTTGGGTTAATGACATGTTATCTATCCTATTTGAGTGCCCTGTTGAAGTTTGTAATTCTCTAGAGAAATCACTTAACTGACCTAAATAATCTCTCGACATATAAAGGTTGTGAGCTAGCCTCTAAGACCTATTGAAGTTTATAATTCTCTAGAGAAATCACTTAAGTGGCCTAAATTATCTCTCGACATATAAAGGCCGTGAGCTAGTCTCTAAGATCACCGTCTCTGATAGATTCCTAAGATGTAGTTACCAAAGGCTCCCAAGATTTCAAACTCTCATAATAACCTCACATTTCTCTCGAAATTCTTGATTATCATGCTTCGTATTCTTAAATTCATCTATTGAAAATCATCTATCAAATTATGGATCAATAGACTTAATCATGCTAATTGGTTGCCAAACAATCAACACCCATACAAAACAAGAATATAAAGTGAGAATTAAAACCAAAACACTCAATTAGGAATAGTAAACATGCATTAACCCAAGTACTTTCAAATCCTCATGTACAAATAGATTAGCTACTCATGCAAAGATGAATAAACAAAATCATCCTAAGAATAATCATGGTTTTAACAAAAGTAAAGAACAAATAAACCTATTAGGAGAATTTGGTCTTCAATCTTGCTTCAATTCTTCTTCTTCTTCTTCTTCTTGCTCTCTTTCTTCAACCCTTGAGCTTTCTTTCTCTTTTCACTCTCTACTTTCTAATTAGGGATATAGAAAATGAAGGCTTGCGCTAATTTTGAAATAGGGTATGTTTATATAGTGGGGAAGAAATTGGAAATTAAAATTAATTGAAAACTAGGGAAAAAAAGTCAAAAATTTGGAATTCAAGTTTGGGGCGTGATACAGGCTTAGTCGTGCCCCCAGGTCACGCCAATTGATGTGAGCATGCCGTGATCGTACTCCATATCATGCCAAAAATGAAGAAAATGTAGCCCTTAAATCAGAGCGTCACTCGCGCCTGACTCGGGTCGCGCCTCCGCCGTTGCTCTGACACTTTTCACAGTTTTACTTCGTTCTCCCTCGTTTCTTATCCGATTGAGGTGATTCAACTTGAATCGCGCTCTTTATTCGATCCTCTATCCTCCCATAGTATTGATTTCCTCAAAATTTCTTTGATTTGTCCTCTATTTTCTATAGACCTCAAACAAGAAATAAAACTTCCAAACCGAGAGGTTAAAAGCACAATTTTGGTTAAAGCACATGCAAAACTCTTCAATTCACTTCATTAAACCTCAAAGTGTTGTGAAAAAATACCACTCATCATCATGTGTGCATGATATTGCATAAATGAGTTTCTACCGAGTTTCGTACTTGTTCCAAGTGAGCGAGTGTTTAATTTGGCTAATGTGGACACAGCAGAGTTAAAAGGATTAATGAATCATGGCTGTGTATTAATCTAATGGTAACTGGGAATGTGGTGGGTTGTTGTGGGCACATGAGGAATCGGTAAATACAACAAATTTGAGTCCGTCTAGGGTACAAGGCTTCCTATAATTTACATCTCTTAGGGGAACCGGGAGGTGGGTGATAGGTTAGGGGTTTAATTGAAGAGAAATTACTTTTAAATCTAAATTGATAGTATGAATAAGGAGATGTAGCAAGGAATCCGATCTCCATAATTAGGTAACTTAATCGTGTAGGAAAATCGTTGTGCCTATGATCGAGTGAGTGTGAGTTAAGCTGGATTCTTGTTCAAATTCTGAAAATTTTTGTTATTTGATATTTATTTTATTTACTTTTGAATATTTAAATTCTAGTTGTTGTGACCACGAAACTAAACACCCTTTGTGATTGGTGACTGAAAGTAAGATCGCATCAGCTATCTGTGGGATCTAACCTTACTCACAGCTAGCTACACTTTTTGTGGGCACATGAGAATACAAATTTATTTTGATCGCGAAACAACCGTGTGTCAGTGTTCTTAGTTAAGATTATTCTATCTAGATCACTCACTTGAGAAAACATATCTACAACTGAAAGCAAGATTGGAGGTTGTCTTATCTCTTTAGTTCCATCAAATAAACATTCATTTTTTCTCCATATGTGGTTGTTAGAAAGATATCACCTACGACCCATGTAGCATTGTTTCTTACCATTAAATAACCTCCTAGAACAAGTATCTTTGTTACATCAAGGACAAACCGTTTTACCCTTAGTACTCCAACCAGGTTCCCATAAGAAGAGAAATCATTAATTGTCCACATTAAAGATGCTTTCAAATTAAAAAAAAGGGTTGAAGCATCAGATGTTTCAACATCTTCTTCCCATAACTCCTTTAATTCTTCTATTAAAGGTTTAAGATAAACATCAATATCATCCTCCGAACTATCAGACCTAGTATGATCGTTGAAGAATACAATTAGATTTTTTCATTCATATCCATGGCGGTAAATTATATGGAATAAGTATTACCGGCCAAATGCAATATGATGTTTTTGAGTGAGTAAATGGTTGGAAGTCATCACTAGAAAGACCTAGTCGGACATTTATAGGCTCAGCAGAAAAATCCTTTTACTAATTATTAAACAACTTTCATGCCAGCCGGATGTCTCATCACTCCATCATTCACCCTATTTTTGTGATGACCACCTCATATTGAAAGTAGTATTTTTAGACATGAATAACCTTTGAAGTCTTTGTTTTCATTGCCACATTCTGACCACTGTGTTTAAATTTAGTTTCCCCATTACGCTTATCTTTTTCCCATCTTAAAGTACCACATATTTTGCACATTGTAGATTTCTACTATTCTTTCCAATACAACAAACAATCATTAATATATGCATCATAATATGATTCTGAAAAAGTAGAACCAACTAGTAGTATTTATTTCAACAATTGTAGTAATATGTCAAAGGGCTCATTACTCCACCTGACAGTACTCTTAATATGTAATAGACTGGCAATGACAGATAATTTTGAGGACAAACAACCAGGATAAGCAAGTTGCTTAGAGTATTTTAATAGTATGTAAATTGTCTTAACTTCATCATTTGGTTCTTCTTTATATTCATTATGAATTGAGGAACCTAAATACACTCCGATCAAAATTATCCATGTCAGGACACAGAGACGGACTTAGGGAGGGAGGGGGATGGTGGTGGCAACCGCCTCCCCTCAAATTTTGTGAACAAGGTAATATATATGCATGCATATATATAATTTATAATATAAATATTTTTTCACCCCCTCTCCCGTCGAATTTAAAACTTTGGGACATATCCTATTCACCATATCTTTTTATTGGTCCATATATGGTGGGCCTTTGTATACAGGGACAAATTAAATTGTTAATTTAGTTATGGGTCCAAATAGTGTAATAGTTAATATAGATTAAAATCCCAACTCCTATCTTTTTTTCATCTCTTCTCGGCTATGTAGAGTTTGAGGTAAGTTTTTTTTTCCTTTTTCCTTCTTTATTTATGTTAATGTTTTATATTTTATATTTGCTTCAAGCTTTATTTATTATTAGTTGAGGTAAGAATTTATATTTAAGAATTTGATTATTTGAGAATGAATGCTTCAAAGACTTCAATGCTAGGGTTTTATGTATCTTTTATGATTTCGTAATTCGCTTATGATATAATAGTGTTTATCGTTAATTGTTATGTTCTAATTATTAATTTAAGTTGATTTTTTATAAAGCTTTACATTCCCCTAATGTGATTATGTAAAATTTTAGAAACACGATCAATGATTATTTATGATATTTTAAATAGGTCCCATAATCAACATGAAAAATGGAAAGATTTATTATTTTTTCCCGTAAAATAGAACTTCTTAAGAGAGTGTTGAATCTACTATTATTGGGACTTCAAATATTACCGAAAATAATGTTGACTCGGAGGTTTTGAATAATTTGGAAGATCAAAACTCTATTCCACAATCATCTCAAGCAAAAGTTCGAAAGATTGATCAAGATTCTAACTGCTTTCATATTGAACGAGATCCTGGATTGCGTAAATCTATATGGGACTATCCGATGGAAAAATGAGATGAAACTAAGCGCGCTTATCTGATGATTGGTACTTATCAACTCAGCCCTGAAGAGTCCCTTGAGTATGCAGATAAAAATGGGAGAAGATTTTTAGCAGCTTGGTATAAGTCATTTCCCGACTAGTTAGAATTTTCTCCTTCAAAAAATGTTGTTTATTATCTTTCATGCTTTTTTTCAAGATGTCTATGTATTTTGTAGCAAATGTATTTACTATTGATGGGTTTCAATTATGAAAAAAGGTAAAGAATGGTAAAAATTGTGCATTTTTTATCCATGAAGGAAATAGTCCTAACTCATCTCATAAAGTGGCTATCAAACAATTGCATGACTTGATAAACTCATTGTAGTGCATTGAGATAATCATAAAGAAATAAAGCTCAGAAATGGTTGCAAAGAATCATCCACGACTTAAAGTCTCAATTAATATTTTGAAATTATGTGCATACCAAGGTATAGCCTTCAGAGCTCGAGATGAGCGACTACAATCACATAGTCGTGGTAATTTTCTAGAAATTCTATAGCACACAGCTTCATATAACGTTGAGATAGCCTCCGTTGTTCTAGAAAATGCTCCTCATAATGCCACTTATACTTCTCCTAGAATTCAAAAGGAAATTTTGGCGGTCTATGCAAATAAAATTCAAAGATATATCACGGAGAAAATTAGTGATGCAGAATAATCTTCTTGTGGATGAAGTTCGAGATGAATAAAAATTGGAGCAAATAGCTATTGTTTTGAGGTTTGTTGATAGAAATGAATTTATTCAAAAAAAAATTTTGATATAGTTCATGTGGAAAATACTAAAGCATCAACTTTGAAAAGAGAAATTTTGGGTGTTCTTTCTCGCAATAATCTAACAGTTCAAATCATTCAATGATAAGGATATGATGGTGCAAGTACTATGTGGGGCGAGTGGAAAGGTTTAAAGACTTTTTTTTGAGTGAGTGTGCATATGCATATTGTGTCCATTATTTTGCTCATCGATTATAGTTAGTACTAGTAGCAATAGCTCAAACAGTTATATACATAGATAAATTCTTTTCATATGTCAACCTTATTGTAAATACAATAGATTTTTCAACGAAACGTTATGATCAACTACGAATTACTCAGACTCTTACGAATGAAGAGTTGGTTTCCACTGATGAACTTGCAACTGGAAAGGACAAAAATCAATTTGTGAGTATAGATACACAATGGGGATCTCACTTAAGGTTTCTTCGAAGTTTGCTTGATTTATATGATCCCATTCTTAAGGTTTTAAAAGAAATTATCAATGATAAAAATAGTGTTTCTACTAGAGCAACGGTTGATGGAGCTTATGGTGTAATGACATCATTTGAGTTTTTATTCATATTACATTTCATGATCGAATTATTGGAAATGACTGATGATCTTTGTAGAGCTCTACAATGCAAGTCCCAGGATATTCTACATGCAATGGATATTGTTGTGAACACAAAAACACTTATTCGCTGATTCAGAGAGAATGGTTTGGATCAATTGCTTAAGAAAGTGAATAGGTTATGTGAGGAACATGAGATAGATATTCCAGACATGACCTCTACTCTTAGATCTGGTAGAGGTCGATTACGTACAGGATAACTTGTTACCTACGATCATCATTATCATTTTGATATATTCACTGATACAATTGATGTTATATTGCATGAAATGGATACACGATAAGATGAAAATGCAATGGAATTGCTGAGACTCAGCTCAGTCTTGGATCCAAGACATGGATACAAATCATTTAACATTGATTATATTTGCCAACTTGAGGAGAAGTTTTATACCGATGATCTCATAGATCATGAGAAGTTACATATAAAGTATCAACTGGAGTTTTATCTACTTGATATTCAAGATAATCAAATGTTTTCAGAATATATCAAATCTTGTAGAATTGTGCCCACTTTTATCGAAGATGGAAAAGGCAAATGACTACCATCTTGTCAATAGATTGGTTAGACTTATTTTAACACTTCCAAATTCTTCTGCAACAACAGAACGAGTCAACGAGCTTTTTCATCTATAAAGCTTGTCAAGACAAGATTGAAGAATAAAATGAACGATGGTTTTTTGGCTAGTTCATTGCTAATGTACATTGAGAAAGATATTGCCGAGACTTTTGATATCGACTTAATCATAGATGAATTTGAAGTTATGAAGAAACATCAAGTACAACTTACGATGCTAAAAATTAAATAAATAGGTTTGTGAATATTATTTTATTTTAATTTTCATAAGTAGTTGAATGGTGAATATAACATATATACTTTTTTTTGTAGAATACTTGCTAAATATTGTATGCAGATCCACATCGTTCGAAGATATAAGATGCATAAATGGCGCATAATACAATTCATTTCACGACGCGTGTTATGCATTAAGTTTGTTAGACGATGATAATGAGTACATTTATGGAATCATTGAGGCGAGTCAATGGTGTTCTGCTCATTCACTAAGACAGTTATTTGTTAACTTTCTCACTGCTAACTAGAGATTGTACGGGAGAAGTATTGGAATTACTTGTCTGAAGATATTCTTCACAAACAATGACAAATTATTAATCATTCATGTACCCTATTTATTGCAAAATTTTCATTATCTTCATTATTCTATATATATATATATATTAAAAAATATGCATGTATCTATGGATTTGTTTATTTATTTATAATTTGTAATAAAAAATATTTTTATGTCAGATTTAAAATTAACTGAAGATCATATAAGAAACTATGCACTTGCTGAGATAGAAAAATTATTGCAAAAGTGTGGTCGTAGTCTGTGTGAATTCAAAGAGATGTTGTATCCTTTAGAAGAATATTTTTGTCAAACAGGTAATAGTATGATAAATGATGAATTGTGTTATGATCGATCACGTTTAACATCATAACAAAATGCTCTTCTTGCTAATCTAACTGAAGAACAACGTCATGTGTATGACTCTACTATAAAAATAAAAACATAAATAGCTTCAGGTGGTGTTTTTTTCATATGGTTATGGTGGTACGAGTAAAACTTCCTATGGAAAATATTATCTGCTGCATTAAGATAAAAAAGAAATATAATATTGAATGTTGCTTCAAGTCAGATAGCATCTTTGTTATTGCCGGATGAAAAATTGTTCACTCACGATTTGCTATCCCAATTACTCCTAACGAAGATTCTGCATGCAATATAAAAGAAGGAAGTAAGCTTGTCGAGCTTCTGGTGACATGTAAACTTATAATATGGAATGAAGTACATATGATGTATAAATACTGTTTTGAAGCTCTAAATAGAACTTTGAGGGATGTAATGTGATTCAAAAACGCATTCAGCAACCATTAACCATTTGGAGGTAAAACCAGTGTTTTTTGTGGAGATTTCAGGCAAATTCTACCTGTTATACCAAAAGATAGCTGTTGTGTGCAGAGGGAGGCTGGATGGAGAAGGGCAGGAGGAGATCGGAGAAATGGAGGAATTGGTCGGAGAAAGAGCCGTCGGAGGGGAGATAAAGGGCGAAATGGAGAATGAAGTTAAAGATTGCATTTTTAGGGTTTCTTCCTATAAGTTTCCCTAAATTGAGAGATGCAGGTCAAACCGGGTCGGGCAAGCTGGATCGCGAGCTTGGGCTCGTTTAGATTTTATTTTGTTTTATGTTCCCCTTAAGCGGCCCAATATCAAGATTAGTGAGGCCCAGTTTATTTAATTCTAGGGTTAGTTGTCACTTTTGTGGTAGTATAAATTGTACTATGTAATCTCATGCAAGAGAAGGAAAAAGTATCAAATATCTTCCCCCTTTCTACTCTCACTCTCCTTCTTCATCTATCTCCCCCCTTTTTTCTATTCTTGTTCTCGTAATACAATCTCTCATAGATTGGAAGGCAATTACAAATTATTAAGTAACACAATTGGTTGAAAAAAGAGTAAAAACTATCGTGGCATTACTGAAGCCATAACAACTGGTATTCATAGCTATCTTTCCTTGGAAATGGCAGAAAACACTAGGATGAAGGACCTGCAAGAGGGACAAAAGCGGTTAGATCAACTATGGCAAGAAGAGGTGCGAAGAAGGGAAGCAGAAAGTATAAAGAGAGACACAGCCGAGGAGAAATTCAAAGCTCAAATGACATCCTTGGCTAATATGCAGGAGGGCATGATGGGTAAGTTAGAACATCTTTCTGGCCTCATAACATCTATGAATATCCAACTGTGTAAAGATGATAGGGGTAAGGATAAGGCTGATGGGAGTTCTATTTCGGGTACACCTCCTAAAGGTCTGATTGAGGGGAATTCTCAAAGTATGACCAGTTATTTGGCCAAAGATAGGCAGCTGGCACATCACCAGGAGGGATCGGCTTATACACCACTTTCTAAGGTTGAATTTCTCAAATTTGATGGGTCTTACCCTAGGGTTTGGGTCTTGACGTGCAAGGGGTATTTTAAAATGGTACCCAATATACCAGATGATCAGAAAATTGCATTAGCTTCTATGAATCTAGAAGGAAAGGCAGCTGTATGGTTTCAGTCCAACAGCTCTAAACATGCAGACCTCAATTGGCCCCAATTTCTGGATCTCATTTCAGCTAGATTTGAGGATCTTAAGGAGGACAACATTGTAGCAGAGTTCAACAAGCTGAGGCATACAGGAAGCTACAATGATTATGTGGAGAAGTTTTAAGAGCTCAGAGAATGTATGAGGCTTTTTTATAGCAGAACCTATTCTGAGACATACTTCATTGCTAGTTTCCTAAGTGGGTTGAGTGAGGAGCTCAAGTCTGTAGTCAGAATGTTCAACCCATCTACACTAGAACAAGCTATTGAGCTAGGTAGGCATCAGTTGACCACTATTGAGGCTCTGACTAAGAAGATCAAAGGGAGTGCCAGGTCTTACAGTTCTGGATGGTCTACACCCTATGCCAAGACTTCTGCCTAGACCAATCCTTATCAAACTTCATCGCTTACTGCCACTCCACCCCAAAATCCCAAAACTCCAGTCAAGTTCCTCACCTCAAGTCAAATGTCTGAGAGAAGATCACAGAGCCTATGTTATAATTGTGATGAGAAATACACCCTTGGCCATAGGTGCAAGAGTAGAGTCAATTACATGATAATGACTCAAGAGGAGGAAGAGCTTAGTTGCCTAAACCCTATGGAATCTACAGAGATTAACACAGACTCAGTAACACAAAATGAAGAGATATCTGTCTCACTCAATGCTCTTAGAGAGATACTAGTATCACCACTCTCAGGTTTACTGGCTCTTGCCAGGGGCACCAACTACACATTTTGGTGGACACAAGGAGTACACTAAGCTTTATAAAGGATTCTACTGCTCATAAGCTAGGCTGTGAGATTGAAGAAGCAACACCCTTATGTATCAAAGTGGCAAATGGTCAGAGGCTTACCAGTTCAGCTCAAGCTGAGAGTTTTGAGTGGGAACTTCAGGGACAAACTCTCCAACATTCCCTCAGACTGCTACAGCTAGAAGGATGTGATATAATCCTGGGGGGTGACTGGCTCAAGGCCTGCTCACCCATTGAGCTGGATTATGAGAGGATGACTGTGGCCATCCACTGCAAGGGAAGGAAGATCAAACTATTAGCCAACAGATCCCAGTCAGAATGTCAGATGATCTCACACCACACACTGTATAAAATGATGCATTCCAGAGCTATTCAAGAAATAGAAGAAGTGTATTAGGTGACCAACCAGACTCTTACCCAATCTGAGAATCCCAGGTTGCAGGAGCTATTGGAGGAGTTTGATGTGATCTTTCAAGAACCCCAGGGCCTTCATCCCAGCAGAGGAGTTGAGCACCAAATCCACCTCAAACCTAGCAGTGAACCCAAGCATCAGCACCTGTAACACCCCTAATTTTTGGATAAGGTCTAGAGAATTGTTAATATTAATTAATTATTTAATTAATTAAGGAAGAAAATTTAAATAAGTTAATTAAGGTTGGATGTCAGTCACGACTTTAAGAGTCAGTTTCCATGAAAATCATCTTTTCAAAAAATATGATCTTAATTCTTTTATGGCCATTCGTGGTCTCGTTAGAAAGGTTTTAACTCAAAGAGTGTGCCAGTGTTTTCGGATTTTAATTCTGAATTCATTTGAGTTCCCAGTGATGAAAAACGTATTTAAAAGGCGAATGAATAGTAACTTTTGCGTGCGTTCGTGTTTTGATAAATTTATGAAATCCTTCTCGTTGATCCGAGTCCAGTTCTGTCAGGCCCCTCTTATGGGAAATGACTCAAGAATTCCGTTGGCATTCACGGATTTCCATTCTGAGGTCAATCGAACGCTCGGGAGCAAAATCTGTCAGTCTGAGTGAATAGTAAAAAGTAATTCCAAAAAGGGAATCTTTGCTCATCTTTCTTTTGACGATCCCGTCTTCTTCAAGAATCAAGTTGATTCACTAGTATTCGAGCCAACGAGTCTCCTGATAATTTTAGATTTCATGTTTGAAGTCATTTGGACCACGACATCGAATAAAGCAGCTTTTAATCAAACCCGGGGTAACTTTTGCAGTATTTCCGCACTGCAATGGCTTCCAAGGGAAGCCAAAGCTTTTCCTATAAATAAGGGATCACCCCTTTACCTTTTATTTGCTCATTTACAACCCATTCACTTCTAAATCGAGAGAGTGAGAAGCTTTGAAAGCCGAGAAAGTTCTGTCGAAGTAAAAAGCGTTCTTCATAAGTGTTCTTCAAGACAATGAGCGGAGTGGCGTGGAAGGGATGCAGTGAGAGAATGTGCTAGGGGCGTCGTTGGGTAGTAGCAGGCGGCTCTGCCGCCGTTGCGACTCGACGGGACACCGAGCTAGCCACATTCCTTCGACGCACCTAACCCCATCCATTCTTGTTCGTCGGTCTCGACCCCATTTCTTTTTCATCTTTTAAATTCCGCATTTACTTTCTCCGCGTTCTTCATTATTACTCGTTTACCTTCCATCTAAGTTGTATTTTAATTTTTATTGAGGTTCCAAGATAATAACATTTACGTTATATTTCTCGTTTTATTCCTGTCGTTATTATTCTTAAGATTAGCCCCGTTTATTCCGATAAATTCCGTTCAAACTATATTTAAGAGATTTCGTCATTATTCTAATTATTAAGGAGGATTATCGTGTTTATGCCGTTATAATGCCAAAATTCTTTTTAAGTTAAAGCATGTTCTTGCATGTTAATTTCAAGTATGTTGTTTTTAAGAAATTTCAGGTTAAGTGTTCTTCGTGTTCATCGAAAGAATCACCGAACACGAAGTATCCAGTTGAAGATCGCCCAGAACTGGGCTGGAGAGAGAGAAAGGAAGAGAGCCCCGTGGGGGGGAGGTGCGCCGCCGCGCCACACCTCCCTCGGCCCTCATAGCCCGCCGGCGCACCCATGCACCTCGGCGGGGGGCTGCCCGCCGGCGCCCATGTGCACCGCGGTGCCCTCCTTCTCCGTGTTGTTTCAGCCGATTTTTCCAGCTATTTTCGTACCCTCTTCCCGAGCTTTTCAAATCGTGTTATTTCCAAGCTAATTTTCAAGTTTAAATTTTAGAGAAGTATTCAAGTTATTTCCGATTTATTTCGAATAAGCTATTCAAGTTATTTTTCCGTCTAAAAATTTAGAAATCAAGACGAGAAGTTCCTTAAATAAAATAAATCTTTCTCAGAACCTTAAAAAGTCATAAAGTCGTGCTATCCATGTTCAAGTCCTAATTAAGAGTATTTTTAGTCATGTATTGTTTTATTCCATGTTTATAGCTAGAAATCGTCGAAGTAGGCCGCTAAGTCGATAATTCGACTTTTGTAGGAGGAAGTGAGCCTTGTGGGAATTAGAAGAAGGATCATCAACTCATTGCCTCATCTTCTACTCCATGATCGAGGTGGGTAAATCTATACTCATCTAAAGTTTGAGCTAATAAGCTCTAGAAGCATATAGGGCAAATGAGATATCCAATAAAACATATTTGCTCTGCCTGATTGATCTCTGTACGAGTAAGGAAGGAAAGAAAGATATTATGTTATAATTGAGTTCTCAAGCATGTTTAGAATGTATAGAAATGCTAGAAATGTTAAAGTATTATTTATATTTAGCATGAGATATTTAGAATTGTCTCTAGTTACAATTCATATTTATTTACGTTCATCCCTCGTATTCGAATGTTTATGCTTTGTTAAAGCTTTTATAGTTAAGGACTAAGCACTGCCTTGTTAAGGTAGCGTAAAATCCCTTAAAGGCCGAGATCATGTTATATTAAAGGATTAGTACCTTGACGTACTCTAAGATTGGTTTGATAGCAAGGTTAAGGAAGGAAGGAACTTAGCATTTCACTTAAGCAGGATTTGAGCTCAGAACTCTTAAGGGAGTTATTGCTGGGTTATTTCCCTCGCAAACTCATTCGGATATTTGAGGTAACTCCTCTTCTATCCTATGGCATGCCTAAGGGTGCAGTTGACATCAGGTTTGAGCCAGGTTGGGCTAAAAAAAACGAAAAAGGTTTTACGGATATGGAGAGGGCTTTTGCGTTTTACTCTCCATATACCATCAGTTAATTATTGGATATCTTGAAGTTATTAAATTGTTTTTGCTAAAACCCACTGAGTACATTAGTGCTCATGCCCCCTCTTTTTCAAATGTTTTCAGGTTGAGATGCTGAGGATGTTGGTGGTTGTGTATGTGGGTTGGCTGCCAAGATTGTTTTGCTTTTATCTGAATTTCTTTTGAAATCCCATGATATTTCTGCTACTCTGATACACTCTTTCTAATTCCGTTTAAGTTCTTCTATGATCTGACGGAGTTTTCATCAGCCTTGATGGCTCGTTAGATATCAAAGTATGGCCATGTGCATGTCTTCACCGAGCAGCAAGCAGACGAGCAAAACTCCTCTCTCGTGGTAGAGTTAGAACTGCAAAGGGTGACTCTCAATAGTCCTCCTGGATTTCAAGCGCCACGCCCTCACGATGAAGGAACCTCAGGAGCAGGACCCTCAAATGTCCGGATTGTGAATCACACCGAGTCCCTATTTTCTTGTACTCCTCAAATGAACCAGTGGACCCCTGTGTCCGCTTCTCAGGGTCTGGGACAGTGTATGCTCTATCAGTATCCCGAAGGGAGCATTCGCATGAGAACGTTCAAGTTCAGCGTCCCAGAGACAGTTGAGGTTGGAGATGAGGAAGAAGAGGATGAGGACCCAGAAGAGGACGAAGAGAAAGTGGGGTCGCCATGCAAGGAGAAGGGGAAGGGCCCAGCTTATGATTGAGCGTTAGTAGGAAGTGTAGGAGGTGTTGCTATTAAAACACCTGGTTGTCTGATCTATCTGTTGTTTGTCTGTATTTCTGATGTCCGTTTAATCCACTTTAACCAAGACTCTAATATGTAATATATGCTTTAACCTCTCTAAACTCAAATAGCGGCAGTGAATTTTCCAGGAGACTGCCCTAATCCGTTTTAACCCATAACTTATTCTACGTTATCAATGCCAAAAGTCCTCATAATGAGGCAATTTTCCTATTATGTTTGAATGACGTTTAAATTTCTGCCTTGTTTGATCTATCTTACGTAAATTAAAGACCTTATCAAAAGACATCCTTGTTTTGTGCAAATTCAATCAAGCATCACTAATATCTAGTTCTTTAGGATGCCGCCCCGAAGACGTTAAGCTGAGAACGAAGATGAGAACGAACCCGAGCAAGTCCCAAAACCCGGTCCAAGAGCCGAAAGTGTGTTTCTCAAACACAATCCTCCATTGTTTAATGGTTTAGGAGATCCAATGGATGCCGAAAAATGGGTTCGCTCCTTAGAGCGAATTTTCAATTTCATAGCTTGTTCGGAAGAAGAGAAGTTAAGTTGTGCTCTTTTCATGCTGATGGATGATGCGGACTACTGGTAGGAGTCCGTTCGAAGGACCATAACCCCAGAGCAATGGGAGGACTATAGTTGGGAAGATTTCAAGCACGACTTATATCAGAAGTACATCCCAGATTGTTATCGAGAGGCAAAAGAGATGGAGTTCTGGAACCTAAAGCAAGGAAATAAGACACTGTTAGAATACGACAGAGAATTCAATCAATTGTCAAGGCATGCTCCACATCTAGTGGACACAGACGGGAAGAAATCACACAAGTTCAAGAAAGGACTTAGATCCGAGATTGACATAGCCCTCGCTGGGCAAGAAGACATGTCTTATGCTCGAACCTTAGCCAAAGCCTTAAGCATAGAAGCCATTCTTCCTCGAGAGAAAGTTCAACCCCCTCAACCATCTAGCGATCTAAAAGAAAAAAGAAAGTGGGAAGGAGGAAGAAGAGATGACAGAGGAAAGAAACCCCACTGGCAAAGCCGAGAATCAGGATTGCCTCGTAGTTAGCCTGGCAACACCCTTAGCTTTAGGCCGTGTCAAAGGTGCGGAAGGATACATCCTGGAGTCTACCGAGCAAATCAAACTGGGTGCTACAACTGTGGTGAAAAGGGGCACTTCAAGAGGGAGTGTCTGAAAGGAATCAACCGACGATCTCAAACACCACAAAAACCCATGTACCCGCAGCCGCTTCAGCAACTTCCTGGAAATCAGCCAAGGCTGCAGCAAGAAGGACCTCAGGGTCAAAGGTCAGGGATGAATCCAAGGCCGAACCAAGGATGAGATCAAAGGTCTAATCAAGGACAAAGACCGTCTCAGCCAGCTCGTACTTATGCTCTAAATCAGCAGCAAGCTGCTAAAGCCCCAGGTAATCTGGCAGGTATGATTACCCTCCTCGAGATGCCAGTGTTAGCTCTCTTCGATACTGTTGGGGTTTTTTCGAATTAAACCACCGCAGGATCATTTGGTTATTCATTAATCCGTGTTCATGCAAATCATAATTTTATGTAACATGCATGTTTATCACAGTCTAATCAAAAAGCATGCAAAGCAGATTCGATTCTAATAAAGCGGAAGACATAGAAAATGAATCTACTTACAAATCGATAGACGGTCTGTGGACAAGATTAAAGATCTAATCTTGCTATTGAATGAGCACAGTAATGGCGCCACCTATGACCTCAAAATCGTGCACCACAGTATTCCACTCCAAGATCTTCTGTTGTATTCCCGGACTGTATCTAGATTCAGAGTGGGCTGAAATCTACTAGATAGAATTGTGAAATCTATGGATAACTTTGAGAGACTAAGAGGGGCTGATTTCCTATGAATAAATTCATGAAAATTTCGTGCCCCCATCCCCTTATATATAGGGAGGGGCGAAATTTCATGTACCAGCCCTATTGGGCTGGGCCTCTATCTCAAGTTCAATATCCAGTCCACTTTCAGTCAATTGGGCTACAACAGGGATCTAGAAGAATATTAAATTGGCCCACTAATTTATTTAATATCCAATATCCAATAAACCTAGGATATAATTAAATAAATTAAGTTTTACTTTTATTCCACTAAAGAAGTAAAACTGACCTACCAATTTAATACATATTTACGAATATGCTTTCTCCTTTAGTCCAGCCATTCCCCGTGTTTAAGATATAATGTTCATTAATTAATTATGTAAGCCTCTGACAGCTATAATTAATTAACATCTAAAACCTTGAGTAGTACCACACAAGCTTTATTCATGTACGGAATAAATTCCACCTGCAGGGTTTCAACATGAACTTGTGCTTCCTCAAGAGAACATCATCAACCTGGCGCATCAGGACACAGTGCTCATGCATACTGCTCAAGACATCATGTATACATTGTTATTACCCAAGATATCGAATTCGATCTACAAAAAGATCTCACCCATTGATAAATCAAAGTAATAAACAACACACACATATGCTCGCCAATATCACATGAGTTCAGAACCCGAACTCTGTGGATCTTTATTCTCTCAGTAACTGGGACAGAGACAGAGAATAGTATCCTATCGTGATCCTCCTCAATACACTAACCAGTGTACTAGAATAATCAGTTAGCCAAGATTAACTAACTTATCAGATTATTCTACGGTGTACCGATGGTGTGTTCAGGACCATCTAAGCCGTGAGCTCTTTAATACATTACAAGGTTCTAATGATACGATCTTACCGTGTGACTCCCCACACCATATCATCTACAATGTAAGTATATGGAACATTGCATAAAATAATTATAGAACATAATCTAAATGCAAACAGTGACTGCAATAACTTTCATCTCATATCATCATATCATCAGAAAAGTATACAAAGACAAGTCTTCCAGTATACAAAACCAACAGATACGGGAGCATCGCATTTGTTTATAGCTGAGTCTGTTTATAAGAAACTGAAGATAAAACCCGAGAATGCTGAGAATGCTCTTGAGATAAGTATACCCTCTGGAAAGAGAATGATGTCTAGGAAGGTCTGCTCTAACCTAGAATTGAACGTAGAAGGAGAAAACTTTAAGTCAAATCTTTATGTGATAAAGATTCAGGACTTCGATAAAATCCTAGGAATGGATTGGTTAGCCTCAGCTTATGCTTCCATAAGCTGCCCTAAGAGGGAAGTAGTGTTTCGACCACCCGGGAAACCCGAGGTGAAAATCTACGGATCAAGGCTGGGAACCAAAATCCCAGTGATATCCACCCTAAAGGCCACTAAGATGATAAGGAAGAATAGCTGCCAAGCCTTTTTAGTCAATCTAATAAGGAAGGAGGAATGAGAGTTTTCAATCGAAGACGTTCCAATAGTAAGAGAATACCCCGACTTATTCCCAAAGGAGCTGCCAGGACTGCCTCTAGACAAGCAGGTAGAGTTCGTCATCAAGTTGGAACCAGGAGCCGCCCTAGTTTTGAAAGCCCCCTACAGAATGGCGCCTAAGGAGTTGCAAGAACTCAAAGTTCAACTGCAAGAGTTATTAGACCTAGGTTTTATCCAACCTAGTGTGTCACCTTGGGGAACTCCAATCTTGTTCGTAAAGAAGCAAGATTATACATTGAGAATGTGCATCGACTATAGAGAGCTCAATAAGCTAACCATCAAGAATCGATACCTTCTCCCAAGAATAGACGATCTCTTTGATCAGCTCAAGGGAGCAAGTGTCTTCTCCAAGATAGACTTAAGATCTGGGTATCATCAGTTGAAGATCTGAAAGGAGGATATCCCTAAGACTGCTTTTAGAACTTGCTATGGGCCTTACGAGTTTGTGGTAATGCCATTTGGATTGACCAACGCCCCAGCGGTGTTCATGGATTTAATAAATCGGGTTTTTCACCCATATCTAGATAAGTTTGTTCTAGTTTTCATAGATGATATCCTCATCTATTCCAAGGATGAAAAGGAGCATCAAGAGCACCTAAGAGTAGTGCTGGGGACGTTAAGAAGAGAAAAACTTTATGCTAAGTTTAGTAAGTGTGAGTTTTGGCTCAGGAAAGTTATGTTTTTAGGTCATATAGTTTTGGTAGAAGGAATCAAGGTAGATCCAGCCAAGATTGAAGCTGTAAGCAACTGGAAGTCTCCAAGAAATGTGAATGAGATAAGAAGTTTTCTAGGACTCGCTGGATATTATCGTAGATTCATCGAAAGATTCTCGACTATATCCAAGCCCATGACGCGATTACTAAAGAAGGACTCCAAGTTCAAGTGGGCACCTGAGTGCGAGGAAAGTTTCCAAACTTTGAAGAAGATACTAACCACAGCCCCAGTGTTGGCCATTCTGGAAGGGAATGAAGATTTCGTGGTTTACGCAGACACATCGAAGAAAGGATTAGGATGCGTACTAATGCAGAGGGGAAATGTGATTTCTTATGCTTCAAGAAAACTTAAGAATCACGAGCAGAACTACCCTACACATGACTTAGAGCTAACAGCAGTCGTTCATGCGCTGAAGATCTGGAGGCACTATCTCTACGGAGCTAAGTGTGAGATCTTCTCAGATCACAAGAGCTTGAAATATTTCTTCGAGCAAAAGGATCTTAACATGAGACAGAGAAGATGGCTAGAACTTGTAAAGGATTACGACTGCACAATTCACTACCACCCAGGAAAGGCAAATGTGGTAGCAGATACCCTAAGCAGGAAAGAGAAGGCAGAGTTAGAACTCATTCTAGTCCAGGAGGATCTTCGCAAGGAATTCGAGAAGTTAAGGATCGAGGTGCTAACACCACCCGAGACCATTCAAGCTCAAGTCGCCACGATAGTCACTCAGCCCGACCTAAGGTAAAGGATAATTGAAGCTCAGAGAGGAGACAAGTTTTTTGAAAAGAAAAGGCTAGAAGCACGATCTGATAGCTCGCAAGATTTCGCGGAAGCCGCCGATAACGCGCTCTTATTTAAAGGGAGGCTTTGCGTGCCAAGCAAGGAAGAACTAAAGGAGGAAATCATGTGCAAAGCACATGACACGCCATATACAGCACATCCCGGAAGCACCAAGATATACCAAGACCTCAAGAGGAACTTCTGGTGGAATAACATGAAAAGAGAGATAGCCGCCTTCGTGGAAAGGTGTTTAAACTGTCAACAAGTGAAAGCTTTGCATCAAAAACCTTTCAGTTTGCTTCAAGCTTTAGAAATTCCTGAATGGAAGTGGGATCACATCAAGATGGACTTTGTCGTAGGTTTGCCAAAGTCTAAGCTAGGGAATACCGCTATTTGGGTAATCGCTGATCGATTATCTAAATCAGCACATTTTGTTGCTGTTAAAATGATGGATGGGCTAGATCAATTAGCCCAGCTGTATGTTGAGGAAGTTGTGCATTTGCACGGAGTACCGGTCTCGATTATATCGGATCGTGATACAAGATTTACATTAAGATTTTGGAGGAGCCTACAAGAAGCAATGGGATCAAAGCTCAATTTCAGCATAGCATTTCATCCTCAAATGGATGGCCAGTCCGAAAGAACTATTCAGATTCTAGAAGACATGCTTAGAGGAGTAGTCATCGATCAAGGAAGTAGTTAGGAGAAATTACTGCCTTTGGTAGAGTTTGCGTATAACAACAGCTACCAGTCATCGATCGGCATGGCCCCTTATGAAGCCCTGTATGGAAAGAAGTGTAGATTGCTCTTGTATTGGGATGAAGTTGGAGAGAGAAGGATACTTGGACCCGAAATGGTCCAGGAAGCTGTCCAGAAGATCGAGCTTATTCATCAACGAATCAAAGAGGCTCAGGATAGACAGAAGGATTATGCGGATGAGAGAATGATGGAGCTCAGTTTTGACATTGGAGATAAAGTGTTCTTGAAGGTGTCTCCATCAAGAGGAGTAGTTCGTTTTGGCAAATGAAGCAAATTAAGGCCCAGATTTATCGGACCTTTTGAGATTTTAGAGAAGGTGAATGAAGTAGCCTACAGGTTGGCCTTACCACCCAACCTGAGTGATGTTCATGACGTCTTTCATGTCTCGATATTGAGAAAGTACGTGTTCGATCCAAAGCACGTGATTAGCAAGGAAGAGATAGTCCTGAATGAGGACTTAGCCTATGAAGAAAAGCCTCAGGCCATTGTGGATCGAAAGATCCAGAAGCTGAGAAACAAGGAGATCGATCTTGTGAAAGTAATCGGGAACTATCATGGTTCAGAAGAAGCAACCTGGGAGCTTGAATCCGAGCTGTTCAAAAAGTACCCTGATATCGCTTATCATGGTTAGCAAATTTCGGGATGAAAATTTCTTTAAGGGGGGTAGGATGTAACACCCCAAATTTTTGGATAAGGTCTAGAGAATTGTTAATATTAATTAATTAATTAATTAATGAAGAAAATTTAAATAAGTTAATTAAGGTTGGATGTCAGTCACGACTTTAAGAGTCAGTTTCCATGAAAATCGTCTTTTCGAAAAATATGATCTTAATTCTTTTATGGCCATTCGTCATCTCATTAGAAAGGTTTTAACTCAAAGAGTGTGCCGGTGTTTTCGGATTTTAATTCTGAAGTCATTTGAGTTCCCGATGATGAAAAACGTATTTAAAAGGTGAATGAATAGTAAATTTTGCGTGTGTTCGTGTTTTGAGAAATTTACGAAATCCTCCTCGTTGATCCGAGTCTAGTTTTGTGAGGCCCCTCTTATGGGAAATGACTTAAGGATTCCGTTGGCGTTCATGGAATTCCATTCTGAGGTCAATCGAACGCTCAAGAGCAAAATCTGTCAGTCTGAGTGAATAGTAAAAAGTAATTCCAAAAAGAGAATCTTTGCTCGTCTTTCTTTTGACGCTCACGAGTCTCTTGATATTTTTAGATTTCGTGTTTGAAGTCATTTGGACCACGACATCGAATAAAACAACTTTTAACCGAACCCAGGGTAACTTTTGCAGCATTTCCGCACTGCAATGGCTTCCAAGGGAAGCCAAAGCTTCTCCTATAAATAAGAGACCACCCCTTTACCTTTCATTTGCTCATTTACCACCCATTCACTTCTAAATTGAAAGAGTGAGAAGCTTTGAAAGCCGAGAAAGTTCTATCGAAGTAAAAAGCATTCTTCGTGAGTGTTCTTCAAGACGACGAGTGGAGTGGCGTGGAAGGGATGCGGTGAGGGAATGTGCTAGGGGCGCCGTTGGGTCGTAGCAGGCGGCTCTGCTACCATTGTGACTCGACGGGACGCCGAGCTAGCCACATTCCTTTGACGCACCTAACCCCGTCCATTCTTGTTCGTCAGTCTCGACCCCATTTCTTTTTCATTTTTTAAATTCCGTATTTACTTTTCGTTCTTCGCGTTCTTCATTATTACTAGTTTACCTTCCGTCTAAGTTGTATTTTGATTTTTATTGAGGTTCCAAGATAATAACGTTTACGTTATATTTCTCATTTTATTCCTGTCAGTATTATTCTTAAGATTAGCCCCGTTTATTCTGATAAATTCTGTTCAAACTATATTTAAGAGATTTCATCGTTATTCTAATTATAAAGGAGGATTATCGTGTTTATGCCGTTATAATGCCAAAATTCTTTTTAAGTTAAAGCATGTTGTTGCATGTTAATTTCAAGTATCTTGTTTTTAAAAAATTTCGGGTTAAGTGTTCTTTGTGTTCGTCGAAAGAATCAACAAACACGAAGAACCTAGTTGAAGATCGCCCAGAACTGGGCTGAAGAGAGAGAAAGGGAGAGAGCCCCGCGGGGGAGGGGGGGTTGCGCCGCCGTGCCACACCCCCCTCGGCCCTCATAGCCCGCCGGGGCTAGGGTGCTCGCCGGCGCACCCATGCGGGCAGCCCCCCCATGCGGCGCAGCAGGGGGCTGCCCGCCGGCGCCCATGTGCACCGCAGCGCCCCCTTCTCCGTGTTGTTTTGGCCGATTTTTCCGGCTATTTTCGTACCCTCTTCCCGAGCTTTTCGAACTTTTCAAATCGTGTTATTTCCAAGCTAATTTTCAAGTTTAAATTTTAGAGAAGTATTCAAGTTATTTCCGATTTATTTCGAATAAACTATTCAAGTTATTTTTCTGTATAAAAATTTAGAAATCAAGACGAGAAGTTCCTTAAATAAAATAAATCCTTCTCGGAACCTTAAAAAGTCATAAAGTCGTGCTATCCATGTTCAAGTCCTAATTAAGAGTATTTTTAGTCATGTATTGTTTTATTCCATGTTTATAGCTAGAAATCCTCGAAGTAGGTCGCTAAGTCGATAATTCGACTTTTGTAGGAGGAAGTGAGCCTCGTGGGAATTCGAAGAAGGATCATCAACTCATTACCTCATCTTCTGCTCCATGATCGAGGTGGGTAAATCTATACTCATCTAAAGTTTGAGCTAATAAGCTCTAGAAGCATATAGGGCAAATGAGATATCCAATAAAGCATATTTGCTCTGCCTGATTGATCTCTGTACGAGTAAGAAAGGAAAGAAATATATTATGTTATAATTGAGTTCTCAAGCATGTTTAGAATGTATAGAAATGCTAGAAATGTTAAAGTATTGTTTATATTTAACATGAGATATTTAGAATTGTCTCTAGTTACAATTCATATTTATTTACGTTCATCCCTCGTATTCGAATGTTTATGCTTTGTTAAAGCTTTTATAGTTAAGGACTAAGCACTGCCTTGTTAAGGTAGCGTAAAATCCCTTATAGGCCGAGATCATGTTATATTAAAGGATTAGTACCTTGACGTACTCTAGGATTGGTTTGATAGCAAGGTTAAGGAAGGAAGGAACTTAGCATTTCACTTAAGCAGGATTTGAGCTCAGAACTCTTAAGGAAGTCACTGTTGGGTTATTTCCCTCGCAAACTCGTTCGGATATTTGAGGTAACCCATTTTCTATCCCATGGCATGCCTAAGGGTGCAGTTGACATCAGGTTTGAGCCAGGTTGGGCCCAAAAGAAAAGAAAAAGGTTTTACGGATATGGAGAGGGCTTTTGCGTTTTGCTCTCCATATCCCGTCAGTTAATTATTAGATATCTTGAAGTTATTAAAGTGTTTTTGCTAAAACCCAATGAGTACATTAGTGCTCATGCCCCCTCTTTTTCAAATGTTTTCAGGTTGAGATGCTGAGGATGTTGGTGGCTGTGTATGTGGGTTGGCTGCCAAGATTGTTTTGCTATTATCTGAATTTCTTTTGAAATCCCATGATGTTTCTGCTACTCTGATACACTCTTTCTAATTCCGTTTAAGTTCTGCTATGATCGTCAAGACTCTAAAAAATATCCCCAGACATGATTATATATTTATAAGATGCATATTAAGTTTTATTTCCGTTTCTCGAGTATAATTACCGTTCGCCATATCTGTTATTCGTTTTAACCTATGAATGGGTCGATGCTTGTTGGTATCTGATTAGTTAGCCATTTTATTCCGCTTAAGCATGTTTCCATTTTAACTTGAGTAAACACGAGCATCACCACATATCTTCCAAAGCATATCTTTGTTCTTAAACTCCTTTGTTAATCTTCCGACTTTATTCATCAATCCCTTAATAACACCCCGTCCTCATTCGTTAATCCCTATCTCGGGACCGGGCTGTTACAACACCCTTACAGATCTTCCTACATGCATAAGGATGAAATAGAGAAAATAGTTAAAGAATTGCTAGCTACTGGGGTTATACAACACAGCAGAATCCCTTTTGCTTCTCCAGTGCTTCTAGTCAAGAAAAAAGATGGGACATGGAGAATGTGTGTAGACTACAGGTACTTGAATGCCCTCACTATCAAACATGAGTTCACAATCCCTATAATAGATGAGATCTTAGATGAACTACATGGTTTCTTTTCTAAGGTGGACCTGAGATCTGGGTATTTCCAAATACATATGCAACCAGAGCATAGGTACATGACTGCATTCAGCACCCATCATGGTCATTTTGAATTCCTAGCCATGCCCTTTGGGCTTTGCAATGCACCAGCTACCTTTCAATCTCTTATGAACAAGGTATTTGGTGACTGCTTGAGGAAGTTTACTCTGGTTTTCTTTGATGACATTCTAATGTACAGCAAAAGTTGAGAAGAGCATCTGCACCATCTAAGGGTGGTATTTTCCTTGCTTAAGGAAAACAGCTTATTTGCCAAAAGGTCAAAGTACCAGTTTGGCCAAACTAGCATAGAATACTTGGGGCACATTATTAGTCAAGAGGGGATGGCTACAGACCCCAGCAAGGTTGAAAGTATGCTAACCTCGCCAAGACCTAAGACTGTGAAACAACTCAGGGGGTTCCTAGGACTCACAGGCTACTACAGAAAATTCATAAAGGGCTATGGAGTTATTAGCAAGCCTTTTACTATTCTGCTGAAGAAGAATGGATTTAAATGGAATTCAGAGGCAGAACAAGCCTTTGCTAATCTCAAAATAGCTATGACCCAGGCACCAGTCCTGGCCCTACCTGATTTCTCTAAACCTTTTATTTTAGAGACTGATGCTAGTGGAGTGGGAGTAGGAGTTGTGTTGATGCAAAACAACAGGCCTATTGCTTACTTAAGCAGAACTCTTTGTCCAAAGAACCAAATCCTTTCAATCTATGAAAAAGAGTTCCTAGTTGTGCTAATGGCAGTTCAAAAATGGAAGCATTACCTGTTTGGGCGTAAATTCATTATAAAAACTGACCAACAGGCCCTGAAACACCTTTTGGATCAAAAGGTGGTGACCCCTTTGCAACAGAAGTGGATAACTAAGTTGTTGGGCCTAAACTATGAAATCTGTTATAAGAAGGGGAAAGAGAACAGAGCAGTTGATGCTCTCTTAAGAAGGCAAGAAGACCAAACCTCTTGTCTTACCCTTACCACAATCTCACCTAGCTAGATCCAAGAGGTTATAGACAGCTACTCAGAAGATGTCTATTTCTCGCAGCTTAAGAACTCATTAGTCCAGGATCCATCTGCCCGCCCACACTACTCTGTGGCTGGAGAGGTCATTCAATACAAGGGTAGGATCACTGTAGGGAAGAATGAAGGTCTCAGGCTCAAACTGCTAAATGCTATGCATGGATCAGCCTATGGAGGGCATTCTGGGATGAATGGCACTTATATGCGCTTGAAGAAGGTTTTCTACTGGCCACACATGAAACAGGATGTCATAAACCTGGTCAAGCACTGTGATACTTGCTCCCTGAACAAGTCTAACCAAGGAGGTGTACCTGGCTTGCTACAGCCACTACCCATTCCTGAACAACCTTGGAGTCACATATCTATGGATTTTGTAGAGGGATTACCTAAATCAGCTGGGAAAGATGTGATCCTAGTCATTGTTGACAGGCTAACTAAATTTGGTCACTTCATTGCTCTGTCTCACCCCTATACTTCACAGAGTGTAGCCAAGCTATTCCTAGATCATGTGTACAGGCTATATGGCCTACCAGTTAGCATTGTCTCAGACAGAGACAAGGTTTTCACCAGCAGCTTTTGGAATGAATTATTCAAGGTATTGGGAGTAACCCTAAACTTCTCTTCATCTTATCACCCTCAAACTGATGGGCAAACAGAGAGGCTTAATCAGTGTCTAAAAACCTACCTTAGATGCATGACCTCTGATTGTCCCAAACAATGGGGCAAATGGTTGGCCTTGGCAGAGCATTGGTATAATACCAACCACCACACTACCATCAAGACCACACCATTCCAAGCGCTATATGGCTATCCCCCACCTCACTTAGCCATTGGTCCTTATCTAGACACCACCCAAGGAGAAGTGAAGGACACCATTCTGGAGCGTAAACTGATGCTACAGCAGCTTAAGACCAATTTACAGATGGTTCAACAACGTATGAAGTTGTACACTGATAAGAGCCGCACTGACAAAATATTCGAGGTCGAGGATTTAGTGTATCTAAAGTTGCAGCCTTACAGGCAGAACTCCATTTCACTACGAAAGAATCTGAAGCTAGCATCCCGCTACTTCGGACCCTATCGGGTTCTACAGAGAATTGGATTGGTAGCCTATAAATTGGATCTTCCCGCAAGCTCTAGAGTACACCCAGTATTCTATGTTTCATTACTCAAAAAGAAAATTGGGGAAGACAGCAAAGTGACGATGGACTTACCTGAGGTCAATGACAATGGGGTCTTCCACATTTTCCCATGCGCCGCCCTTGACTTCCGTTCCATTACCAGGGGAAACATCACCGTTCCTCAACTGCTCATCCGATGGGAAGCTTCTAATGACTCGGACCTTCTTTCTTGGGAAGATGAGAAATTTATTCAGAAAAAATTTCCATCTTTTGATCCTTGCGGACAAGGATCTTTCGAAGGAGGGGCGAATGTTGTGTGCAGAGGGAGGCTGGATGGAGAAGGGCAGGAGGAGATCGGAGAAATGGAAGAATTGGTCGGAGAGAGAGCCGCCGGAGGGAGATAAATGGTGAAATGGCGAAGGAAGTTAAAGATTGCACTTTTTAGGGTTTCTTCCTATAAGTTTTCCTAAATTGAGATATGCAGGTCAAACCGGGTCGGGAAAGCTGGATCGCGAGCTTGGGCTCGTTTAGATTTTATTTTGTTTTATGTTCCACGTAAGCGGCCCAATATCAAGATTAGTGAGGCCCAGTTTATTTAATTCTAGGGTTAGTTGTCACTTTTGTGGTACTATAAATTGTACTATGTAATCTCATGCATGGGAAGGAAATAGTATCGAATATCTTCCCCCTTTCTACTCTCACTCTTCTTCTTCATCTATCTCCCCCTTTTTTCTATTCTTGTTCTCGTAATACAATCTCTCATAGATTGGAAGGCAATTACAAATTATTAAGTAACACAATTGGTAGAAAAAAGAGTAAAAACTATCGTGGCATTACTGAAGCCATAACAGTAGCATACATGATATGGTCAATGTAACTATCAATTCATCTTACATCTAGAGGGATGTGCAAGTGTTAAGGTTGGCCAAGAATATAAGGTTGCAGATTGTTGATTCTGAGATTGGAGCATCTGAATTACATAAATTTTTTGATTAGATTGCTGTCGTAGGAGATGTCTTTTTGGAGGTACAAATGATAGACATGCAAGCATTGAAATTTTCGATGGCTTATATTTAAAATTATCTACATAAATTATAATGTGGACTTTTAATTTAGTTGATTCATTTTTTTTAATATGTTTGTTAATGCTCCAGACAATAAGTACCATCATGTTTGAAGTAAGT
The DNA here is from genome assembly GCA_026008535.1 of Perilla frutescens. Classification (NCBI taxonomy): domain Eukaryota; kingdom Viridiplantae; phylum Streptophyta; class Magnoliopsida; order Lamiales; family Lamiaceae; genus Perilla; species Perilla frutescens. The sequence goes on from BRKX01000003.1 coordinate 56,574,473, forward strand.
ATCACTAGAAATGAAGTGGAGTATCATTATTTATAATAGCCCCCATTTTTTTTCTTTCTTTTTTCTTGATTTTCTATTTTTTTTTCAATTTTTTTAAAATCTTCATTTTATATCGAGCCCACGAGTTAGTATCAGACGATGTATTGAGTGATACGTTGGATATAAAAATTGAATTAATTCAATCCAATTTTAGGGTTCACTAATTTTATTCTAAGGTATATATTTATTTTAAAAAAATTAAATTAATTCAAAAAAATTAAATATATATTTATAAAAAATGAAAAATTAAAAGTGAAAAAAGAAAAGAAAAAGCGGATGGAGAGGGGAAGAGGACCGCTAAAAATTGAATATTGGAAAAAAGTAACAGGGGAAGATATTGAAGAACGTGAGGGGGAAAAGAAGCAGAAATAAGGAGAACTTTAGAGTAATTTTCTTCTTAGGCATTCCATGAAATTACAGTATATATATACCCTACACAGAGAAATTAAAATTAACCCTAAATACAATGGGTGTCACTAAAAAGACTATTGGGCCACTTTTTGAAAAAGTAAACAATTAATAAATAAAGGCCCAAAACCTATCACTCAAACTGGTCGCCTCTTCATTTTGACCGCCAATTTCTCCAAATTATAGAATCAATCAATTTAGGACATCAATCCAAAAAAAATAAAAAAAATCTTTCACTCTCTCCTCCGCCACAACCTCAGACCTCCTGCCCAACCTCCTCAACCATGCACACGACATAATAACATCATAAATGTTACCTATTTGAAGAGCCTGAAATAAACATCGTTTTGCAATAAAAATTCCACATAGACCTTTTAATTAACCGATTTAAATAAGACCCTAACATTCAAGTCATTTTCGGTAAATATTTGGGTTAGGAAACGTTAAACCGTATGTAGAAACTAATGTGGTTGAAAAGTTTGGATAACAATTCAATAAATTGGACCCCATGAAATCATCATCACAATTATTATTTTTACACCGACCATTTTATGAAATTTTGACATCGAGCATGATTAGAGCCGTCCAACAATGATTTTCCTTTCTTTTTTCGAAAATAATAATTTTCTTTTCATAATTATGCTTTTCATTTGCCTCCATCATTTGCTCGTATCCAAAGTGGACTTTTACTTTTATTTTTCTCCCCCAGAGTTGGAGTTGGAAAGTGAAATGTCGTCTTTTTTTTTCACATGATTATTCTATGAAGATTTTTTTTTTTACTTTCATTTTCACTTTATGGTGAAAAGAACATAATACTCTTGATTGGAGATTATCGAGTATGTAGAGTATATTTTATCCTTTATCAATATCTAATTTCTTATTTTTGTTATATATATATTGTGTAGAATGATAATATCATATATATTTGTTAGTATGTATTAAAAAAAATAAAGATACGAGACTTGAATTTAATGCAAATTAGAAGACGCTAAGCATAAGTTTCTTCAGAAAAATATCTTTTCATCTTATATCTTCAATATCCATACATATATTTGGTAAAATCATAGAGTTAAAATTATCACAAGTAAAAAAAGTCAATCAAATATTTGATTTAAGATAATATTTCAGCCGAAAATATTCAAAAACTTGTTTGTGTTTGAGTGGTTGTCTAGAATCCTTAGAACTCATGTTTGTCTTTTTTTTTATTTACTCACACACTTGACCTGGTGGCATTGAGTTGATTCGAACTCGTGACATTTGATCTCCAAGCAACTTCACTCTACCACTAGGCCATCCTCATATCTTTGGTTCGAGTCTTGACATTAACTGTGTACTATTTAAAATTCTTTAATGCAAATAAAAATTGCACAATTAATGTTAATTCACTATATTGTTATATTTATTTCTTTATTTAATTGATTCAATATTTTTCTAGATTTTTTGTTTCATATTCCAAAGTCCTGTTGTAATATGCGCACATATATACATAAATTTTTAGTACACATGGTGACATGGGATTATATATAAATTGATAATTTTATTAAATGTCCTAGTTTTATAATAGATTTGAGTTGCTCTTACATGCACATGATACTACAAATTGATAAATTGATTGATGGTTCCATATTTTATTTTATTTTTGAATTTATCTCTAAATAACATTTAGGTCGATCAACCATGTGATAACAATAACATTGTACATATAGGTACATATAAATATTTTGAGTAGATTGAGATCCATGATATTTTCTCATTCAACATTTGAAATATTATTTTATAAATATCTAAATACGTGCAACGTACGAGAGTAATACCGGTTTAGATAAAGTTGGCATCACTGCTCCGTCATGCATTGTACATTTATAAGATACAATTAAAACAAACTATGAAATTTTAGTAATCACCGATCTCATTAATCTTTAGTACATGATGAAAGGCTGTCCCATTCCGTCAACCCTTTAGAATTTTTATAGATCTCATATCTTTTTGAATGTATGCACAAAAAAGTTTTGAATTCGAATTTTACTGCATGTTAATTTTTTTTAGACATATGACAAGTCATTAGTTCTTGAGTACATATATTAACTGCAAATTAAATTTTCAATACAATAATATAATTATTTCTCAAAGGAATAATTATGACTTCTAAAAAATATTGAAAGAGTTAATAGAACAACAAATTTTCTAATTAACAAATCCCGACTCATACCTAATCTCCGGAGTCCAGATAATATTTGCATTTCTTTAATTGGTCCAAAACTCCCCAAAACCTTAATAAAATCAAGATTCTTCTTATCCAGCCCTGTCTTACCTATATATAGTATTTATCTCTTTTTTTTTTTTGTGGAATGTCTTACCTGAAAAATTATCAATTATTAAGTGCCCAAATTAAAAGAATTTTAATCCCGTGACACGCATATATTAATATCGTAGTCCACTCTAATCCTATCCACAAAATTGTTTTGTAATAATAATAAAAAAAAAAGATTGGAAAAAGAAACCATCAAAAAGCTAAGGTTTGATTACCTGGTCGGCGCACTATGTGGCCCAAAGTAAGTCCGCCCCCCGCCCCTAACTTTAATTTCCCTTGAAATCCAATCGAAAAATCCGATAAAATACGTCAAACTTTTTTGTTATTATTGAAAATTTTGTATGAATGTTTGTTATATTTTTTAAATTACACCAAATCCTCTTATGTTTCGTTAAAAATATGCTCAATTTTCTATTTTCTATGTTGTTGTTTTTTTTTCTTTTCAAAATCCACTTATTTTCAAACAAAATCGAGTGCTCAAAACCAATTAAACAAGAGTATTTTAGTCCTAATATTTGGAAAAATGGAAGTTGTGCATACTTTTTTTTATGTCGAGAATAACTCACATTTGCTATTGAAGTGTGCACTGGATAAATTCCGTCTTCGTGTAATAGCCTATAAACCGTACTTGGAAAATCAGGTGTGACAAACTCACACTTAATGGTGTTGATGATGAGATTCGAACTTGAGACTTTTGACTTCTAACTTCAAAATATATAACATCATTCCACCACTAGGTCATTTCCAATGAGATAGAAGTTGTGCATACTTTTTAAGAGTGCAAGAGGATTTAGTTCAATTAAAAAGATACAAGTTGATTAATGTTTCATGCAAAATGTCGATAACATTGGGAAACTTTTCATGCAGTTTTTGCCCTAAAAAAATTAATCTCAACAAAAACAATTACAAACCGAATCAAATTGAATTTTTTTTTTTTTTTCTGAAAAGTCCAAATTGAACTAAGTTAATTTATAAAATACTTGATATTCGTCCTATTTATAAGAGTGGGAGACTTCAGTCCTCCTATCCCCGACTAAAAAAAATAGCTGTATATAAAAAATATATAAAATAAATCTTTAAGTAAATATTTTAGAAGAGCTTATTTGAATATAGGTTCGATCTACTATAATATTTAGTGTTATTTATGAAATATAAATAAATAAATAAAAGATGATAAGGTGAAAACGTGGTGGTGGGTGGGCTCCACCAGAAATTCATTCTCTATCATAATTGGTCGGCTCACATGCTCATATTATTGAAGTGAAAATTTTCCAGACACTTCCACTGCATCACGTTCCTGACAGCTACACTTTTTTTGATTCTATTTATATGGAAATACTCCTCACTTTTATTTTACCTGTCCTATCTATCTCCAATTTATTTCATTAATATAGACATTACTTTACGTGCTTATCATAATATAATATTAATACATACTAATAATGTTATTCATGAGAGACATATGGTAAAGAAGTTAAAGATCATATGACAAAGTTCAAAATATAATATTATCTACGATAAAATTAAACTTAATCCCGGTAAGGATGGCCTAGTGGTGAAGTGAGATTGCTTAGAGACCAAAGCTCACGGATTCGAATCTTCTCAATACCACAGGTCGGGTGTGTGAGTGTAAAAAACAAATAAAAAAAAAATTAAACTTTGTTTAATTAAATTGCATGTACTCACAATCGATCACATAAATTAATTAACTATATATGTGCGCGGATGTTAGCTTTGTTATGCGGAAAAGAATTATCAAATGGGAAATTAATTAATATTTTGAGCGAGGTTATTTCATGATTTATCTTAATTTATGTGTAGATTTGAAATATATGGTGGAGAATTTAATTATATACATTTGTGATCCTTAAACCCAGTGATGGAGACTTTTCATCTTTGACTGATTTGTTTGATAGAAATCGTACGTAAATATTATTTACCGATGATCATTTCATGATATAATTAATTCACAACATAAGTTATATATATAAAAAATAAAAATAATCACATAGTAGATAGAATTTTCCACGTAGGATGCAGCCCCTGTGCTGCAGACAACTACTCATGAAACTGAACTAACAACAATATAATAATTATATATATAGAGAGAGAGATATACACATTAATCAATTTGTGGATTTCTTAGTATATATACGTGACTTAGAAAGTGCCTTCTTTGTACCTCCTCATACACATTGTCACATTCCAATTATCTTTCGCTTCTCTCTCTGACTCTCTTCACTCTCTCTCTCTCTCTCTCCAAAAACATGCCGGGAATCGCATTCGGCCGCTTCGATGACTCGTTCAGCTTCGCCTCAATCAAGGCGTACGTCGCTGAGTTCATCTCTACCTTGCTCTTCGTCTTCGCCGGCGTCGGCTCCGCCATTGCTTACAGTTAATACCATTACTTAATTTCAATTCATTATTTCAAGAATATTGTTAATTTCTCAGATGCATGTGGTGAAAATCCCGCATTCTCTCTCTCTCTCTCTCTCTCTCTCTCTCTCTCTCTCTCTCTCTCTCTCTCTCTCTCTCATAAATTATATATGCATGCACGGCCCATGCAAATTAATTTAAGTTTTGGATTCACGTAAAATTGGGATTTGTTGGGGGTGATTTTGTTAATTGTTTGTACAGATAAATTGACGTCGGACGCCGACCTCGACGCACCGGGGCTGGTGGCGATCGCAGTCGCACACGCATTTGCTCTCTTCGTAGCAGTTTCCATCGGAGCCAACATCTCCGGCGGCCACGTCAACCCCGCTGTCACCTTCGGATTGGCCGTCGGCGGCCAGATCACCATCCTCACCGGCATCTTCTACTGGATCGCTCAACTCTTGGGCGCCATTGTCGCATCTTACTTGCTCACAGTCGTTACCGGTGGCTTGGTAACTCAATTTTTTTTATTACCAATTTGTTTATTTTATTTTATAGTCAAATATATGTCACAATTAATAAATACCAAATTCCTTATTATTATTATTATTATTTTAGCCACTTATGTTATATTTGAGCTACATCTCACGAGAGAGAGATGAGATTTTGATTGCACGATCAAAATATATTTATAATTGGATTTTCCAACTATATGCAGGCAATCCCGACTCACGGATTGGCTGCTGGCGTTGGAGCCGTTCAAGGAGTTGTGATGGAAATAATCATCACATTCGCATTGGTGTACACCGTGTACGCCACCGCAGTGGATCCCAAGAAGGGTTCATTGGGCACAATCGCACCAATTGCAATTGGGTTCATCGTGGGGGCCAACATTTTGGCTGCCGGCCCCTTCTCCGGCGGATCAATGAACCCGGCCCGCTCCTTCGGCCCTGCCGTGGCCAGTGGAAACTTTGCCGGAAACTGGGTTTACTGGGTCGGACCACTCATCGGTGGCGGCTTGGCCGGGGCGGTCTACAGCAATGTGTTCATTCACCATGATCATGCACCACTTGCTAGCGATTTCTAAATTAAATGTGTACAATTTATTGGTCGGGGTCTGTAATTTCCAGTTTGTTCGAGGACCAAAATGCAAAATTCCTTTGTAATAAAAGGAAGGGAAAATCATTTTCTTTTCCTTTTTTTAATTTGGTTTGAATGTCAAAATCAATTTTTATTTTCTTGATGCATGAAATTAAATATTGCTTTCTGGAAAGATTGATTCCATGGATTTGTTTTAATGGTCCCATTTTTATTTTTTATTTTGTGCTGGACTTTTTTGGTAGTTTATTGTTGCTTTTCTCAATCATGAAAGATGCCATTATTGAATTACGCATGTGACCAAAAATAGAAGGGTGAAAATTTGATTTACTTAGTTTATAATTAGGGGGGAAAAATTAGTATAACAAATAATAATATAAATCATGACCACTACTTGGGTTAGTTAGGTTAATTTCACTCTGAATACTTGATTTATCAATTATCAATGATCAATTATTACATACATCAATATTTTTTTGAAGGTTTACATACACCAATATTACTATCCGGTTTGTGTCTGCAAATAAAATTTATGATAAATGTACATGAATGATTTCAGTTACCAAATATTGATAAATGAAAATAAATAAATGTGATATCTATGTTATGATTGATGTCTCGACCCCCACCCCCCTTCTTTAATTCGAGTTTTTTCTCCATTAATCTTTTTTCCCTTCACATCCCTACTAAAAAAAAGTTTGAGACACCCCCCACCAAAAAAAAAGAACTAGAAAATAGAAAAAAAAATTAAACATATATATATTTTTATTATATATAAATAGTTTCTTCTTGAGGTGGCTCTTTTCCATAAGTCCACTCATGAGCTTTCCATTCTGGAAGTTGTTGGATCACAACCTGCCATGATTTAATTCATCGCAAGAGAAATTTCGTTATAAACTAAAAAATTACAAAAACATCCTTGCTAAGGATAAAAACACTGCAATCTCTGTCGTCATAAAAAAATAGCTATGCAGTATATTTCAGTGAGTGCGAAATGCTATGCGCCACATATTTTGCATATCCACATAGGGGTGGGTGCAAATTTTGACAAAACATAAATTAATCACCCTTCTCTAGTTTTCTATATATATTTATTATCTAATATCTTTTATTTATATTTTACATTAACTAAACCATTTTTTATGTATTTCTCATTTTCTCTTAAAATCTTGCATAGTAACATATTTGGACAATATTCCGAACAAAATAAATAAAGTTTTAAGGGTACTTTTTATTTTGCAAAACTTAATTCATCAAGGACCATTTGAGAAATAAAAGATGCAGGAAACAAACAAGAGTTGGGAAAAGGGGGTAAAATGACTAACCAGTCCTCTGGAATCTGGTTTACCAACGGTCACCTGACAAGCAAGTCTCCAATTTTTGGGTTTCTGAAATTAACGATTAAATAATATCATTAACTCACACAAAAATATATTTTCAATTTAAACATTCAATAAAACACCCTTATAGAATAAAAGGTAAATATAACACTTAAGCATCACGTACCTTTCCAGTGATTCATAAAAGTATTTTGATTTTTAATAAATATTAATTGCGTTAAATATTTTTAAAATCATGGATTTTACACATTTTTATTAACATGAGTTTAAAATTTTAGCACAATAAATACACACTTAACAACTTTTGCAAATTTAATATTCATTACAATTCTGACTAAATTGAAATTGATGTGGATGCCGGAGAAATTTACATGAGCTGATTTTAAGGCACTTAACCTAAAATAATGTCATATCTCTTCAATACCACCAGGTTGGATATGCGAGTAAAAAAATAAACCTAAAATAATATCATTTTTTATGGTCTGACAATTTGGTCCACATGTATTTCTTTGTCATCCATGACACATTCAATTTCACCAAAATTGAAATTGATATAAAATTTGCAAAAGTTTTTAAGTTTCGCTATAAAAATATGGTATTTAGAGACAATTTTATAATATACTTAATTAAGGATGTGTCATCTATTACCACATGTCTTTCTTTTTATGAAGATATTGTTATCACTTCAAAATATTTTTCACGATATCATGGTGTCTTAAATAAAGCATTCCTAAAAGTTCGTTCAAACTAAATTAAAAATCATTTTAATTGACAACAATGTCATCACAAAAATGTCATATGTGATGACATGTAGTAATTAATAATGCCGTCTTTAATAATCTTATCTTTAGTTAAAGACCATTTTTTTATAGTGTTTATATTTTTTGTGGTAGAATTTTAAGTTCATAGTTAAATAATAACAAAAAGTGTAAAATTCATGATTTTAAAAGGCATTTAGCCCACATCAATTTAATGTCTGACCTATTAAACTTACAAAAATCTAGCATGTAATCAATTTTTAGGATCCTAAAAATCTTATGTGTCATGCTTGAAACATACGTGATCTAGATAGGATGTAAAACGAGTGATTTTTCATGTCATGGACAAAAAATAAAAGTAGAATTTGGGTAACAAATACATGTAATTTGGGCATGACACACCAGCTTTTAATTAGGAGATCGAGAATTAATGACAAGGTAAAATTTGTGGTGATTTCATTAAGTTGGATATTAAGTATTAATTATATATAAACGATCGGGACATTTGATGAGTCGCTAAAAATGTCATGCTAAAATACGATCTTCACCCTAAAGTAAATTGGTATGTACGCTAATGATAATATTTATGGAAAATTTAGGAGCAACAGTGAAAATTACCTTTTTGAGCTTTTCCTTTTCTTTCTCTGTGCGAGGGTTCAATAACTCCCTTCCTTGAACGACCTACTAACAATAAATTAAAATAAGATCTAAATGTCAAGTGATTCAAGAACTTCACTTGAAATTATTTTTATAGAGTTTTGATTTAGCTAATCAATTAAAATTTGAAACTAATATTCTCATAATTATCACGGACGGAGTTAACAACTAACAATAATAATTAATGTTTCTCATTTGTTGAGCAATTGATTGCTGACTAAATTCCAACATTCAAAAAATTGAGTCTTTAATTAATTAACCTATCAAAAGAAAAGAAAAAAAAAAAACTTCCAATTAAATTGAAGGATGTTAAAAGGGTTAATCACCTCAACCATGCATGTAGCACAAGTTCCCCCTCCCGCACAGTTGAGCAGAGGTCTAGACTGCAACATATCATTAATGCCAAAAGCCAATCAACAATTAAATTCAAATTAAACTCCCAAATATTCTACAATATATATCATTCATATTTCAATCTCGTGTTTCATTCATTCTAGGGTTTTTTTTTTATTTAAAAAAAAAAAAAAAAAAGAGGTAGGGGGCTTACATATGGTCCGTACAATTCAATGTTGTTATCCAGCATTACATCTCTCAGTTTCTTCCCTCCACATGCTGTGCGATAATGCACGTCCGGCGTTCCATCAGGCAGCAAAACAGACTGCAAAATTCAAATAAATTTCACTCCATCATCAATAAACTTTCAAAGTTCGATAATTTTATTTATTTATTTCTTTTGGAAAATACCGACGCTAACAAATGCGAAGTTGACGGCGGGCGGTTCGTCTTCGGATGGTGGCGGTGTAGATTCATCGGATTGATCGGCATTGCTGACAGTTTGGAGAGCTCTGAGTTTCTTGATTCTGGAGAAACTAAGATGATGATGATGATTAGTCCCTTTTGACGATGGAAAATTTATTTTGAAATCGGAGGATTTGGAGAATAATATCGACGTTGAATTGTGAGTGTTGAGTTGAAGTAATACCATTGTTTTCTTGGGAGGGAGAGAGAGATTGTGTAAGATCATAGTTTTGAGAGAGATGCATGTTTGTGAGATAAGTTCATCAATGTATGGCTCTTATTCATCTTATCAGTTATTAGATATGGTGTAACGTAATTTTTTTTTCCCTCAAATTTTCACCTTTTATTGGCCACATAATTGTGTGCAAACTTCATTTGGGGACCATTATCAGTAACAAATTTCCCAAATTTAATACAACTTCCATAATGGGAGCTTGAGATGTTCAAATTATGGGCAAAACATAAAATGCGTTCTAATAAAAAAATATACTGGGAGCTTGAGATTATTATCGAAAAACAGATTATTGTTTATATTATTTACTTAATCGCGTGATTAAGTTCAAATTATGGGTAAAAATATATAAAATCGCTAGAAGAAGGGTTCGAACCTTCGACCTTGTGGTTAACAGCCACACGCTCTAACCAACTGAGCTACTCCAGCTTGCTTGCTACTATTATGTAGAAATTTATATATACGAATGCATCAAACCATCTCAATCACGTAAAATCCCAATAAAATCCTTATTAGCTAACATCACTAACTTTTGTGGATGAAATCTTCTATTGCACATTTTGTATTGTATTCTTTATTTCACACGATTTTTTTAGTTTTTATTTTTCTTCGATTTTAATTTATTATGCTTTAGTTTAATTTTTACATTCATTATTTATGATATTCAAGTAGGGTGTATTATAATTTTTTGTATTTAATTTTGTAGTTTTAGTAATTAATTGATTGTTTAAAAAATAAAATACTGAAAACTACAATGAACCGTAATTAGGTAGAATGAACTCGGTAACTTTAAAATAAAGTATAAGAAATTGAAATCGAATGAAAAATTAGAAAAAAAAAAACTACATATTCGAGTGTGCAATAATAAATACAACACACGATAAAATAGTGTGCAACTTTTGGACGTGATTTTCCTACCCTTTCACAATGAATCATGGTCTGATTTGTTACATTCGGAAAGGAAAATACACTCATGTTTTTGAAGAATAACATTTGACCGGAAGTAACGAGGTATGTTGAAATATTTGTAATTTATTTATTTAGTTATCACGAGTTAAAAAATAAAAATAGAATAAAAAGGTAAGCCATGTACATATAAATAAAGAAAATTGCATACATTAGAATTGTAAGCAACACTTAATAATATAAATATATCATATATTTACACCTTCCATGATTTCACTAATCCCTTACACAATGTCCTAAGGAAATGTCCTTAAGGAAATGGAAAAAATTAATAATGCCTTGATTCTATATATAATATATGTATCCCTTTGAAAAAATATTAATGTTAGGCAACTGCAGCAGCCAAGCTTAAATCTTCAGATTCATCAACAATCATTTCATCTCTGAATAGAAGTTTGAGATATGGCAGCACTCTTGGTAGGACATGAACATCAGCCAAGTTCACGCTCATCATGTCGAACGCAATGCACGTTTTATGCATGTGACTTTCATCGAATATCGGAATCTTCGGGTATCTCTGGCTGAAGTGAGTGAGGATTATCCGGTATGCTCCTGCAGAATCGCCTACTTCCACTGCTTCCTTTGTTGTGCTGTGGTTCCGTGCAACCGCCTCATCCATCATGCCGTCTTCAAATGTTGCCTGCAAAAGAAGTCGAAACAAACAAGGTCAACGATACATGCGGTGTGAGTGGAGCGGATACGACGGGTTTCTGTAGTGTAGGCGCTTAGTGTATCATGTCATCAGTTACCTCGTGAATAAGAACAGTTGCGCCCTGAGAAGCCTCGACAAGTGCCTGGCAGGGCCTGGTGTCACCTGAGTAGACGACTTTCCACCCTGGGATGGTTTTTCCAGCTCTGTTGATCCTACTCGCGGCTTGCAGCACGACACCATATGCTTGCGGACAATGCACAACTGGGAAACTTATCAATGCTTCGAGCCCAGCTTCGGAGAGAGCCTTCTTCAGCGACTTCAGGATTGAAACAGCAGCAGGATTCCGAGTAGGACTGGGTGGCCTCTTCGTGTAGCTCTGCATTTGACTACCTCGAGCAAATAAAGTAGAATCGACTGCATTTCCGTTCTTGGTATTCTGAGAACTTGTAGGATTTCCTTGTTCTTCTGTCGTCTGATAACAATCGAGAAACTGCATGTCCAGATCCTCGAGTCTCTGGTAAGCATCAATAAACCTCTTGAGCTGCTTGGGGCCAACAACAACGACGGGTTCGTGTGGTGATCCCTTCAACAGATCACGTCGTAAGGCAAGGATTCTTGCCAGGCCTGTATGGTGATCAGCATGGATATGTGAAATCCAGATACATCTCAAGCCTCTTACAGCTTCATCAGCACCTTTGACACCAAATCTGCAGGGACAACATGTACGAGGTAGAGCTGGGGAAAAAACTCAAAAACACACGAAAATATGCAATGAAATATTGTTTGTTTACCTTCTTTTCAGCTGTCCCAAGGTTCCTTCACCACAATCTAACAGTAAACCTCCTTTCGAAAATAAATTGATGAAAATAGAACTAACGTTTCGATACTTTGACGGTTGAGAAGAACCAGTGCCAAGAAGAACTATCTCCATGTCTTCTCTAGTTATATCTTCAAGACAGCTAGGGAGAGCACCTTCATGCAACCATGGTTCTTCAGTCATATCGTTACTAGCTTCCGTTGGTGTCTTATCTATAGTAATACTCCCGTTGTCCGACCAGAACCGGGTCACCTGTTGAGAGGCATCTCTAGCCTCTGGAATATCTGATAGCAGCTCTTCAATGATATCAGAATGAGATGATAGATTCGGTATACTTGATTTGTCAAGTCCAAGATTTGCATAGGGACGCATAGTAAACTGCAACAAATACATAAAGAAACAATCTTTTAGAGAAATCGTCAAAGTGTACGATTGAACTATAATTGTTTGGAACATGTTGAAGATACATAAAATAAATTATGCACCCAACAATGAATCCACATTTATAGTGGCAACACAGGTTTTACATACCTTGAGAAGATTCTCAGCTGAAATCAATTTGTTTTTCAACAAGAGATCCTGGGAGGATACAACCAAGATATAATCAGTAAAAAGCAGAGAAGCGTCTAGCTAATGATTAATAGACATTTTTATTTAGTTTAAATTATTATTTACCACGTGCTTCGAAAAATATTGTAACACGTACCTTATGTGGTGCCTGCGCCTCAGATGGTAAACCCAAGTTCTGCAGCGACCAAAAACCAGGAGAAGGAAAAAATTGAGGACACAGATAGTTTAGGCGAGCTGCAATTCTAGCACTTGCTTTCAAAATCGGCACCTCGGTATTTTTCCTGAAAACATGAATCCATCAGCTCTAACAGTTCAAACACAAAGAAGTAGTCAAAGCAACAAAAATCTAGTAAGTTCATAAACACTAAATTTTCAGAGAAACAAACATTTCATGTCCTGCCAGTATATGCTGAGCTTCTCCAAATTTTGACATCCACATTTGATAATCATCTGTCTGAGTGACGCTCAGCGGAGTCAGATGAATAACGCAATTCACAATCTTCGAACTTTCTGGTTCTTCATTAGATGTATCTATATAATATGGGTCAAGACATTGTAGGCTCAATAGATCCCGGAAATGCGATGATGTTGGGCAGTCAACCAGCAGTACTATAGGACCAGGAATAGAAGGATCCAGTACATCACTTGGGTGTACCTAATTATCACAAAGGGCACAAAAGGATGAAATATGAAGAGCCAGTGGGCGCTAACACAGAAGCAAACTAACTTAAAAAGATGTAAGCTTTGAGCAATATCTACCATGATATCCTGACTATCTGACTTTACAGAGCTTCCAAGTTGCAGTTCACGAAACTTTGGGCCAGGTCTCAATCCAAGAGCAACAGCCTTTTGAGGGTCAAATTTTCCCTTAATTTCTGCCAATTCACAAATATAAATAACAGAAAGATCACCAGGCTTAATTGCATTCATAACAGATTCAGGAGAACTCAGTTGGTGAGATTTTTCCCCTATGGGCAGTGACACGTCTTCGTGATTTGGTGTTAAGAGTACCGCTGATATTTTGACCACTTCATCATCAATGAGAACAAAAGGATCATCAAACCTCTGTTGCACACTACTCGGTGATCCACTAGAATCAGATGTTGGCCCAAAGCTACGTGTATGAATCGTGGCAGAATTGGGGACGAAAGATTTCATAGCCTCAATAAAATATTTTAAATCTGAGGGACCCCACATATTGACCTTCAGTGCAATGAATAATTACAATTAGATTTCCACAACCATTACTTATAAATAATTTTAATAACATAACATAGTAACTAATACTTACAGACATTCCTTCGTCCCCCATGCCTGCCAGAGTCAATAAGAGACCTGTAGTGAACAAGTAAATGTTTAAACTTCCAGCAACAAATTTTATAAGTTCAACTGCTATGATTCTATAACAGAAACTATTTGGTGTAGAATAACATGTATCTGTAACACCATTCACCCATAAAAAAAGAAAGGGAAAATGTCTATCCAGACCATTGAACTATTTTGCTGTGTTAAAGTAGGCACTAAAACTCCATTCAATCTCATATAGCCGCCTGAACTTTTGAAAAATTGAATCTAGCTAGATGCATTTCCTTTTTCAAAAGTTGAGGGGTTGGATGAAACCGACAGGAGTTTCAGTACCTACTTTGATCCTCCCTTGAAATAGTTCAGATGTTAGGATGGACATTTTTCCCCAAACAGAAATACTATAGTTACCTGGAAGTCCACCAGCAGTTTCTGAGCAGACACGCGAGAGAAATATGTGATCAATCTGGAGATAATCGACCAATAAACAAGTATGAAAATTTGCACAGTTGCCAAAAGAGAACAAACTACAGGAATGCTTATTCAAAAGATACCTTCGACAATTTGATTTTATGCTCAGTGCAGAAACGTTGAAGTCCCTGGAAAGATGTATTAGATACAGGGAAATTAAGTCAAAATCTAGTATGCTATCCAAAATACACTCCAGTATATGCGATCCTAAAATTATCAAACCTATAAACCCTAAAGGCAGAAAATTGGGAAGTTAAAACAATTTTAACCCATGCCTACACATGTACCATGGTGATATAACATAGTTCAAGTTCAGAAAACATGCAATAACTGATATAACTAAGTTCATTTCCACTCCGGACAAAGTTGATAAGTGAGAAGAATGAAAAGAAGAAGTCATAGCATTTGTGTCACCTTCCCATATTATATATATCATCCATATTTTATTTAAAAAATTAAAGGTACAAACTCATTATAATAAGTTATTAAAGCAAGTAGCTGCATCTTGGAGTAGCCTACTAATTTTTTTATTAAAATCAAGTAAGCTCACTTCTCCAGCATTAAATATAAATCTTTGCTTGTCAAAAAACAGCAGCACTGATGGGGATGTGTCTTGTGTATCCATTCCAGTCCCGAGGATCTGCAAGATAAATGGTCAAATTGAATTAAGCATAATGAAAAAAGAGCAAACAAGGTAGACCATATTCTTACAAACAATTGCACTGGTGAAGGGGGAAAGTAAAAAAAATGAAGTGATGAAGATATGACTGAAGTATATTTAAAAATAACCGCACTTCCCGACTAACTGTCATAAATGCTACATTCTCAAACATCCAGGAAAGGGCCCACAATGGAACAACAGGAAATTAGAGCTATTTTCTCAACTTGTGCAGGAAGATAAAGAAAACATGGCCAAACTGTCCTAACTCACAATATTTAGGCAATTCTGAGTGAAGTTCAAAATTGGCCACATGCAAGATACTAGGTCACTCGTCTATGGGAAATTGTGCATGTCATGTTAGTAATCCGTAGTTGCGATCGACCGGATTCGATGTTCTCCACGAGACATCTAAAAAGCTACTTCCCACTCTAGTGTCAGCAAAATAAAATCCTAGTCTAGTTTAGAAATATAAAAGAGTCTAAAGATGCTCCATGTTCATGTTTTGAGTCTGTCGGTGTATTAAACTGTAATTCAGGTTTCCAAAGATTTCCTCATGTAATAATATTTCAAACAAAGTATAATAAATTAGTCTGGCTGTATCTGGAAGCATGTTGAGTCCTTCGATTTTCACACTCCAATAAAGTGATGATAAAATGATACAACAAGAAGCAAAACACCACATGTATATACATATTTCTTGAGATGAACTGCCATAATTGCCAAACCACATATTACGTCTGACCCAAACCACCAAACGTATATGCTCAATGTCAGCAAATGCCACATATATCAACCAATGTAAGCAAAAAACCAAATACAAGAAACCAATATTAAGTCCAGAAACAGTACAATCAATTTAACCGAAACAATGAACATTTTATCCAAGCAACACGTTGAAGAAGCCATGGGCAGAAATAACACACACACACACACACAAACAAACACAGCCGAAATTAAACAAAGCATGTGGCTTACCTGCACATAAGAAATTGTATTAGCAGGATTGAGCGTCCGAACTTTAAGATGCAACTTTTTGGGCCTATCACTGGCATCCCTTCCTTCAGCTCTCTTCCTATTAAACCCTGCAGCTTCCGGTGCACTCTTCGAATTTATTTCTCTCTCCCCCATCGCCAAAAAACCGTCTTTCTCACTACTACTATCGTTCTTTCTCACAGTCTCTCTTAAATCACTTTTGTTCCTACTAAATGGGCGCGAATTCTTGTTAGTGCTATAATGTTTCTTTGAATACGAGGAAAAAGTGGCGAAGAGGAGCGGGGTCTTGCGATTTCTGAACTGGGTTCGTAATATAAAGTGGAAAGAATCGGAAAAGGAGAGATTTTTGGGGAGGAAACAGGAGGCGGCGGAGAGAGGGTGGAGGTAGCGGTGGTTAGCGGAAGAGAGGAGGAGGCGGAGGTTTGTAGTTTGAGGCATTTTTGGATTATTTTTGAAGGGTTTAAGGGGAAAAAAAAAGGCTCCATACACGAAACCGTTTCTCTATTTTTGCATTGTTTTCTGAAATTATTATCGCTTCTTCATTGGATACCATTTCTTACCTATTTTTTTTTCCCTTTCATTTCTTTTTCTTTTCCATTGTTTTCTGAAATTAATCTTATTTTGGATAGATAATTAAGGGCGTAGTAGAAAATTGTATATTTCAATTTTATTTTTTTAAGTACATTAAATATATTTTTCATAAACATGCGTTAAAAGAGGAACTGGATTATATTTGTGGGTGGATTTAGGGCATCATAAGGAATTATTATGAATGACCTTGTGCTAACTCTATATTGTAATAAATCAATGTTTAATGCGAACTTCCACAAACATTAGTGGTTCCGGTAAATATAAGCATTATTGTAAATCAGACTCGAGTGGTGATATTTACAAACAAAAATCATTAAATAAATTTGGATAGGTCAAAATCGATAAATGAATAACAAATTACGCCTATACATATTACTGCATCAATATAAGAAGTAAGCGTGTCACATAAAATGGAGCAAAATTCTCTATTGCACATTTGGTGCTGCATTTTCTATTTATACTCGATTATTTTAGTTACATCCTAATTGGGGAGGATGAACCCTAAATAATAAGTGTAAAATTAAACTAAAACATAATAAATTAAAATAAAAAAAAACTAAAAAAAAAAATGAATGTATAATATGAAATGCAACACCAAATGTACATTAGATGATTTTGTAGGCATACAATGAAGGTACAAAACACACACACACAGCCATGAGAGAGAGAGAGAGAGATTATCAAGTGGAAATCTAAAAAGGCGCATTCGAGTTAGTACAAAGAACTGCAAATGCGACTACATGGCTATTTAAAGTGCATTGCAATTTGAATACAAAAATAGGCGAGCACGTACAAAAGAAAAAGGGAAAGTAGAATGGTCTGTACACTACCTCAACATACTGCATTTCTGTGGCTCAAAAACCTGCTAGTAACGATTGCCGATATATACACGAAATCATAGCTTCTCAGTGCACCAAAGTGAGCAACGTCGACGAATTCAGTCCTGAGATATCCAGTGCCTGTATCTGTATGTCTTGATCAAACTTTAGAGTTAGTGTCTTCACTATTAGCGCGCTCAACTTCCATCTTTGTTCTCTTCAGTTGCTTCACTAAGTCGAGCCGTTCATCAGAGTAGGGAGAAGGAATCTAGTCCACAGAAAGGCTATGTAAGCAACGAAGAAAACAAGGAGACGCAGTTATAAGAGGAAAATATTGTATGTATGATTTACCATGCATGGCATGTATCTCTTGATTGCAGCAAACATGGCTGCATGGCCTACAGCAGAAACCTGATAAAGAGAAGGTTAATGGATTATTAGTCCCTCTTTTTTTATGTTGACGGTATTTAATAAACTTAATTAAAAACATACACAGATATATATATGTATGTATATATACTGTGCGGGAGCTTACAGGAAGTAGCATTAGTATTGTTACAGGGATAAGAGTGGCAAGGTCACAAAGCGTTCGTTTCATCTTCCGCCTCTCCCTCTTCGTGGCCTCATGGCCACATAATTTCTTGACTACGAATCTCAGAGCGTCTGATATGTCTATAAAGAGCAGCTGTGTACCCATCCATACGTCCTATATGACAAAATTCAGGTTGCAGATTAGCAAGCACCAAATCCAAACGTATGTACAGGATCATTGGACTTACAACACTCGCAGTTACAAGCTTCATCGCAGACTTCTTGAGAAAATTTTGTTGAACAGGTTTTGATGCAGCAGTATGACCACAATCAACAGAGGTTTCAGTTTGATTGCCAGATGAGCCGGGAGCCTGTAATTATTAACAATTTCTTATAGTTCAAGATGGACTACAAGTATTTCAGAGACTGTTAAGAAAATCACTTCCATATTTGTGGAGATATGCCTTGCTCTTATATCTAGCCATACCTGTATCTGTGGAGATGCTTGTTTATGTTTCTGTCTGTTTCCTGATGATTCATCTGGTTGCTGCAATGCATCCAATATCAAAGAAGAATTCTTCGTGCTCTTAAAAAAAAGTGATGGTGTGGAGTCGGGTCCATTTCTTTCCCCTATTTTTAGCAGGTCACTGTAACAGAAGAAACGTTACCATTAAATCTTGGACATGTTCTTATTCCTGTTATGCTAATCCATGATAGACGACATCCAGCCAGCCCAACTTACCCTGTTCGGTCATAAGCTGCCCAGTAGTCCTCCAGACATGCTGTTAGCAGGCCCTGACTAAGGAGACAAATCTAATATGAGCCTCAATAATAATGGCAAAGGCTGAAAAACCATCATAATGGAGTGTTGATCACCTCTGAAGTAAGAATTCTAACAAACGAGAATCTAAATTTTGATGTGTTGAACTGGTGTAGTGAGCAAATCCTGAAATTACATCATAGCATATGGTAAAAACAGTATAAAAGATAATCTCCTTTTCTGCCTGAATTGGCTGGCTTTTAGATCTCCTCCCTTCTTGGAAAAACTGGCAGTTATATGCAGCAAATAAGTCAAGCCACTGAATCTCTTCAATTATCACCTGTCAAAAACAAATTTGAGCCACAATTTACAGTATTGTTGCCATGTCTTGAAAGTGATGCATGAAGAACTCACCTCCATTAAGAGCTGATAGACTGATAGGGTTGAGAATTCCGGATATATAGAGAGGATGCCGCATTCTAAGTAACTGCGAAAGCAGAAACTCCTCTACTTCAATAGATTTGATCAAAGTTGAGATGACGAATAAATACAGATGAACCAATACCTTATAAAATCTTTAATTTGTCCATCGGTGTCCTTTATGTTGTGCCTTGACAAGAATAACCGAGATTCTCTTCCTAGATAAGCAAATAGTGACAGAGTAGCCAAAGTATGTACTTGAACCTGAAATGACGAACGAGCCAGATATTGTTGAAGAATACAACAAACAATGGATGTAGAAAGCTATACTTTTGAACTATCCCTTAAATTTTAGAGCACAAAGTTATATTATTTGAAAGCCATGGACATAATAAATGAAGAACTTGAACAAAGAAGTCATTTTATCCCTCTTTTCCGGTGTAACTGTGATTTTTGTATGGATGGAAACGAAATAGAGACGAACACTAAGCTAGAACAAAATTTGAAGTCATAAGGGACCAAGTGTAACTTGGTCAGGAATGGGGGAAAACCTTTTCAGAAAGATTGTGTCTGCCTTTGATAACACTCTCTCTTTCTAGTGCTACAGAAAGTTTTCTATGAACGAGTCCAATCCAAAATTCTATATCTTCACTATTCTTACTCGGGAGGACTCTACTTCCAAAATGAGACAGGAAATCCTCCTCAAATCCAGCCTCAGTTGCTAAGCTGTGCAGTTTGTCAAGAGGAACTAGATCGCTTGCCATGGTCATAAGTTCTATCAATGTTTGGTCAATTGAGTTTGATAACGAGGAACACGAAATTCGACCAGAACCTAACTTTCCAACAGCAGCACAGCAAGTGATGGCCATAATCGTTCCTGCAATACCACTGAGTAATTTGTGCATTAGATTTCTCTAAACGTTTGGGTAATTTCACAATAAAACAGTTCTAAGAACTCTGTTCAACCTTCCAGCATATTCTGCTGACCATGTCTTGAACAAAGGCATAAAGAATCCAGCAATGCGTGGAAGTTCCACCACTCGAAACCATTCTACCAATTTTAGGTTCCTTGTGTTTAACTGACTCTCTATGCGGCCTCGAAGCAAGTCTATACTTGGAGAGAGGCTGGCGAACATCAAAGAAATAAAATGTCATGATCTGGCTATTTGAGCTCTTCATTAATTTTCCTGAACAAAATATACAGCAGAATCTTGAATTCAAAAACTAAAGGCACAAATTCCAGATTACAAGCACCCTTATGAAGTTGGAGTAGATTTTTTCTTATTTTGTTTCACAAGAAGCATGACTACTCAATCCTTACAAAGTTGGGGATAGATAGTGATTGATGATTATACAAAATTTCCAAGCACTCCTCCCTCTACTTACATCTCATTTACAGGAGTCGGGTTGTTGGAGCGATTGTGAGAAAGAAACAGTTCCACTTCAACAGCTGCATTAAGCAAAGCATAAGCTGCAGCCTGGAGAAGGAAAACTGTAAATACTAAATCAATCTAAGCATAAGCATAAGATTCTGAACAAGCCCATTCACTGTAATTCTTACTTCCATTAATCTTATGCAGATAAAATTTGAGGATGATCACAGAAAATTCTCTGAAAACTTCAGTAGTCATAATACGGGTTTCAGTAAACACGCATACCTGGTAAGCAACGTGTTTATGCCAGGCATGCACATCCACTCCATTCCATGCCATTGCAACTGGTGGTCCAGTTCGACCCAATTCAAGAGTCTGCATTGCAAGGGAAAAGCTTCTAGCAGATTTATGCAATACCCATACAAGGTAATCCACACGACTAAACTTCGATTGGCTACTTTGAGACTCGTTCAAAGAATAATCATCCTCAAAAGTGGAACCACACATGGATGCAACCGAATATAGTGCTCCAGGAGGAATCCATTTCGACAACAATGTATGTGATGCCAATGCATGTCCGCGGAGAAACTGCATTGAAAGGGCATTTTTTGCTAGTTTCACATTAATCTTTAATGCGCTATGTGAATTAAAGTTGAATCTCAATCTATCCTCTGAAAAAGAAGCTTTTCTGCAAAATGAATACAAAAGGGATGTATAAATCTTTCCCATCATTCACATAGAAAAGGAAATGAACCTTATATATCCATCCTCTACATTCTACAAGATTCCTAAAGAAATTGACAAAAACCCCATTTCCAATATCTTGAAAGCTCTCTCAAAATACACTACGAAATCGGAAATCGGAAATCGGAAACCGGAACCGCAGAAGCATCTTTCTCTATAAAAAATTAAAACTGGGAAAACCAAGAAAAAAGAAAAGAAAGAAAGAAAGAAAACCCAAAGAATTCTTGATAGTCATCCATCCACACTACAGATAAATTCTCAAATGAAACCATAATCTCGACACAACTTAGTCAACCGATCTTCATTGCTAAATCTTGACTCAATACTAAACATAAAATTATCTGTGTGTGTGTGTGTGACAGCGAGAGAGAGAGAGAGAGGAGCTTACGTATTGCAGAAGTTGGAAGATCGCAGAGAGGAGTTGAATGCCATTGAAATACAAAAAGGGAAAAAGAAAGAAGAAAGGAGTAGGTGGTCCTTGTCAAATATGAAATCAAAGCGAAAGCATTGAGATTTGAGAGAAGGAAATTGATAAAAAGAAAAAAGAAAATGAAAATGGTTGAATATATAGTATAGTTGAAAAACAAAAGGCATAGTAATATGCTCCCTCCCGCCAGCACAGCAGTCAAGCTCCCAGTTGTTGTTCATCCATCGTTCCATCGTTGTCACCTTAACCGTTTCTTCTTTCCCACCTCACCTCATTAATTCTTCACTTCATCCACCCAACTTATCAACTACACTATTTCGGATCGCTGAGTTCAGCTCAAGCTTATATCATTTATTTCATTAATTTCGAGTTCAGCTCCAACCCAGGCTAGTGAATAGATTCGGCGTAAAGAGACCTCTAAATTTAGAGGGGTCCAATTTTTTTAAGTCTGTGTATTTTTTTAATAATTAATAAAAATTATATGATTTCCCCTCTCATATTAGTTTGATGTCGTATTAGGATGTCATCAATAAAATAAATAAAGTAATTTGAACTTTTGAAGGGTTTTTTTTTTTGTCAAAATATGATTGTAATTAAAATGCTGATGTTTTGAAATTTATTAATAAAATTAAAAATTGAGTTTTTTTTATAATATTAGTACCTTTCAAGCTCAATTTCATCAATACAAAACTCCTGGCTTGTCAACAATTTTAGGCTAGATAAGCTTGAGTGTCTTAACGGACTTATTCAAATTTCAAAATATCTACAATTTTCCTGATAATATTTTTAATCGAATATACTTAAGTAAATATCATTTAACTTGTTAAATATTAATAGGTAATCGAATCGAGCTCGAACTTCAAGTTTCTTAAACGAGCTCCAACTTGCCACTAGTCTGCCCGACTCAACTCAATTACACCCCCTAATTCAACATGAATGCAAATGCAGTTATAGTCAAAGGCTTAACCCTTTTACCGAGGAGGGGAGAACCATGTTGTTTCACAATATGAAAAATCTGATTAAAAAACAAAAGTTGGTATACAGAAATTATCTACTTCAACTAAAACAAAGTGAATACTACAAACGTTTTCTTCATCAATCTATCAACAACCAAATGATAAAATGGCACAACAATCAAATGTTAAAAATGACATCTTTTCCCGAGTATCATCTATATACAACTAAAATCATGCCTGAAATCCGAAGCACAGACCAAAAGTTGTATGTATGGAGTCAATGTATTGCAAATTCAGTGTTGAGAAGAATGTTGTCGTGTTTAAGGAAGGCATCTCTCTATTTGCTTATCCGGCCACTGTCATTTTCATGAGCAGGAGCTTGCAATTCCCCTTCCTTCCGAAACACATCTTGCATTGCCATCAAATCCCTGCAAAACTACATTTCCATATAATCGAGATTCTTGAACAAAGGCCAAAACTAAACAAGGAGTTGCTCCAGGTTTGATCTTTAAATCTCTCAAATAATGTTGGCAATCCAGTTTGAGAATTGAGATAGTGGAAAGATACGAGGAGAGCCTAACCATGAACGAGGTGTCAAAAGTTGTAGACATCATATAATAGTAATAGTTATAAGGGCTAACTAGCAATGTTCATTGACATAATGAGAAATATATTGATCTCATAGTCATAACTCATATGTGAACAACGATAGATAAAAACTAGGTACTTAGAGAAGTGTCTACATTGTTCAGACAGTTAATATAGTGTTTCTTTTAATTTCCTGCAGTAATCAACATAATTGTTAGTTTCTTCAAACGAAACAGCTTAGATATTTCATAATCTCCTTCACATAATCCAAGGGGAAAACTCCTTTTTTGGTGGCACTGCTCTTGCTCCTCTATTCCCACCAAATACAACAAATTAACATTAAATACCGATAACGCAATCACTAATATTTACCATTTTTCAGGCATCATTATGTAATAATAAACCAAAATCAACATTCCACACCATTTTATCACACAAAACTCAGGTGTAAGTCTCAATTTTGGTTTTGCATCTAATCAACCAAGAATTCATCCTTACTACCAGAAAGAAATAATAAAACACACACACACACACACACAAACATCAATATTGAAAACTAAATCCCATCAACCATATGCACCCCTAATCGTTCGCTAATTCCACTGTTACGAATCAACCAAAGCAATCAAATAATTCAAGCATCTGGGTCCTCACATTTCTCTAAATTGGATACATACTTCTATAAGGTCTTGATATATGTGTGATTAAGGTATCAATTAACCAAAAATTAACGGAAAAATCACAGTTTTTTTTCATAAACCCAAAAAACCTTGATGAAACGGGTGAAAATACGACTTACCTGCACTCATTGGCAAAAATCTCAATAAAATTCCACTGAGAGTGAGAAGTCCTCGTTGATAAACCCCCTTTCTCTATTCCTTCAAATTTTTGAAATGTTATCTCACAGTTCTTTAGGCTTTCAAGAAAGCCCAAATTTTGTATGGGCCATTGACGACCAAATCTAAACTATTAGCATACTAACAAAGTGGAAACATTCCCGTGCCCGCAGTTATTACTTTGAATTAAAAAAAAATGTTTTGGTTAAATATTGATCCCCAATTTTTTCACATATGCAATGTAAACGATATTGGTGTATTTTTTTGACGATATTGTATAAAAAATAACAATATTATCAATAACTTAGGAGGAAGCTGAAAAAGAGAGAGAGAGAGAGAGAGACCAATATAATTAATATATACTTAAGGAGTAAGATATATCCCTAAAAAATTATTTTAAAATATTTTTTAATTGAAATATGAAAATTGGGGTTTGTTGTATGAAAGGGCACCATCGATTATTCCCATCAAAGTATGGTCTATAAATCTATTTTAAGAATCTAATTGTCTCCGCGCGTCGGTTTGTGAGTCGTGTGTAATTTTAACTATATATAAAAAAAAGAATAATGCTAAATCTTAACAATTTTCAAAACCTAATTATAGTTTAACCCTTTTTTGTGTGTATGATTTGAACCTATGGCGTATCGAACATAAATCTATCAACTACACTCCAACAACTACCTCATTTTAATAAAACTCATTGAACCAAGTCTATTTTACAAATAATCAAACCAAAGAGTGTTGTTTAAAATTTGTTTTACTAATGCATTATGGAAAATTCGATCCTGGACCTTGTCCCACTGTGCTTTGTCGATGGACGGCCGCCACGTGTAAAATGTTTTTTCAGAATTGTGTCAGTGGCCATAACTCGGTTCACAAGACGAATCCGGTTTCTAGTTGACGACGTTAACCTCCAGCTGGCCTCCGTTTGCTGCTACGTCAGTTCGGAGTGGGGCCCTATCAGAAGGCACGTGGCTCAAGGGGTAGTCCTCACTCACATCGCATTAAATGAAGCTGCAGAGCGGCGGTGGTGGGCAAGGATTGAAATATCGCGGATTTTGACATTACGATACGGATATGAGGAAGAATATCTTTGTAACACAAAATTTTGTATTTAATTTGGTAAAACACAAAATAGTGTACAATTCAAATGATTTTCGGATCAAAACATATTTATACGGATCTAATCTCTATTTTTCCTCTGATTCTTCTCTTCAAAACTTGATTTTCAAATGTTCTTTGAAATCTTCAGAGTAAATTTGTCTCTTTAATTTTCTTGAACTTGTTGTTTGAACTTAACCTTTGTAGTTTTCGGGGAAGATTAGTATCCTTAATCTTCTTTGACTTGGTATTTGGACTTGATAACGTTAACCCAGAGGGCCGACGCCTTGTTTCTGGATCAAACACTAATTTCGAGATGAATTTAATGAAGAGCACCTTTGACTGTCTTGCTTATGAATCAAACGTCGTCATCATGATGAATTTGGTGAAGAACGCTTTGAATATTTGAAAGAATTTTACTTATGGAATTTTTTCTCAAATTCTTGAACTCTTCAAATGACTTCTGGTATGATTTTCAACTTATATGGAGGCCCCTATTTATAGTTGTAGGGAGAGAGATCTAGGGTTGATATGGCACTATCTCATTGGCTGTTGGAAATTGATATATATCTTTTGAAAGATATTTACTTATTCCAAAGACTCTTGATGTTTATCATATAATAATCTCTTTATTATTTAAATATTTTATTTAATTTTGGATTTGATATGATTCCAAAACTAAATAAATATATAAAAATCAATAAAAATATTATATATAATATTTGGTTTTTCGCCATCTACAATCTTTTTTCCCGGGTATCGACAAAATATCATAATATATCGCAATAAATCGCAATATATCCTGATTTTTTTATATTTTTATAATATATTTTTATTTTTATTTAATACTATATATTTTACCCAAATCTGGAATTGATTCCATATTTTAATCTAGTTTATTTTCCTTTCATCATGAGTTGTTTATTTACTTTTGCTTTATTTATTAGTATGTTATCTGGCTAAGTATCCAGTGTTCAAGTCGTAATGTGAATATGTTGAGGTAGAAATTATGCATGAGGCTAATCGGGCTTAATTTATCTCGAGTCGATTCCCAACTTCAATCTGGGAAGAACGATGACATGGCAATGGTGAGGTTATGTGGCTGATCACTAGTAGTCAAATCATTGTTATTGTAAGTCAGGGTGGAAGTAAGGACGATCGAACCCTGATGAGCCACTAAGTGATAAAGTAGGTGACGAAGCCTAGAGTCGACGAAGCTTGGAGATTGAAGTATAGGTGGATATGGGCACAACACCAAATGGGTCCCATATACCAGCGTTGGGTTCCTCCGATTGAATGTTGCTATCCTTGCAAACCCTCTGCATGACTCTCTTCATTGGGTCTTGGATAGTTAGAGACTAAGAGTCGCCGACCGTATCGCTCTTAGCATACACAGTAAGAAGGAATTGAGGGGTGTAAAGCGACCGTACCTGCTCCCTATAACCAAACGGTCTTATCGAGGTACGTATGTGTTTGTGCCCAGGATTGCATGCATCTACCAAAACTGAATTTATATTTGACTTGAACATTTATTTTATATTTATTTCTATTTTGTTATTTAATTGTTAGTTTAGTTTGAAGTGTTCAGGGACGGATTAGTGACAGTAATCCATACAAATCCCGAAAGGTTACCAAAAAGATAGAAAGGTTAATCACTCCCCGTGGGACGATATCTGCCTTCAGGCGCTATACTAACCTCTGAGGGCAAATTAAAGCATATGTCGGGTTTTGTCCACAGATGTGATTCTGCACGCTAAACGACGGCGTGCCAACAACCTATATAGCATTTTAGCATGACCAATTATAACTCACATAATTGCATTTATATGATGTTTTAACATGAAACTACTCGCATATTAGCATGATATATATGGCATTTTAACATAATTTGTAACTCATATCAACATTTAATATTAAACTACTCTCATATTAGTATGGTGCATATGACATTTCAGAAAGTCTAATGTGCACCCGAATGATATTAGAAGTGATACTTTTCAGAATTAAAAGTGATTTTTCATGGAAGATCTAAAACCCTAATTGGGTTGAAATAAACCCTAAAAATGAACATTTTATATTTTTCATCCATATTTTATTTGGAGTACCAGAGGCACGCGGCATCTTAACATGAAAAAACTTTAATTTGATCTATTATATGAAAAATATTCCGTTCATAATGTTTTAGCGTGAAACTACTTTCTTATTAACATGGTGTATATGACATTTTAGCATGAGAATAACATGTAAATTTACTCTTAATAGCATGTGTTGTTTGTTCATTTTAGTATGATTATATGCTCATATTAGCATCACACTATTTTCATTTTAGAATGACGAAATTACATGAGAATAAGAAAACATAACAATTATTGAATTATCATATATAATACCTAATTGGGATGCAACTGAACTCTAATTGAGGTGGAATAAACCCAAATTAGATGAAATAAACACTAATTGAATGGAAGAAACCCTAACTGAAATGAAATAAACCATAAAAAATAATATTTTGTATTTTTCATCCATATTTTTTGGATAAACATATGTATTCGAGATCTTAAATAAAAGAACATAAATAAGTTTTAATTTGATATATTATATTCCTTTCATTTTATCATGACAAAATTACATGAGAATAACATGTAAATTTACTCATAATATGAATTGTATATGATGTTCGTTCATTTTAGCATTGTGATGTATTCATATTAGCATTATATTGTTTTCATTTTAGCATGATGAAACTGCATGAGAATAACATATAAATATACTCATAATCTATGTTTATTTTAGCTAGCATAGATATATATTCATAATAACATGTAAATATGTTCATATTGACATAATATTACTTTCATTTGATGAAATTGCATAAGAATAAGAAAACACATAAATTATGAAATAAACCTTAATTGGGATATAATGAATCCTAATTAGAAGAAAATAAGCCCTAAAAATGAATATTTTATATTTTTCTGTATATTTCTTCGGATAAACAAAACCATGTGAGATCTTGAATGAAATAGTATGAAAAAAGTTGTAATTTGAATGACATTATCAACATCAGCACCAACACTACAAGAAAATCATTAAATAGCATTTCCGTCACTCGATGGCCAAATTCCGTCGCTAATTTAACGGGCGACGGAATGACGACGGAGATTCTCCGTCTTGTTATTTTAGCTGCTAAAAAAATAAGGCGACAGAATATTTCGTCGTCCCGTGTGGCGACGGACTTAACGATGGAATATTCCGTCGCCTTCAACTGTCATCATTTTCAGTCGTGGAATCGAGGCGAGGACTGAGGCGACGGAAACCAGTCCGTCGCTTTTTTTGTTTTTTTTTTATTTTTTTAATTCGGGTATTTTTCAGTTTTTTTTATTATTTGTTTGTACCCATATATATAATAAAAGATCATAAAATTAAAAATATATATATAATTGTACATAATTTAAATACAAATAAATAAATATTCAAAAATACAACTACAACTACTCCTCAGATCCATCATCCTGTCTGTCGGATTCTCCAGCACCACCCGGCTGCTGGCTGAGAAGGCGCTCAAGTAGGGACTCCATCATGGTCTGCTTCTCCAGCACCTGTTGCACAATCGTCTGCTGGGCACTCAGCTTCTCCTCCATCTGTGCCTGCATCTGCGACTGTATCTCAGCCAGTCTCGTATCGAGCTCTGTCTGGGTGTACAACGAGCTAGAGCCCAGGCTGGCTGATGAGGAGGATCCTCCAACTGCAGTGGTAGGGTGACAAATGGCAGGGGCCATGTTCCCCAGCCCGATAGCGCGCCCCTTTCTATCAGGTGCCACCACCTTGCGGTAAATTTCACCCATGTCCGGCTCCCTGCCGTTCGCTATCCACTCAGCGGTCAAGGCGTCACACTTCTCCTGCATTTATCAGAATATTAGTAAATTATATATATATACCTATATATATATATTAAAATATTAGTAAAAACTTACCTTGTTCTTCCTCGCCTTGGCTGAGGTCCAGAGGTCATCTGGGCAGTGAAGCCTGAGGTAGGTCTGATAGCGCGCCTCCCACTCGGACAGGTACTGCTCTCTAGCCTGATTCAACAAAATAAAATGAAATCAATTAGAAAGTGTTAATTTTTTATACTATAAACTTGAATAATTATTACAACTCATACCAGATCGTGCATACGATCCACGGCTGATTTGGCACCTCCGTGGTGAGTCTGGCTGGATGATCCTGGTCCATCAGGCTCGGTCAGGCGGTTCTTCTTGGCCACTCGAGCCTTCTCCTGAGTGTCCTCCGTCTGCCAGTATGTTATCCAGTCAGACCAGTCCTCCTGGCGCACAAAATCGGGCCTCTTGTCGGCCCGCTGGTAGTCATCCTTCTTCATGTGGTGCACCATGTCCTTGTACCGGTCCTGGAACTTCTTCCAGAATAGCGGAAGCACCTCCTCATTAGGATAAGACCACCTAAACTCCTTCTGTATTAAAACATAAATAAACAACTGCGTTAGTAATAATATTAGACAAACACAAAATACATATATATCAATTTTTTACCTTGAACTCCCCCAGTACAACATCCTCCTCTCCACGGGCACCTTCTTCCAAGCGAAGCCCGTAGGATGCATGCACCTCTTGAAAATAGCTGTAATTGCCCTCGAACATTGGTTCGAGGGTCTCATGGCTCTGAAAATGCAAATTAGATTAAATTATAATATACATAAAGTAAATTAATTAAATATATTGATATATAGATCAACATACCTCTCCCTGCCCACGGTCTCGAGCTCGAGCTCCCGTCTCGAGTCAACTGTGCGGGATTCCTCAACTTGAGCATCGGTCCCATCCTGACCGATACTATCAGCAATGGAACCACCAACGGATCCCATAGATGATATAGCTCGGGACCGAGCCCCGTGAGATACACCACCTCTAGTCATCTGATAAAAACTTACACATTTTCAGTGTACATCTTATACCCTAGCTATAGTAATGAAGACTTATACAAAATACTAAATTATAAAAGTAATCAGGAAAAAATTCAGTAGCATAACGACGTGAAATCTATATTTTGACCAAGTCATCGACGTAACTTAACTAGGTTCTGAAGTTAACTAGCTAGCATATACCAAACACCAGAGGGATCCAGGGGCCCTCGTCCCAATATAAGTACGTAAAATTAAAATTGAGGGATCCAGGGGCCCCGTCCCATTTTCTAACTACGTACAATTATATAATTATATAAAATTATTTGTTTATATAAATTTTTATAACTAATCAACTATTTATATAATTAATCACTATCATCATTAATGATTTATCATTTTAAGTACTTGAAAAACATTAACTTTGTTCTAAATTAAATTTCTCTTGCATTCATGCATTTCTCTTGCAATTGTTGTTTTCATATACAGTAGTTCAATTTCCAATGACTAATCATTAATTAATTTTTATGTTTCTTTATGTTGCAACCATGCATTATAATTGTTTACTATAATTAAAATGCCTAAAAAATTTATAAAAAACTATATAGATTTTTTTTTAAATTGCACAAAAGCCTCTCATATATTTTTTTTATTTTTTAAATTGCATGAAACCACTTGTATTTTTAAAATATATGCGTAACTTTCATTTTTCAAAGCATTTTTCAAAATACGCTTATGCACCCGGTCTCTTAGCATTTCATTTTTAATTGAAAAAATAAAAATATTTTAATAAAAAATTAAAAGAAGAAAGTTATACATCCTTTTAAAATACGCATGAATTTGGTACAAAATTTTACTCCAATGTTGTCATATGAATGTGAGATTCAATTATTTGTTTGAGATATATATACCAAGCCAAATATGACTGCCATCTTTTTATTTCCACAAACGTAAAGCTCGTGTTCGGATCATGCTAATTGCAAAAGGATAAAAAATAATAAGTAATAGCTAATTTACACTAATTCGAGTAATTTGAGTTTAATCCCACTAATTTATTAATTTAATGGCAGTCACATAAATATATAATTAATAGCTAAACTTTAAAAATTGAAATCTAACCTTGTTCGCAGGCGACCGGCGTCAGCGGAGGCGGCAGGCGGCGTCAGCGGCGGAGGCGGGCTGGGCGACGAAGGCAGGCTTCTGGTGAGATAGGGAGAGAGGGAGCGAGAGAGAGGGGGGACGGCGGCGGGGGGAAGTTGGAGGTCGGCTGAGGGAGAGGGAGAGGGAGAGGCTGAGGGAGATGGAGAGGGAGAGAGAGGGAGTCCGCGCTGGGGGAATCACCAGTGGGGTGGGGAGGGGGACACCGCTAGGGGAATCGCCGATTAGGGTTAGGGTGGGGGCGAAAATGGGAAAGAAGGGCTCTGTGCTCGAATATTACAGAACGGGGCGATGGACTTGGCGATGAACCATTATGTCACCCGTTCTTATTAAATTTAAATTTAAATTAAAAATAAATAAGGCGACGGAACCATTCCATCGCCTTATTATTCGGTATTAAAAAAAATAAATATAAAATAAGGCGACGGAATAGTCTGTCGCCTTATTTTCCCGTTATTTAAAAAAAATAAAAAATAAAATAAATAACATAAGGAGACGGAATCCGTCCGTCGCCTTATGTGGCGACGGTACGTCTGTCGCCTTTCTGTCGCTCATATTGATGGAATCTATTCGGTCGCCGTTTCCGTCACTATAATACTGTATTCTTGTAGTGCAACACCATTTATCACACATATGAGAAATAAATTTGAATGCATATTTCATGTCATTTTAGCATGAACTATAAATCATTCCAGCATGATATATATGTCATTTTAGCACGAACTATAACTAATGACAGAATCATCGACGAAACAATGAAAATAAACTTAAACTAGAATTGAAGACAATGTACGAGATAATTAAAAAAGATGAATACGTGAATCAACAACATTAATGAAAAAGATGAAATAAGGTAAAAATTTAATTGGAGTGATTTAGACAAAAAAAAAATAACATTTAATCCAAAAAGAATAATAGCGTCTACAAACAAATCAAGAAATCCTAAAAATTTAAAATGTGCATATGAACGTAAAAAAAAAAAATCATAAATAATTCAAAGTCATGTATGAATTGGCAACATCAATTTTGATCTTTTGCATAAAAAATCCTCTTAACCTTATATATATTTATAGGTATAACATTTTATTATTTTAATAAATTATTAACATTATCATAATTTTTCAATTAGTATTTAGTAAATGATTTACAACAACAAAGAGAGAGAGGGGAGAGGAAAGAAGTGAATATATATATATATATATATATATATATATATATATATATATATATAGAGAGAGAGAGAGAGAGAGGAGAGAAGTGCGTAGAGAAAAAAAAAAGATAGTTGTGAGTGTTAGAGTGAAATAAATGGAGAGAGGGGAGAGAGTCATATTTCAAAACATAATAATTATTGAATTACCATACTTTTTTACTTAAAGGCAATGTTTGGTAGCTTGGATAAAGGCATATTAGTATAGGTATCCAGCAAGAACCGTGTGTTTGGTAGCCATTATTTGTTCACGCAAGGCCCGGTCCTAACGCGAGGCCCGGGGTGTAATTTACTGATTCGACTGGATAATGTATCCGACGACCCTCTCGGATACAATTTCTGGCGTAGCAATCTTAGTATATATGTCTTTATCTAGGCTACCAAACATTGCCTAAACTAATTTACTCATTCCAGAACTTAGTCCACCAAATAAAACAATGTACCAAACAGATGTGGGAAACAATCTTAATATATTTATCTTAATAACCAAACACACAATTAAAATAGCTAATACGCAATTATCTTTCAAAACAATCCAGATTTTATTAATGTGGGTATATCCGTACCAGTATACCAAACATTGCCTTAAAATTGTAAATAATTATAAGTATGCCACCTTCCTTTCGACCAAATTTTAACTGAATTGTGGCCATTAGCATCTAACTCATTGATAGATTAGATAGTTCCTAGTTCTTACATGGAAGAAGAGTTCTCATTTGAACCCTTCCCTATATATATATATATATTCTCCGTCTTTGAACTTAAAAACACACAGCTCATTTCTTGTATTTGTAATGTAGGTGAGTTTAAGAATATTGGAAAAGGAAAGAATGTACATTAATTGGTGTTAATTAAGTATCCATTTACATAAAAGTGTGTAACATATTCTCTAAGTTCGAGTATAAAAGCAAAGTCATGAATAAAAAATTATAGAAGCAGATCGAAGGCGTGTATGTGTTACGCAGAGAGAATGCAAGTATGAAATTGGTTGTACAACTTGTTTGATGATTTTGATATATATGTTGTTAGAAAACTGCGTATATCAATCAGGACTTTGAAGGCAGGCTGTAGGAATGTGGCTGCTGAATTACCACTAGAACTGACTCCTTCATGCTTCCCAGAGTTGGCTGCAAACTCATTAATTAGCCTATCCACAACAAATAACAAGCAACAATAAATAAATATTAGTTTGATGAGATTTGTACCCACTTACCACTCCAATGTGCCATTCATGACATCTGAATTCTTTGAAACTCTCAGCATCCATTTCCTGTCATAATCAACTGTATTTTTACTACTCTTTTTCTTAGAGAAAGTCATCAATCAAGAAATGTGCATCAACAGAGATAAACAATCACCTCAATACTGTCAAATATCAAATTAAGGTTAAGACAAAAGGAGATGATCAAACTTACAATACTGTAAATTGGAGGTATTACTGTCTCTCCTTTAGCCCTCAAAACGGGCATAACTGAGAATCGCGGCGCCAATTGTTGAGACCTGAAGATCCATCTGCAGAAAAAACCCCGCGATGCTCAATAGCTAGTGCCATAATACCATATATATTCAAATAATCAAAGCTGCAGTTACCCTATGAACAAGAAGATGAAGAACTGTGCCCACTCTCGAACCAGCAACCGAATCCAATAACTCTCCAATGAATTATCCAGACTAATGAACATCTGAAGAAAACAAAACATACAAAAATTGTTTCAGAAAACTACACTTCTTTTTATATATATATACACATATATGTGTTGGAGCTCGAACATGCCCAAGAGCTAGAGAAATCTCATACAGCAAATTCCGAAACAGCCACAATCTGCATTGCACCTTGAAATTTCCTAAACAAACACCAAAATTGGAAAATTCTCAACATACATATATAACTAAATTTCTGCAATAAATAATTACTAAGTATGTCACAAGATTAATTAATAATGTAGAGGAAGAAGTATTCAATAGTAATTCATACTTGAACATGATATACTTTGTATAAACCGCGTCATGCATGGCCTGGACATCCTGGTTGTTTATGAATCTCAACTGATCGCTGAGAGCATTTATGTTCTGAGACACATGGTTGAATATGACATAGAACAAGATGACGTAGTTGATGAGCAAGAGCAGCTGTATGATGCAGAGCAGCAAGAGTTGAAATACCTTAACAAATTAAGTCGAACAGCATTACTAGGTAGGTGGAAAATTAAGGAAACTCACAGAGAAGTAAGGCACAGATGCTCTGTAACCAACGAGAGTCAAGTAGAAGACAGAGGCCAGAACAGCCATTGTTCGCCTCTCGGAGAGAGAAAGCCGGTGGCAGGTGATGCAGTAGCCATGAGAGATGAGAAAGAATGACACAAATGCACAGGTTTGAAATAGTACTCCCATTATATACACCCCAAATGACATCCATAATGAGCATACATTTGAATAAAAACATGTATACCTGCATGCATTATTAATCAAGATATTTAAATTAATTCATCGCACCATTTTCAAATCAATCAATGAATTTTTGTAGAGAATTATGGCTTACCAGAAAAGGAAAGAGAATGAAAGTTGCAGAGCTTTAATCCAAGGAACTGAGGCTAGCATCCATTGTAATTTATTAGGCTGTTACATAAAATTTCAATTGAAACTATTGCATATAGAATTAACGAATATAGCTATAGCATGATGCATGATTTATAAAAATGGATGAATTTTATATATCTTTTTTTTTTGGTCTAAAAAGCTACGGTTAAACGATGAAATCTCGTCTATATTGGAAAAGAAAATGGTCGTAAAACAGTTGTATCGATGCCACGTGTGTATGTACAAATAAACGACGGATAAATGTAGCATCTAAACCACATGAAAATCTGGAAAAAGTTAATTGATGATATTAATTAATACATGTTACGTTACCTGAAAGTGGCGGTTTTTGTAGGTGTTGAAGGTCCAAGAAGCGGCGGAGAGAACCCAAACGACCATGAAGGCGAAGTAGAGCGGCGGCAGTGGCTTGTAGAAGCCATCAACGCCGTCACCGGCGGAGGTTTCCATTTCGGACAGCGTAAAATGTTGAAGAAGATGAGAATTTTGAGAAGCAGTTTTTCAGTTTGAGAAAATGGCAGACAGTTCTGTTGAGTGGAATACTGTATATATGCACCACGACATTCTTGTGCGCACGTGTCTCTCTCTCTCTCTCTCTCTCTCTCTCTCTCTCTCTTGACTAATTCTGCTAATAGTCTAATTCAAGATTTAGATTATATTTATTACCGTGATCACAATTATGGGGATTGAAATGTCGGATTTGCCCTCAGGTAGCTTTTATGTTGTTTAACTAATTAAGATTTTGAAAATGCAACATTTCAAAATAATAATAATAATAAACATGCATCTTTTTTTTTTTACTCACACACCCAAAACTGCATCAAATGATAATGAACGTGCATCTTTTAAAACGTAATTGCTTCCGTTTTAAAATTTTATATGAAAAGGCATTATTGTTTTATGTATTTTTTTATGCACACCAATCGTCTAATAAAAGAATGAGATTTTAATTGAAATATATATAAAAAAAACCAGTCACGATTTCACTGGATTGAGAAAACTATAGTTAAATTGATAAATTTGAAAGAACTGATAAATATGCAAGCGTAAAGTATATTTTAGGGGGTTTTTACAATTAATTAGGCATTTAATTTATGAACTTAATTATATAACTTTTAAGCAGTGTAACTAATCCAAATATTTTTATTTTACTAGTAAGAATTTATTTTATTCTTGAAAATAATAGAATATGACAAATTACTTTGATCAATTTACTTTCTACATCAATAAAAAAAAAAGAAGCTTTCTCCCTAAATAGTAAATAACTTCCAAAGTGAAATTAATTTTTATTTTATTTTTTTGCATTTATAAGAAGTGTACCAAGAAAGTGAAGAACTTTTTAATTGTATAAAAGACCAAAGGACCTAATTGTAACACAACCATTTTATAATTTATCTAGAAAGTGAACGTAGTTATTTAAATGCATATTCATTAAGGAAAAAAAATGCAAAGTTCATGGGGTGGGTTTTAGGGGAAATGCAGTTGTTGAAATGCACGATATTGTCATTTCTCCCAACTGATCCATCGAAACTTTTTATTTTTTGAAATTAATAAGAGATAAAAAAGAAAGAAATTATCAACAGAATTAATACAATGGATCCTGGTCTTTTTCTTACAGACATGAAAATTCAAAATTACAAAGACTTAAGAAAAAGTAATGTAACAACCATGCGACATAATAATTGGTATGTCTAATTTTCAGACAAATGTGTTCTTACAAGGCACAAGACTTGATATTAAGACATATTTTTCGTACAAATAGTAATAATCGGACTTCTGTTCCATTCATAAAAATAACTAAAACCTTCAAAGGGAGAAGAATTCAATGTGTCCAACTACCGGCTAGTTTTAGGGCAACTGACGCTGACTTTGAAGTTTGCAAAGAATTTGAATAGTAGTTAATTAGATAGAGATTTAGGCTTTACTAATTTGTCTCACGTACATATGTATATATATTAGGTCAACAAACTCATTTGTAAATTAGATAGTTCATCGATTCCACTGCCTCGCATTTTTAAATGGAAGTGAAAGCAACCATGTCCAATGGAGAAAATAAAAATTAAAAAATATATAAATGGTTTTGATAGATTATCTCATTGGTTTTTTGAAGTAACATTTGGTTAATGTAGTAGTGCTCTATTTATTCTATTATGGGTGTTAATTGTTGAATTATATATATATATATATATATAGGGTTGGGTTCCAGAAGGAACCATACCCCATGTGAGAATCGAGAACCAATCTCAGCCACAATTTCGCCTATGTTGGACGATCAAGATTTGTTCCAAAATTAAAAAAAAATGCGGTGGCATAATTATAATAATGTCCAACTTCGCTGCCCTTGAATCTTAGTAAGGGTAAAATTGAAAATTTCAATGTATATGTGATTCACGCGTATATTTTTCAATTTAGGGTTTTAGCATTGTCATTTCCTATTTTAGCACTGTCATGACTTATTTTAGCACTAACATGACCCTTGTTTAGCATGACAAGAAACTCCCAAACCAGCTTTCTTTTTGCGAAGAACAAGTTTAGATCCCACAATCTAAATCAAAATTCTGCACCTAATCGAAAAAATAGTTCCGTGTTCTTACCCAAATAGACTTGTTTACCGCAATCCCTGTAAGAAAACGCCAAGATTCAGTGAAGGACCACAGATGCAGAAATTTAATTTTGCACTAAATGAATACATCCATGCATAAGCAGAGCTCATCTACAGATTTAATTAATATTCACCCCCTTCCACAGATAAATCCTAATTATATTACAAATGCAATTGACATTTATGTTGGTCGATCTCAATATTATCTACAACAAATTCTAAACAGATTTTCAGATTTCTTGATCCTAGTTAGTCTACTATTTGAGGGACAAGATCCTCAAAAATAGTGTTGCATCATCCAACCTTTATTGGAAAAGATTTTGGAATATCATAATTATTTCAAGACTACCAAAAATAGAATTTCTTGTACAATACTTCGACTACTGGTCGTGCATGGAAGTTGTTTTAGCATTGTCATTCCCTATTTTAGTACTGTCATGACTTATTTTAGCACTGTCATGACTTATTTTAGCACTAATATAACCTTTGTTTAACAATTTTTTTAGCACTGTCATGGCCTTTTAACATTGTCATCAAACAAATTAATTATATTTGGATGAAAGAAGCGTTAATTTCATCACTTTTGTGCTAAAAGGCTCAGCCACTCATGCATTTTTTGTGCTTAAAATGCAATGTTTGAATTCCTATTTTAGCACTGTCGTGGTTTTTTTTAGCACCGTTATAGCCTATTTTAGCACTGTCATGACTTATTTTAACACTGTTAATGACTTATTTTAGAAGTAACATGACCCTTGTTTAGCGTTTTTTTAGCACTGTCATGGCCTTTTAACATTCACAATTAGATTGTTTGTGAAAACCATATTATCATAAATGAATTTACTGTAAACTTAAATGAATCTTGGTGTTGAGATATTAATTTTTACCTCTATATAAATCTTGAGATGGATTTACCTCTATATGAATCTTGAGATGGATTTGCCTCTATATAGTGATATGGTGATGTTTGCTGGCCCCATTATTCATCTTCTGCAAGTTGTGATGGACCATTATCTTTTCACTGTAAATTAGGCAATATTCATAGAAAATGCATACTCGGACACCCCTTTTAATTTGATATATATTTTATGTCTCTCATTAAATATGTATACGGTAAACATGCATGGAAAAAAGTAGGTATATTCATTATCTTGTACTGATTAATTAATAATTTTTAATCAATATGAAATAAATATCCATATTTCTTGAGATTAATCCAATAGATTTCCTTGGAACTTGATTATTTTGTCTAAATCAAAATAAATACATTATAGTAAAAATAGGGATATCTAAGGCCATGCCTAGTCGAGTACAATAAGCTTAAGCTTTGACGCCAAAATCCTTGTTGTCTTCCTCATTGAGTGAGGCTGATTGTTAGGTGCTTTTTTAGCACTGTCATGACTTATTTTAGCACTAACATTGTCATGACTTATTTTAGCACTGTCATTTCCTATTTTAGCACTGTCATGACTTATTTTAGCACTGTCATGATTTATTTTAGCACTAACATGACTCTTGTTTAGCATGACAATTGTTTAGCATTACAATAAAAAAATATCATCGGCATTGTAAAAAAACAATGAACAAACACTGTTACATGCCGTTACATTATGATTATAGTACGCAAACACTATTACAATTGCAAACTCTCATTTTTAGGATTAACATAATCCTATATTAGCATTGTGATTAAAAACTTGTTATGATCATTACAATTAGCACTGTAGTTTAGAGTTTTAGCATTGCCATCTCATATTTTAGCATTCCGATTATATTTTTAACATTGTTATTTTCGTTTACTTAACAGTATTATATAAAAAATTATAGGTGCTAAAAGGACTGTAGAAGATGAAAGTAGCAGAAACAAAAGACCTAAAACTGCCCCAAATAATGAAGATAATAGAAGTAGTGATGTATATTATAAATATCTATTCTTAGAAGCAACAACATGCCCATCAACTCTCTTAGAGGCTGTAAGGGAAATGAATAAATCACAATGGGAAAGCAGCTCCAAATGTCACAAGCTTCCCATGATTGTCCTTTCAAATGAAGGGTGTAAAAATCATTGAATACCTGCAACCATGTAAAAATTCACAAATCTCTGTTATTATTATGTCTTTCTCATCGTAAATAAAAGACTACAAATGCTAGCACTATCACCTACCAAAATATTCAAACATTAACTAACAGTGCTAAAAAAGGAAATGGAAGTGCTAAAGTATAAACTACCAGTGCTATAAAATATAAACTACCAGTTTTGATGGTGAATTAAAGAGAATCGCGTGAAAAAATCACAGGAAAAGTACAACAAAATTTTTGGATGGTTCACATTCAGATGTGTAAAATTCAGAAAACAAAAGCGCAATCTCCAAAGTGGTGAAAACACAATCTGAACATTAATCAATACACAACTAATCACGTTAATGCTTAATAATGCTAAAATTATTCACAGTGGTGCTAAAATAGGTTACGAGCAGTGCTAAAACTAATTACACCAGTGCTAAAAATACATGTTGATCCTCAAAAATAAAAAAGTTCAACTTAATCAGCTTAATCAACATAAAAAACAACAAAATCAAAGAAAATCGAAGAAAATCGCAGGAAAAGTACAACAAAAATATTTTTACCCGGCTTCATCATCCAAGAACAACGAACAACCAAAATTCTAGGGGAACTCGCGTGAATGACGATTAAGATGAATCGACTGGAATCTCAATTACATAAATACAACAAAATCGAAGAGAAATCAAAGAGAATCACGTGAAAAAATCTCAGCTTCAACAATCTTATCGAACAAATCTAAAATAAAAACGGATAAAAAAATTGCAGCAAAATACACCAAAAAACTTTTTTACCCGGCATCTTCATCAAATAACAGCGAACAACAGAAACTCCAAGCAAAAAATCACATGAACGCCGATTGAGATTAATAAAAATCAAAGAGAATCGACTGAAATTTCGGTTATATAAACATAAAGAAAATCGATATGTAGAAGGAAAGAGATTTCGATTATAGACGGGAAAGAGATTTTATGCCAAAAATAATAGAATTCCTAAATTACGAAAATACCCTTGCTTCATTAAAAGTCTGTAATATTACAGTAGTGCCACCGCGTTTTTTTTAAGTTTGGAACAGATCTTGACCATTCAAATAGGCGAGATCTGTGGCTAAAATTGGTTCTCAGTTTTCACAGGAGGGTGTAGTTCTCACATGATCCCATCTCTCTCTCTTTCTATATATATATATATATATATATATATATATATATATATATATATATATATATATTCTTTTTTGTATAACATGAGAATTAGAAATTTGACAAAATGTCTATAATAATTTCTTTATTTTGGATGGAAGATGTCAACAATTGTATTTGGTAGGATTCAAACTTATAACTTTTCAATAATAATATCGTTATTCTACCAACTATCATCTGTCATTGTAATGATCGATGCGTCATGACTCATGAGCCACATAAGCAGAGATGGATCCCCAAAAAAAATAATAATAATTAATTAGTGAAGTAGTGTGGCTTGGGCTAAAGCCCATATTGAAAATAAATAGATTAATTCTCCATTTATCACTTAGGTAATTAATTAAATAAAAAAATAATTTTTTATCTCATTTATGATTGATGATTTTTTAGCTAGCTCAAATAAGTTACTAATTATTTTTTTTTATGTTGAATCAATCATTGATTAGTTTGATGGTGTGAAGAAGACGTGAACAACTTAAAATGTATAAACATAATAAGATTAGTGAACATTATTTTTTTATATTGCTTTAGTTATTTAATATATATTTTTTTTGTTATTTTATGATAAACATGTAATCCTATATAATTATAATAATATGTTCTTTTTTATTTTGCAGAGTTAATTTTACTAGAACAACATTCTACTATGTATAAGAGACTTTGATAATTGATTGATCTTATTATAAGATAATTTATATTTAAATATTTTTGTCATTTGTTGTATATTTCTGAACAAAATAATCAGATAGTATGAAACAAAATATTATTAATGCATTGATATTATATATATATATATATAGATATATATTTAGTTTTTATAATTTAACATGCGAAAAAGTTCACTGCCTAACGAAAAATCGTCCCTGCAGGTAATGACTAATATCTATAGACTACTGGATTCAAATCTGCGACCCCAAATACTCGTTCTTAGCTTGACTTGAATATTAATAACAATAATAGTAATTATTATAGTTATTGGCAAGAAACTAATTAAAATTAATAATCTAATTAGTAAATTATTTGGTCATGGACTCATAGATTTAAGTCCATTTAAACCTCGTCCAAGAATGGATTTCGTGAAAAGTAATCTAGGCCTAATTTGAAGTTTTGAATCTTTTTTTTTTAGAATGTGAAAATTAATCACAAAGATTATTGATCTAGATATTGATTTTTTTTTTACTCACTCACTCACCCGACATGTGCTATTGAGGAGATTCGAATTCGTGACTTTTGGTCTCCAAGCAATCTCGCTCCACCACTAGGCCATCCCCACTAGGACAGATCTAGATATTGATTAGGAAATAATTAATCTTACAGCCATTTAGTGATGAATTATCAAAATTAATCATGAATTGAACAACTAGTCGGAAAAGACACCCATACATTTATGAATATTTTCGCCACACTTTGCAATTTACAGATTGTAAGTATTAAGATAACTTATTATAATAAAATTAGGAAAATTCTAATCACAACCCCCGTTTTACTCTTTACAGTTCTCATTTAATTTAAAAAATAGAAAAACAAACTTGATAAGCTACTTTTAATAAGAGCAACTCCAATGCTAAACATATATTTGGTGTAGATTCTGCACCAAATAGGTGCAATTTCAACACTAATTTTTTTGGTAACTTCAATGGTTGGCACCAAATATTATATCAAATAAGAACATTCTCTTACTGATTCCATTTACATTATAATTGAAATATAAATATGCATAATGATTTAATATTTTTTAAATGATAACACACACACACACACACATAATGTACTTGAAATAGTAAAAGTACTTTAAATGATTATCAAACTCTTACAATTAGTGAAAAATATTACAAGACTAAAACACTTATGAAAATACATACATAGATTTTGGCCTCAATGCTCAGAATTAATATACTTTGCTACATATGTTCCACTAATGCATTTCGAGGTGTAATGTGAGCATCTTTGTTCTTGATTTCTCCATATCGAGCAAGAAATTCGTTGAACTGAACACTAAATTAAGTATGCTTTTATTGAAATTATTTATTTATTTAGATGATTTACAATTTAAAATTAGTGAAAATATAATCTATAAATTAAATTAAATTTATTAGATAATCCATTTAATGATGATTTTAAATAATAAAATAGTGCATTAAATGTTATGAGATCTATCAGCACCAATTTGGTGACACCAAATTCTACTCCAAATTTGAGACATGATTTAATACTACACCAATTTGGAGCAGGATTTGAGACAACATTAGAGTGAATCCCTATCCCCAAATTAGTGTTTTAGTTCAGGATTAGAATTGCGGGTCACTCGCGCTGCACATCGCGCCCTTTGGGGCTACCGTTTCACTCGCGCTGCAACTCGCACTTGACGGCATGACTAACGTACTCGCGCTCGGGCTCGTGCTGCAACTCGCGTTCTTCCTCCTGAACACTCAAACTCGATCTTCGGTACCCCACCTAAGATCGTATTATTCCTCTTCTCTTGAAAGGGAGTTGTCCTCAAATCCAAATCTTTGTCAGCGATCGATTGAGCACAACCTCCAGTGAAATGATGCAAAGTTCGTCACCTCATCTTTCTCCACCACGCATTAACAATCAGCAACTGGGATATCTCAAAATGCTTCAGCAACTCCTTCGGTGATAAATCTGGTGGAACCATTTTGTGAACCTGCAAAGATTTGACATTACAAAAGATAGGATATTTTGGGTTAGTACGCTGCAGCTCGATCTCTTGACTCCCTTGGAATCGGCTAGGTCATACAAGGCATGAGTGGTGTACTAAGCCACACCCCCTCTTTTCTCCATTCGGCTGCTCCCTTTTAGTTTTCATCTAGTCCGCTTCTTTCTGCAATATCATTTGATTCTCAAACACTTGAGATTGTGTCAAAGGAGCAAGTGTCACTATCTGCTACTTGTGCACAAAAGAATACTTATTGGTGAAGCCATCATGCTTCACATATCTGTCATACAGACTCATACTGCCATGGACACCCCCAAGAACAAGTGCCCAGCCTGCATTGGCACCACGTCACACAATACCTAATCCTCA
Source organism: Perilla frutescens (assembly GCA_026008535.1). NCBI lineage: Eukaryota > Viridiplantae > Streptophyta > Magnoliopsida > Lamiales > Lamiaceae > Perilla > Perilla frutescens. Next base: position 56,618,847 of record BRKX01000003.1, read on the forward strand.
TACTTCCCAATCCGGAATGGCACCGCACTTGCTTGTTCACCTTGGTCTCCCCACTATCATTCAACAATTGCAACTTATATGACACCATCATTCACGCAAAGTTTCCTTGCTTACTGCTAATCCCCTTGTATCAGGTGTAAGTTGCGTATGGCCTACAAGGCTCCTACCCCGCTCTTGCTACTCGAACTAGTTTCGATGTAGTTGTTACTCTCTTGGGCTTGTCCAAGATCTATACTTTACAATATACTTGTACAATTTTCTTACTACTTTATAACACACTTTTTACCCATAAAAAAAAACAGATGGGGCCATAGTGTAGGAATTATCATATAGTTTTAGGATTTGGGGGCTAGGGGTAAAAAAGACTTATTATATTTATTTTTATATTTTTTAAAATATTGGAGGCCATGAAGAGTAAAACTGGAGTAATGTTTAGAATTCCTCTAAAATTATTACACCATAAGGCAAAGTTATCTGTGATTTGGGCATAAATTTAAATTTATAGGCCCAAATATATTGTATTATACTATACTGTTATTGGACATGAGCCCACCAAATTGTGTTCTTGGACTTTGTTAAATATGGATAAACTTGGCCCAATTGTTTTAAGCCCACATCGTCCTACCAACCACAATAAATGTCGGATCTAACTTTTATTTTTAGATTGGGAGGGGAAACGGTGTAAATCTTCTATGTGCATTCCTACTATATTTGGTGTGTCATAATTAATTTTTTTATTTTTTTTAATATACCCTGATTGGGGGTAGATAAATCCTAAGTAAAAAAAAATTAAATTAAATTAAATCATAATAAATTAAAATTAAAAAAAAAATTAAAAATGAAGGTTTGGCATATGAATTTTAACATGTAATCTGGTGTGGAGGGAAAAGTGGTAGACTTGAATTCGAGACGTCTTTCATCTAAAAAAAGATCTTAACAGGGCAATGCTAACATAATATGGGACCATGAGGTGAAATACACACACAATTGATCTTGTGCTAGTCTTTATTAATTTTAACTTTGACTATAAAAAATTCTATTGGTAAAAACAAATGTTATAGATGTATTTAAAAATATTTTTTACACAATATATACATTAGGGAAGGAGTTGACATTTTTATATATAATCTAGCATTTCAGTTATGAATTTGTGATGTTTGTTACATTAAAAATTAAATATATATTGCAATAATCAAGAAAAAAAATCCAATGAAATTAAGATTGAAAAATATAAAATAAATACAAAAAGTACATAAAAAGATGAAGATAAAATTAACAGTTTTGTGCTACTATTGATATTGAACCATGTCCACTTCAATGAAAAATGTACATTACCACTAAGCTAAAACAACTTAAAAAAAATTATGCATACATAATATATTTATACACACATACATAAAATAATTAGATATCAAAATATGAGACCTTAATTTTTCAGAAGCCTTAGGCGACCACGCACCTCATGGTCTGGACAACACTCATCTCGACTGTTTGGGTGTTTCTAAAAGGGGTTGTCGGACCTCTTAGTCTTACACATTTTATAACTAGATACAAGTAATTCGTCATATATCAATCAAGAATTTAATCCTCGTGTGACTTTGAGTACTTTCTTTAGCTGGGTTGTACCATGCATATTGGCAAGGCTTTCAATTAGAGCATCTTCAAGAGTTCTATCTGATTTGAGGTGCTACCACCACCACATCACCAAACATCTATCTTATATTTATCTAGTATTTATCTCCCCAATTATTCTACCTAAAAAAAGACAAAATAAATAAATATATATGCATGTATAAATACCTAAAAGGAGGTGTGGAATCCCTCTTACCCCACTCACCCCTTCTTTCTACCTAGGTACTCTACTTTCTACCCTCATTTTCTACCTTCTCTCTCTACCTCACCATTGGGTATTTATTTTCACCTAGACTACAAGTATACAGTGAAATTATAGTATAGTAATGAACAAAGTCGAATACACATAAACTTAATAGCTAAAACTATTAATAATCTAAATAAAATAAATCACAGTTATCTAGACTATTCAACAGGTTTAAAATATTTAAATGATTAAAGAATTAAATTAATTAAAGCACTAAATCTAATCACAAATTGAAACACACAAGGAAATTAACAATGAAGGACACACATATTCTAGGATTAAATAATAATCAATTAATTCATTCTTGCATCCAATTCTATTTATAGATCTATGTTGGGACTTAATTTATGCTAGAGGAATCACTTAATTATCATAAACCTCCTATCTCAAAGTGCATAGGGTGTAGATTACAAATTAAATAACACTTGTTCATTAATTATCTAATATGCAACTCCTAAATGCTCATTGGATTTATTGCTCTCTCAAATAATCTCAACTCTATCGAGTAATATTAATTACCAAGTTAATTTTTCTCAACCTCATATTAAAACTTCTCTTTCGATTTATGAATTATTACACTAAAAAACATTATTTAATAGTCAGTCAAACATGGAAAAATCAAACACAAGAACAATTAAAGCATAATAAAGTCATAGGCATATAAAAGAATTAATTAAATGAATTTCGTAATTGAATCATAATCAACCCTAGAATACTATGGTTTAGTTATTTATCGTAAAATAAACAAATAAAATTATCCACAAAGTATTCAATGTTCGACAAGAATTAAAGAAAATAAAATCGGAAAGATTAAATCTGTCTCTAATCTTGAAAACACGTGAATCATTCGGTCTTATTCTTCGCGTTCCATTCCTCTGTTGTATTTCATTTGCTGGCAACTTTAGGGTATGTAAAAGTCTATTGATTTTTGTCCACCATAATCCTTATATAGTCGGGAAAATAAAGCACAAAACCAGATAAAAGTCGGACAAGCCCAACGTATTTGAGACCTCGCTTGCGACCCAGTGACGCGCGATTCGAGTCGTGAGTTCACGTGACTCCGACATGGCACCATAATTCATGACCAACTGAAATTCACGACCGAGCTCGTGAAAATCCTGAAGACAAACCCCGCCTCAGTAGAGGGCTCTCAGAAGACGAGCCAAGGTGCGATTCGCGACTCTATTCATAGGCTGACTCGCGAATTCACCTGCAAGTCCCATTCTGTGCCATTTCCGTTCCTTTCTCAACTCAAATTCTTCATCGTCTGACCCCGGGACATCATCAACTATTCTTCTCTCCTAAATACAACATGAATCAGGACAAAACCTACAAAACCAGTAAGCACACCAAACTCCAAGAGCAAGTGAAATTCAATTAAAACTAAGATTAAAACACGAGTAAATCATATAAAATGCATAATTAAATAGTACGAAAACAAGTATCAAATCTCAGTTTATCACTTACCCCACCATCATTCTACCATATCTACCACATTACACGCCATTTTCCACATGAGATCCCCCTATACCATTATCTATAACATTTCATCTGCCAAACCTATTTTTAATTTTTTTTAATATGATTTAATTTAATTTAAAATATTTATTTAGGGTATATTAAAAAAATAAAAAACAAATTATAACATAGGAGGTGTCACACTAATCGTAGTAGGGGATTCGATCCGTCCATTTTCTACCTGTTCAAAAATCTCCCATTGTAGATGCCCTTAATTATGATCTTTGTATATAGGGAAATGGTACAAATACCCCCCAACGTTTTCTTCAAGGTGCAGATTACCCCCTAACGTTTTTTTTTTTTACCAAATCAGTCCAAAAAAACGTTCTTATAGGGCAAATCAACCCTTCATCTCACGGTGCGAGTAAACAAATCCACTTTACACTTTTTAATTTTTTTTATTTTCTAGTCTTTTTTGAATGGGATTTATACTGCCAACACACAAAACCATTATACTTAAAAAAAATACAACTGCATTTTACAATGACAAGAAACAAACCTCTAAATCAAAAAGATTGCACAAAATACAAACCATTAAGCACTACCTATTTAGATGCAATATGATTTTAATAAAAACACAAACCACATCTACCATTCTTAAAACATACATACACGCACAACACACTAACAATACCTCCTGTGTAACCAAAAAGATAGCACAAATATTCATCTAACTTGATATAAATCAAGAGCAAAAAAAAAATAATGGATAGTTTTTCTAATTAAGCTGTGAAAATTTTGTCCCACAAATAAAGAGTCAAAACAAAATAAGTCAAAAAAGGTGGTCCATCAACAACAAACGATCATTCTTCCTAATTAGTTTTTCATAAACAAAAGCAAGCCAAAATGTAGTGTATCAGCAAAGGTAGTTAACTAATTGGAAGGTGCTCTTGACTTATCTCTAGTGTCACTTTTCATTTTTCTAATTTCCCTCTGTTCCAACAGTTGTCTAGTGGTCACAGTCAGTCCTCATTTCCATTGTAAGCCTGGAGGTTTGAAAGGCAATTGATTTGGCATTCTCACTTCTGAGCCCTCTCCATTAAAATAGATAGTTCTGAAAATACTTGGGCTGCAATTTTGTTTTGCTTTGTTTCTATTTATTTCTCTCGCATTTGGGATAGAAAATCTGACAATAGGATCACTAGACTGTGGAATTAGTTGATCACCTCTCGTTATGACCTTTTCAATGATAATCCTAGCTGCAATGTGACCATTCACAATAATGTAAAACCACTAATATTAAGTAAAACATTAATATTGAAAATAGTCATACTCACATTGATAGTAGTTCTGCCACTATTTAAATCAATGTGACATCGAACTCCGACCACTGTAGTTTGCTTTGATGTTTTCCATTATCTTTAACTTTGAATTTTTTTAGGCTTAATGGTTGTGGTTGTAGTTTTGGAACTTGTTGGGGGTCTAACAGAAATGGCACAACAAAGAATAAGTTAGATATTAGATAATAAAAGGAGTTTATAAGAGAAAAAAAATGGATATTAGACAATCACCTGTAAGTTACCTCGTTTGGACACCTGACTTTGTTATGACCCGAAGATTTGCAACAACTATACTCTTGTAACTGACCTTTCCTGGAAAGTTTTGATCCTAATGAGGCCGGTTCATTGAAGGCTCTAATTTTTTTCTTCCTACGCCTTCCTGGATCCTCGCAAATGATGGAGGTTCAATTGGTGCAAATTTATCAATCTTCATGAACTTGGTACTAGGAACAGGTAATATAGGATATTGGTATGCCTTCTAGTAAGTGGATTTGTGGTACCACTTACTCATGAATGACAGAGGATCTAGTTTGGAATAATACATAGCACAGATTGCATGCATACATGGTATTCCAGTTAGTTCCCATCCCCTACAAGTGCATGACATTTTATTCAATAACAATGTATGATTATCTTCATCTTCTCCTATTTCATACCTTGATGCACCATTGAAAATAACCTTACACCCAGCAGCAACATTTTTATTATCATGAAACATCGTCATTGCAGCAGGAGACCATTCATTGAACCATGCATTACACAATTTTTTTTGTCTTTAATTCTAGCCATTGTGTTTTCTCTAATTTCTTCAAGCATACTCACAATTGGCTTATGTCTTGCATCAACTAAACATGAATTAAAACATTCACCGATGTTGTTATCAACCATGTAACTACAGCACCTATTACTTTGATATGCTCTGCACCATGTCTGGATATGGTATCTCAACAAATCTTCAGCTGCTTTTTTATGCACTTCACCAAGTTTTATGAGATTAGTTTTTAACTCTTCTTCAAATGTACTACATGCACAAATCCAGAATTTCTTCTTAAGTTCATCTCCGTGCTATTTCTTAGACCAATTTGCATATATATGCCTTGCACACCACCTATGTTTTGCTTTAGGTAATATCATAGCAACTGCATCAATTAATCCATATAAAGCAAAAAATTAGAGTGTTAAATCAAAACAAATAATTATGATTATTTAACCCAATAAGTAAAACAAAATAATTAACCTTTTGCATATCAGACATAACAGTAAGATGACAACCATCTCCAAGCTCCAAATCTTGTGTAAGCTAACACAAAAACCATCTCCAATTCACCTTATTCTTTTTGCTTACAACAGCCCATGCAATAGGCACCAATTCACCATTTCCATCTTTGCCAACAACAGTAAGTAAATGACCTTGGCTAACACCTTTCAGAAAACAACCATCAAAACAAATAATAGGTCTACATCCACCTAACCAATTATTTTTACAAGCATCCATCATGATAAACATTCTCTTAAAGATTCTCTTGCCCTGTTTCAGCCCTTCTTCACACAATTGAATCTCAGCTTTAGTCCCCAGGTTGTATTTTTTTAGTGCATTAGCATATGCTTCTAAATAACCAAACTCTTTCTTGAAGCTGCCTTCGAGTTCATGAGTTATAAGTAGTTTTGCCCTCTTGCACTTGGAAGAACTGACATGGATCTTTAAATGATTTTCAACCTCATTTTGCATATCTTTAACTAAGAACTTGGGATTTTTGTAAACTTGATTCTTGAAATATTTGGCAAGGAAATTTTGACTAGCACTAGGCACTGAGAACTGTTTAAAGCATCGGTGTTCCATCATTGCAGTTTTAACAACTAAGCTACCCTTGTTTCCATCCTTTGATATATAAAGTTGGAATAGACAACCTGCTTCATTTAAACAGTACACACGTAATCTAGTAGTCTCATTTTTCTCAAATTTCAATTTATATTCAAACATCACTCCATATTCATTGATAGCATCTCTTGCCTCTTTGGTATTGTCAAAAGTCATTCCAAGCATAAAACAACTTTTACCATCATCTTTATCATACATTGACCTCTCTGGTTGTGTGTTTTCATTGATCTCATCATCACTATTTTCAGATCTAGCATCACTGTCATTATCATCATCCTCTTCTTCACTAACAAAGCCAATAGGACTAATATAAATGTTCTGCAGAAGCTCTAGATCATTGTTTATTCTTTCACCAACATCATTCATTCCCAAATTTAAAGTAGATCTTTCAGTTGGTAAAAAATTTGGAGTGAATTCAGAAGGCATTTCATTATCAGAATCGACAAACACCTCAATTTCATTCCATCTATGTCCTTTAATATAGTTTAAAACTGACCTAAGAGAATACTCATCCACCACTTTAAACAAACAAACCTTCAAACGTATTCCAGGTTCTTGCAAAAATATATTATTCACAGTTACACTACCTAACTCCAAATATTTTTCCACAATACGATCATATGTCATTATATTCACATCATCAATTATAATATCAACATTCCCATCTTTATAAAGCACATATCCATCATCATATATCCAATTTCCCATATAATGAAACCAAAATTGGAAAGTTTCATTCATGTTGTAGTAAAAAAAAATTAATAAGGATGAGAGAGATTAACATGAAGAAAAGCTTTAGAACTATACAAACACATCACTAACCTTTCTTAGTAACCCTCTTCTTTTTGAAGATTTCTCTCCAACGATGGAATTGAAAAATTGCGCAATCCCAGTTCCGTGTCTTTTCTTATGAATGAGGGTGTTGAGTATTGGCGGTAGAAATCCTTCTTCTTATCAATGAGGGTTTTGAGTGTTGCCGGTAGAAATCCCTTTTCTTATGGCTGAGTTGGCGGTAGAAATCCCTCTTAGAAGGGATCAAAAAATAAATAAATTAATTAAAAAGTGTAAAAGGGATCTCTGTTCACTCACACCATGAGATGAAGGGTTGATTTGCCCCATAAAAACATTTTTTTGGACTGCTTTGGTCCAAAAAAAATGTTAGGGAGTAACCTGCTCCTTCGGAAAAAATGTTAGGGGGATATTTATACATTTTTCCTTGTATATAAATATTAAGGTACACATGTTATACTTCAGTAAATTAATTATTTGATGTGATAATGAGGAACTCACTAGTATACGGAAATGAGATGAAATGAGAATGAAAATTGATATTCTTATGGCTAGTATCTATAATGAATAAGGTATGAACAAACTGAAATTCATGAATTAATTTTATTATCACAGTTTATAATTATTAATTATTGAATAAAATGCATGAATTTGATTAATTAAATTTATTTTTAATAACAAAAATACCCCTCGAGAGATACTCTTAACATATTGTTGAATATTATACGATTTTCACCTTGTTATTATTTGTGAAATAAAATGAGTATCATTAGTGCGTGAGTATTTCACCAATGATTTAATTAGTAAGTTCGTATATTTTATGTAAAAAAATCTATAATATTAGTAGTAGTTTTTGGAATTATTTTAGAATTTTATGAGTCATAAATAAATTATTAATGAACTCTTCAAAAAAAAACATCATAAATTTCTCAAATTTAAATATTTTATATATATTCTTTATCGTCAATTTTTTTTTAAGTTTTCTGATACTTTTTCAAAAAAATATCGTCTGAATCTTTGTAAATGATTGATGACTTTTGATCTAGTTTTTATATAAATCATATAATTTTGTATGATTTATTTTATTTCATGTTTTCTATAGAAAATATATTAAATATTATATTTTTTTTATAAATTATTTTTTAATGATATGAAATTTCATATTGTCAAAATATAAAATAAACAAACATAATTTTCTAAAAAATATAAATTTTTTTTTTCATGGTTAAGAATACTTAATACCATGAGGAGGGAGTAAAATAATTAATCTCATATTTACAAGAATGAGTGTTCTGACAAGAATGGTGATTTATGATCGAAAAATGTATCAATCATGAGATTAACAATAGAGGTGATTATGATAACTTCATTCCTAGTCGACTCCTACGCATATATAATGGTTTTAAGTCTGAATTTTCATATTCGTGCTATGGAATTGAGTCTGTCGCACACCAATTATTTAATACAACATGTTTCTCTCATATAGTAACTTTTTTTTTTTTCTTTTTCGTATGCACCCTCACAAAAATTAAAGACACGTGGCGAAGTAGAAGAAAGTACATGTATTGAAAGCCAGTAACAAGGTACTACCCAATAATGCATCAGACAATGTTTCAATTTACAACTTATTATTATTGTTTGCACAATTGGACCCCTACCTACATTCTAGACAAACTCTACCCACTTCAACTTTTTCCCGCTGAGGTTTCCATTTTTTTTTTCATTACAAGTAAATTAAATAAAAGATAATTAAGATGTTTACATAATATGTGGATGGTAGTTAACTTAAATCTTATTTTATGCCATTTTTAATAATCTATATGCATATATGTTCTTTCATTCTCCCTCTCCCTCCCCCTTCCTCCTTCCCCCTCTATTTGAAATGAGATCATCTATCCCATTTAAAATGTGAATTTTAATAGTTTTTCATTTATTTTTTTTAAATTTTAATTTCTTGTGATTTTATTAGTTTAAATTTATAGTTATTAATTAGGGTTTATTCCACCAAGTTAGAACATACAATTAATTTTTAGTATTTAATTTTTATTTGATCTTTACGGTTGGTTATTTCATAATTACAGTATATAATTTCTTAAAATTTTATTTTTTCAGCAATAAAGACTAGCTAGCTAGTCACGATTTCTTTTATTATAATAATTTATATGTTATAATAAATTTTATTATTATTATTGTTGTTGTTGTTGTTGTTGTTGAATATTTGGTTGATTAAGCAACGTACAATTTAAAGGTCGCACAGATCTGATGTTCCAAACTCAACTTTATTTGATGTTGTGTATACCTTCCAAATGTAAGATAGATGGGAAACATGCCAAGATTCATCATGATTTTTTTAAATATATTTTTTTTTAATGTTTGTCCTTCGCGGCATAAATCATGAGTGATGTTTACCTATCTTGAGGTATTTGAAGAGCCAAATGATCATCACAAATCTTGTGTTTTATTTTGTGCAATATATAATTAATTAATATTATAATGTCAAACATACAATGATACATACCGCGATCGACAAATATCCAATGAAATCCTATTTCTTAATAGTAGATCCGAAATAATTTGCGAGAGATTTTTACATATACATACATGCTCAACTTGTTAATATATAGCTCTTGACTTCACATAACTTTCATATTAATTCACTTCTGAATATTAAAAATTTACTTAAATATTTATTTTAAAATGGTGAAATTGAGGATATATATAATCGCAAACCACATGCACAAAAGTATTAATTACTTTTATATTAAAAAATATGATTTATTTTCTATCTAATAAATTTTGTCGAAGAAGGCATGAACCTATTCTTGATTATATTGAGTAGTAGGAATTGAGTAGGTTGGAATTTCGAAATCAATAAGTGGGGGTACGGTGTAGGTTGAGGTTTGAAGCATTTTAGGCTTTTTAGTTTAAATTTCAGAATATATATGAGGAGTTGTACATTGGATTATGCTATAATTAGTAATGAATTGGGCTAAGCTTATGTACAATTAAAACATTCAAAATATTTATGGAAAGTATAAGAATAAAACCGATAACATTAATACAAAAATAATTACAAAACCCATCAGATCACATTTAATTGAACTAAGGGATTTTTATTTTTCGTATTAAGTTTTTTACATCAATAGACTGATCATATATCATGGACGACCGGTCAACTTCACACTATTTGGCTAAATGTATTATAAAAAATTGAGAAAATTACGTACATTTTGAACTCTTTTTCAAAGCTAACTAACTTTTTCAAAATTAACAAAAGTATCCACTTTTTCAAAAAATTTAAAAATATAACATTTTATTAATTTTCCAACTCGAAAATTCTATGCATGTATTTTAATATTTATATTTTCCCGGTCATGTAAAAAAATCATCAAATCAAGAAATCTTAAAATATAATTAATTATGTACGATTTTCAGACCGTAAAATTGATTAAATGTTAGCACACAAATATATGAAAATGTGAGATATATTTGAAAAATAGCCCAAAATGTATGAACCAAAGTTTAATTTGCCCTAAACAAAATATAGTATAATCATTCGTATAAATTGCATTTTCTAACCTGAAGTTTTAGCGAGATTTAAAAAATGCTCTGAACTTTGAACAATTATATTCTAGTACCTAAACTTTGAACATGGTAACAAATATATATATATATATATATATATATATATATGATGAAAACCAAAGTTTGTGACATTTTCAAAATATGGCAAAAAGTTGATATTAGAAAATATAAGTAAGCATACGTATATATTGCTAAATTAATGTATTAATGTACGCCTAATGAGGAGCTAAAAAGTGTCAATTCAAATAATAAATTGGGGAGAAATAAGTCGTATTCCAACATGTGGAATTTGAAAAAACAAATAGCGCTGTTATTGCAACGGACAAATATAAATTATAGAAATAGACCCCTCAACGGACATATTACATACGTGGTCTACGACACTCCAATATCTCGAATTTTCCTTTCCTTAGTGGTTGCATAAACTATTTTCATTTTTATATAATTTATTTATTTATACAATTGCCCATTAATTTAATTTGATAAAACCGTCCTACCAAACGGCGATGATTTGTTTCTTTCACAAAAATATATATTATTTAACTACACCAATTAGCTTTCATAATCGTGCACATATATAATTATATATTCATGTTTTAATCAACTCCTCTGCGGAGGGCGAATATTAATGTTTTAATTTTTTTTTAAGAATTAACAAAGTAATGGCAAAATGCATTTTTTAGCTTCAATATACTATCATATTATCATATATCCTGCATTAAGTACGTATAAATTAATGTACATCTAAATTTTTTCAATTAAATAAAATATTAAAATACAAGATATACATGCAGGTTCTGAATTATATAAGTTGATTGGGTTCTACCCTTGTACGCCCCCTAATGGATTTATCATTGTCTTGTTATGTGTAACTGTGTAAGTGTGTGAGAAACAATCGTGAGAATATTATCAAGAATATTTAAAATCGACAAATTGAAGAAAGAGATTTTTTCAATAATAATAAAAAAGATAGTAAAACTTGCAACGTGGATTACTAGCTAATAAGGAACGTACAATTAATTAATTTGATTGGTCATTGTGTATCAATTTAATACTTCAAAATTTTCAAATAAAACTTAAATATTTTCATATATAAACTCGTGAATGATTTAAAATGGACAAAACTCTATGGAAACTCCGTGATGTAATTTAGACGTCACTCTCTCTCTCTCTCTCTCTCTCTCTCTCTCTCTCTCTCTCTCTCTCTCTCAGTGTGTGTTTGTATGCGTGCAACCTTTTACCAATTACAATATTTGTCAAAATTATGTGCTTAATATTTGCCATCGCTGTCACACTCCAACGTACACTTGATATTTTTTTGTCTCTATAATTTGTTGGTTTTTCTTTCTATGTTTCCCAAATTTGCTTCAAAACTAGACGCTTATCACACCTCAACTAACACTCTTTTTTTTTTTTCTCACTATATAAATTTATTAAAACCCCATTGATTTCTCATAGTCACACTCCATCTCTACATGTGATCAAGAATATTCCCCCCACCATATTCTATATATCAAGAAATTAAAAAAAAAAAAAGAAAGAAAGAAACAAACAAAATGGCTTCGCCGCCGTGTTCGGCTGCCGAAACCACCACCTCCGCCGAGTCTACTCACGAGTCAGGCGAGAAGAAGAGCAATAAAGCCTGCAAGAAACGAGTTAAAGAGAGCGGCAACAAGCACCCTGTTTACAGAGGAGTGAGAATGCGTAGCTGGGGCAAATGGGTTTCCGAAATCCGTCAGCCGCGGAAGAAGTCGCGCATTTGGCTGGGGACTTATCCCACGGCGGAGATGGCAGCGAGGGCGCATGACGTGGCGGCGCTGTGCATCAAGGGAAACCCGGCGATTCTCAACTTCCCCCACCTCAGCGAGTCGCTGCCGCGGCCAGACTCGCTGTCGCCGCGGGACGTGCAGGCCGCGGCGGCGAAGGCGGCTGCGATGGAGGAGCTTGGCACATTAATGTGCTCGTCTTCCTCCTCTTCTTGCTCCTCGTCGTCGTCGACGGTGACCTCAGCGAGTTGTGAAGGGAATGCGGCGGGGTCGGATGAGCTGGGTGAGATTATTGAGTTACCGAGTTTGGAGGGGAGCTACGAGTCGGGAAGCGAGTTGGCGGTGGTTGACTCGGCGGAGGGATGGCTACAACCGCCGTGGTGGGCGTCGGATAAGGACTTTTACGAGTATTTCCACGATGAAATAGGTGGGAGTTTAGTCTCATGCAGCTTTGAAACTCTGAAATGGACTTGCTGAAGTGAGGAGGTGTGCTTTGTGCTCTTGTGATTGTACTTTGCTTTTTTCATCACTATATATGTAAATATTACTCTCTCGATCTTCCCCCCAAAATTATTTCCACTTTTTTTTTTCATTGTTTTTTTTAGTTCATGTGGTTTAGTTCGTCACTAAGTGAATATGAGTGTATACATTTAAAAAATAAAAAATAATTAGAAAGTATTTGTTTGGTTGGGTTTTCAATATTCATAAATATTACATTACTATGTTACCAAATCGTGTTACATATCAAATTTATATACATATATATATATATTGCATAATTTCAGTTTCTTGTGTTTTTTAATTAGTTTAATTTTATAATTGTTAATTAGGGACAATTCTACCAATTTAGTAGGGTGTATAATTACTTTTAAGTATTAAATTTTTTAATTAATAATATATTATTAGAGTTGATTACTTCTTGATTAGGATTTATAATTTTTTAACTTCAATTTTTTGATGATAAACGTTGACTATGGTCAATTATGTTATGATTAGTTTTTAATTGAATAAAAAAATTAGAAATTTATATATACGATAACAGAGGATATGACAATATTTTTCATTAATGAGGATTTCATCCAATGATTTTGGTTTATCCCAGACTTAATTAAAAGTAAAAATAAATAAATAAATCGAGGCATATACGCGTGAGCCTGTTTAGGACAAAAATATGTTTGATTTTACTAGATTCATGTGCAAAACGTTCAAAATGAATAAAAACTTTAATAAATTAATAAAGAGAAAGGCAGATGTGAGTAAGCACTTTTTGAACATCATTGAAATAAAAATATATATGGTAGCAAACATCTTTTTGTTTCGAGATTTGCTTTATTATTTCCCACCCATTATTAGCTTGAGAAAGAGAAATATGTGCACGTAATCCATTTCATATATCTTTGTCAAATTTTACTTTTTTATTTATCATATTTCATATATATCGTCCAACCGAATATGATAAATAATAAATTAATTGTCGGTAAAATAGAATACGATGTGACGTGAGAATTGCAATACAAAGTTTACACAACGGAGTGAATAATAAAGCTTTGTAAAAATTCAAGGTTTAGAATTTTATCTCAAGACCACGACATTTTCTTAGGATCCTTTTGCATTGATATAGACATATTGTTCTATCTTCTGCAGCCTTTCTTTAATTTCCTCTCTCTCTCTCTCTCTCTCTCTCTCTCTCTCTCTCTCTCTCTCTCATGTTTCGTGTTTCAGAAATAATAATTAAAAGACTTTTCCCCATGAACTTTTAGTCTAGATTACAAATTTCACAAAGAATTACTATTGAATTACAACTGGTCAAGTAATTCTTATCAAAATGTAGTAAATAACAATGTCATTTCCATTCTAAAGAAACTATAGTACCTGCCTATAAAAAAATAAAGACATTAAGAAAGTAAACAGCCAAAATAATATTAAAATTTAGTTCATATAAAAAGAATTTTATTTCCCTTTTTTTATATATAATATTGGGTACGGTGGGGAGAATAGTGAAAGTCGCACTACTAATTGAATGTCCCAAAGCGATAGTTGATATGGAAATTTCTGCATTAATGGATGTATATATGGGTGAAGTCCAAATGCAAAGCACCCGTACTCTGTAAATATTTATTTATTGAGTTTTAATTATTTTTCTATTTATATATTAATTTTTAGGCGCTCGAATCAAGTGCGCATTAAATATGTATATAAAAATATATTTGTTCATTTATTTTTTATATTTATTGAATATATATAGCTCAAATTAAATGTGAGAAAAATATTTAAAATGGGATGGATATATGTGTGCGTGCACGCGCGGATGTGTGGCAAAAAAATTGATTAGTTACATTAGATTTGTTTTTATTGTGTACATGTTTTAAGAATTATATATACCATCGCTACACAATCGAATAAATATAAAACAAAATGGTAAGTGGAGGTGGTATATATGGAGCTAATCATAATTATTTCACATTCGTTTATAATTTAGTTTATTTAAGCATTTTATAATAAGGAGAGATTGGTTTTTAATTTGTGGTTTCTCTCAACTCTCGATGACATAGATACATCTCATAACTACAATCCAAGAGAAAAATTAAACTAAAAAACTAATCATCCTACTATGTATATATATGGTCGGCATCTTTTTCTGTAAAATTGGTACCACATTAAAAAAAGAAAAAAGAAAAATGGAAGTTAACCTTGACAGCTAGATCCCTCAATGAGACAATTACTGTTAAACTATTGAATGTGGGTCTTTGTGGAAGAGATAATTAAAAAAAGAAATAAGTTAGTGTTAAGGAAATAGTCTAAGATTCAATAAGTTTGAGATAATATTTGTAGGCCTAATGGGTGATCGTTGTGGCCATTGTCATTCCCAACTGCCGCCACGTAATACCTTTTCTTTATGTTTCAACATTATTGCTGAAAAGGACACTTGTTTTAGTGAATTACCTCGTTTCTCGGGTGAACCACAGATTTGTTGTTAAAAAGTTTCTAAGTTCCAATCTCATATTGTACGGGATTTTCATTTCCTACTATACTCAATTCTCATGTTGTGTGTAGTCGTGCTAAAACTTAGCCACTCTATTATATATAGTAGTATGATTCTCGTCTTTTATGTCGGTGGGAAATTAACTGTTAAACACAATTTTCCTCTCCTCATTCAAAATGGGTGATCCTTGTGCCCATTCTCATTCCCAATTGCCACGTGGACCTTTTCTTTATGTTCCAACATTATTGGTGAAAAAGACACTACTTTAATTTCCTAGTGTACCGGCAAAATCATATATATATATATATTTTAAATCTCAAGTTCGAATCTTATACTGATGTTGAGTTTGCTACACAAGATTTTCATTTTCATTTTCCTAGAATGGCTCTCATTTTCTCAGTAGTTTACATGTTTTCATAATAGGATTCTCATCTTATGTTTCTTTGGAATACGAACTGTCAAATAACGGTTAAAGATAATTTCTATCACCATTCGAAAAAACAAATGAGCTTCTTCATTAATTCTCTTCTTAATTACCTCCTAATCACGTTTATGAAGAAAAAGCTTTTCTCCACCCTAAATAATATTCTAATTAAAAGATGGTACAATCATGATTTAAGGCAGCAAACTACGGGTGACTAAGGTAGGGTTACTCTTAAATGGAGTTTGGAATAGGTGGGTGGGGGGCGAATTTGATGGAGACGATGGATGACCGTCTTTATTCATGTGTGTGTGTGTGTGATCAAAAAATATTTTTTCAAAGAATGACTAAGTGCTAGAATGTTGAATCTACAATTGAAGAATCATGAATTCAAATTCATATTATATATGGATATTCTAGGCGCAATGATATGGTTGCTAATTAATATCTCTAAGAAAAGAAGAAGAAAATAAAAATCATGCATGATAAATGTACACTCCTGATATTATAAATGTAACATATTATATGTATGAATAAAGATATATAGAATATTATTATGCATTGAAATCACTTACATTTGCATATAGTTTCATTTTGTTACTTACCTAGTTACCTCTATTTCTTTTCGTTTATATCACCCAATTATTATTTTATTTTTCAAATTATAATTTTTCATCGAGTAATATTATTTTTTTGTCTGAAATAGTGAAATGATTAATTTAATTAAAAGTAAAAGGCGAGTAATTAATGAAACGGAAAGAGAAAGGAAAGAAAATAAATATAATCTATAGAGTACAAAGGAAATTGAATTCTTTCCATATATAAAAATAATTAGGAAATTAAGTGATCACGAGTTTCAAAAATTTGAATGAGAAAATGCCCTCATAAACACAATATATATCTAGGGCGGTAAATGAACAGAGCTGCTTGCGAGCTATTCGAAATTCGCCTCAAAAAAGTTCGTTCGAAATTCGTTCATTTTCTAAACGAGTCGAGCTCGAACATATTAGTATTCGGCTCGACCAGCTCGCGAACATGTTCGAGCTCGAGCTTTAATCGAACATGTTCACGAACATGTTTATGAATATTATAAATAATTCAAACGGGTAAATAAAATAAGCTATTTTTTCAAACACGAGCTCGAATATGTAAGTTAAACGAGTTTTTTTTTTTCGAGCATTCGAGCTCAGGCTCGTTTAGTAAATTTTGGAGCATTTCACGAACTGAGCTCGAACCAAATTTGAACATGACAAATATTTATCGAGCCGAGCTTGAACAAGAGGAAAAAAGCTCGAATCGAACTCGAGCTTGAATATTCCTTAACGAGCCGAGCTCGAGCATCAGGGTGTTCGGCTCGATTCGGTTCGTTTACAGCCCTATATATATCGTTGGAATGATTGAAGAACTTGGTTATTCGATCTTCCTCATCTCTCAGCGCAACATTGTTTTGATTGTTATACTGTGTGTGTATGCGCGCGCGTGTGTGTGTAGGGAATGGTTCAAATGAAAACCATTCCTCCATGTAGGAACTAGAAACTCATCTAATCCATCAATTACTTAAATCTTAATGGTCACAATTCTCAAAGTTTGGTCAAATGAAATGTGGTATACTTGTAATTATATACAACTTTAAGTAAAATGAGGTATTATGATAATTTAATAATTCTTATGTTTTGAAACATGATTCTCTCCCATCTCTCTATTTATTTCTCTCTAATACACGCATCTTTTTTTTTTGTGCACTCTTCTCTCTCTCTCTCTCTCTCTCTCTCTCTCTCTCTCCTGTTTGTTTTTTAAACAATTTAGTAAATACAAATTGAAAAATTATGATAATTTTAATAATTTATTAAAATAATAAAATATTATACCTATAAATGTATATAAGGTTAGGAGGATTTTTTATGCACAAAATCAAAATCAATATTGCCGGTTCAGACATGACTTTGAATTCTTGATGATTTTTTTTTACGTTCATATGCACATTTTAAATTTTTAGGGTTTCTTAATTTGTTTGTAGACGCTATTATTCTTTTTGGATTAAATGTTATTTTTATCTAAATAATCCCAATTAAATATTTACCTTATTTCATCTTTTTTATATAATGTTGTTAATTCACATATTCATCTTTTTTAATTATCTTGTACATTGTCTTCAATTCTGATTTAGGTATTTGTTTTCATTTTTTGTTGATGATTTTGTTATAAGTTATAGTTCGTACTAAAATGACATATACATCATGCTGGAATGGTTCATAGTTCATGCTAAAATGACGTGAATTATGTTGATATTGATAATATCATTCAAATTTATTTCTGATATGTGTGATAAATGATGCCGGTATGAATTACATGATAAATAAATTACACAATAAACTGAAAGTCTTCAATTAAACAACCATAACTTCATCCACATTTAAACGTAATACTAATATGTAACCTCGTGCTAAAGTATGTTATACAGTATGCTAATATAAGAGTAATTTAACGTTAAATTTTCATAAACTTATTACTTTTTTTTTCCATGTAATATACCAAAATTATAACTTTTTTCATACTATTTCATTTAAGATCTCACATGACTTTATTTATCCAAGGATATATGAATGAAAAATATATAATATTCATTTTTAGAGCTTATTTTATTCTAGTTAGAGATCATTATATCCCAATTAGGGTTTATTTCATAATTTATATGTTTTCTTATTCTCATAAAATTTCATGAAATAAAAGCAACATAATGTTAATATGAACATATTTACATGCTATTATGAACATATATATGTGCTAAAATGAATGAACAACACAACTGTTAGTATGAGTGTGTGTGTGTGTGTGTTATTCTCATGCAATTTCGCCATGCTAAAATGAAATCAATATAATGTTAATATGAACATATAACAATGCTAAAATGAACGAACCACACACACACACACACACACACACACAATATTATGAGTAATTTTACATGTTATTCTCATGCAATTTTGTCATGTTAAAATCAAAGGAATATAATATATCAAATTCTCATGCAAATTTGTCATGTTAAAATGAAAGGAATATAATATATCAAATTAAAGCCTTTTTCATGTTCTGTCATAAAAGATCTCGAATAAATTTGTTTATCCGAAGAAATATGGATGAAAAATACAAACATAAATTTTTAGGATTTATTTCATTTCAGTTAGAATTTATTCCATTCAATCAGTGTTTATTTCATCCAATTAGGATCTATTCCACCCCAATTAGGATTAATTGCATCCCAATTAGATATTATATATGATAATTTAATAATTGTTATGTTTTCTTATTTTCATGTAATTTCGTTACACTAAAATGAAAATAATATGATGCTAATATGAACATATAATCATATTAAAATGAACAAACAACACATGTTATTAAGAGTAAATTTATATATTTTTTTCTCATGATAAAATATCATATATACGATGCTAATAAGAGAGTAGTTTTAAGTTAGCTAAAACATTATGAACGCAATGTTTTATATATAATATATCAAATTAAAATATTATTCATGTTCTTTCATTTAAGATGACGCATGCCACTGGTACTCTAAATAAAATATGGATAAAAAATATAAAATGCTCATTTTTAGGATTTATTTTAATCCAATTAGGGTTAATCTCATTCTAATTAGGATTTATTTCATTCTAATTAAGGTTTTAGAATTTATGTGAAAAAACCGCTTTTAATACTGAAAAGTCTCACTTCTAATATTATTCATGAGTATATAAGAATTTCTGAAATGTCATATGCATCATACTAATATGAGCATAGTTTAATATTAAATGTCATAAACGCAGTGCTAATATGAGTTATAGGTCAAATTAAAATGTCATATACACCATAATAGTATGAGAGTAGTTTATTTTCTGGAATTGTAGAGATCGATTTTTGTTTTTATTTTTAGTATGATGTTATATTCATTTGAGCATCATATCTTATATACTTTTAGCTTGCTGTTACACTCGTTTCAACACATTATTTTTGTGAAATTATATTAGCACTATATATGACTATATTATCTCCAAATTAGATTTTATTATAACTTAATTAGGATTTTATTAATCACAATTAGGTATGATTACATTCTCATTAAGGTTTATAATAACCCAATTAGTTTATATTGCATCATGTTAAAGTTAAATCAAATTTCATGCATGCTAAAATCAATACAAATATTATGCTAAAATCCAGAAAATTAGTAGATCATGTTAAAATCAAGGATAATAACATGCTAAAATCACGCTAACTAATCAATTAGGGATTACTGCATACAAATTAGTTAGGGTTTATTACATTTCACTTAGGGTTTATTATTTCTCAATTAGGTTTTATTACATCATGGTAAAATCACTACAATTATCATGTTAAAATCCAAACAAATATTATGTTAAAAATCAAGGAATTATCATGCTAAAGTTGTGCCAATTAATACAACTTTCAGCCATATCATATTCTAAACATATAACTATGCTAAAATGAATGAATAATACAGATGTTATTACGAGTAAATTTACATATTATACGGATATTTTTCATACCATTTTCAATATTTTCTTTGCTATTGTGATTAATATATTTTCATGTTATAATGAGTATTTTGTCATGCTATTATGAATATTGTTTTATACTATTGCAAACAAAATAATTTTTGTTAAATAAATATATGGAATATGGATCTTAGATGAAAAAAGTATGAGAATATCTTTAATTTGATATATGATATGTGTAAATCTCATTAAAAACAAGCAAATTACGATTGTTTAAAGTTTCTACAATATTTGTGGCATGTTAATATCATCTTCTTAATTTAGGAGTATTATGCTAGAGCATCATGAACACAATGTTGATATAAGTTATGAATTACGCTAAAATGTCATATATATTGACAAATGGGATTTTTGCTCTAATTCTGAGCATCGTTCCGATCTTTTATGTGCATTTTTGCCTTTGTTTTATTGCTTTTTAATATTGAATTAGCTATATTTTATAAATAAGTGCTTTTGACACGTTTATTCATATTTCAAGGACAAAACCAGCGGATTGAGCCTCCAAGGAGCAAAAGGTGGCACGACTCGGGCAACACAAAATGCGGCGCGACCGGGCGTCCACACTGAGGCACGAAAAACATGGCTCAAGGCGCGACCTGAGCCAACGAGAGGTGGTGCGACCAACTCAATCGCGCCAGGAGGCACGACCCGCGTGACATTTTGGAGACGCGACCGACCCCGTCTCGTGCCTCCTCACCCTGTTCTGAATTTTTATATTTTCTTTTCATTTTCTATTTAATTTTTAGTACTCGAAATTTCGTAGTATTAATAGGGACCCTAGTTTGAAAACTAGGGTAATCCCCATTCTTATTTTCTCCATTTAGAAAACTTGAGAGAAAATTTTGAGATTTTGGTTTTGGAAGAGTTCAAGTATAAGAAGAGTTGAAGTTGAGAAGATTGTTTACACGATTCGGGTTTAATCTACACTTTGCTTATGAATTTATTTTCATTATTGGTGTTTGTTGCTTTTTTAATTATGAGTATGGGTAGCTAAATATCTAGTTCTAGGGTGATGTAAGTTGATGTTAGGTGCTTGAATTTTGATATGGATTGATGTTTCTTTCTTTTCTCTTCTTCATAAATCAAGGTTTTGATTGCATCTTCTCTTGGGTTGGCCACTTAAGGACAAGTATTGGTGTTCAATTGTTTTTGAGAAAAGTAATTTAGCATGGGTATTTGGTTTATGAACTCAATTTTATATTATAACGAGAGTTTGATATTATAACGAGAGTTTGATATTTAATTGACTTGTGATGATTGATTGGGCTCAAATTGGTGAGATATGAATTCAACCCTAAAAATAGGGGAATCTTATTTGGCCAAAAATGTCCTAGAGGCTTGAGAAAGTTCTAGGGCTAGTTTTGCTTCAATCTCGAGAGTGGAAATTAGCATGTTATTCATATTAAGATGATTGCACCCTTGTTAACGAGCATCGCCCTAGAACCCCGTTTTCTTTGTTAATTAAATTCCTTAGTTGATCAATTTGTAATTTTCTCATTTTATTGATTTTGTGAGTTAATTCCATTTATGCTTAGTTTAGAAAATCCCAAAAAATATGTGTTTGGTTTAACTTGTGAGACAGTGTGTGTATGATGCTTGTTTACTTGGATTTTTAGTAATTCCCTGTGTTCGACCCTGTTTCACGTGCCACAACACTGTACACTTGCACCGTGAAATTGGAATAATAAAAACTTGTGTTTCACTTTAAGCAATGCATAGAAGAAAGAAAAAAAAATCTCATCATATATCATGCTAATATGCGAATAGTTTCATGCTAAAACATAAACACAATTATGTGACTTACAGTTGACCATGCTTGAAATGATATATAGGTCGTGCTAAAATGCTATATACACCATGCTAATATAAATCTGGGGATGCTCTGTACGAAAAATATGTCTGAAAATTAATTTTTGTATATTACATCCATTTTTTTCAAATTAACATATGCAATATGGATCTTAAATGAAAGAGTGTGAAAAGAGCTTTAATTTGATATATGATTCTCATAAATTAAGTTAAAAACGAATAGATTATGGTCATTTAAAGTTTTTAAGAATTTTTTAAATACGGTGATGTCACTTTTTTTAAAAGTCAATTTCTCTCTCCTAAAAAGTTGTATTATACCCGTCTAATCAATTTTTGTATTTTGTTCCAATTTTGCCCTTAATGAATTGAGCGGCACTCAATCTTCTCCTTATTTTCAATTTTGCCACTGTGCTCATACTTTTAATCATAACCGTCCAGATTTAGCTATTGTGTGGATGGGATGAGTTCCTAGTTTTCATATGGGGAGAGTTCTCACCAGATCCACCCCTATATATATATATATATATATATATATATATATATATATTCACAAAAGACATGTATGTGATTATTTTATGGGGCAAAATCCATGAGATTGATCAAAATTTAGATTTAAATTAATTTTATTATACATTAGTAATTTTGTTGGTGATTAGATTCAAATCTTGATTTGCCTTACGAATTTTGATCCATAAGACGGTCTCACACAAAAATTAGTTATATAATATTTTATACAATACCACAAATTAATACATAGTATTATATACTCCCTCCGTTTCCTTTTATTTGTTGTTTTAACTTTTTTATTTTGTATCAAAATATTTGTTACACACGCACTCTCTCTAATTTAAATCCTATCACAAACTCTATTTTAGGAAAATATAATTTAATAAGATTTTGTTAATTCTAGATAAAAAACTAAAACAACAAATAAAACGAAACGGATGGGAGTATGTATATATATACAGGTAAGTTTTGATAAATTTATTTAATTATCGGTTTATAATTAAATTTAAAATTAATTATATATATTATATGGCGTGACATAACAAAATCAGAATTAAAACACTCGTCTTATATGAATGAAAAAAGTTGAACTTTATAAAAAAGTTGTCTTGCTAATTTCAGAATTTCAGAACCCTATCATTTTATTGTAACTATATTGCCGATTGTGCTATCTTTTTCACTTGTTTGAAAATATGTTATAATAATTATAAAAACCCAATGAAAATAATGATACCGACAAATAAAAAATTTGGGCTTTTTTATGGTATAAATAAAATTAGATTTTTGATTATGTAAAGTAAATAAAATTATATGAAGAATATTCTTTTGCCTGATAAAGAGTTCGAAAATGAATAAATTATTGAACTAAACGTTCTTTTAACATTGTAAATAGTTGAAACTATGTGAAGAGCTCTCATTCGTCCACTTCTCAATCAGTCGTCATTCTCACAATTCTGGTAATCAAGCTTTCTCTTCGCTAAATTATAAATAATAAATAAATAAATACATAAATAAAGCTTTCGAGCTACGAGACACTCGAGATAATTGCGATATTTATGAAAGTGACAAATATCCTTTTACATTATTTCATTTTTGGCATTGGGTTATTAACAGGTAACAACATATAAAATAAAATTCAATTTTTATTTTTACCTTTTCAGAATTTTATTTTTCTTATATTTTTATGAACTGAGCGAGGGAGAACAATAAAGATTGAATTCGATATATCTCATTTACACAGGAGAGATCAACTCCTTGATTGTTTGGCTAAATGAGTTATTACCAAAATAAATAAATAATAATAATAAACACATGCAACTTACTAATTTATTTTCCTAAGAGATGTGCAGACGGTATTTTTTCTTCATTTTTTGGGATATAATTGTGGAAACTTTTGGAATGGTTTAGAGATATTTGCACTCTCTTTGAACACATTTATTTTTATTAATAATGACTAATACGGAATACTTTTATCATTTATTTTATCTTATGTTCATTTTTTTTAATAGAAAATTAAAGAAGAGGGAACGTGGTCCACCCCCTTACTCATTTATTGTTAGAAAATGCTACAAAATTTGGTGAACTCATGGGGTTGTTTTCAAAATATTTTATATAATTACTATTACTATTATTATTATTATTATTATTATTATTATTATTATTATTATTATTATTATTATTATTATTATTATTAATTGTAATATCGTCCACGCAAGCTGAATGACAATGATCAGGTGTATTAGTAGAAACATACATAATATAAAATTACAACATTATAATAGAGTATTTAAATTATAAATGTAAGTTAATTTTTTCCCCCCATTTTTACTATAAAGGCCAGTAAAATTAAAGATTTTCAATGTTTAATATATTGAGGTAAAAAAGAAAAAGAGTTTAATTGAATATGAAACAAAAGTTTAAACGTGAATCACGTTACTATAATAAAAATTTTGTGATGGACCTATCATATCATCATGTGGGGAAAAGCTTAAAGAAAATAACAAGATTTTGCATGAAAAAAGTCTTGAGTGAAAATCTTTAATATGCAATTAACTAGACAAATTGGGCTACATATATATAGCAGCCATTTCACGATTTTAATTAATTATCCTCTCCTTCATCTTAGAATATGAATTATTAACTTGGTGAGATTTAATTCGATTCTCTCATTATAAAATAAAGTTTTAGAAATTATTCATTCTACGAAAGTATTTTTCTAAAAAGATCCAAAGTCTTATTACTATAAATTAGCTTATTAATTATACAAATGATAAATGTCAAATATGAGCTAGCTAGGCTTAGTTCGAGCTCGTGAACAAGCTTGAATGCAATACTTTCATTATGGGTTGATTTGACTTGAATATCTCATGATAAGCATTTTAAATTACTATTATATTGATTAAATGAATCTTATTAAATTCAAATATTACGTAAATTAAATCAAATAAATAATTTATACGTGAGTCAGTTCTACCTATTTTTTCAAGTGTGATTTATAGCTTACTACGTAGAATTTAGTATACACACTTAAACTATCGACTATAGTTACTCTCGTCTCGAAAACAACAAACAAAAAATTATTCATACTTATTTATTGTGGTCGAATCCTAAGCCATAATATAATATTGTTCTTCTTAGTTGAGCAATGCCTTTTAACCGCATAAATGACAAAACATACTCAATTGTTTTTCTTATGGGCAAGATGGTAAAGTTAAACTCTTTAATCATAATTTAGATGGTAAAATACCATTTTAACCATTGCTTTTTAGTATAATTAACTCTTAATCACTAACCAAACTCGCCTCACGTATTATCGTCCAAAACGTGGAAAATGAATTTAGTTTTGAGTTTTGACCAATCATTACTAATCTTAATCCAACCAATGAACTATCACATGATGTTTTTCCAATCTCTTGAATATTATATGTATATATATATATATGTATTACTGTGATAAATGACACGTAACCATGCAATAATCTTGTGGTAATTAATTACTTAGATAACTAGGAATAATTCTAATCGCAATGATTTGCACGTTACTTGGAGTCTCATAATTTTAACAATCCAATTTGTCAACCCCCTGTTAAAACATGGATCAGTCATGATGATGATAGAAGTTTGTATTGCTTAGCAAGAGAGAAAGAGATCGATAGACGGTAAAAAATAGATTCTTTTCTATTGTTATATTCAATATTCTTGTGCAGATGTTTGCTTATATGCTACAAGACTAATTATACAAGGAAATAAATCAAGAACATATTTAACGGATTTTGAGCGATATTGAACTCTTGATTTTAGCTAATTGATCTTCTTTCCTTTCCAACACTCCCTCTCAAGTTAAGTGACGGGATCTCCGATGCTTAACTTGTTGAGAACTTCTACGAAGCTTTTAGAACTCATGGCCTTGGTCAGGATGTCGGCGAGCTGATCTTCAGATCGAACAAACGGTAGAGTCACAATTCCTCCTTCAATTTTTTCTTTGATGAAGTGCCTATCAACTTCCACATGTTTTGTTCTGTCATGTTGTACTGGATTTTCTGAGATACTGATGGCTGCTTTATTGTCACAAAACATCTGGTAAGTTTTTGTTGGGGAAAGGTTAAGTTCCATCAATAGTTTTCTCAACCAGAGAACCTCAATCAGTCCACTCTTGATTCCTCTAAACTCTGCTTCTGCACTCGACAGAGCCACTACTTTCTGCTTTTTACTTCTCCAAGATACAAGATTGCCTCCAACAAGAGTAAAATATCCGGCAGTGGACCGTCTGTCCACTGGGTTTTCTGCCCAATCTGCATCAGTATATGCTTGTATCTCTAAACTGCTACCTTTCTTGAACATTACTCCATAGCCAACAGTTCCTTTCAGATACCTGATAATTCTTAGCGCAGCTTCCAAATGATCAGCTTGAGGGCTGTGCATAAACTGACTCACAACTCCAACAACATATACAATATCGGGTCGAGTATGAGATAAGTATATTAGTTTGCCCACAAGGCACTGATATCTTCCCTGGTCTGCTGCCTTTGCTCCTTCAATAATTTTCAATCCATGATTGACCGCCATAGGCATATCTGCAGGCTTGCAATCTAGCATTTCTGTTTCAACAAGTAGGTCCAGTGTGTACTTCTTTTGATTGATAAAGATTCTCCTTTTTGATCTGAGAACCTCAATTCCAAGAAAGTACTTCAGATTTCCCAAGTCCTTTATCTCAAACTCCTTGAACAGGTTCTTTTTCAATTTCTCGATCTCCTCTGAGTCATTTCCGGTTATAATCATATCATCCACATATATGATCAAACAGGTGATGAGGTTACTGTGCTTCTTGAGAAATAGAGTGTGATCTGAATTGCTCTGTTGATATCTATATTTCTTCATCGCTGTGGTGAATCTCCCAAACCAAGCTCGTGGGGACTGTTTAAGTCCATATAAGGTCTTCTGCAATCTACAGACCTCATTCCTTCCAAATTCTCCTGAAAAGCCCTGAGGTGCTTCCATGTAGACCTTTCTTTTTAATTCCCCATGAAGAAAAGCATTTGTCACATCGAACTGGTGCAAGGGCCAATCTTTGTTTGCAGCAATAGATAGAAGAACTCTGACTGTGTTCATCTTCGCCACTGGTGAGAATGTCTCAGCATAGTCTATCCCATAGGTCTGTGTATACCCTTTTGCAATAAGCCGAGCTTTGTATCTCTCGATCGATCCATCTGGCCGTCTCTTAATTGTGAATACCCATCTGCATCCAACAGGCCTCTTTCCCTCTAGTAACTGACATTTCTCCCATGTTTGATTTCGGGCTAGAGCATCCATCTCTTTCTGCATGGCGTTTCTCCAGTGTTCAAATTTGAGGGCTTCTTCTACTGAATGTGGGATCTCTTCTCCATATAAAGCTGCTTCATATGTTGTAGCAGCTTTAGTAAGATTCTTTTGGGCCAAATTACTGACAGAGTATCGGGACTTCCGTGTTACTTTCTCTGGGGTATACCGTTTAGGAGGTATTCCCCGATCGCTCCTGGGTGGCAACACATATCACCCAATATCACCAATTACAACATTATCTTCCTACTCTCCTTCATTCTCCTGAGGAATTGTATCCTCTTGCATTCTTTCACTACTATCTTCAACTTTCTGTTCTCTATCATTCTCCCACACAGTATCATTAGAGAAATCAGAAATCACAGGAGTAGGTTCAGACTCCCTTACCTCAGATATCAGCGGTAGAGGAGACACCAGTTATCACAGCGGAGCATCAGCGAACTGTTCCTGTGTGATTAAAATCGGCTCAGCGGTAAGGTTAACTGTCTCTTTTGGTACCACTTCCGGACCTGGCATTGGCATCGTCAACCAACTTAGTGGATCAAAGTGACTCTCAGTCGCATT
Source organism: Perilla frutescens (assembly GCA_026008535.1). Classification (NCBI taxonomy): domain Eukaryota; kingdom Viridiplantae; phylum Streptophyta; class Magnoliopsida; order Lamiales; family Lamiaceae; genus Perilla; species Perilla frutescens. The sequence goes on from BRKX01000003.1 coordinate 56,647,216, forward strand.
CTCCCCCTAACCGCGAAGGTGGTTGGAATAAAAGTATTCGGTTTCAAGGAAATCACAGTGGATGGTGGTGAGGATTTTGTGGGTGTTTGGGTTATAACACCGATAGCCTTTTTAGTTAACTCCATATCCAACAAACACACATTTAACCGCACATGGAGATAGTTTAGTGCGTTCGTGTTTGGGTATATACATAAATACGGAACAACCAAAAATCCGGGGCTAAAGGGTTAGGGCAAGCGGAATCGTGGTAAGGGTGGATAATGTTTGGAGAAGAGTCTGGAGCTGGAGTGTTTTAGTGGGAAGACGATTTAGGAGGTAAACTGAGGTGGCAACGGCTTCAGGCCAAAAAAAGGTAGGAACATGAGAATCAATCATCATGGCACGCGTCATCTCCAGAAGAATACGATTCTTCCGTTCAACGACACCATTTTTTTCTGGAGTATACGGACAAGTGGTTTGGTGGATGATTCCTTTTTGTTGACACAGGGTTTTCATCGAATGATTGACAAATTCCCCCCATTATCAGAACGGAGAATCTGAATTTTTTTCTGAAATTGAGTTTCAATCATATCATAGAAATAGGTAAATTTATCAAAAACTTGAGATTTATGTTGTAAGAAATATATCCATGTCGTCCTAGTGCAATCATCTATAAAGAGCAAAAAATATTTGAACCCATGACCGCCCACTACAGGGGACGGACCCCAAACATCAGAGTGCACTAAAGAAAAAATAGAGTCCATACGAGTATGAGTGGGTTTAAAAGACTGTATGTGGCTCTTAGCCAAAACACAAATATCACACGACAATGTTGCAGTTTTGACTAATTTAGGGAATAAAAGTTTAAGATATCTATGGGAAGGATGTCCCAACCGTCGATACCAAAGCCAGGCTTCCCGGTCTGCAGTTGCATGAGTGAGCATCACCTTGCCTTGTTGAGCAATTTCATCCACATAGTAGAGTCCGTTCCGCTTAGTGCCACGCCCAATAATCTCCCCCGTCCTGATATCCTGTAGGAAACAAAAGTGTGGGTGCATCAACATGGTGCAATTAAGCTCTTTTATCACATGGCTAATAGACATGAGTTTGTGAGATAGAGACGGAACATATAGGTAGTTTTGAAGCCGTAATGTGGGGGAAATTTCAACTGTCCCAGCTCCCTCTACACGGGTCAATGCACCACTAGCGGTTTGGACATGTGTCCGTAAAGGGTTGGAAAATTCCAGTATATCATTTTTATCAAACGTCATAGTATCAGTAGCCCCACAATCAAAAATCCAAAAATTCACCCCTTATTTTTGTTGGTTTTCCCATATTCAATTTGACATGCAGTAGAAATAGTCTTTATATTGGCTATTGGGTCACATTGAATATAAGGGGATGAATTAAACTTAGTAGGCATGATAGGGGTTTGAATTTCAAAGTTTTCATATTCAGAGGGACCTAAACATAAATTCTGAGATTGAGAAAGGTTTAATGGCAAGCCACCAAACCTTATACCTGGAATTGACCCCTCTTTGCTATCATTCGCCGTCTGCTCTAGGGCTCCCGTCTGTGGGCTACTCACGGCTACTGCCACTCCGGCCACGTCGTGCCCATCAACTCCGATGGCCAACTTCCTCTTCGCCTGCGGTACTTTATGATTGTCTTTCCACCAATCAGGATAACCGACGAGTTGGAAGCATGACTCCTTGGTGTGTTTCTGCATCCCACAATGTGTACAGTGGAGTTTGGATTTATCCACTTTTCCTCACGATGAAGGGTTGCTGGAGCGAGGTTGTCCTTTCTGCGCCGGCTGTCGACTTCCCTCTGGGCGTGGTGCAGTGTGCCGAGCTCCGAATCCGGCGCTGATTCCTCCCGATGATGTGGTATTCGAGTCAGTGGGGTGAGTTACCGGTTGTAGGATATGCAACCTGGCAGCCTCCTGTCGTACTTTTGAGAAGGCGGACTCTGCTGAGGGAATGGGAGTTTCTTTAAGAATGTCACGCCGGATCCCATCATATTTCGGATCTAAGCCCGAGAGAAATTGATAGAGGCGTCGATTGGCAATGATTTTCCGATATTTGTTGATGCCCTCCTCGCAGTAGCCAAGTGGATTCGGGTCCCTTCTGTCAATGTTAATCCATATAGTCTGTAATTCATTCCAATAATCTTCAAGTGTGAGTTGTGCTTGGCAAACTTTATTGGCTTTAACCTCCAAATTATACAGTTGAAATGGGTCGGCTCCACTCCCATATGTGACTGCAAGGCTATCCCACACGGCCTTGGCAGTCTGGTGTTGTGCGAAGCTCGTTACGAGCTTTCCTTCCATATTCTGTATGAGCCACGAGAAAATAGAGAGATCGGCTTCCTCCCATTGATAATAGGTTGGATCTATTTCTTCTGGCTGTGGTGGTTGTTCAGTAATGTGCCTGGACTTTCCCCTGCTTCCAATTTCTACCCTCATGAGTCGAGCCCATAGTGGGTAGTTGTTTCCATCAAGTTTGAACCCGAGTGTAACGTTCTCAGAGTTTCGAACCAAATTTGCTATCTGGAGATTGATCTCATTCTGTGTGGTTTGAGTTGGATTGGTTGTTGGGTTTGAATTGATTGTTGGGTTTGGATTTGCTGGATTTGAATTGGTTGGTAGTAATTCGTTTGACATCTTTGTATCTGTTTTTTTCAGGAACAGAACAGAGAATTTTGCCTTGATCGATGCCGCAGAATTGGACCGAGTGTGGTATAGGAACGATGATGATTTAGTTCTGAGTTCCTTGGATCATCGCCTGCTTTGATACCATGTTAAAACATGGATCAGTCATGATGATGATAAAAGTTTGTATTGGTTAGCAAGAGAGAAAGAGATCGATAGGCTGTAAAAAATAGATTCTTTTCTATTATTATATTCAATATTCTTGTACAAATGTTTGCTTATATGCTACAAGACTAATTATACAAGGAAATAAATCAAGAACATATTTAACAGATTTTGAGCGATATTGAACTCTTGATTTTAGCTAATTAATCTTCTTTCCTTTCCAACACACCCTTTTAGTGTACCAATCTCCCACGAGAAACATAAATAAGATTCTATATTAGTTATACTAATTAGCACTGTATGTATGTAATAATTTAGTAATCTAAATAATCATCACTAGCATATCTGCATATATATATATATATATATAATGTGGGAGCCGAAGTTTAGTATTTAAGGCAGATTATTGTACCATTTTTAATGTTCAGATTATGCATATATATGTGTATGACCTATAATTATAATGATATGATCGACCCTAACTTATATAGAGCAGATCATCGTGATTTTTCGAAATACTTTAAAATAAATTATAAGTTTAATTTTAGAATTTAGGTTGATTCAGATTCGACATTATGGCATTTAATTTATTATTTTTTGGGTAAGTATGGTAGTAAACCTAAGATAATCCCGCTATTAATTAATGAAGCTAGCGTATTAAAATAAAACATGACCTTGTTATTTTTTGGATAAAAAGAGGAACACACTTTTGGAGTGTTTTTTTTTTAAATATAAAAAGTGCATTACACGTCACGTGTGAATAATAATGTTGTAAAAAGTCGCAAGCTAGTAATTAAATTAGAAGAGTTTGATGAATTTTCCTATCAATTTATAACAAAGAAAATTAATATTATAATGGAAGACATTATAAATATATATACTCATTAAATTTTTTAAAGAAAAAAAAGTAATAAAATTTACATCTTCATTCTTCAATCAATTATGATCAGTTCGAAGACATTGATGTTACACTGATACAGTAGCATGTTTTGCTTGAAGGAAGCCTTTGAAGGAGCTTGTCCAAATATGAGATTTTTACCATTCTAATTAATTTTATATGTTAATTACATAAATGAATACTATTGAAAATTTATAACGTACGGTCAACATTATTATCTATGCATGTTTTGTTTTAATTATGATACGATGACTTAATTGGCATTCTCACTAGCCAGCCGGCTCAATTGACAATTTAGGATCAATTGTGGCTTAATATATGAATATACGTTATAGAAAGAAAACGATACTTTAATTGACATCTAAAACGAGCTATTAGTATTACGTCCATAAAATAAAATAAAAAAGGAAAAAAATTGGTAGCATATATACAAATTTATGAATTTTTATAAATTCAATTGTGGTTTCAAATTAAACATAATAAAATTAGAGGAAACTGTACTTTAAATGACACTTAAAACTGTTATATTTATATAAAAAAAAAAAACTGAAGGACTTGGTAACACACTAAAATATGCTCTTTTTAAATTTAATTGTGGTTTAGAGATGCTAAAAATTAAAGAAAGATTAAGTTTTAGTGACACCATACGTTTATTGATATTGCATCCAAAATATGTTTTTTTAGTTATATAAAATGAACCTAAGATATAAGACAAAAATTTATATGAGACCGTCTAACGGGTCTCTTGCGTTAGATGGGTCAAATAGAATTCAAACCCGCTCAAAAAATCATTCCAAACCCACAAAAGCAGTCAGGCGCCCGCCCACGCTCGGCCACTTGGGTACCACTAGGTATAAAGTAAAGTATCACTATGTGTGAAATATCACTAACTATGAAGTGAAATATCATTAGATATAAATTTGGCGAAATATCATTAACTATTAAGTGAAGTATCATTAGATATATATCTGGTAAAGTATCAGTAACTCTGAAGTGAAGTATCATTAGATATAAATTTGACAAAATATCATTTACTATTAAGTGAAGTACACTACAAAAAAAATTGCTTTATAAGACATGGAAAAATGTCATAATAAAATACCTATAGTGACATCCCATCTATTGCAACGTTGATTCACAACGTCGTCCAAGCTGGTGTAGGGAAAGGTGAAAGTAGATATAAAGACACAACGGGATGTCATTATAGATAGAATGTCACGACATTCACTTGTCTATATAAATAATTATTATGACATCTTTTAGTGTCTTGAAAAGTTATTTAAATGCATTTTATATTTCCATAAATACAAATATTAGGCTTATTTTTAATAAGTAAAACGCATATCTAAAACAAACAATAAAATTTATTCATATATAATACGAATTAAAAAGTCATTACAATAAAAATGAATAGAAAAACAAAACCAACTCTGTTATCTTTATTCTATAGATAATTGATCATTACTTCCTTTACAAACACTTCTTCCCCAACCACTAATAACAAGTACACTAATCCCACTATCAGCAATTCTGTTCTCATTCTCAATGAATCCTCTTTCCTTGAGAACCTGAAATGAGATATGAACATCTATTAAAATTATAGTGTAATTGTTATGAAGACATGAGCTGTTGTCATGTTGTGTGGAGAAACATCACATAGTGACTCATGAAAGCAAACAGATTAAAATTATTAGCACTACATGAAAGTAAAGATACATCTGTTAACTTCCCAATTAAGTATACAATAAACAATAAACAAAAAATCGAATACATGAACCTGCCCTTTCAGGAAAAAAAATAAACAGACATCAATCCTAATTACTGCACAGGAAATCTAATATATGTGGTGGATCGCTCTAAACTTCCCCAAATTACTCAATAATTAACATTATGTACAAGCCCATGAAAGCACTTGCTATATACAACCAACAACAAATCATTACAAAAGCATAGTACAATAATAAATCAAATATAATACCTCCTCCTTCTATGGACTTGAACAAGTGTTCTCTCAAGGTTCTCTCAAGTATCCAAGGAGCCTTTCACCCTGACACAAGTTAAAAGAAAGAAATTACAACTTGATAATAACGACACAACATGAAGAAAAATAAAACTTTTAATTCCAACCTCAAGAAAAGTCACGTTGATGAAACTAGAGAAAAAAAGTTATCTTATCTCTTAAATTTTCTTGGAAGATGAATTTCAAAGAAACCAAGTGCATAATTGTTGAGATTAGCCATGCAACGTCCATTTTGTGCATGTGCATGATAGAGCTACTGTAGTCTTGTGCATACCATTTTTTTTTGTTCTATCAATGCTTACGTGGACTAGATATTTTGTTTAGATATTTTCTTGGGTTGGCTAGCTAGCTTAGAACCCACGCTTTCCTCCTGTATAAATAGAGTAGCTAGCCTTCATTGAATGTAACTGAAATCTCATCTATGAAATAATAAATCTCTTTAGCAATGAATTGCTTTCACTTTTCTTCGTTTCTCAACATGGTATCCAGAGCGGGTTACAGTCATCTCTGATCGATTATCTTTGAGATTTTAAATTGATCGCGTTCGTGATGATGAAAGGATGAAAATTTTCCTGGAAAAATGCTCGTGATGAAGAGCTTGGATCAGCCATGGAGCAAGGAATGAGCAGCAATTCTCATGAATCCTTTCATGAAGAAACTCCTGCTGATTACTCGAATACGAACAAAGTGAACCGAGTTGAAGCACAAGGTATGGATCTACATCCTCTTGCGCGTAATGAGATTCAAAGCAATCGAATTTTGGCCAACGATGAATTATACATCGCGCCTCATGATCATCCTAGTTTAGCATTGACCATGGATTTGTTTGATGGTCATAATTTTCACAGTTGGTGCCGCTCGATTAAGCGAGCTCTTTTTGCTAGAAATAAACTAGGTTTTATTGATGGTAGCCTTGTTGAACCTAGAATAAACTCAATTGATCACAAACAGTGGGTTAGAGCTGATTTTCTCATTTTTAATTGGCTCAGTAATTCTGTAGTTAAGGAATTATCTCATGGTTTACAAAGTTATGATATGTCGAAGCAGCTCTGGGATGAATTGCACAAACGGTTTGGCAAACGTAACGGTCCCAGATTGTATAAGCTGTGGCATGATATAGCTTCTTTTACTCAGAGTAATCAGTCTGTGCTTGTCTATTTCAATAACCTCAATGTGTTATGGGATGAACTTGGGCTACTTAAGACTTCACGGTGCTGCACATGTGAAGCTGCAGAGGAAGCAAAGGCAAAACAAGAGGAGGAACGTATGATGCAGTTTTTAATGGGCCTTAATGATGTGTTTGAGCCTATTTGACAGCAGATTCTGATACTCAGTCATTTGCCAAGTGTTAGCCATGGAGCAAATGCATGTGACTTCTCAGTTCTCTGAAGGCATGGAGCAAAGTGCTTTAATTTATACACAACACAATCAAAGGGTTATCAGAAAGAAAGTTTCAGGAAGAAACTAACAAAAGAGGAGAAAACGAAACTTAAATGTGATCATTGTGGTCACACAGGTCATGTGAAAAAGGATTGCTTTGAGATTAATGGCACATCAGACTGGTACTAAAAGATAAAGGAAGAAAGAGACACTAAAAGAGTGCATTTTGCAGCTGGAAAACATGATACCTCTTCACAGACTAGCAATGATCAGAGAGGCACTATACCAGATTTTGAAAGACTTTTCATGCTGAGTTTGCTAAGCACTTTGCTAATTACATGGATAAGAAGAATGATGAAGGAAAACTCTTATCTAAGGAAGGACATCAGGCTGCTAACATGGCAGAGATTGAAGAAAGTATCTGTCAGGGTACAATGATCATTATGCCTTTGGATTGTCTACATATATAAAAAGGGAGTAATGGATTATTGATTCAGGGCCAAGCAACCATATGTGCTGCCAAACATCTTTACTTACAAATCTTAGAAAGCTACTGAATCCTATCAAGGTGTACATGCCTAATGGGAGTAGTATTTGGGCACTTATGATAGGAGAAGCACAAGTGATACCATCAATCCTCTTGAGCAATGTCCTTTATGCCTCTGAGTTCACCCACAACCTTATCTTAGTAGGACAGCTTACTAAGACTCTTAACAGTAAGTGATCTTTCTTGAAACACATTGCTTGGTTCAGAAAAGGAGTTCAGACTCAAACTTAGGAATTTCCAAAATGAAGGGTACCTTATATGTTTTTACTCATGAATATCAGTTTACTGTGAGGATTAACACAGCCATGGGGTCTGAATTGAAGGAGTTTCATAGTATTCTTGGCCATCCTTTCATCACAACAATGAAGCATTTGGATTCTCTGCACAAGAGGTACAGATCAGAAGACTATGATGCTCTAGAGGAGTGTGACATTTGTCATAAACCCAAGCAACATAGAAATCCTTTCCCTACTCTTGCTAGGAGGAGTGAAAATGCTTTCCATCTCATACATGTGGATATCTGGGGACCTTACCATGATTCAGGTATCACTCAGACACCATATTTCCTAACTATTGTTGATGACTACTCTAAAGCAACTTGGACTTTTTTGTTTAAATACAAGAGTAAAGTTTGGATTTTGCTCAGAAAGTTTATATTGATGGTAAAAACTCAGTTCCATACCTCAATCAAAATTCTGAGATCTGATAATGGCTCAGAGTTTACAGGAAGAAACACTCAAGATATCCTCACAGACCATGGTATTTTGCATCAAAGATCCCGTATTTACTCTCCTCAACAGAATGGTGTTGTAGAGAGGAAACATAAGCACTTATTGCAAGTAGAAAAATCTCTTATGTTCCAAAGTAAGCTGCCAACACAATTCTGGCCCTATTCCATCTTGTTTGCCACCTATCTAATCAACAAGCTTCCATCTGCAGTTCTTCATTGGAAGACACCTTTTGAGCTGCTGTTTGGGAATCCAGATAACCTCTCTGCATTACAACCTTTTGGTTGTCTGGTTTATAAGGTTAACACTTATCCCTCTAGACACAAATTCACACCCAGAAGCTCACAATGCATTTATCTAGGGCCTGCTTCCCAACACAAAGGTGTTACCACATATGATTTGCTCACACAACAAGTCTCTGTGAGCAGAGATGTTAAATTCTTCCCCACGCAATTCCCTCTGCAGGCTACTAGTTCTGATGTTGAGCTCCCATTTGTTACTTTTGATTCTTTCCCTTAACAATCTCTCATCCCTGTTCCTAACCCTATTCCATCTTCCAGTCCTCATTCTAATTCATCTCCCATTGACAATCCTTCCCATATACTGGAAATATTCCCAAAGAAATTCAGTCTCCTCACTGGGAAAGTCCTTCTACTATATCACAGCATCCCAACACACCTTTACTGCCTCCTTAAAAGAAGCCAGAGAATTCACAAGCCACCACAGTACTTTGAAGATTATGTCTGCAAAGCCTCTTCCTCCTCCACCAGTTTCTTCTCTACTCTGTAGCATACTCCTCTTACTTTTCCATACTACACCTCTACATCTCTTACTCCATCTTACACTGCTTTTCTCTTGGATATTGACAACACTCAGGAACCTACTTCCTATAAAAAAACATGTCAGTCACCTGTCTGGGTAGCTGCCATGCAAAAGGAGCTGGATGCTCTTGAAAGCAATAAGACATGGGAGATAGTTCCCTTACCACCAGGGAAACAGGCTATTGGGAACAAGTAGGTTTACAAGGTCAAACTCCACTCTGATGGTAGTGTTGAAAGGTTGAAAGCTCGTTTGGTTGCAAAGGGTTTTCACCAAGTGTATGACATTGATTATCATGAGGTCTTTGCACCTGTAGCCAATATGGTTACTGTAAGGATATTTCTTCCTCTTGCTACCCAATTGCAGTGGTTCTTACACCAAATAGATGTCAACAATGCCTTTCTCCATGGTTATTTGACTGATAAAATCTATATGCATTTGCCATAGGGGTACACCAAAGGAAAGCCTGGTGATGTCTGCAAGCTAGTGAAGAGCTTGTATGGTTTAAAATAAGCCTCCCGGGAGTGGAATGTTGAATTTAGTAAGCTGCTTCTTTCCTTTGGTTTTCTTCAATCTGAGGCAGATCATTGCCTTTTTACAAAAGGGACAGGAGATCAGTTCATAGCTTTATTAGTTTATGTTGATGACATATTACTTCTAGGGCCTTTTTTGGTGGTAATTCAAGCTGTTAAATATGCCTTGGATCATGCCTTCACTATAAAAGATCTTGGTGAAGCCAAATACTTCCTAGGTATGGAAATAGCCCGTTCTTCATCTGGTACTTACCTATGCCAACGTAAATACATTCTTGATCTTCTTTCTTCCACGGGCCACTTTGGTAGCAAGGCAGTTTCCACCCCTTTACCACCTGGGCTCACCCTCACCAAGGTAGGTGACCCACTTCCCAATCCAGAATCTTACAGAAAATTAGTGGGGAAGCTTCTCTACCTTAACTTGACTCGACCAGACCTCTCCTGTGCTATACATCAACTAAGTCAATTCATTACCTCTCCTACTCAGTCTCATTGGCAGGTTGCTTTACATGTCTTGCGCTATATTAAAGGCTGTCCCTCTTTGGGATTACATTACACCATTAGTCCCTCTTTCACTCCTCGCGCCTATTGTGATGCGGACTGGGGTTCATGTTTAGACACACGCAGATCCTTAACTGGTTATTGTATTTTCCTATGTGATAACTTGGTCTCCTGGAAATGCAAGAAACAGTCGATGGTCTCTCTCTCCACTGCCGAAGCAGAGTACCGCAGCCTCAGCTATACAGTGCGTGAGATACTTTGGGTTTCCTTGGTGGTATCACTCTTTCATCTCCCTTTTCCCACGTCCGTTCTTGTGTATTGTGACAATCGTGCTGCCATCCAGATCACGCAGAATCAGGTCTACCACGAGCACATGAAACACCTTGATCTTGATTGCCATTTCTCATGTTTCCACTACAAGCAAGGTTTCATCTAGCCTCTTCATGTTTCTACTACTGCGCAGGTGGCGGATATATTCATCAAGTCTCTTTCCCGTGCTCGATTTCTTGATCTCTTATCCAAGCTTCACCTTGGTGATATCCACCAAGTCTAGCTTGCGGGGACTGTTAAGATCAGCCATGCAACGTCCATTTTGTGCATGTGCATGATAGAGCTACTGTAGTTTTGTGCATACCATATTTTTTTTGTTCTATCAATGCTTACGTGGACTAGATATTTTGTTTAGATATTTTCTTGGGCTGGCTAGCTAGCTTAGAACCCACGCTTTCCTCCTGTATAAATAGAGTAGATAGCCTTCATTAAATGTAACTGAAATCTCATCTATGAAATAATAAATCTCTTTAGCAATGAATTGCTTTCTCTTTTCTTCGTTTCTCAACAATAATTTAGGTGTGTTTCCTAATACATACAACATGTGCATATTAGATAGCTTCCATATTTTAAGGATGATCCTGTAAAAATAATATGACGGGTAAATTCAAAATACTAGCTCAGAGTAACAGAGAAGCAACACATAATTTAACTAAATCAAACATATATCTTCTTTTCCCCTCCTCTAGGTGAAACTAATCTAATTTGAACTACATCATACATATGCTTTTGATGAAAATTTTCAATTTCTATTGATAAAAGAATCAATAGAAAAGCTTGTACGCATACTCAACCCATACCATCAACAAATCCATGAATAAATCAGCACCTAAACTATAAAGTATAAAATCGCCTAAAATCAGCACCTAAATAATCCTAAAATCAGCACAAAACATCAAAATCACATTCCATCAATCCATATTTAAACCATGATGTCGTAATACAGACCTTTTCGAGACATGAATTCTTTGGTGTCTTAAAAGGGGTGTAGCAATAGGCCTTTTTTGTTGTAGTGGTATCATTAGATATATATCTGGTGAAGTATCATTAACTCTGATGTGAAGTATCATTAGCTATGAAATGAAGTATCATTAATAATGAAGTGAATCATCATTAGATATAAATTTGGCAAAATATCATTAACTATTAAATGAAGTATCATTAAATATAAATCTGGTGAAGTATTATTAATTGTTATGTGAAGTATCGTTAATTATGAGATAAAATATTATTAACTCGGAAGTGGAGTATAATACGATACTTTATTTCACAGTTAGTGATACTTCACACATAATGATACTTTACTTTATACATAGTGATACCTAAGTTATTTTATTTTTTAATTATATATTTTATTCAACTCGGATTCAAGTTGAGATCCATCTAACGTAAGAGACCTGTTAGACGGTCTCACACAAGTGTACCCCAAGATATAATTAAAGAAATAAAGAACTTTAAACATGATGGTGCATGTATTTGGGATTAAAGAAATATATGAAGGGTAAAATCGTCCCAAAATTAAAATATTGTAAATTATTGGCAATCTCTTTCTAAATCTTTAATTTTTAACAATCACGTATCTGATTTTCAATTTTAGAATATTTTATTTATGCAATATAAAAATAATTAGAGGAAGTCAGCTGATCATTATCAATTTATAATAGAACTTTGTATACGAAACCAATAAGCTGTCAGCGCCAAATTCTGTCTGATCATAATTAATGCTGTATAATATAACAGCTCATTTTCTCATAATCTCTTTGATTAAATTTTAATTTGTTCAACAACCAGATATTTAATTGACTTGGATATAAGTCCCTGATTTGATTTGGTAGTTAAAAACAATCCACTCAATCAACCATACATGCTTTAGCTACATTTTATATTATACATATCTATAGATAACACTATTTCTTAAACGTTAGCAAATAATATATACAACTTAACTTCCGTATCTATAATTTTTTTTTAACCTATATAACTTGTATATTAAAAGTGTTATTTAAATTATAAAAAATTAACAAATGTTACTAATTTAATGATAACTTTGTGAATTTAACAACAGCAACAACAACAACAACAACAACAACAACAACAACAACAACAACAATAATAATAATAATAAAGACACTATTCAGTTAATCTAGAAATACATTTTTTTTTAAATTTTAAATTAAAGTTTAATCATACTTAATGCCTTAACATTTGCAAATTATCACAATCACTACAAAAAATTCACGTTTTACCGACGGAATTTCCGACGGACATAATTCGGGTCGTCATTTAGCGACCGCCTAACGACGGAACATGTCCGTCGGCAGTTAACGACGGACTTACGACGTAAATAACGTCGTTATATGTAACGACCGACGGATTCCGTCATTAAATTTACAGAATTTCATTTTTTATTGTTTTTTCAATATTAACGATGGATTATATCCGTCGTTACGTTTTTTCAAAATATTTTCTTTTAATTTTAATATTTAACGACGGCCTCCGTCCGTCGTTAAGTTTTCAGATTTTTATTTTTTATTTATTTTTTAATATTAACGACGGAATATTTCCGTCGTTATAGTTTTTAAATAATTTTCTTTTAATTTTAATATTTCAATCGTTAAATTTTCAGATTTTTATTTTTTATTTAATTTTTAATATTAACGACGGACGGGGTCCGTCGTTAAGTTTTTAGATTTTGTTTTGATTTAATTTTTAATATTAACGACGGACGGAGTCCGTCGTTAATAATCGATTTATCAGATTGAATCTGAACACGGAATGTTCATTTCAATTCACAACCCTAATCGATCCCAATCGCCCCCCGACCCATCGGTGAACGGCGAACGTTGAGGCGGCGGCGACGAGCGGCGGCGACGAGCAGCAGGTACGGGCGGCGGCGAGGCGCGGGCGGCGGCGAGCAGGTACCTCTCTATCTCTCTCGATTTCTGTATATATATACATATATATATATATATATGTATACTTATATATATACACTGTAATTTAATATATATTTCATATATATACTGTATATATATATATATTTCATATATATTTCAGATTTGTGTGTGTATGTGTGTGTATATATATATATATATATTTCAGATTTGTGTGTGTGTGTATATATATATATTTTCAGATTTGTGTGTCATTTTTTGTGTTTTGATTGATGGTTAATTGTTATTTGTTAGTTTAGGTTAGATTAGGTGTTTTTTGATAATTAATTTGGATTAATTATGTATATTTTAAATTGTACTAATTATGTGGTAGATTTGTTTAAGTTAGTGTTTCATTTTGTGTGTGTTAGTGTATATGTGTGTGTGTGTAAGTTGATTAATTTATTTTTTTTGTAATTATGTTGTAGTTAGAAGAGCTATAGTGAGGTTCAAACATCAAATTGAGGAATTTATAAAGTAGATTCATATATATTACAAAGGTATGTAATGATTTTATGATTTTAATATGCATGTTAAATATATTAATGTTGTCAATTTATGCTAAGTATGTTATTTAGGCTAAGTATGTATTTTTACGCAATTAGCATGCTAAGTATGTTTTTTATGCAATTATATGTCATTTAATTATGTTAAATTTATTTGATAAATTTAGGCTAATTAAGTTTGTTATTTACGTAATTAGCATGCTAAGTTGGTTTTTGTTTGGGATGAGGGCCCCTAGATCCCTCTTTATTGAATTGTTGGTTTTTGTTTGGGATGAGGGCCCCTGGATCCTTTTTTATTGAATTATTGATTTTTCTTGGTATTGCTGTTTTGAATCGATTAGAAGAACATAGATCAATTAGCGTAGAGTCGAGAACTTGGGACTAGGAAATTCACATAGGTGCTACCGAAATTTTTTAAAAATTCAGCGCTATTTTTTTAATGAATTATTTTATTTTTAATTGAACGATAATCAGTGCGTATTTTACGATCAAAAATTCTAGAAATTGGCCTTCTACAATGAATCAAGATCGTGAATGGATGTACCGGCGATACCTTCAGAATGGTGCTTTGAATCCGGACTTCCTTAATGGACTAAATGCTTTCATCGAGTTTTTCTGCAATCAACCGTCCTTCATGAGTGTAGACAAGATTACGTGTCCATGTCGTAAGTGTAAGAACATTCCACCGTATAATTTGGGCAATCAGGACAACAGTATTCTTCGTGGCCTGTCATCATTACACCGTATAATTTACCCCCATGGATGTGTATGAAAGAGCAGTACATGTTCCTAACTGTATTAGTGCCAGGGCCACGTAATCCGAAAGAGAAGTTGGATGTATTTTTACAACCTTTGATATCTGAATTGATTCAATTGTGGGAGGTTGGTGTGCCTACATATGATGCTTCATTGAAACAGAATTTTCAGATGCGAGCAGCATTGATATGGACAATTAGTGATTTTCCCGTTTACTCCATGTTATCTGGTTGGAGCACTGCTGGAAGATTGGCATGTCCACACTGTATGGAGTCTACTGACGCCTTCACCTTATCATGCAGTGGTAAACAATCATGGTTTGATACCCATCGTAAATTCTTGCCTGCAAACCACCCTTTCCGAAAAAATAAAAAAGCATTCTTAAAAAACAAAGTGGTGAATGGGGGACCTCCAGAGATGAGATCGGGACACGAAATTCTGGCTCGCATTGAAGCATTAGGTCTTCAAAAAGTCACATAGAATAATGATAATGTGACAATTTCCAAAGGTTGTGGGTGGAAAAAGAAGAGTATTTTTTGGGATCTTCCATACTGGAGCTCACTGTTGATTCGTCATAATCTTGATGTCATGTACATTGAAAAGAATGTGTTTGATAATCTATTCAATACTGTGTTGAATGTGCAGGGGAAGACAAAAGATACCTCCAAATCTAGAGAAGAGTTGAATATGTATTGTTCAAGACCAGAGCTAAAACGGAACGAGTCCACATGCAATTATCCAAAAGCTTGTTATACGTTGGACAAGAAAAAGAAGAACATCTTATTTCAATGGGTTCGAGAGTTGAAATTTTCAGATGGGTACGTGTCCAACATGAGCAGATGCGTGGATATGAGAAAACTGAAAATGTTTGGCATGAAAAGTCATGACTGCCACGTGTTCATGCAACGTCTTATCCCGATTGCATTTGCTGAACTTCTTCCTTCCAATGTTTAGAAGGCAATCACAGAATTGAGTTTATTCTTCAAGGATTTGACAGCCAGAAGTATCATTGTTGATGATGTGTGTCGGTTGCATGAAAGTATTCCAATCATATTGTGTAAACTTGAACGCATTTTTCCACCAAGTTTCTTTGACTCAATGGAGCATCTACCTATCCACTTGGCTGATGAAGCCAGACTTGCTGGGCCGGTACAGTATCAATGGATGTATCCATTTGAACGGTACTTGAGGAAGTTGAAAAACAACGTCCGAAACAAAGCAAGAGTTGAGGGCTCTATCTGCAATGCTTACTTGGTGGAAGAAGCTTCGACCTTTTGTTCGTATTATTTTGAAGATTTTGTAAAAACGAGACATAGAAACATGTCTCGTAATTATGAAGGTCTTGGAGACGCACAAGATGACAGTGCAACAAATCTGTCGATTTTCAAGCAGCACGGTCGACCATCTGGAAGAATGTCAAAAAGATATTTGACAGAGAACGAGTATGCTGCAGCACAGATTTACATGTTGCTTAATTGTCCAGAAGTTGAACCGTACACAACGTAAGCATGTGAACTGTTTAAAATGTGTTATTGTTTTTCCACCAAATTCTAATCCATGCTTAATTTTTTGAAGTGTGTTTGTTGACCAATTGAAAGTATCATGCCCGAATATCTCAATGGAAGATATTGAAAAACGAATGGATAACGAATTTGCGAGCTAGTTCACCAAATATGTAAGTATATGATATCTGAAAACCTTAATGTAAGTATACCTAAGCAAACTGTAACATAATATAAAGTTTTCCATTGTAACAGGCACAAGATCTAACTAATAATGTCAACAAGATCATGCGTGATCTTTCAAGTGGGCCTTCTCGTTCCGTTAATGTCTACCATGTGTACTTTATTAACGGATACAAATTTCACACAATTGCCCATGGCTCCCAGCGAGCTACAATGAATAGTGGAGTCTGCATTAAAGGGACACACACTGAATATTACGGGCGATTGATGGAGGTGATTGAGTTGGAATACACTGGTCTGCCTATTAAGAAGACAATGTTGTTTAAATGTGAGTGGTTTAATACATCAACACAAGGAACAAATGTGCATCCTGACTACAAAATGGTTTCTATAAATCATAAGCGTAAGTATTCAGGATCTGATCCATTTGTGCTTGCTAAACAAGCAATCCAAGTGTGTTACTGTGAATACCCAAGTTTAAATCGCTCTCGAAGTGATTGGTGGGCAGTTTGCAAAATAAAGACTCGTACTAATGTTGAAGTACCATCAAAGGATGATAATACAATCATAACCTCAGCCTTTCAAGAGGATGAAGTTGATGGTTTGAATACCCTCACAATAGATGACGATCCTATACCAAATCATCCAGATGGTGGGGTAATAGATATTCAAGAAGAAGAAGATGATGAAGAAGATATAGAACCAGAGATCAATTTATCAGATGACAGCATGAGTGATGATGATGAAATAGATGATTAGTGTGGTTGGTCTTATTTGATATATAGAGGTTTCCTTTTTATACTTAGTACCGTTGAAATTTGCTAACTTCATAAACTAATGTCGATATGATTTTGCAGATGCAGGGAGGCGGTAGTACTTCAGCTGGAGGTTCATCATCGTCCTCTGTGGACCTGAGCGGTCCAGTTGGCCACATCTCACTGGCCGGATCGTCATAGCCAGATGTTGACCATCTGGGTCGTCGTCGTTGTTGGCTTCAGGATGGGTATGATTTTTTTACATAGTGGAATATTTTTTTTTACAGATTATTATTTATATTATTCTAATATATTCTAATATCTTTATTATTTTGTAAATTTGGAAGCGAGTTGATGCCGAGTTATCCCACCTCAGCCATCATCACATTCAGCTTCAAGAAGTATTTGCATCCGGGAGGCTACACCTGGAAGATGGTGCCCCCTGAGAGGAGGCAGGCATATAGGGAGGAGTTTCGGGTATCTTTTTTTTATATATTTTATTTTAAAATGTTATATAAGTTTAGTATTTTCATATGTTTTCAATATGTTGCAGAAGGAGTGGTTCTGGGATCCCGCTTTGGAGGATGGCATTTGGGCAGCATGGGAGATCAGGGCTCCTCAGAGATACAAGGACATGGTCCATTACTTCAAGAAGGATAGGACCAAGGGCTGCCCTCCATTCATGGCTCCTGAGATGTGGGATGGCTTCAAGGCGCATTGGGACAGTGATGCCTTCAAGAAGAAGTCGGCCATCGCATCGAAGAATCGTCTGAGTGAGCCCGATGGTCCTGGCACATGCATTGTGAAGCATCGAGGAGGCTCTCGGAGTGCAGTTGCACATGCTGCGGCTTTGGTATGCAATTAAATTATTATTATTATTATTATTATTATTATTATTATTATTATTATTATTATTATTATTATTATTATTATTATTATTATTATTATTATTATTATTATTATTTTTAATATGTGTGTGCTAACATGTCTATTCAATAGGCTATGGAGAGGGGTGTGCAGCCCAATGACGTGGCGTGGGAGACATTCAGGAGGCTGCACGACAATCCTGATGGATCCCACACAGATCCCATCTCTACTCGTATAGCTGTAAGTTAATTTATCAATATTTATAAATTTATTAATAACATAGAAATTAAATATTTAATCATTCTTATTTGATTTTGTGAATAGACTGATGTATTTGCTCGGGTTGAGGAGTTGAGCTAGCCGACTCCTGGCACAGATGAGGCGCCACCACCAGTGGACATGAGCGCTGTATATGTCGACGCTGCCCGCCGACACTCGAAGAAGAATCGAGTGTTTGGGCTCGGCAGCCGATCACGGAGTTATTCAACTCCTAGCGTCTCATCTGCAGCTCCTCCACAGCCCGACACTCAGGCTGCCATCAGGGCTCTCCAGGAGCAGATGGAGGCCCAGCAGGCGGCTCTTCGCCAGTAGATGGACGCACAGGCAGCGCTTCTCCAAGCCCAGCAGGAGAAGATCGATCAGCAGTAGGAGATGATACGCCAGCAGGCCGAGATGTTCGAGCTGATGCGGGCGCAGTTTAGGGGCCCTCCTCCATCTTGATGTTCACATTACTATTATTATTTGTATTTTATACACTTTTATTACATTTTATGACATTTTATGTATTTTATTGGAGATTTATTTATATTATTTTACGTGTTTATTAAAGTTCTTTAATAATTTATTTACAAACAATAATCAAAATTAAAAAAAAAACAATCAAATAATATAAAAAAAAAATTAAAACCGATTTTTTTATTTTTTTTAATTATTAACGACGGAAATATTCCGTCGTTATATTTTTATTTAATTATTAACGACGGAATATTTCCGTCGTTAATATATTTTAATAATTTTATTTATTTATTTTTAATTATTAACGACGGAACATGTCCGTCGTTACTATTTTTCTAATAATTTTATTTATTTATTTTTAATTATTAACGACGGAAAATTTCCGTCGTTATATTTTAATTTAGTTTTAATTTTATTTATTTTTAATTATTAACGACGGACATGTTCCGTCGTTAATTCTGTCGTAAATCATAACGACTGTAAACGACACAAGACTTAACGACGGATTATGTCTGTTGTTATGGCCGTCGTTAAAGCTAACGACTGACATTTTCCGTCGTAAATTTGGTTTGCCGACTAAAGATATAACGACGGCCGTGTTCCGTCGTTAATCCGTCGGTAGGTACAAATAACGACGGAAAATAACAGATTAACGACGGAAAATTCCGTCGCTAATCGGTGTTTTTTTTTGTAGTGAATTATACCTCAATCTATACTTTTAATTACCCCCAATATTTTATTTCTCCACAATTTAACCCTAGTCAAATTTTTTGGCTTCTGAAAAAACGATTATAGATAATTACCCTTTGTAACTTATCACAATTCTACCCAACTTATACTTAATTAATAGCAATTCTACCACAATGTTTTATTTTTCTCTACAATTTTAGCATTCGTTAAATTTTTCGATGACTGAAAGTTGACTTAGCCTTCAAAATTCGGCAAAAATTGACCCTAGAACCAGTGCAGCGCGCACCACCATCGACTTTCCAACACGTGGCATTTTGTCGATACACCTGGATGGAACCTGAACCAGCTATCCGAGCCTGGAAATTTTTCTTTATTCTTCAAAATTACAAAATTTGTTTGATAAGTTCAAATTCACAAAAAACTTTGCATTTTTTTAAAGTTTTAAAAGAAACAAAATTATTCCAAAAAATATCATTTGAGGCTCAAAATACAAAATATCATTTAAATATGCTTCTTCTGGCATTATTGAAGAAACTCACTAATAATTTTTTTTTTCAAAATTAATATTTTCTAGTAAATCTTTTTAAACATGGTTCATCATATCATAGTCTGGATGGCTTAATCGAGTATATCACTTCACTCATAATTGCATAGATGGCTTACTACAAAATAATTATTTATATCGGATTAAGAGGCATTTTATTTTAATAATACAAAATTTGTCTTGGAACATCTAGTGGTCAAAATCTGTTAAACGGTACCATATTTGGATTAATGCCCATTTCCAATGACACATTTATAATTTTATTTGATTGTACTGGTTGTTGTTAATATATTTTAATTTATTTATAAATAAATTGTAAGAAAGAGTTGATTATATGAAAAATGCAAAATAAAATTGCAAGTGTTTGAACAAAGACAAAAACTTGTATGAGATTTTCTAATAAGTTTCTTACATTAGACTGGTCAAATAAAATCCAAACCCGCCCTATACCCTTTTCCCCGTGCAGGCACGCACCTGCTTTTTTTTTTTGGCAATTTGATTAATTATTGAATCAAGAACAAAGAAGTATCATTAGTTATAAGGTAAAATATCATTATATATGATGTGAAGTATCAGTAGCTCTGAGGTTAATTAAATATCATATGATAATGTCGATGATTAAACATTAATTATCAAACCAATAACAAAGATGTATCAGTAACATATCGTATCGATGATTAAACATTAATTTTTAAACCAATAACAAAGATGTATCAGTAACATTAGCTATGAAATGAAGTATCGTTAACTCTGAAGTGAAATGTCATTAGATATAAATTTGGTGAAATATCATTAACTATTAAGTGAAGTATCATTAGATATATATCTGGTAAAGTATCATTAACTTTGATGTGAAGTATCATTAATTATGAGATGAAGAATCATTAACTTGAAAGTGGAGTATAATATGATATTATTGATGATTAAACATTAATTATCGAATCAAGAATAGATGAATGTCATTAACTATGAGTGGAGTATCATTAACTTACATATGAGTATCATTATTTATGAGGTGAAGTATTATTAACTCAGATGTAAAGTATCACTAACCCTGAAGTGAAGTATCATTACTCATAAAGAAAAATATCCAACATTATGTGAAGTGGAATATCACTAACTATTTAACTTGGATGTGAATTGTCATATGATATTATCGATGATTAAGTATTAATTATTGAACCAAGAACATATAAGTAACAAAGTATTATTAATTTTGAGATCAAGTATCATTAGTTATTTGGTAAAGTATCATTAACTTCATGGTGAAGTATCATTTAACTCACATAGAGAGACACGCTTATGCACATATATCCACAATCCTTTAATCATAGAAACATCATACTATATATATATATATATATATTCAAAATCAGATCTGTATATATAACACAACAATCACAAAAAAAATTTATTGAAGTAGAATTGGATGGTGGAGTTTGGATTATGTGATCACTCTACATAAATTCATAACTTTTAATTCAAATCTGATCAAATCCAAATGCCAATCACATTCCCAGATTAATGAGAAGCAAATGCAATGTAATTTTGACAAATCCATTTCTGCATTCTCATAGCAACAACAACAAAACAAGAGCTAGAGTTGGTACAGTCAAAATACAAGCTTATTTTTTCAAATTTAAAAAATTCAACCAATCTACATAATTACTCAGGCTGTGGAGGCATGTCGACGGATTAGTCAAAGACAGAAGTCCAGTCGGGCATAAGAGGGGGAAGCGGTGGGTACACGGTGGGGGCGACGGTTGATGTCAGAAGGGTGACTCTTGCAAGGGCGGGTCTTCATGTGATGCTTGGTCGCCTTCTTCTGTGGCTTGGAAGAGGAGGAAGCGGTGGGTACACGGTGGGGCGACGCCTTGAAGTAAGGACTTGGTTGTGTTTTGATGCAGCATGGGAAGGTAGTGGAGTATGTATCAAGACAGTTGAAGATGCATGAGAATAACTATCCGACGCATGATCTCGAATTAGCTGCTGTGGTTTATGCATTCAAGATCTGGAGGCATTATCTCTATGGAAGCAAATGCGAGATCTACACCGACCACAAGAGCCTGAAGTACTTCTTCACCCAGAAGGAGTTGAATTTGCGTCAAAGAAGATGGTTAGCATTGGTGAAGGATTTCGACCGTACGATCTTATATCATCCTGGAAAGACGAATGTTGTAGCTGATGCCTTAAGCCGAAAGATCTACCTTTCAACCAAGCAAGAGCAGTTGATCAAGGAGTTTGAGAAGATGAATTTAGAGGTGGTGGATCCTTCCAACACCACTTAAGGGATTTTAGTAGCCTTAGTGGTTCGACCACTAATTCGTGATCGGGTTCGTGATGCACAAGTCGACGATCCTTTCTTATGCAAAATGAAGAAAAGAGCATTGGAGGGTTCTATTCAGGGATTTACTGTTGCAAATGATGGCACACTATTCTTCGAGGGAAGGTTGTGTGTGCCGAAGAACGAAGAGCTCAGAAGGGAGATTCTTGAAGAAGCACATAATACTCCGTATTCTGTACACCCAGGAGGCACGAAGATGTTCAAGGACTTGAAGATGGTTTTATGGTAGAGAAATATGAAGAGGTCGATTGGCCAATTCATATCGAAGTGCATCACTTGTCAACAATTAAAAGCCGAGCATCAACGCCCTTCTGGATTGTTGAACCCACTCGAGATTCCCGAGTGGAAGTGGAAGCACATTGCAATGGACTTCGTGGTAGGATTACCTCGGTCAGTTAAAGGTCATCATGCAATCTGGGTTGTTGTCAATGGGTTGACCAAGTCTGCCAATTTTCTTTCAGTGAAAATGATATTTAGCATAGATCGATTAGCTCAGATTTATGTCGATGAAATGGTATATCTTCACAGCATACCTGTGTCGATAGTGTCAGATCGTGGCACAAGGTTTACATCCAAATATTGACGAAGTCTATAAGAAGCTATGGGAACACATTTGAGGTTTAGCACGACATATCATCCTTAATCCGATGGTCAATCTGAGCGGACCATTCAGACGTTGGAGGACATGCTTCGTGTATGTGTTCTCAATTTTTGTGGGAGTTGGGAGAGCCACTTGCCACTTGTGGAGTTTGCTTATAATAATAGTTTCCAAGCGTCGATTGGAATGGCCCCGTATAAGGCATTGTACGGGAGAAAGTGTAGATCTTCTATTCATGGGGATGAAGTGGGAGAGTGTCGATTCTTAGGTCCCAAGATCGTTGAGAAGACGGTGGAAGTAATTGAGAAGATAAGAAGAAAAATCAATGTAGCTCAAGATCGTCAGAAATCCTATGCCGATGTAAAGAGAAAATATGTGAGCTTTGAGATTGGTGACAAGGTATTCTTGAAGATTGCACCAATGAGAGGAGTGGTTAGATTTGGGAAGAAGGGTAAGTTACAACCACGATATGTGGGACCGTTCGAGATTCTAGAGAAAATAGGTGATGTTGCCTATCGCCTAGCGATACCTCCGGATTTGGCGGGTGTGCACGATGTTTTTCATGTGTCGTTTCTTAGACGATACATGTCTGATCCTAATCATGTCATTTCATATGACACGGTGCAAGTTTCCCAAGACTTGACGTATGAAGAAGTCCCAGTTGCTGTGTTAGATAGAAGAGTCCACACTCTTCGAACCCGTGAGTTTCCCTTAATAAAAGTGCAATGGAGTCGGCATGGACCTGAAGAGGCCACTTGGGAAAAGAAGTTGATATTATAGCTCGATATCCAAATGTAACAGAAATGTTAGGCTAATTTCGAGGACGAAATTTTTAAAAGTTGGGGAGATTGTGATACCCCGACCCTTTTTGCTAATTATAAATTATAATTTTGGAAAATGATGTTGAATTAATATTATTTGAATATTAATTATGATGGTATGTTCGTATTTTATGCCGTTATTTTAATGCAGGTTGTTCCACTCGAGCCGATACGTCACAGCACGGTGATATTATACTGAGTGTATAATACAGTTTGATTATAAAACTAAGATGTCGAGTTATATGATAATGAATGTGATTACATTTGTTTTGCCATACCTTAAACACCCTAACGCTGAGTTGGATGGGGGTCTCGCTGCTCAGTCAGTGAGTCGGGGGTTCAGGGGGTGAAGCGCCTCGATGGGGGCTAGGGGGCAACGCCCCCTGCTTTTTCGATAAGTATTAAATGTGTTTTGAAAATTTAAGTAATGTTTGTAGAAAGTTAAATGGAGTTAGAAATGTCCGGAGACCGGATCGTATTCAAATGTCAGAGTGTGTGTGGGATGCGGCCATGAGGCGCGACCTCCTCCAGGTCGTGTGCCAGGCAGTCTGCAACACGACCAAGAGATACGACCCTCCCTCCAAGTCGCGTGCCAAGAGGTCTGCAACACGACCTTGAGGCGCGACCCTTTGGGTCGTGTAACACCACTTCAGAGAGCTGTTTTCCTTTAGCTCAAGTGCGACCTCCAAGTGCGACCCCCGCTAGGCCATGCCCTGTTTCGGAAATTCCATCCTTTAAATACCACACTTCACCCGTTCCTCTCCATTTTCTTCATCTACTTGGGCGATTTCCTTCCAAATTCTCTCAAGGAATTCTTCAAGTTTTGGGAGTGGATTCTCTCATCATCCTCCATCAACCAAGGTAACTTCATACCCTCTTCTTCTTGGTGATTAAGCACCATTTCCATGTTGATTTGAATCTAGGGTTCATACCCAAAATTTAGGGTTTTCGATTTCATTGATCCCCTTGCTTTGATATCTTGAACATATGGTTTATTTACATCCTTGAAGCTATATGTTGCTAAATTGAAATTCCTATGGTCTATTATTGCTAGGGATTGGATTTTTGCCCTAGTTTTCCCTTAATATGTTGGTGATAGGTTGGAGGTGTTGTGATGGTTGTATGAAGTTGATTTTCATGTATGTTAGAGCCCTAGGATAGAGGTTCATGTATTGGAAATTATAAGTTCAAAGGATTTAAATTAAGTCATGTTCTTGTGGTTTAAATGAGTGCACGTAACGTGTTCGATTAAATGTCTCAAAGAGTTTTGATGTGTATTTTGAGTCCAAAATTATAGTATGAGCTTGTATATCCATGGTTGTGCATGTGGATATGTATGAAAAATCTTAAAGCATGTATAGCATGTGTTTTGTAAAAATTATGAAATAATTGTATAATTCGACATCTAAAATGAAAAGAGGACTTAAAGGTGCTAGGCGACGTATTGGGGTTCGAGGTGGACAACTTGTGCACGGAAAATGAGTATTTCAAGTTTGAAAGGATTTTGAAAGCATCTCATAAGGTGGGGTTACTCTAAACTGTAAACACGTGTAAAATTATAGTTATTGTTGTGCTTTGATTGTATAAGTATGAAGGGTCTTCGGACCGGTAATAAGAATGAGACCCTTCGGGGCAATACAGAGATCCTTTGGGATCGATAAAGAGGTCCTTCGGGATCGATATAGACTTGTTAATGTCCTCCCTGGGGGATAATAAGCCTGCGGGCATCCCTACAGGGCTAAAGACGTTCATTAACAGGGGCATCATGATGTTTGGGCCCTACGGGGTTGAGGCGAGTCTCCACTATCCATATGCTATATTTTCACTTGTGCAATTGGCTATAACTGTTTGCAGTGTTCCCTACTGAGTATGTTGTTAAATACTCACCCCATTCATTTAATGAATTTCAGATTGAGGAGTTGGGGCTCGAGTAGGAGCGTTGTGAACACAAGAGAACCCCCACAAGCTTGTGTTTATTTTTGCGTGCTCTTCTTTTGAATTACTCATATTATTATTATTTCATTGATCACTCTTCCTTATCTTTGTGATCAATGATCATTGGGGATGAGAATAGTCCGATTTTTGTAGATACGCTATGTTAACTTGATATATTATGTATACATTTTAAAGGCGGGTCGTTCGACCTAGGAGCCTATGATGTTCAATTATATGCCAATGAACCCCTATGCTATGTATGCTAATTTAGGGTTCTAGACGGGCGGGTTGTGAAAAACCTATGAGCCCGATAGATTAGATGATTGTATGATTGATGTGAATGGGCTTATGCAATGCTTCCATTAAATACTATGTTGTGTGATAGTGTAGATTCGATAAGTTGCATGTTATAAAATTGTGAAAAATTTATATTGGAAATTATGATGTTGTACCTCATTATGCAATTTGACCTTAGCTTCCGCTCAATTTATTAAAAGAACACAAATTTGGTATAAGTAAATCGTATGTTAAGTGACGTGGCCAAACAGAGTAGTTTGGGGCGTTACACTATCACTAACTCCCCACCGCCAATCGCTAGTCTCGGTGGTGGTGATGCCGCCGTGGTGGGAGGTGGAAGCACCAGTCTCTCAAAAATTAAGATCATAGGGAATTGAATCCATGGATCCTCCAAATCGCCGAGTTTAACAGAAAGAGAGATCCGGTCGCATTTGAGAGAGAGAGAGAGAGAGAGAGCGCAGAGGGAAAGAACAGACATTTGTGCTCCACTATCTGTATTTTTTTCCAGTAGTTATCTTTTATATTTTATTAGATCCGGGTCGGGTACAGATCTGTCTAATGTAAGAGATCCGTTAGATGGTCTCACATAAGTGTGCCCCTTGAACAAAATAAAGTATGTCTTGTGCTATATATAGTATCAATCACCCAAAGGGAATTTTTTTTTATCTGTAAGATTTTAAATAATATTTTTAACATGTTCTTGTCAAATAAAATAAATATGGAACTACTTTAAAATTTAAATCGACATATTTTGATGTTAATTTTCACAAATCTATGATCACAATTTCTAATAAAGTATGCTAACAACATAATAAATTAAAGATTCATAATATCATCTTTCAATATTTTTCAAGGGTGAAGTTTTAAATTTTACACTTATTGATTGGATCAAATATTGTGATATAAAATATTGGAGAAAATGAAACTTTGAGAGTAAATTTGCTATTTAGTACATGTTGGATATAATTGTGATAAATTGCTAATGTTGGGCATTAAATATAATTGTTTTGGCTTATGTAATTTTTTATTTTTATTTTCTAATTTTTCATGTCGGATTTCGGTAACTTAGTCAATTTTCAGTTGTCGGAAAATTTGATGGAAGGTATAGTGTAAAAAAAAACATCAGAGATAAAATTACTATTAAATATAAGTTAAGATATAATAGTGATAAATTAAAAAGTTTGGAGTACTAAGTATAATCAAGCTTTTAAATAGACTGACCTTACATATCATTTTCCAAAAGTTCTATCGATATTCCGGCGGCGGATTTGGCCTTCTCCCTATAAATTGAAAATATTAATACCATTTTTGGAATTTAATCTAACCAATATTATTTTGCATGCATGAACGCGTCACTCATTCTGTTAAAGAATTACAAAAATATTTGGTAGGATGTAACAATTGCATATCTGGAGAAAAGGGGACAAATTAGTCAATAATACACACACACACACGTAGGGGAAGGTTACCATGGAAACCCTACCTACTGTAGGACTAGGAACCCATTTCACACCATACAATCAATAAAGATCTATGGTCCAGATTTGATTAAAAGGAATGGTGGCAATTCTGTAATATTTGAAAAAAATTTCGCACGGGGGTATTAACGTAATTTGATAATTCTTATAAAAATCGTGGAGGATATTTGATAACATATCGTCATGCTAATGAAGTATTATCATCATGCTAGCGAAGCGTTATCTTTATGCTAATGAAATTTTTTCTCATATTGTTAATGAAAAATTAAATTCTAAAGTGTAATTATAAATTCTAATAGGATTAAATAAACCATAATTCAGATATAATAAACTTCAATGATCTAAAAATAGAATTAAATTCTAAAAATTAATTATAAACCCCAATTGGATGGAATAAATCATAATAACAATATAAATATAAAACATTAGCATACTGATATTATTTTATAAGCATTCCAAATAAACTATGTTAGCATATGACAATTTTTCGTTAGCATAAGTTATAAACTATAAATGGATGAAGAAAACTCTAACTAGTATATTCTAATTTGATGAAATAAATAATATAAAATATTCAATTAGTAACTAAAACATAAAAATTAAATCATAAAAAATAATTATAAGTCATAATTGAAATGTAATAAATCATAATAATAATATAAGTATGTGTACTACGTTAACATTATGATAATCATTCATTAACACAATAAATGCAATATGTTAGCATATAACAAATGCTTCATTAGCATACGCTATCAATTTATCATAATGCTGACGAACCATTATTTAAAAGCTAACGAAAGCATTTTTGCGCTGGACACGAGTAAAAATGTATATTTTATATTTTTTATCTATATTTATTTGAACAAATATATCCATGACTGATCTTGAATTAAAGAGCATGTAAAGATCTTTAATTTGATATATTATTTGCATTAATCCGATTTGAAATGAGTGAGTTATGGTCGTTCAAAGTTTTTAGGATTTTTTTAAAAAGTGATGACATCAGCTTTTTTTTTTTATGGGGATTGGACAACTATACCCCCACTTCCTTTTTTTTTGCCTTGACTTTGACATTTAATCTCAGCCATTAAATCATCTAGGTGGACGGTATAAGATGGGTTCCTAGTTCCTACACCAGGAAAATGTGTATTTTTGATCCAACCTCTATATATATCTATTTTCACTATGTATCCCAATAGATTATACATATTTCAAATTGTTTTTAGCATCCTAATTATTTTTTCTAATGTAGATTATTAAATAGGCATTGTATGTATTTACATTTCGGTAAGTTTAGTTAGACAAACTTTATCATTATAACTTAATCTAGAAGTATTCATGATATTCGAACTCATAATTTTTGTAGTGATGAATTTACTAATTCTTTTAACTTGACCATCTCAAAGGGACTACTGTAATAGTGAGAAATAAAAATATAGATACCCCATTGAAGATGGTTTAATGTTTGAGTAGGTGAGTTTGTAGTTAAATGTCACGAGTTCGAATCGTATCTCTTCTAGACTTAGGTTGTTATAATGATTTTTTTTTTCTAATACGATTTATCTCTACCGTCTGGTTCGCGGATTTAATTTGCAAAAATTGGAATTTAGTGTCGACACACACACCCCTACTGCGCATCACATATAAATAATACTCAACTCTTTTATTTATTTATTTATTTATTTTTATGTTACGAGCATGTTCATGTGGCTTAAGAAAAGACCGCACATACAGTTTCTTGGAAATTTATATATAGGTGAGTTTTCTTGTCAAATGTATAAGAAGACTATTACGAATAAAATAAAGTAGCCATATATATCTCTATTAATTAAAGTATAATTTTCATTAAGATGATGATTAGTTGAATAAAATGACAATTTCTTGAAATAACTCAATACATCAAGCTGCAAGCCACCATTTCTTTTTAAGAAATGATTCTCCTTTTGAACTTTTTAGTTGTGATGTCCAATATAGTCCGAGTCATACTAGTGTGACAAATTCTTTGATTGATTTAACGTTTAAACCCTCTTCTATTATTGTATTAATAGTCAATCACCACCGCGCATCGTTTTCATTTTTTGCATTTATACCTAAATCACATATGGGAATTTATTAAATCATATTAATTTTTTTTGGTTATAAAAATTGGCATAAATTGTTTGGAGGATTAGTGCCAGAAAGAAAGAGACAAAGAAGACATAGGCTGTTTGTTTGAATGACAATCAAATCGTAACGCCCCATTATAATTGATAAAGTGCTGTTTGGATGAAACGATTGAGAAATCAATGAAAGAGAGGTAATTTCACTTTCACAGTATCTGGAACCAATTCAAATAAGTAAATTCCACCGTGACGTTCCTATTTTAATGGGTTAGAAAAAGAAGAAAAATATATGAAAAGAGCATGACTCTG
The DNA here is from genome assembly GCA_026008535.1 of Perilla frutescens. Lineage (NCBI taxonomy): Eukaryota > Viridiplantae > Streptophyta > Magnoliopsida > Lamiales > Lamiaceae > Perilla > Perilla frutescens. The sequence continues at coordinate 56,677,127 of BRKX01000003.1, forward strand.
TGCACCACCATCCTCCCTGCCACATATCACACTGGCGCGTGGGGCACCATGCCTGGCTCACGCGCGGACGCATGTGCGCCACGTGCCAGCCTTTTTTTTTTTTCGTTTTATGTTTGCTGTTTACGTTTTATTTTGCCTTTTTTCTGTTTTTCTTTTTCTTTTTTCTTAAAAAAATACATATAAATCCCAAAAAAATCCTCCCAAATAAATTATAAAAAACACAAAATAAACCCTAAAAACACTCCCCAAAAAAATCATAAAAAACAGAAAATAAACCCCTAAAAACACCTCCAAAAAAACTAAAAAAAAAAATAAACCCCTAAAAACACCCCCAAAAAATCCTAAGAAATACAAAATAAACCCCTAAAAACACTCCCAAAAACATAAAATAAACCCTTAAAAACACCCCCAAAAAACACAAAAATCTCTAAAAAACACAAAAAAACACGAATTGGTACTATGGGTGGCGAATTTTTTTTTTTGCGCGGGCCAAAAGCGGGTCGGCCCGGGTCAGAGCGGGTCCGTCTGATGGGCCGACCCATGCACCTTATGCACAAGAGTTTTTGCCATATGACAATAATTTATGAAATTTCTTTGGGTTTCAAAAAACAAAAGTTCCATAAAAATTTGAAATAGGAGAAAGTTGAGAAAGTCTTATGTTAGATCGTTATTCGTCAAACACCGATAAGACTATAAATTCTTTTTTCGGATTTGGATCCAGATCCAAACACTATTAAACACCAATAAATTTTTAAATATATCCTTAAATATGGGTTTGGGCATGTATCATTACTTGTCTTACTCATTTCACACATAATTAAGATGGTTTCACACAAATTTTTGATGAGAAAGTTTGATTGAGAAAGTTCGGTTGTAAATTAAGATATACAACAATTAGGCACAACATCGAAATTGTCGATGATAATGTGTTTGTGATCATTTTCACTTTAGAGGATGATCGAAAGCACGCAATGGTAGATGGACCATGGAACTTTTTTTAATAGTCTTACGTTGTTCAAGGAGCCAGTGGGCCTTCAAAAACCACGTGATATTACTTTTGATGAGCTTCCTGTGTGGGTACAAATTCACAACTTACCGTTTATTTGCATGAATCCGACTGCCGTTCGGCGAATTGGCAAACAAGTGGGATTGGTGAAGGAGGTTGACATTGGAGAGGGTGGGAGCTGTATAGGCCAATTTGCTCGGGTTAGGGTTAACAAATCTATTACAAAACCTTTACAAAGATGTGTGATGATAGAAGATGATGTGTGGGGATAGGATCACACTGTTCTACTTCGATATGAGAAACTGCCTTAATTCTACCATGCTTGTGGTCGTGTGGGATATGTGATGCGACACTGTGATGATGGTGTTGTGAGCAAGGATTCACCGGCTTTTGCTCCTTGACTTATAGCTACTAAGGTGATGGAGTCAAGACGTGGACATGAGGTAGTGAGCGGGGTAGGAAGAGGTTGAAGGAGGTTTAGTAAGGAGGCTTTGATCAATTCTTGAAAGGAATAGGGTTGGGATGTGGCCGAGGAAGAGAGATGGATGAGCAAGGGTATGGAGCTTGGTATAGATGGGCCAGATGATGGTAGTGGTCGAATTATACAGGCTACTATGATCCCACATGTACAAGAGGGATTGATTAATGAAGAAATGGATTATACCGCCGAGATTATAGGGGAAAAAATAGATAAATTGGATGTCATGGATGCTCTGGAAGAAGGAGGATGTTGAGGGGGGAGAATCCCAGTATTAATACTTCTATGGAGATTTCTTCACCATTTAAGTCTAAAAGTGGATTAGAAAGTGAGAAAAGGTAGAGCAAGCGAGCTAGGGAGAAGATCATGAAGGACAAAAGATGGGACACAGGGGTTATTTTGGTACCTGGTTCAAAACGATCTGAAAGAGAAGCTGAGATTGGAAAGATAGAGGTGGAGTAGATTGGGAGGGAGAAAAAGTTGAAATTGAGGGAGAGAGTGGAGTATGAAGATCCGGGTTTGATAAACTGGGTTTTTGTGCCTATCTAGAGTTTGTTTTGGAATGATTTTGATTATCTTTTAGGTGCTTTAATTCATGTTTTGCTCGGATTTCACTTGTTTGGACGAGATTATTTTTGGTGTGATTTTGTAGGAATTTGGACTAAAAACTACTGGTGTTGATGAAATCCAGCTCTTAGCCTTGATGGTTCGAGTTGAGGCTTAATCAGGACGAGAAAGTGCCGGAAACACGCACAATGGGAGTGCAATGAGTTAGCACGGACCGTGCTAGGCATTGAACAACCCGTGCTAACATCACAAATCGAGGATCATGTTGCAGAAGGACTGCACGGACCATGCTAACCTAGCACGACCCATGCTATGTTGTGCTGCACGGTCCGTGCTAGCTTTGCACGGACCGTGCTATTTTACGGTCTTTTCTGTGATTTTTCTTTTTGGCCCGGTTCATTTCTATCTTGGGCTTGGACCATTCCCTAACTATTTAAGGGTTCTTTTTGCTTGAAAATTCATCAGTTTTTCACCCTATAGAGAAAGCAGAGACATCGTGGAGAAGACAGAGAAGAGACCATCAAGAAATTGAAGAAGCACATCATAGACTAAGTCTATTTTTTGCTTTATTCAATTAGAACTATCATGTTGATTACTTTTGTGTATTTATTTCCTTTGGATTTTGAATACGACATGAGTAGCTAAATTCTTTGAGATCCTAGGATTGTTGAATGTTGATGGATTTATGATTTGACATAATTTATTATTTCGTTCTATATCTTATTTATGCATCCTCATTTATTGTTATCTTGTGTGGATAAATTGATCAGTATTTACACTTGTGTAGTTCATTTATTATACACTCGAGAGAGGTTGATAGATGAATAGATTAGTATTGCATAACACGAGTCTGCTAGATCGAGAGATTGATCGGTGTCGTGAGGAGAATAAATTTGAGGTGCTAATTGGAGTTAGATAATAATTCGAGATTGAGAGATAAGAATTAGAATCTAATCTACATTTAGAACTTACTCGAGAGAGAGGGTCTAGATAATTTAGTGATTCTCCTACAAGATTTAGAATTAAATTAGTTTAATAAATTATCTAAAAATTGAAAAATCCATTTAGCCGCAACACCCTAGGATCCGTTTCCTCTTCTATTTATCCAGTTTCTGTGCTTGATTTATTTATTTTATTTACAGCATTTAGTTTATTAAAATCAACCTTTTATTCGGTTTTCTAGATAAAGTAGGACAATATGATTGGGTACTTAGCTGCATTACTTAGTCAGTCTCTATGGATACAACCTTGCTCACCATAGTTTTTCTACATTTACCTTGTACACTTGCGAGTAGTATTTTTAGTGAAATAAAATACCGAATAAGTTTTTAGCGACGTTGCCGGGGACTGGCATAATTGACGGCTAATATTTGATTTAATTGTTCAACTTTAATTTTGAGTGTAATTTAATTTTAGTTTCAGTATTTCTATTCTTTCTATTTATTTTACTTCTCTCTTCTGCGTTTGATTCTTATTTGGTGTTTGACAGATAAATGTATAAATTCGAAGCTTCTGCAAGACGTGAAAATGCAGTGTGAATCAGAGCTGAGAAGATGGCAGCTAATCGAGAAGAAGAAATGACTGCTATGCACAGAGAAATGAAGGAATTGCGAGCTTTTCTTAAGCAGCAGTGACAAGCACCTGAGCCACCAGTGGCTCAACCACCGATTTGAGAGGCTCTGGAGCCTCAAGTGACTGACAATTTTGGTGGAGTTCAGTTATTGGCTATTGAGGCCAACAATTTTGAGCTTAAGTCAGGTTTAATTTTGATGGTTCAATAGAACTAATTCGGTGGAGGCGCATTGGAAGACAGAAAACCCACATGCGTATTTGGAGTAATTTCTTGAGGTTTATGGGACAGTCAAGATGAATGGAGTTGGAGCCGATACTATTCGACTTCACTTATTCTCATTCTCACTACGAGATAAAACGAAGTTGTGGTATCAATCATTGGAAGTGGACACTGCAAGAACTTGAGAGGAATTATGTAATAAATTCTTGTCCAAATATTACCTACCGAGCAAGACTCTGAGGATGAAGAATGAGATCACTCAGTTCCGGCAATTTGATCAAGAAGCTTTGTATGAAGCTTGGGAGAGGTTCAGAGACCTCATCAAAAAGTGCCCACGACATGGATTTGGAGTAGACCGGCAGGTTTGCTATTTTCACAATGGTTTGATGGAGCACACTAGAGACCGGATTGATGCAGCTGCAGGAGGAGCTCTGTTGGAGTTGTCCGCAGAGAAAGCTATGGAGTTCTTGGAGAGAATGGAAGGAAACACTGCTTAGTGGCCATCTTAGAGAAACTCAGTTAGACGGGTGGCCGAGATTTCAACTTCTGATGATCTGAAGGAGTTAACAGCCCAAATGTCCACTATGGCAAAAATAATTACATTGCTGACAAAGAATAATTTAGCCCCAATGGAGAATGCATATGAGAAAGTAGCTGCAGTTCAAGATGATGTGGCTGATGTGAACTACATGCAAGGACGAGACTACAATAATAATTTTAGGCCAAATCAGGGAGGAAATCCATACCATCAGTTTAGACAGCAAAATAATGATAAGTTGAGTTAAGGCAATCCCAATAACTTTCAGCAGCCGCCTCCTAGGTTCTCTACTACCAATGGAGTAATTAATGAGTCTCCAAAGCCTGATTTGGAGAATATTCTGGGCTCTTTTATGACTACCACCAAGTAAAGGATGGAATGTTGAAGCTACAAAGGTGGATAATTTGACAATTGCATTCAACAAGTTCACTACCAACACAAGGGCTCAATTGAAATCTATCGAGATTCAGATTGGTTAGCTGGCCAAGATCGTTGGAAGCCATCAACAAAAAGGCCAATACCCAAGCAATACAAAGGTGAATCCGAAAGAGCAATGTAATGCTATCCATGTGTGCAATGAAATAAATGAAGGAGCTGGAAAAGTGATAGCTGAGTTTGAAAGTGCTATGAAGGCAGAGACTACAGCTGCTATGGAAGAGGCTCATGTGCCTAAATATGTACCTTCACCTGCATATGTTCCTCCACTACCATTTCCCCAAAGGCAGAAAAAGCAAGAGAAGGAGAATCAATTTGCTAAGTTTCTTGAAATTTTTAAAAAACTATCCATCAACGTACCTTTCGTTGAAGCACTTGAGAAGATGCCGAAATATGCTCAGTTCATCAAGAAGATTTTGGCCAAGAAGAAGAAAATTGGAGAAGCGGAAATGGTGAATTTATCTGAAGAGTGCAGTGCTGTGTTACAGAGACAAGTGCCGATGAAGTTGAAAGATCTGGGAAGTTTCTCTATCCTGTGCCACATTGGAAGCTCCAATTTTGATCGTGTGTTGTGTGATTTGGGAGCTAACATCAATTCGATGCCACTGTTTGTATACCAACAGCTGGGACATGGCCCGTTGAAGTTGACAACCTTCACTCTGCAGCTAGCTGGCTGGACTTTGAGATACCCACATGGAGTCATTGAAGATGTCCTTGTGAAAGTTGGGAAATTTATTTTCCCAGCTGATTTTATCGTGTTGGATATGGAGGAAGATCACAAAGTTCCTCTTATATTTGGGAGACCATTCCTTGCACTGCAGACGCAATTGTTGATGTGAAGAAAGGAACTCTGGCGTTGCGGGTTGAAGAAAAGTGAAATCTTCACCGTCTACCAACCCCTTGAAGATCCGGCATATAAGGAAGTGAAGATGGTTAAAATAGTGCATGCACTCATTAATCTGAAGAGGCCGGTCAAAGCTCGAGAAGAAAAGACAACAAACGCCAAGAAAAAGAATGGAGAACATTGAGGACGAGTTGTTTCGATATCCTCAAAAACATTGATGAGATGAGGGTTAGTGTGGCGTCGGGCTTCACCAAATTCTCCTTAGCCATTTTCAAGAAGATGTCGAGCTCGAGATAATAAATCAATCGTTGATTGGGAGGCAACCCAATGTTTTTTTTTTTTAAAAAACACCCCTAAGGGTGGGGCATTCGGCACCATGCCCAACCTGTAAATAAATACTGAAACGTCTCATACAATGTCATGGGCGGAATATATCCCAAAAGTGAACATATTCCTAACCAAGAGCTGGAACCTGATAAACGCAACAAAAATATAGGAGATGCATCCACAACATGAATGCTAACTCCTAAACTAAATAAATCACAAATAAGTGGAGCGCAGCCACAAGCCAACTGAGATTCCAAACACAAAACCAAACCAAAACAATAAAATAAACAAAACATAGAAAACATGAGCCTCATCAATGATACCGAAATCGAAAGTTGGGATAACCTAACTGATCCATCCGTACCAAGGAGAGCAGATATGGAGGTGCTGAAATATCATCATAAAATGTGAAAGCCGAGGTCTGGGCCCCTCGACCAGCCAAGAAATCAGCCGCCCAGTTCCCCTCACGATGGATGTGCGTGAACCGAACAAGCCGACCTCTACACAACAATCTGATGGAGGTGAGCGTATGTCGGGTAACAGCCGAGCCCTGACGTCCTGACTGCAACACCGACACAACAGACGCTGCATCCATCTCGATCCAAACATGATCCGAATACTGAACTGCAAGCCGAAGACCGTGAAGTAGAGCTTGGAACTCAGCATCAAAGCTGGAGACCGCCCTCAAGGGCGCACAAAAACTAACCAGAAAGGAACCTGTATGATCCCGAACAAGTCCCCCCCACCAACCGCCATCTGAAGATCCGTCGAGAAAGATCCATCCGTGTTGAGCTTCACCCAGGGTGCCTCCGGAGGCCGCCACGACACCATTCTAGATCGTAAAGCTCTAGGAACGGGGTCAGCAACAAGCATAAAAGGCACCTGAGGGTAACAACCCAACCAATGCTGCGGAAGGAGCTTCCCAGCCAAAACCAGAAGATGAAGATGATGCTGTACCTGCCAAACAATGTGAGACACAAGGAAAGGAACGCCGCGGTGCTTGCGGCTGTTCCTCTCCATCCAAATAAACCAGAAAGCCAAGCAAGGAATCAAAAAGCTAATGTGCTTCGGAACAGACCGTGGGAACAGCCCCCTCCAAAACCCAAAAGCATGTGCAATAGTGTGTGCACGTGGAGCAGTAATATGGAACCAATTCGCAACATATGCCCACACCGATTTCGCAGACTCAGACCAAAGAAAAACATGCTCAATGGACTCGACCTGCGGATCGACACAACACTGACAACGAGACGCAAGATGAATACGATGGGAATGCAACCTAACATCAACAGGAATGCAATCATGCATGAGACGCCAAAGAAAGACAGATATAGTGGGAGTGAGACAATCATGCCAAAAGGACCTAAAGATGGCACGTTCAGGCCGCCGGTATCTGACCTGATCCCAAGTAGAGGTCAAAGAGAACTCACCTGTCGAGGTCAAATTCCACCGCATACTATCCCTCTCTCCCCACATCACCGGTGTCCGGATCACCGAATCAATCAAATCAACGGGCAAAGCATAATGCTCATGCAACGCATGCAGACGCTCAACATACCAAGACTCACCAGATAAGTACCAATCAACATGCAAATGATCAAAACGAGAAGCAGGGCAATAAGAAGATAAGGGAACATCATCACACCAAATATCATCCCAAAAACTAACCTGTCCGTCCCCAAGGGACCACTGGATATGATCCTGAGCCAAAGCACCAACCCTAACCACTCTCTTCCAAACCCGGCTATCATGCGGACCCAACGGCACCCTCAAAGGATACAAATGACCCCTGCAATACTTAGCCCACATGTATCGGGCCCACAAAGAATCACGAGCTCTGAACCTCCACCAAAGCTTCCAACTGAAGGCAGTGACCAGATCACCAAACCGACGGATACCCAAACCTCCCTCAGAAACCGGCAAACAAATGGTCTCCCAACTGATCCAGTGCATCTTCCTCTTCTCCCCAACAGAACCCCAAAAGAAACGAGCAATCATCTGCTCGAGCTGATGAAGGACCCCCTGAGGCAGCTCCAAGACCTGGAAGATGTGCAAAGGAATAGTAGCAAGGGTGCTCCTGATGAGCGCCAGACGACCTCCAAAAGACAAGTGCCTATGCGACCAGCTGTGAATCCTGTCACTCAAACGCTGTCTCAAAGGGATGAAAAGCGAGCACTTCAGAAAGCCTCTGTAGATCGGGACCCCAAGATAAGTGAACGGCAAAGAACCCCGCTGATACCCACAGACAGACTGAATCTGGTGATGCCAAGTCGGAACAAACTTCTCCATGATGTAGAAGTTGCTCTTTCCCCGGTTCACCAGCTGGCCTGAAACCAAAGAATAGTGCTCCAAGCAGTCCACAAGACGACCCAAACCATCCGGGTCAGCTCTAGTAAAGATGATGATGTCATCAACATACGATAAGTGAGAAACCGGAAAACCCTTCTTCGCCATCCTGTACCTCATGACCGGATCACCACAAATTAATCTGTCCAGAATCCGAGAGGGAGGCAACCCAATGTTGTGGTAATTTGTTTTAGTTTTGGCTTATTTTTTTTCTTTGTGCTACTTTTCTTCTTTAATTTTTCATGCAGATTAAAAAAAATTGCACAACCCGTGCTAATCTAGCATGGACCATGCTTCACAAAGCACGCCCGTGCTCTTGCTCTCGATGAATAGATGTTGAATGGCGAAGGAAATTAGCACGGACCGTGCTAGACATAGCACGACCCGTGCTATCTACGTCAAAAATTACCGAGACTCCAGAAGGTCTAGCATGGCCCGTGCTAGCCTTGCATGGACCGTGCTAGTTAGCATAGCATGGACCGTGCTATCATTGCACGGCCCTTGCAATCCGCCCAGTCACAATTTAAGGTATGTTTTTCCTCTTTTTCTCATTCCACACGCACCCAAATCTCTCTCCCACGAGCCCTAGCCATTTTTCCTAACAAATTAGCACATCCATCTTCATTTTCTTCATCCCTATCATCATAAAATCACATACCCACACCCTCTTGAGCGCGATTTGGAAGGAAAATCTCAAGTTCTACCTATATTTGGGGATTTTCACCCCAAGTTGCATATTCCCAAAACTACCGCTTCAATTTTGTCCCAGGTACATTTTCTTGCTCTAAATCTCATGTGGAGATGCTTGTTGGTGATTGGATATCATGGGTAGTTGAATTGGTGCTTCCATTTGCTTTGTAATTTCGAATCTTGGTTGGGGACTTTTGTGAAACAGTTGGTGGGCATGCCTTTTATGCTTCTATGGTGGAATTTTTGGGCTTTTGATTGTTTCCATTGGGTTATATTGCGTTTATGAAGCCTGTAATTGATGTTAGGGTGTGCTTGGATGCGTTGCTCTTAATCTTGTGAGGTTTGAGTCTCAATTTTGAATTTTGGGCAAATGTGTTACAACTTGTGTCTTTTCTTGTGCTTCCATTAGTGTATTGTGCTTGGTATTGCAACCTTTTAGCATGAACTAGATTTTGAGTTCATTGTGAGGGATGCTTGGGACTGGATGTTATTCATTTATGTTCTGTTGGATTTATTAGCACGGCTCTATGCTTTGGCGAAGTTAACTACAATTTTGAGAAGTTCATTGTGCTCTACTAAGTATGCTTTGCATTCCTTTGATATGCTAGTTGGGAACTCTTGTGATGTGTGGGATATATTGAGCTTATATCTCGAGCTTACTTTTTCTCAACTTACCTCATGATTGGAGAGTGTTGGCCCGTTATTTTTCTATCTGGTTTTCCAAACTCACATGCTGAGTCTGCAGGTAGCTATGGCCGCTCGAAGAAGAGGGGGTCAAGGGGGCCATTACCCCAATGATCCTCAGAGTTTCAGGATAGTTTTCACTGACCCCGCCTTCCGAGAGAAATGAATGACCCTTGTCCAGCTCGATTGTATCCCTTCTAGATACCCCGATAGTGACTGTCTGCATGCTCTGGGACTGCATGATGACTTCTGGGCACTGTGTGAGCATGGGGGTCTGACCCATGTCTTTTCTGAGAGATGGCCATTGTATAAGCGAATAGTGTTGGAGTTTCTGAGCTCTGCGAAGATTAAGAAGAACCAAAATCCCACCTCATTGATTCAAATCACATTTCAGCTGGACAATCGACAGTTTGCTCTCACAACTGAGGAGTTAAATGCCATCTATGGCAACCCCGGAGGGGATTATGATGAGCATGATCACTATGTTCACATTTTCTTCTAGCGCCAGCTAACTCAGGCCCATGATGAGGAGTCGTCCCGTGACTTTGATCCGAGAGTGGATAAGGATTCATCGATCAGGAACTCTATTTTTCATTTTCTGCATAAGGTATTTTCTAATGTTGCCTTCGCTCACTATGATAAAGGGAACATTTAGGCTTGTGAACTGTATTTCCTTTAGTGCCTATTAAGGAGCAAGCCGTTTGACTTAGGGGCCCATATTGCAGAGCATCTGAGCCAGACCTCCACGAAGTGTGGAGACATGATCACTCCACTAGCTGACTACTGTGGGGTTGATTACTCTGACTAAAAGGAGTTGCAGGGTAACTCTATGCTAAATTTCGAAGTCCTGATGAACATGGACTTCCTCAAGGTAGATCGAGCCCAACGATGTTTTTTCACTCAGAAGCTGCGAGGGCACTTCCCACTACCAAACTGTGCCCTCACCCATGTGTCTGGCTGGCATGACTGCCAGAATTGGTGGATGATCACTTCAGCCCATCTGCGGGTCATTACTGACTACCCGTCTGCCCAACCTTTCCACACACATGTTGGGCAGCTGCTTGAGGAGGAGGTGACAGATGAGCAGCAGGATGAAGGAGGCAGTACAGTGGCACCAGCTTGAGTGCTCCCACGATCAAGACTCAGCCCAGCAACTCTCAGTCTGGGAGGCGCCGACAGCATCATTTGAGTCCTGAGGATCAGATGGAGGCTTTAGAGGATCAAGTGGCCTCCATCGAGACTGATGTGCGGGAGATAAGAGATGATGTGATGTCCATCAACTCAAATGTAGCTGCTATGATGCAAATGATGCAACAATAGGGCCTCCAGTTTCCTCAGCCCTCGCCTCAGTGAGTTATTTTCTTCAGGATACTCCACTTCTTTTCCCTCCAAACTTATTTTCCTGGCGTGTGAATAAGTTTAGGGGAGGGGTTTGGTGTGGTGGTATCCTGCGTCTATTTTTTTTATTTATGTTATTTAGATTGTATTCTTTTGTTTTGTTATTTTTGTTTTAGTATTTGATGTTGCTTTGGAATTTATTTATGGATTTCTCTATCTATTTAAAAATGGTCTGTATTACGATATTGAAGAATGTTTGTGTAATGTGAAAGTGTGGAGTTGTGGAAAATCGATTAGCTAATGATGAGATTGTGTTTATTTGAAATTTTGCTAATTGAGTATGTGATGATGAATTACGTTGTGCTGTGATAGATTTCTAGAATTTACACCTTTGGAATGTGATTGAGCATGATAGATTTTGAGCCCAAGACTTGTAGTCTTGTTTGTTTCTGGTGTGATTATCAATCTTGTGTGTGATCTCTGGAACTTGTCTTCATATCTCTCTCGAGACTACGTATTGTATGCTGATAGTTGAAAATGATTTAAGGATATTCTTGTTAATCAATTTTACCCATACACTTGTCCTGATAAAATAATTATCCTTAGTCCGCAACGTTGAGCCATAAAGCCTATTTTCTTTGAGTTACCGGTTCATTGAAAATTTATGGAGAAATGATAGTAGAAAAATTATGGAATGATGGGTAGTTGGAGTTGATGTTGAGGTTTTATTGCCCATGAAATTGGTATAGGTTTAGATGCTCACAGTGATCACTTCAAAGAAGTGAATAAAAAAAAGAAAAAAAAAGAATGAGCATAGAAATTAAAAATTATACCAAGGTAATCAAATAAGACTCGAAGAGTCTAATGGGGCTGTAAATTGAGTGAAAAGGTTGGAAGGGGATTTAATAGGATCATACTGTGGAGTTGTATTTATTTGGAGGGTGTCGGAGTTATTTTAACTTAGTCACTTAGCCAAAATTTTTCTACCTTAGCCGATGCCTACATTACAACCAATGACGAAGTCCTTTTTGATTCGTACTTTAAAGCACACATTTTTCTAGTGGAGAGATGAGATTGATCGCAAGGCTATGGTGGATTATATGTATTGAATTGATTTTAAGCATAAACACATCCTTTTAAACACTTGAATGTTGAGAGAAAAATACACACCTTGAGAGGGTCATTATTTTAAAGGCATGATTTCTTTGAGTTTCTCTTGGTGCATTGTGGTTTTTTTATTTACATACTTGATTGGGCAAAAATTCAGTTTATTCTCTGAAGCATTACACGTTTGACGATCCACACTTCAGTTCTTTCATGTTTCTCAGATGTTCGAGGACGAACATGTCTCTAAGTTTGGGGGAGTTGATAAACTGGGTTTTTACGCCTCTCTAGAGTTTGTTTTGGAGTGGTTTTGATTATCTTTTAGGTGATTTAATTCATGTTTTGCTCGGATTTCACTTGTTTGGATGAGATTGGTTTTTGGTGTGATTTTGTAGGAATTTGGACTAAAAACTACCAGTGTTGATGAAATCTAGCTCCTAGCCTTGATGGTTAGAGTTGAGGCTCAATCAGGACGAGAAAGTGCCGGAAACACGCACAACGGGAGTGCAGTGAGTTAGCACGGACCGTGTTAGGCATTGTATGACCCATACTAACATCACAAATCGAGGATCATGTTGCAGAAGGACTGCACGGACCATGCTAACCTAGCACGACCCATGCTATGTTGTCCTGTATGGTCCGTGATAGCCTTGCATGGACCGTGCTATTTTACGTTCTTTTCCACAATTTTCTTTTTTGGCCCGGTTCATTTCTATCTTGGGCTTGGACCATTCCCTGACTGTTTAAGGGTTCCTTTTGCTCAAAAATTCATCAGTTTTCACCCTATAGAGAAAATAGAGACATCGTGGAGAAGACAGAGAAGAGACCATCGAGAGATTGAAGAAGCACATCATAGACTAAGTTTATTTTATGCTTTATTCAATTAGAACTATCATGTTGATTACTTTTGTGTATTTATTTTCTTTGGATTTTGAATACGACATGAATAGCTAAATTCTTTGAGATCTTAGGATTGTTGAATGTTGATGGATTTATGATTTGACGTAATTTATTGTTCCGTTCTATATCTTATTTATACATTCTCATTTATTATTGTCTTGTGTGGATGAATTGATCAGCATTTACACTTGTGTAGTTAATTTATTATTCACTCAAGAGAGGTTGATAGATTAACGGATTAGGATTGCATAACACGAGTCGACTAGAATGAGAGATTGGTAGGTGTTGTGCAGAGAATAAATCTGAGGTGCTAATTGGAGTTAGATAATAATTCGAGATTGAGAGATAAGAATTAGAATGTAATCTACGTTTATAACTTACTCGAGAGAGAGGGTCTAGATAATTTAGTGATTCTCCTACAAAATTTAGAATTAAACTGGTTTAATAAATTATCTAAAAATCATAAAATCCATTTAGCAGCAACACTCTAGGATCCATTTCCTCTTCTGTTTATCCAGTTTCTATGCTTGATTTATTTATTTTATTTACAATATTTAGTTTATTAAAATCAACCTTTTATTCGGTTCTCTAGATAAAATAGGACAATATGATTGGGTACTTAGATGCATTACTTAGTCAGTCTCTGTAGATACGCCATTGCTTACCATAGTTTTGCTATATTTACCTCGTACACTTGCAAGTAGTATTTTTAGTGAAATAAAATATCAAACAGGGTTCAACTGGAGATACTCACATGGAACTAGATATGGCAACAACGGCGGGCGCTATATTACAGCCCCACCGAGCCCAATGAATGCTCTTATGTGGAATGCTCGAGGCTTGAGAAACAGTTAAGCATTCCACGAACTTAGGAGGCTTTTAGCCGACCGGGCTCCTAATTTGGTATTTATTTGTGAGATGAGAATTTATGTTGTTAGATGTCAGAGATGGAAAATAATTTTTCAATTTGAAAGCTTTTTTGTGGTGGATGCAGTAGGTAGTCAGGGAGGGCTTTTCCTAATGTGGAAAGGCCTCTTGATATTTCAATCAGATCGTATTCGTAGGGGCATGTTGAATGTCTAGTTAAGTGGCAAGATCAGTGCTGGAGGTTTACGAGGTTTTATAGAAATCCTGAGGTAAGCTTATGAACGTTCTCATGGGAATTAATTCGGAAGTTGGCAAGTGATAATCAAGTTGAGAATCTACTTGGATTATTAGTAGGGATTTCAATAAAATCCTTCTGGATTCTAAAAAAATAGGGGGTTAGCCATGATCTAACGCGCAGATAGAAAAGTTTTGAGATGTGGTAGACAATTGTAATTTAGCTGATGCTGATGAAGAAAGTCAGATTATGATTTGGTACAACAAAAAGAAAGAAAGAAAGGCTGTATGGGTGTGACTTGATTGATATCTGGTTAATGGGATTTTGAAGTGCCTACCTATTCACGTGTAGATTAAAGTGTTAGAGTTTTATAGGTCGGATCATTGACTTATTACACTCTAAAAGGGTTTTTTACAGTGAGGACGGAGGTTATAGGGACAAAACGATTTCATTTTGAAGATAAGTGGCTCCTAGACAACTATTTTGTTCCAGACTTCATTTTTTAATGGGATCAGACCAGGAATATAACTTCTTTACCTTTAAAGCTTTATAGTTGTCAGGAATATCTTACAAGTTGTGTGGGAACCAAATTTAATGGTCTGGGAAAGAAGATTGCTAGGTTGCGTTTGGAACAAACAAGACTTCTTAATAGAAGTGATATGAAGGTTACTGAAAGGAAAATTGGGTTACTTAATGAAGAAATTGAACATTTCCTGAACATGGAATGGAGTAATTAGAAGCTGTGAACGCAAACCAATTAGTTGGTGAAAGGGGACCGAAATACTCCTTCATTTCATTCATGTGTGACTACTCGTCGGAGTGTAATAATCTCAGCTAGATGAAATTTTATCTACAGGAAAGAGTTTCGGAGATAAATCTGGTATGGGATATAACTGTCAGGAACGGTTTGTGGCACAAACCTTGGGCACAAATGTTATTCCTGTCCCAACTACTGAAGTTAAAGAGAAAGAATGTGAAAAAGACAATTTCTCATGACAAATCACTCGTGGAAGTAATGAAAAAGGATTTATTCCTATTTGTCATTTTTGTGGAAAATCGGGACACATTCGTCCTCATTGCAATAATTACAAAAATGATTTGCGAAGGATAAGAAGAAGAAATATCATCTCTCAAGAACATAAGCCAAGTAGGAACTCAGCTGAAAAGGGGAAGGAGAAGATTCAGATTCATGCAAGGACAATTTCAAGAACATATCACTAAAC